>JARIHP010000032.1:0-668204 GCA_029282125.1 Mycena amicta | reverse complement strand
TGTAGGTCAAGAAGCCCGGGGGTTTCAATTTCAACAGCGTTGTTGCCTTTTGGCGAGTGAGCTGGAGTGACCTGTATAGCAGAGGTTCTATCCTAGTATCCCAGCTTAGCAACAGAAGACTAATGCACGAGGCAAGACGAAACGATGCACCATATTTGAACGCGGCGAGCGACCAGGAGAACGGTGAAACCACTTGCGGGATATAGTCGTGTCGCCAGCTCGAATATCTCCCGCTCAAGCTCGATTGGTAAACGAGCCATGGTGGTGGGAGGCAAGGTATGTTTGATCCGCAGCCTGTCACCGCCGGCGTGACACTGACAGTTTCCCACTTGCCGCCATATACTCACGCTGATCACGGATGGCCAGGGCCAAGGAGGCTCAGCACAGGCAAGAGATTTCCGCTCTTCCTGGGCAGTGCTCCTCCAGCTTTGCGGATACTCAGGCTCCGGAGTGCCAGTCGATCTTCCCGACACCGCGAAAGACGTACATCGCTGCTCCACTGGGAGTGAGTCGTCTTGTTGCGACGAGGGAACAAGGCTACTGTAGCCTCGCACCACTCGTAGCTCCATGGAGTAGCAACCGGTGAGTTGTCTCCTCGAACCCGAGCCCAACCCGAGGCCCAAGAACCCCAATCCACCCGGAGCGCACGGAATATAAATTAATCTTCCTCCTTCCTTCCTTCCCGGCATAATTAAATTCAACCAAAAGTTTGCATGGCTCCGTGCCAGCTCGCAGCTGGCTCGCAGCGCTCTTTCGTACACTCGGTGTCTGGGCTCGCTTGGCAGGGGGTGGTCGTTTCGGTCCGGACTAGCGCGATGGAGAAGATGTCGGCTGCGCGGAGTCCAGCCCGTATGTGAATCTAGGAACTGATATGCCGGCAGTAACATCCTCAGTGTGCATAATTCGAAGAGAACGAATCTTCAAGAGGCCGAACGCTGGTTCTTGATGGTCAACTTGAACGAGGCTCTCTGCGCAGATCTAGAAGGGGAAAGACTTCGGGCGGCATTCACACACACGTTACACGCCTCGCCCAAACCTGCCCGAACTTGGCCCGAACCACAGACGGTGTCGGTGTTGGCATCAATTCAATTCAAGCGACGGCTGCTCGTGAAATTATATGTCAGATTTTGGTCAATGGCGATGGCGATCTTCTTATAAAAACAAGGAAACGCCCGAAACACGCTGAGCCCGCCAGATCGCTCAAGATGGGCGCCAGTCTACTCCAGCACCAACGCCCAACGGCTCATCTATCGCGATCAGATTCTTCCCTACCAGCGTCCCGCATGGCTCGGGCGGGTGGAGCGCTACTACCGACATGCTCACCTGCAAATGGTTCACAGAATGTTTCGCCGAAGCAGTGAGTGCTCGTTCTACCAGATCTTTGGGCCCCAGAGTCACGACGCATTTTTCTGCAGCTGGGTGTGTTCATGTAGTGCGTACCCGACGTGGCTCCGTGCTGTTGTCGGCGATACTGATGCGATTCTCAGCTGCTACTGCGGTGGGGGCTCCCCAAGCATGTTCGTTTTCGGTAGCCTGGCAAAGCAGGAAGGGCTCTCGTGTACGCTATCGAACTTTCCGTTAATCAGGATGGTGTGTTGACCTTGCATCAGCTCTCTTCCAGCTCGGGTGGGGGTACGCTAGTCAACCTTCAATTATTAGGAAGCGTCTAACCCAACCGCCTAGGTATGCAATCGGCATTTTGCTCGCCCTGACGATTTTGTGGGCCCCTTGTCGGGTGGCCACGTTAATCCTGCGGTCACCATCTGCCAACATGTTATTCCCGAAAGTTCCCCGTCATGAAAGGTATTCGGTGGTCGCCTTTCTCTACAAACGTATGGCCGCGCGCTCATACATTCCGTAGGTACATAATCGCGCAAATAATCGGCGGCTACATCGGATTCCTCTTCATTTATTTACAATACAAGCACACTATCCTTTCCATTTCGGCTTCCCTTCCAGCTGCAACGCTAGAGAAGATTATGTACACACCCAACGGACCCGCAGGCGCATTTGGAGATTATCTTCAACCAGGTGCCAGTGTTGGACAGGCATTCGTGAACGAGTTCGTGGTGGTATGTCGGCGCAGCAATGACACCGCTTGCATTGACGGATTCTGTCTAGACGTTTATAATTGGCATCGTACTCTGGGGCGTGGACGACCCTGCCAGCATCCATATTCCTCCCGCGTTCCAAGCACCCGTTGTCGCCCTCACATACGCCGTCATGACCTGGGCCTTTGCAGCCAATGGTTTGGCAGCCAACTCGGCACTTCTCGCGCTAACACTGCTTAGGGCTTGCCGCCAATACGGCCAGGGATTTGGGTGGCCGCTTCATGGCATTGACGATCTATGGCAGCGGTGGTGAGTCCTGAGCGCTGATTTCATTCGTTGCATGACTGACTGCCTTGGACCCAGCCGTCGGCTCAAGCAAAGGTTACGTCGCCATCGCCGCGCTCGCAAACATTCCCGCAACCATCCTCGCATATATCGTCTACGAAGTTATGTTCGTTGATTCAGACCGCGGTGCGTTCTTCTTTGCGGTCCAGGGCTGGTTCAACTAAATTCATGCCTCCTCCAGTCATTTCGGAAGTCAAGCGCGAGTACTTTGACCTCAGGACGTTCCACCGACGCAAGCATGCGGCCGTCTATGGTCACGCACCCGACGGGGCCCCGGAAGACAGCCCGTCAAGCAGTGACGAGAAGTTGAAGGCGATGGTTGGCACCGTCGATCGCGTTTAATCTTGAAACTACTCGTAGTGCAGGATATGTACATAGAACGTGCACGCGGGGGAGAGGGAAGAGGAGTAGGACATGCGTGTTCAGCTTTCGTATTGATTCGCTGTATTAAGTAATAATATTCAGACCTACTGGGAAATTGCTCGAATGGATAGGCAGAAGCGCTGGAGAGTGTTTCGAAAGTCCGAGGCGCGCGGACAAGACGGAGAAGAGCCTGAGAGCCGTGGGGACCAGTGGAGCGAGCAATAAAACCGCAAGCACACATGGATACCCTCCGTGTTTCCCGGGATCGCCCGAAATGTCTGGAGAAGTCAGAAATCGCAATCGGAGGCATGAAAATCAAGCTCGGATTCACTCAGATCTGCCCGGATCGCCGTCTTGCTGTAGCTCGAAGGTGGCATTCGTTAGGCACGGTCGACAGCGTGAAGGGACGCGGATCAGCTGTGATGTCACGTAATGATGGCATCGACAAGGCCTGCTTCCAACACTCATCTCCGGATTGACGGATGGCGACAAAAGTCGCCGACGCTGTGCTAACACCGTGCTCGGGACTCTATCTTCACTCCAGTTCATCAAGTCCGTTGCCCTGAACAGATAGTGATCTGCGTTGCACGGCAAAAGCAATGTCAAAGTGGCACCGTGGCTACTCGTTCATAACGTCCTTGTGGTCTGCTCCCGCCACCCTCCTTCTCTCGTTCCCCCCACCATGCCATACCCCGCGGCCAGGAGCCAATACTCGTCGCTCGCTCTCTCCGTCTCCACGAGCTCGGATCTGCTGGAATACAGCTTCGAGCTCTGCACTAGTCCCACGACCACCGTGTCTGGGCCACAGAAAAGCTCACAGTGCTTCCCCGAGTCTCCCACCGACATCTCTCCACCGCTCTCTCCCGTCGAATATCCGACCCCGGCTGAGTCCCCGTCGATTCCTCCCCTACCGCCGACGTCCTCTCCCAGCACTGGAACGCGCAGACTATTTCCAAACGCTACTCGTAGCATCTTCCTCGGCACATCGCGCGCCTCTAGCATCCGCGCAGCTTTAGAGCCCCGCGCGCGCGCGCAAACAGTGGATGTCACTCCGCTGCGGGCAGTCCGTTTCACGTCGAATTCGAGCACAGTCCAGCAAGTCGACGTTCGCGTGGTCACACCTGGCATTAGCGATACGTGGAGACGGCGCAATTTTCCTCCTCGACGCAATGCGACGATGCCGCTGCCTTCCCTGAGCAACATCAAGGAGGTGGACGAGGGCCGGACTCAGGATATTCAGGTTCTACCGCATGCTGCCGTCTCTGCTCGACGCAACACTCCCAACACTTCCCACCCGCCGGTGGCCGCTCAGAATCCAACTCATTCCCTCGGGCGCTCTCGCTCTTCTTCGTGGGGCGATGTCCGCGTTAGCTCATCGGCTTTTGCCCATGCAACTGGTGCCGAGGAACTCGAGGAGCTGGACGACGAAGTGCGCGAGGCCTTATACGTGAATGCTGCTCTTCGGGCCCGTGGATTTGCCTATGAGCCTGCACCCAATACGAACACGAAGACCGTAAAGCGAACACAAACGCTGCCAGTCATCTCATCGACGAAGTGGCATTCAAGCGCACATCGGCAGAGTGACCACGTCCTTGCAATTCGGTCCGAAGTCGACGAGATGTTGTGCGAGACGCAGAAGATAAAATCCTCCCCGTCTTTCCGGCGCACGGCACCCGTACGCTCATCTCCATTGGCAAAGACGCCTCCACTCAACATCTCGGATGTGCCTTCGTCTTCCGCTACTCAGAGGAAACCGCTCCGTCAAGCGCGTTCTGTGCCGAATCTGCGAGACGCTGCGACACCACTGCGCGCAAATGTAAGTGCGAGGGCAGAGCAGAAGGAGGACAGGGAACAGATTCAACGGGAACGAGCGGGTTTTGAACGTTGGGTGCGGGGTATTGTTGGGGCTGGTACACGAAACCTCAGCTCTTGATTAGCTATTCGATGAAGGAACTCCACGACAACATCGATGGATACGATGACTCGGAGGACATCTGTGTATTTATAGCTGTATTGGATTCAGCGCCGACGTAGGCCGACGTCTCCGTACTAACCGACTTGACGTCTGTTTTATCGAGGCGGTGCAGACATTCTCCGGCGACTGTCAAAGGCGTCTTTGCTCTTCCCGTCATGGCCAGCGAAAGCCCGAAACTGCCGCCCGAGCTCGAACGCGAAATCTTCGAAACTTCGGCCTTGTCGCACCCTGGAATGCGCTATATACTCGTCCTGGTGGCATCCCGTGTCCACACCTGGTGAAATATTGCCCTTCAGATCTAGATCGCGCACCCTCTAACCCTTCCGCCGCTGAATAGGATTGAACCTACGCTCTACCGAACGATCGCTCCTGAAGGATCTCAACGATCAGAGCACATCCTCGCTTTATCCCGCTCCAAATCTCCCGGTTTCTTCCAATCAGCTGTGCGACGTGTCATTCTGCGCAGGAGGACCCACAAACCCGCCGAAATTCTCCGACTGGCTGCAGGCGCTACGCATGTTGCCATCGGAGACCGCTTTAATAAATTAAAAGGCTTTAACTTCGAACCGATTTCTGAAACCCTCCTGGAAATGCGTCAAATCCAATGTCTGGTAGCGCGGTCGGGTGTTCTGGCAGGGGCCAATCTTCTCGATGCATCGCTGCCCGTCTGGGCCTGCCTCACTCATCTGCATTTTCTGGACCAGTGGTCAATCGGGGAGGAGAAGACTGGCCCGTTTGTCTGGGGTCTCCCCTCACTGACGCGGCCCTCGAGAGCCGCCAAAGCTGGCACTGGATAGAGAGGCTGCTGCAAAGCGATCGGTTGAGAATCCTCGTCTTCCTCGGGAGGGACGAGGTGGACGCTACATCGTGGGAGGAGCATGCTGTGAATCACATCGCCGATGCGCGCCTTGTGGTCTGCGCGCAGGAGACGTGGGACGAATCTGTGCGAGAGGGCTACAATTTTTGGGATGTTGCGGAGGAGTTCCTTCAGCAGAAGAAGGACGGAAAGGTCAACGGTGGGTCTAAACTCTCGCTGCAATGTCTCATTGACTCATACTGTTGCAGAGTCGTCTTTTCTGGCGCTTCGTGCCTACGCTTGCACAATACTAGGGTTGCTATACGGTTGAAAAAAATACTTTTTAATTGTGCAACCGTACATCAACCATACAATAGGTCATAAATTGCGTACAAGTTCCTCCACTGTCATTTGAAAGCGCCTCCGCGTTCCCATTCACTGGATGGACTCTTCGCCTTGGCTGTAGCCTATGCTTGTCTCGCAGTTCAGCCTCTGAGTCTCTTTCGTTGATGAGGCATTTAACCAAAGGAACAGATATTACCCGCCTGCCTCAGTCGGAATAGTCCTAAAGATCAATTAACCATCATCGCCAGCTCTTCCGTACCTCTCTGTGATGCCGAATATGATCAACGGTCGCTTGTTTTGTTCGAGGTCAGACAAACGAAAATCTCTTTGTGCTCGCGTATTCATATATCGGGCGCTGGCAAAAGCCCTCCTTCCATTTCTTCTACCAATGTCGACAGGCGACTGCCCTCCGGGTTCATCTCAGCACCATCTTGTACATCATTGTGGTTGGCTCGCCCGTAATGCTAAGTTCCTCCGTGAATAACTAGCATGGCAGCGAACGTTGCACCCACCTCTGGATCTGGATCCGACCCAGTCCATATCCCTGCGAGCACTTTATCGACCCGGCTGTCCCGCGCTTTTCTATTTGATGCCGATGGGTCTCGTTCGGCGTCCGCACCAATACTTCCCACCGTGGCTGCTATCGTCCTCATTGTCCTCGTCAGTGGCATCATCATCTTGTGCATCATCCCGCTCCTGAGGCGGTGATCCCAGAGGCAGAAACGCCGTACACAGTGGCGGCAGAACTTCTGTAGAGAGGGATGGGCAGTCAAGATGGTCTCTTTGCCCGCCGTTGTTATGAATTCCCGGTCTCGCCGCAGGCAGGTCGATTCGCTTCACAGCTCAAAACGACTTTTCGAGGACTACCGCGGGATTCTCGAGGTTCAGCGAGCGAAAGAGATGGCGTTGCAGAACCATGTCCGACTTGTGTTCGCGCGGATGAGTCGGAGCTCACGTCCCGCAGTCCCTGCCTCGCATGGATGTATTGTTCGCTCAATAACAGAGGGCCCCGAACATGTCGTGTAATTCTGGGGGAATATATCATGGTTTTTCATTTATTCGATGAACTCCTATATATTACTTCGCCAGGCAATCGTCTCCCGTAGTTATATAACACGAAGCTGCATGAATGAGCGAGTAGCAAAAGGCATTCTCGAGAACTCGCCTTTGTGCAATCCGTTCCGCTTATCCTCGAGAAATTCCGCTGCGGCACTCCAGTAGTTGTCTCCCTCCAACGCCCCTTCGTCCCATCGGTCGTATACGTGGAACACCAGTCGCGTATCCGTGAAACCCTGGGGTACCGCCGCTGCAATGGCGCGCGCCCCATGCAGGTTCAACGCAAGCGAGATTAGGGTCCTTAGGCGCTTGCGGACACCGAGGAGCTTCTGGAGCATCGGCCATGCAGTGCCGTTAACAGCGAGATGCGTCAAGGATGGAAGGACCGCGCAGAAGTCCACGACGTCGTCATTGGCAATGGCGTCCATCAGTTCCAGATGTGTGAGGTGGGCAAAGACCGGGAGTACGGCGTCTTGTGCGGCGATGGTCGAGGCACGAAAGACTCCCCTCGTGTAACACATCAATCGCCGGAGATTCCGCAGCTTGACGAAAGCCTCCCGACGAGCTTCACCGAATATGCTCGATCCAAGAAGAAGATGCGTCACCCCAGTGCAAACCTGAAGCACATCCCCTTGCATAGATGTAACCTCGTGCGAATGGGCAGACAGCACAAGATGGCGGACGTGCACGCTCCCCGCTGATGTCCATGGACCTGGGATATTCGGATGCATGCCGTAGCCAAGGAAAAATAGAGTTCTGTAGAGCTGAGGCAGGATCCTGAAGACGAGGCAAATGCGAATCGTGAGACGCGCAACAGCGGCTATAAGAAACGAGTCACCAAATGTAGACGCGATGTGCGACAAAGAGGAGCAGATAGCGCATTTCTGGGTACTCCCTGGCAGTTATTTCGAAGATTTCGCGCTCAAGCTCGAGTGGGAGCCGGAGACGGTTAACCGTCATGGAAGTGGGAGGCAAGAAGCCGTTTGACAGATCGATGGCATCACATCCAGCCCAGCTCAGTTATCAACAACCGCCATGTAACGAATGTCGAGAGAAATCTATGAGCTCGGTTCTCTCGCGGTACGGTTTTTCCACTTGTTTTTGCATTTTCTATGGACGCAGCCTACCATACTCCCGGCAATCAACGAGAAACCGTCGGAACTCGGATTAATTCGCTTATTGTGCGTATTCGATGACCACGCTTGCTTCATGGCTTTCCCCTTCCTTTCTTTCCACTGGCACAAAGGCAAAATCAGCGCATCAGAGTCTGAGTCAGCGCCTCGCCCTTTGCCCACTCACATCATTCCGCCGCCAATTCGCCACTTGCGCGTCTCGGATCCACCCGAGAACTCTGCCGAAATCGCAGACAACGTCTCCAATGTTCTTCAGCATCGATGTTCATGGATGTTCGGACGGTACGACGCGGTGTCGGATGTACGTGCTGAAGCCGATGATAGATGGGATGCCATGCACTGGCATGTGCTACGACAAAGGGAAGATGGCACGACGGTCTTTGTTCTCGCAGCTTCAAGCACTGGGAATACGGATGCATAGCATGCGTACGAGCTTGCTCTCGTCCTTCCCCATCCCACGTCCCGATGTCGCTCTTCCTTACATTCCTCCTCTTCCTGCTCTCCAAGCAAGCACTGGCAGCCCTCGTCAACGTCTCCCTCGACGATACCTCTCCGCTCATCACCTACCTCGGGACCTGGGAGCCCGACTCGGCGCATCTCTCCAGCCTGGACTTTGGCGGCGCGCATACGGTCAGCACGGATATGAATACCAGCGCAGTCCTGACGTTCACCGGTGAGCTTTTCCCTCCTTTCTGGTCCTTATTCTCTGACTCTACGTGTATCTAGGTGTCGCGGTTTACTTCCTCTCCCCGCGGTGGCCTTACGCAGTCACGACGCAGCTCTCTCTTGACGACAGCACGGTCGTTCTGGACCTCACAGACCCCAACGCGTCGTCCACTCCCCCTGGCGGCTCCGAGTCTGCGCCTTCGTCGATCGTATGGAGCGCGACGGGGCTGACGAACAGCCTACATACGGTCGTTGTGAGGATGGCGAGTGGAGGACAGTTTGCGGTTGTCGATGGATTCATGTGCGTACATGTTCTATTCTTCCCGCTGATATCTAATGCGATATATTATAGAATCACTGTCGTCGACTCGGACCTCGATTCCAGCATGCGAACGACCTCCCCGTCATCCTCCAGTCCGATTCCCAGTCCCTCATTCACATCTATACACGGTCATTCGCGTCCTGCGGCACTCAGGCTTCCCCTCCTGCGGATCCTCGCTATCGTGGTGGGGGTCTTGATCTTCCTTCTCGCATGCGTCGTAGTCTACAGGCTTTGGACGTGTCAGATGGGCATGCGCAGACGGAAGGACGGCCACGGGCTGCCGAAATGGGCCATCGACGGGATACCCGTACCGTTCGTCGTTGGCGTCGGCGAGCGGGGACTCGGATCGAGAGCCAGGCCTGCATTGAGGGATTCAGAGTCATCGCGCTCTACACTGGTCGGGGTCGTCACCGTCGTCGAGGACTCGGAGAAGCTTTCATCGTCGGAATCGGACTTTGTCTCAGCGCCAGGGCTAACACTGAGCGAGCGACCACGACCCGCAGGCACGGGCCCGGGCACCACTCTCGCATCGGCGTTCAAAGCACTCGCGGTCCGGAAGAAAAACATCAAAACGGACGAAGAAGAGGCAGGTGCGGGTGAGGGTTTGACCTTGCAGGTACCCCAGCACGCGTTGGTGGCCCCCGCTTCCGCTGCTGGTCGTGACACCGCGGGATACGGATATGATTTAACGGCTAAATGCTTGAGAATGACTCTTTACTAACTATGGACAACTCAATATGCATAAATCACCTTTCCAACTTCGTTTACAGATACTATGGGACCTACTATATGGACTATTGGACTCGTTGTTGGCGCTGTATCGGATGACCGTACTTATGACGGGCAGGCCTACAAGCGGAAGAGATGGGTAGATGTACGCGTACCGAACTCAACAGCTGCTAAATCATCCAAAAAAACGATGCCCACAGCATGTCATATTAGACAGTGGACCTCGCCTCGCTGCCAGTACATGGCAGATTCCTCCCCATCCCTTACGAAAATTCCACAAAGGAAACAAAGGCCACGGTAATATAATTCTCGTTCAATGTGTTCTCCATCATATCCTAGGACACTGGTCCTCATGTTCTGTCGATAGCAATTAAATAAGCCTGGACTGTTTCAGCGAGCGCGCTCTACTCAAGCGCCTGCGTATAAAAGGCCTCGGATATTCGACAGCTCACCTTGTACCTACTACGACAACATGCGATTCCTCAGCTCAAGCCGCCTCTTCATCTTGCTTCTTTCTTCCACAGTCGGAGTCTCTGCGCAAGTGAACAACTGCACGGACATTTGCGCCTCCACCCTCGCTGTTCGTGTTTTGGTTCCGCATGCATGCATGGACAAGCGCTGACCAGGCGTAAATACGACTACTAGAGCGCCGGAACGCCGCCGTGCAATACCCAAGCCCTCAAAGAGCTCGCAGCGTGCCAGGAGTGCAATGGACTTGATGTAGCCAGTACGCAGGAGATGGTCGACGGTGTGTCCTCCGCGTTTTTCCCGCTGGCATTTCATCCATCGTTCCATAGACATCATAAACGCCTGCGACACCGGCGGGCAGAGCGTCAAGAACTTCAGCGTCGCGGGGCTCTACTCGGCCGGTGCGGCGAACCCCACAGCGGGGCTTGGTGGCAAGACGGGGAACGCGGTTTTGAATGTGAAGGCGCTCGGGGGTGCAGCTGCCGCGGTAGTCGTGGCTATGATCGCAAGCTTGGTAGCGGTGGTGTAGTTTTAGCTCATGAGGGTCGTTAGTTACGAACGTAGACTTGATCCAATGCCGCTGTGTTCTCGACACGAATCTATGCCTTGCTCGTCTTCAGGTGGAGAGAGAGAGAGTGTTTTGGGGACAAACGAGAAATCGATTGGTCGCCAGAGCTCTCTCGCTCGGCCCGTAAGGGACCGCGCTCGAGCCGGCCTCGGCGAAGAGACTAAAAACAGACTAAACTACAGAAGGGAAAGCGGTAAGGGTGGGAGACGAAAAAGAATCTAGTCTATCGAGCTGTGTGAGTGTAGGTAGAGGAAGAGGACGAGCTGCGATACCTATCGAGCTGTGTGAGTGTAGGTAGAGGAAGAGGACGAGTACGATAAAGAGACCGAGTGATATATATATATCCGAGAGACAAAGGGAAAAAGATGAAAGGACGCGAGGCGCGTCGTGCTCGCCTGCATAGACCGTGTTTGATGCATCAAACACCTCTTCTATGCCTTGCTCGTCTTCAGGTGGAGAGAGAGAGAGTGTTTTGGGGACAAACGAGAAATCGATTGGTCGCCAGAGCTCTCTCGCTCGGCCCGTAAGGGACCGCGCTCGAGCCAAGAGATGCAGCAGAGAGCCAGAGGCTCAAGAGACTGCAGGGGGAGCAGCGGCCACATGAAGACGAGAAGACAAGCTCAGCACCCGATTCTTCGGCACATCCAGGTAAAGCTTGTACGCATCACTGCGCCAACGGCCAAGCAACTGGATCTCGAAGTCAGCGTAACCAGCAACAGCAGCAGCAGTAGCCGCTCCGCGCCGGAAACTGTGACCCGAATATCCCGACTGGTCAAGGCCGATAGCGCCAACGCGTGTCTTGAGAATGCGAATGAACTCAGTGCGGTGAAGAGGAGAAGAGTCAGCTTTTGCAAAGAGTGGAGCGGTTGAAGGAAGGGGATGGATGGCAAATAGATGTTTCATGGCGCGAACGGGGCAAGTCGACGGAGAGTTCGGTGCTGCTGCAACAACGACGGTGACCCCGCCGCGAAATGGGTCGGTTTTAGAGGCAGGGATGGTGAGTTCGAGATATTCGAGACCATTCTCATCGAAGAAGCGTACGGAGCCACGGGCAAGATGAATCGCGGGGTCGAATTTCGCGCCGTCTGCCACAGTAAACTCACCGCATCTCAAAAATCCTGCCCAGGCAAGATTCTTGGCTGCATCGAAGATGGCGTTTTCGATGACAGAGAGGTCACCGCCGACAAGCCCGAGTGCAAGAAGGATTTCGAGGGTAATCGGGAGTTTGGGCTTCCGATCTCGGTTGCCCTGAAATCGTTTGATCCCTCGAATGACTCGTTGCAACGCAAGGGAGTGGCAGGCTTCGAAAGAAAAGCCAGAGTCGATGTGGAGGGAACGAACACCGGAGATGTAGCCTTTAATGGTTTTATGCAAGATGGGGCACTGTTTGCTTGCAAGGTGGGCAGCCCAAGCCATGAGACCAAGCTCTGTGGCTGGGAGAACGTGTCCGGGTGCATGGGCATACTGTGGGTTGAGACGGATGAAGTCGAGAAAGGAGCGCTGCGCCGAGGAATATGTGCTCCGGGTGGAGGAAGCCAATCCGTGGTAGAGGAAAAATGCGACTTCTCGAGGGTAGTGAGCATGCGCCGAATACCACTCGTCTGGGACTGTGGCGTTGAGGACGTTCGACAAAGCTGAGGAGCCAGCTGGAACAGGCGGCTGTACTGAAAACGAGAAGCAGCGTCAGCGAGCGCGTTCGCAGTCGTGGAAATCCAGACAGCAGAAAAAGTGAAATGGAGAACGGAGGAAAGCAGAATAATCTGCCGCAACACGCCCATGCCCGGAGCCGATCGCGCTGTGTCCGAACTCATCCACTCGACGACTGCCTGGTTATCACATCGAAAGACCACGTGGCTGCCCGACCATGCATGTCCCCAACGCAAAATCGCCTGCAAAATAGCATAGATTTCCTTGAACTGGATGTCACGATCGCGAAAACGCCGAGGGCAGCGAGAGGAGAACCACAAATCTCCCCAAACACCACCCAGACCTTTGCGTCCACTTGCATCGGTCTCGATAAAAATAGTCGGGCGCTCCGGATCGAGGATTTGGACTCCATTCCAGTGAGCGCTGAGAGTTGACCACCAGCCGAGGTCCGAGCGCGCACCAGATGGTATATGAAGCCGTGAAAATGGGGAAGTGAATTTCGTCGAGAAATCAATCAAGCGACGAATGAATGCCCGCGAACGCGGAATGACCTGCGAGCTGAACTGTAGAAAGCCAACAAGCTCCTGAACCTCCCGCAAGGAACAGGTGTGCTTGCGTTTCCAGTTGCCCAACAGCTCCCGGAGGTATGCGAGCTTCTCCGACGGCAAGCGCGCCTCCATGGCATCCGAGTCCAGATCAAGACCAAGAAAATCCAGAAGAAGACACGGCCAAAATGTCTTGTCCCCCTGGAAGCAGAAACCGAGCTCCTCTCCGAGAGCCAGAATCCACTCGACCGCCGCCCGCGCCGTACTGTACTATTTCGACCTTAAGTTCAGCCGGTCTTACGCATTACACATTGAACTTATATGTCACAAGTTCATTTGTGACATAATTACTATATAAGGAACGCCGGCGTTACGCCGGCCGAAATTTTTGATGATATTTCGCCTAATTGGGCCAGAATTTGATGGTAAAATAGCAGATTACGCATTACACATTTGTATACGTTTGGTTCACGGGTGCCGCTTACACATTACGCGAACTTAAGGTCGAAATAGTACAGTAGCAGGGTCAGTCCCCGGCTGGAAGACCAACCAGAAGTCATCAAGGTAGTGACGGAGCCGAGCAGGGATATGCCGCGAGATAATCCAGTGCAGAGCTTCGGAAAAGAGATTGAAAATGTACGGCGCAGAGCGCAGACCGAACATGAGGACAAGCGCGTAATAAAAGACGCCGTCCCAAAACATGCCCATGTGGTGGTGGTCGGCGACTCGAATCGGTATATGGCGGAAAGCGTCCTTGAGGTCTAACTTGACCATCAAGGAGCCTCGGCCGGAAAGGCGGAGGTCAGCGACGGCGCGCTCAAACATATCATAAGAAATGTGAGCTTCAACGTCAGGAATACCGTCATTGACGGATAGGCCACGCGGCCAGGAAAGGTGATTGATCATGCGAAGCTTGCCAGGCTTACGCTTCCGGTCAACAACACCCAGAGGCGAACAACGGAGTTCGGAGAGAGGCGGGTCTTCAAAAGGACCAGCGACAGCACCCTTGTCGACGAGCGCGGAAAGCGCATCGGACAGGAATTGAGGATGCTCCATCGCAGATTTGAGATTCTTCACAGGACGGATGATTTCGGGACCGGAAAACCCAATATTGCAACCAAAATCCATTATTTGAAGTAATGTGGATACAAAAGTGCGATCAGGATAGTCCTGTAGATAAAACTCCCAAGCGTTCCGATGAAGTGGGGAGGAGACGTGCGGCTGGCCATGATTAGGTGGGAGAGGCAAATTACAGCGGGGAGACGTGTTGGGGCGCAGCGGCGGAAGGGGAAGAGGGGGAAACAAGTCTTGGTGCGGAAGGCGAGACCGATGGGGAAGATTAGACGAGGGAGCCAAAGAAGGTAGAATGTCCGGAGGCTGCTGGCACGAGCGAGCGAGCCGAGCAGCATGTGCGCGAGCCCGACGGCTCACTCTGCCAATCCCCTAGGCCTTCGTGGTGCAGGCAGACACCATATGGTCCCCCTGACAAGTGCGGCAGACGTGCCGACGCTTAGTCGGGCATGGAGACGTCTTGCAAATCCCATTATTCCAGTCGTAGCATGTCTGTTGCTCGACTGGAGTCGACGTCTTCTTTGGCTTGGTGGAACTTGAATTCCTCGCGGATGACTGGCCCGAAGACGACGATGACGATGACGACGACGCGTGCGGTGGAAGTGGGTGCAAGTAGACGAGACGGGAGAGAAGGTTGTGGTCAGGGCGCCCCCAACCCGAGTAATCGCCCGTCTTCATGTCCCAAATTCGCAGATTGTGGAACTCGACATGATAGATGACCACAGCCGACCATTTGAACTGCTGGTGGAGCTCCGTAAGGTGCGAGATGTAGTCCGAGGAAGCGCGCGTAATCGCGAATACCTCCCAGGGCTTCCCAGACGACGCTGCAAAGGCACTGAGCACCTCGAAGTACTTGAGCAGCGGGCGGAGCAGCGAGTGGAAGGATGGAAAATGTTTAAGGGCAAGTGAATGCTCCGTGGAAGGAGCGGAGGAGGGTGGTGCGACGAAATCCTGGCGCGAAGCGAGTGGTGACAGCAAGCGTGGCAGCTCCAGCGGCGAGAACGAGTGCGAGGCAATATCCAAGATAATCTTGGACTCGATGGAGGGGAAAAGCGCGAGTAACGACTTACCATCGAACTGTGTGGTCGCACCGGAGGCCGTGAAAGGCGGGACTACGGGTTGAGGAGCCGGCTGCTGTTGCTGCTGCTGAAAGGCAGCAGCAAAGGCGGAGATTGTGGCTAGCATCTCCGGCGACAAGAGTGGCTGCGCGGGTGGCGCAGTTGCAGAAGGAGCGGCAGACCCGTCGGGCATCGCGTCGAGGTGAAACGAGTCGAGAGACAAAGAGATGTCGGCGACGAGATTGTCGTCCGAGTCCTGATCCGCTGACGGAGAAGGCGCGCGAGAGACTACCGGAGACGACTCCGAAGAAGGCGTGGGCGGTGTGGGAGGGGAAGCTGGTTGGCGGCGTGCGAAACGGCCCCCGACACGATACTGGGTCGTCCAATGACCGGTGGCAATGATGCTCGATGTCCTCAAAGACAGACGAAAAAGAATCTAGTCTATCGAGCTGTGTGAGTGTAGGTAGAGGAAGAGGACGAGTACGATAAAGAGACCGAGTGATATATATATATCCGAGAGACAAAGGGAAAAAGATGAAAGGACGCGAGGCGCGTCGTGCTCGCCTGCATAGACCGTGTTTGATGCATCAAACACCTCTATGATGATTATCAGTGCTACACTCTCGCTGACACGCGAAAACATGCATTATTGAGTGCGATTTTGAGCCCCGAGATCGCAAACGTGAACGTACTGGACTGGCCATCACGTAAAACACTGCTCCCATTCACCCTCCCCATCATTCTTTGCATACGATTGACTCTCGACGAACGCATTCAGCTCGCAGACGCCCGATCCGAGTTTTTCACGACTCTGCCCCGCGCAAAAGTCCAGCGGCTGGAGGCCGTCGTTCACGAGGATTCGCACCGCCTGCTCCGTCGTCCGTCCGCGCTGGCAGGTCAACCGCTCAACGACCATCCTCCCGCTAAACGGCACCAGCCTGCTCGCAATCCACGTCCTCTCGGTCCTGGTCCCGGTACGCGTGGTTGGATCCAACGCCTTACGCTGCTCGAATAACCCCATCGCAGCATAAATCGCAATCATCTGGTTATCATGCGAGAAATCTGCGTAAAGCGTCCGGTTCAAGGGGAACGTTGTGGGGTTGGACGTAAGTGTTGTGTTGGTCTGCGTGGAGTCGTTGACGGGAGTAGAGGTGAGGCGCGCGAGGAGCTCGTTGATGTATCCGACGCCTTGGACGCGCCCGAGAAAGGCGCCATATCTAAGGGAACTTCGGTGAGATTCCAAAAAAAAAAAACCCCCGAAGAAAGCTCACCCGGTTCCATAATATTTGTCCAGGTCCATTGAGTACTCAAAGTCCGCAAACTCGGAGTCGTCGAAAAGTGCACAGAACGGGGACAGCGTGAGGTTCGTGCCTTGAGCGGTCGCAGCGGTATGGAACGCACACATGGAGATGAGCGCGTAGATGTCTGCATCGACGAGATTCGTGCCGGGAGCAGCGGCGTTGAGCCGCTCCGTGATGGGAGGCGCGAAGACGGAGAGCCAGGTAGATGTTTGCGCGTCAGAGGAGCCTGCGTTGGGGCACCCATTGTCGTCCAGCGTGTCGTTTCCCTACAAAAAAGAAATTGCAAATCGTGCTTGATTGTGGGAAGAGGGGCTGCGTACGCTTTCGGAGAGGATGACGGACAAGGACAGGTTGTAGACGTGGTTACTTGCCACGGAGAAGCCTGGAAATTGGCTGAATACTCTGTCGCCTTCGTGTCCTTCGTACCTGCAATCCAATTGGTCGCACTATCAACCACCCTATGCCCGCTAGACGCCCTCACGAAAGGATCATTGCGCTCGCTGATCAACCCTCGATATCGCTCGTACGCGAGTCGTCCAGATTGCTGAGACCTTTGTAGCGTAAGACATGGCGCCATACGTGGAATATGCTTACTGGAGCGCGCCGAAGGGGACGAGGTCAGCGACACCCAGAGAGTAGGTAAAGTTTTTGAGAAAGTCCAGACGCGCGTCGGTGTACGTAGACACGCTCTGAAGCTTGTTTATGGCGGATATTATCGTCGCCCCGGCGCCGAGAGTGGGGAAACGTGCACCATGACGCTCTAACTGAGATTGGCGTTGGCCGGGAAACGACCGAGGAAAGATAGACATACTATATGAACCTGCACGAATTGTCAGACTGCGGATCCAATAAAGAACGTTAGCTGACCTGGTCAATCGCACACGCGTTCGGCGGCCGCTCGTAGGTTCCAGCGTTGAAGAACGGGGAGTATGCGCCCCAGGATTCGGTAATGGGACGGGACGGCGTGGGGGAGTGGACTCCTGCGGAAGAGTGCAAAAGGAGCGATGCTTGGAGGAGCCTCGACAGCATCATGGTGGTCGGACGTAAGAGACGGCATTGTGTGATAACTCGGAGAAAGTCACGCGAAAGCACGTTCGTCGATTACTATCGGCCGCATAATCCGAGTCGGATCACTAACCGGGAGGGGAGCGACCGGGCCGCGTCGTTATCTGACAACCGTCCTACACCCCCAACCCCGGAAGATATCATGCAGAAATCAGCCGCTAATATCACACTGAAGTTTTGCAAAGATGTCGAGGGAATGTCATGAGGATACAGCTCGTATGTCAGGGCCAAAATATATCCCTGATATTCGAGGTAGATCCTGGTAATATCACCGAGAATCCCTCCCAAACATACTGAGTGGACGTCAGGCTGTAATCCTAGAGCAATCTCCCTGACATCAACGGAGACATCAGCGGGGCTAGTTCGGACCGACGCTCCGACGGATCCTTCCGCCATCACAGGCTGACAAATACGACTTCCGTTGCTTCCGACCACCATCGCGTCCGAATACTAAAGAGCTCAAGACAGCATATCCTCGTCGAACAAACACGAAATTGAATATGCCAATTCTATCGCTTTCTGCTCTTCCTCCCGCCATGACCTCCCTGCCCGTTCCTAGTCCTCTTTTTTTTTTTTGCTGTTCGAGGTGTACAGTACTGACGATCACGAAGCGCAAGCGCACCAACTCATTCAGCGACCTACGAGGCTCCCCGATACACGCGCGCTCCGCTCTCTCCATCCGTGAAAGATCCTTCGAGATCACCGTCAAACGAGAGCGTTTGCAGTACTTTGCCGCAAAGTACACATATTCGCCTTTCATCGGCCCAAAGTCGACTAAGAAGACCAATATTCCACCCATCGACGCCTTGAAAGCAAGGATTAGCGCCCTCGAAGGTCTCGACGCCATGATGCACGGCATCCGTCTCCAAGAACGCCTCGTGAAGCTGTCCGACTTGAGCCACCACTGGCAAATGATCACCGACTATCTTGGTCAACACGGTGCGTGTTTTTCGCGCATATCCAGCCTTTATTGACTTTGAGTATCAGGTCTTCTCAGCCCACGCGTGCTTGCTATCCTTCGGACGTCTAAGATCTGGCGATTGGCGCTGACGGAGTCGACGAATGACAAGGCTGGTCTGAATATCGCAGGCAAGAGCCTTCTCTCCGGTGAGTTGTCGTCTCATTTCAATTTCGACCATCTCTGACGCACTTGCATTCTTCAGTAAGCCCAACAGCTTCCTTCCTGTCGGAGCTCTCCTTCAACGGCACCCGCGTGCAACTGGTGCAACACCATCCTCGACACTCGCATCGACATGCCCGGCCTCCGTCGCCTGGCCAAGGTCACCAACGACGAGCGACGGATCATCCGAATTCAAGCGGTGCGTTGGTTGAGGCTCCGTGACGCAGAGTACTAATTATTGACGCGCGCCTGTGACAACATCACATCACTCTTTCCTCTCATTCCACCACCACCAATGCCCACTCTTCTCGAACTGGGTCGAATGCAAGCCGCTGCAGCTGCTCAGGCCGCCACAGCCTCCTCCCGAGTTCTGCCAATGGTCTCCCGGGGCTCTGCACTCCCGCCATCGACAAGAACGTCCAACGACCTCGACTTGCCACCTGCCACTTCCGTGATATCCAGCACTCTTTCTCGAACAGCGCCGAACATGGTCAATGTCAACTGAAGCGGGTCAAGCTGGTGCTCGCGTCCGAGCAGGAATATATGGTGATCTGTGAGGTGAGTGGCATACCATCGATTGTCTTCCGCCTTACTCACCGTTGTTTCTCCAGACAACCAATATCACTTACCGGCAATCTTACACCCGTCGTCGTGGCACGTTTTTCCTCCTCCGTTGCTGTTACCATGTTATCTAATTGCTCACAGGATTCAATGCAGAAGGAAACGGTCGCCAGCATTCCGGGAAAGAACGCGCCTCATGTTACCACCAGCTTTCCGTGGACCGAAGCCACATCAAATCTGAGGTGTGTCAGCCAGTATCGGCATCGAGTGCCCGTCTAACCAGTGGATCATACAGCGACTTTGAAGGTCAATGCAGACCTACGCGACGTCGCCAGCTTCGCGAGCAGTCTCATCGCCAGCTGAGGTATCGATGTCCCAATCACCCTTTGTCTTCTTCGGCGGATTGCGCGCATCGTGCGTCTCTTTCCTCGCTCTCGTGGCTTCTGATTCATTCCATTAGTCCGAAACAAAGGTTGCAACTTTTGGGCCTCTGTCGACAAACAGCTGCACGAGCTGCGCTCGGACTAGGCTCGAATCAGCCTCTGGGACACAGACCAGACCAGGCCTGGTCTACGCTCGGACCCAGATGCGGGGTCTCGTATGTTTAGTGCGTCATGCTCTCTCGATAAAAACATGCTCAATTGTTCCACAGTGGTCTTCAAGGGACCTTTGAAGAAGATATTGAGACGGCAAGCTCTCATCCGACGTCAAGCTCGAGCCCGATATTGGCCAGCACAGTGCAAAACGGCTTCAACGCATCCGAAGACTTGCGCCCACAGCGGAAAAGGATATCCGATGGAGAGGAGCAACCCGTCGGCGAGTGCGACCAGGAGCAGCACTCGGATTAGATTAGATTACTGGAATGAAATATACTTTTTCGCGTCTCATTATATCTCGCATCGAAGACCGTCGACCGTATATCCCAAATAGATCTGCCGGGAATTTCGAACAGTGCAATGCTTATATCTTGACTGACATAGAGCGAATATACGACATGACCTCCCCAACCAATACCCCCAGGATATCACGGTGATTTCTCTCAGCCGCGTCAACTGATAGTCAGTTGACTTGCTATTAGCATTCGCTCCATATATCCTCGAGTACTCAGGATGATATCCCGAGATAATGTCAGGCGATATTTTTCGCTGATATACCCAGTATGTCACCTAGGGTTTGGGGTGTAGTGATTGCAGAACGAAAATAAGAATGGTTCAAGCTACCGGTACACTATATTTACAACACAGCAGGCATATGACCACCCTTGCTGTAATTATCAGTCTCTTCATTTCTTGTCTGCATCTGCATCTCCAATTCGATCCTCCTTGGACCAGAGACGTGCACGTTATATTCAACTTGCTGGTCCACGTAGACCTCCATGGCCGCTCCTTCATCCGCCGGCCGGCTGAGTCCAGAGTCATGCTCTTTATCCACCGACCCGCCGGTCGTAAACTCGCTGCGCATACGTCCACCGGCTGGCGGGCGCACGTTGAGCGGGATGCCCATGGGGCGGTTCATGTGACGATTCCAGTTGCGCAGGTTCAGCCTTGTGAAAGGTATTTGGATGTGTATGTCAGTGAATCCAAAGGGGATAGACATACGTGGCGAGTACGGAGTTGGAGTAGACTATACGCGGTCGATTGGGTGAGTGAGTGTTTTGTGGATTGGCTGGAAAGAAATGCTCACGCTTGGATAGTGTGAAGTACAACGCGATCCAGACAAGCGTGTTTTTGATGGTCAGATACTTGGAGGGGTAATTTTTCCAAGTCAGTCGACTGCAAGACGGGAGAAGGGACTCACACAAATGATAGAGCCAAGCGCAACGGCAGCTGGCCAACGTATCACGATACATGCGCGATGATAACAAAGACGCACAAGTTAGGAGACCATCATTAATCGTGAACACAACCACGGAGTCGATGAGCTCGGTTTGTCTAGGGAGAGAGAGCTTGATTCAGCCTTATCATGACTCATGAGCAGGGAGAAAAGAGGCGACTCGGACCCGACGTATCCTTGTTTGAGTGCTCGGAGATGGTAGTATCGCGCAGAGGAGATGAGCACATCCGTCCAGGCGGATATGGCGAGCGAGGCGATCAAGACGCCCTGCCAGTGGTGGTTCGGGTTTTTAAAGTGTGTACAGTATCGACAGACGTACGCGGTATCTCCTGGCGCTTTCGGCCCACGTCTTGGTGATCAATCTGGGCAAGTTGAGTCAACCTAGAGCAGGAGCCAGGCGAAGAGCGAAGGGGAGGGCGGCGAGCAGACGTACAGTTGCGCGGCGATGACTGTTTTTCGTACGGTGCCAGTGGAATTCAGAAGGATTGTCGTTGCGGTCAGGCGGGCACGCACAGTAGACCAAGACTGGGAGGCGAGTGAGCGGATACATGGGCAATAGTATTTGAGAACGCTTACCCGATCGAGCGAGTACGAAGGTGCCCTGAGACGACAGTCGAGATATCAGAGTCATGTTTAACCCTCGGGAAAGATGCTACGCACGATTAGACCAGTTAATAAATAGTTCTTGCTCACTACACCCAATCAGCTCAGGGTGACTCGGCATAGCACTAAGAAACGCACTTTTGTACACTCTCCATGCGTAGAAGCTTTTGTAGGATTCATAAGTGCGGTTCAGATGAGAGCGTTTTGCTACCTGTTTGCGCTCATCCCGATGAATCCTGTTGCGATGACAGTCACCTCATAGTATGTCGGTCAACGGACACCCGTTCGTGAATGGAGACGCACCACCAACGAGCTGTGGCGCATGAATACATAGCCGAATTATCCCAGAAGACGGCGCAGCACTCACGGGGTAACAATTTCCAGTCCTAGTGGATTTACGAAGCCGACGACTGCGTACCGCCAAATTGCACAGCAAATCGCCGCAGTGTGGACTGCGTCGTTGAGCCTGGTGATGACTCGTCAGATGGGATGGTGAAGATGCTTGCGAGAGGCAAAGAAGAGATCGCACCATATCCATACCACCTGTAGTAATGCGTTCAGCAGCTTTCAAGTTAAAGCAAGGATACATACGAGTAAGCGATAGGGCAAAGCGTCGTTGGGGAAGATGCGGAAATAGAGGAATGTCTGGAAACCGACCAGTGCGGAGAGCCTGGGGGGTTAGGCTTAGAACATAGTACTTGGGCGTGCGGACCACGTACGCAACGGAAGCCAGACAGCCTCCGAGGAGAGCCCCGAGAGTCAGACGGACGTCGACTGTTTGTGCGTCACTACTCATGATCCGAGTCGTCCTTTGGAGAAGGGAGGATGGGAAGGATGCCAGTGGGGACTCCGAGTCTTTTATAAGAAATGCAGGAGACACGGACTCTTTGGCGGGAATGGATCATGTCCCTACTATCAGATTCCTGCCTTTCTTCAAAGATGGAGGAAACTCTGGGGCGATGCACGAACCACCTGTATGGACGACCATCTGCCGCACTATGCTGTTCTTCGCAAGTTCATCTTTGATAATGATCTCACCAGGAAGAAAGGAAGTTGGTCCCACGCCGAGTTGGATTGCATTGGAGAAACGCTGGTTTCCGGAAATTATTGTACTATTTCGACCTTGAGTTCAGAGTTTTTGATTTTTTTTTCGTGCCTGAGGAGGCCGAATTTTTTTCTTTGGATTTTAGGCAAATAAAACCGAGGACTTTTTGTTTTTCGGAAGTTACGCATTACGCGAACTTGTGGTCGAAATAGTACAGTATTGGGATCGGATCATGGGTCAAAAGTTAGGGCGCTGGCAGCAAGCTGGCAGCATGACAGCTGTTTGCAAAGTCGTAGGCCACCCCGATTTTTTTTCTCACATCTCGGCACGTCATGGCATCACGCAAACCAACCACTTTCTGGTCATCGCTCCCAGCTCCGCTTGACTGTTTTGCGTTATGCCGTGGCGTGCCAAGATGTGAGAAAAAAATCGGGATGGCCCACGATTTTGCAACCAGCTGGAATACTGTAGCTGATAGATCGAACAAGGACCCCCAGCAACCGGCTTAGATCTCTCAGGCCCTACTGGGTAACTTTTGGGAAATTGCGTCAGGTTTCCTGGGTAAAAACACCCAAATTTGCGCGGTGCCCGAGGGGAGGCTACTGGGTAAGAGGGTCTGAGCCGCTACTGGGTAAAATTGGTATGTCTCTGATGGTTTAGCGGTCTATACCTGCTTCTCTAAACTGAAAAAGGTCGGGATGAAGGGACGTGAACGCCCGTTTGATCCCCTACCTTTCTTCGTTTCTAAACGCGCGCCCACGGCGAGGCCCCGGATTTTTTTTGCGTTTTTCGCCGAGGCCTGGGCGGTTTTTGGGTCACTCTTCTATATCTTACTTACTACTCCTTCTCTTAATAGAATGTCTCGCATCAGGCCTCTCTTCACACGCGCTCCACTCGCCGAACTCGGCGCCCACACTTCTTATCTCACGCACGTCAAAACAGACCAATTTCTTCCTTGCTTCCACGGACGACGAGCTCGCATCCACAGGCAACGTTCAACCAGCTCATTTGAACACTAGCAACATCAGACGAAATCGTGCAATAACCGCTCCTTCTTTGCGACGTGACAGCTTATTTCTCATGCCAGCGGATGCAGTCGGTGAATGATGAGCCGTTTTGAGCTGGCTACCGCCGCCCTCACGCCGCCTTTGTGTCCGTCGCCTCCTCTTTGTTCTCGCTCTCATGCCCGCTTTTCGTCTCGACGTTGCCCGCGCATATTTGTGTCAAGATTCCGCACTGCGTCAACCGCCCTCAACTCTGACAAGTCATCAAACTCCACTTCAAGACTCAAGAGTATCGCTTCTGCACACGCCTCCGCCTCCGCTGCCGCCTCTTTTCAACGTAACCCATCTTCCATCAAGCATTCGCAAGACCCTCAATGCATGCAAGAACACCAAAACTCCGAGTCATCAACGCGCTAACTGCCACACGCACAATCCGACGACAGGCGCAAGCGACGGTGGAAAACACGGCTTGAACGGTAGATGAGCACGGGCTGGAATGGGGGAGACGTGGTTGTTGTTTCAGACGGCTCAAATGTCCGTCGAGATAGGTGCCTGGCCGTCTGCGTGTCTTCTTGAAACTGACAAGCAATATTTACAGTGTACAACCTGCTTTCGATAGCCCTCCAATCTATTCAATGCATCCCTGGACTATCGGGCATTTTACGTTTCGGAGCTCAAGTTTACCGCGAAGCTTCGTCGCGAACCTCAAGAACCCGCCGGCCGGCCCGTAGCGAACAATGGACGACGAAAGCTTGCCCAACGGTCATATCGAGGGCCGCGAATGCACCGCGCGCCTGAGGGCTTGCGGTGCGTGCTTCATTACCCGACTTCTCCATCACTCATGCTACTGCAGCTACAGGTCCTCCCAGTATCGACCCACCCCCATACAAATGGCGTCACACTGCGAAAATTTTCACAGACCACCCTTTGCTACCGCGCCGCAGCACGCCGAGTTAACCAGACGCATGTCTCCGTGCTCGGCTTCTACCTAACCCAATTTCCGCCTTATTCTTTTGATTCAATGTCTCCTCGCAAGAAAGACGGTGTCTGAAATGGCCAATGTAGATTAGAACAGTCCGAGTAGAGTATTTCGATAGGACGAAGTTCACCTTCAATTAACCCTCGCCGCTTCTGCGCGACGAAGGCGTCTGCGACGTCCCAATAGCTGTGACAGTCCGATGCTCCTTCGCTCCAGTCTTCGAACCACGTAATCACGAAGCGGACATCGCTCAGATTATGTGGGAGATTGCTGGCGAGATACTCCGCCCTGTCCAGCGATTCGGCAAGGAGAACGAGCAAGTTTAGATTCGTCCACCGCTGCAACAGGTTCTCCCTCCTCGTCCATCCGTCTTCTCACAAGTTGTTGGCGTTCAGCGCAAGGTGGGTGAGAGCGGGAAGACACGCGCAGAAGTCCACAAGCGAAGAATGGAACACATAATCGAACAATTCTAGGTGTGTCAGAGCGGCGAAAGCAGGCAGCGCCGCTTCTTGCCCACCCAAGGTCGATCCAGGGGTACGTGCAAGCTCGTCGGAGTGACAAGAAAGGTATTGGATGTGCCGTAGATCATAGAGGAAGCCATGCAAGCGGAAAGGCATCAAGGTGCTTAGGACAACATGAGTGACTCCAGTGCATAGTTTGAGCACCTCGAAAGTGTGGGCATCTATGGAATGCAAGACAATGTGGCGGGTGGTGGTGGCAAAATAATGGGGTGGCTTCATAGGAACACTCGGAAGTTTCGAGCCCCTGTCGAAAATCAGCGTTTGATAAAGGAGAGGTTCGATCCTACATATTCGGTCAGACGGACGACGGACGGGAGGCCAAAATGCTATCACCAAATGAGGGCCCGACGAGCTACGAAAAGAAGCGTGTAGCGCATTTCAGGATGCAAGCGCGCTGAAGTCTCGAATATTTCGCGCTCGAGCTCGAGCGGTAGCTGAGCGTCTTCGGCGGCCATGATGGGAGAAGACAAGTTGCGACTTGACAGATGATCGCACGTGCGCAATCCTCCATCGGCAGCGAAGGCGCTAACATGGGGCGCTTATTCTCCATCACGGGCGTCTACGTGCATCAGATCGTGACCATCACACGACGTGATAATCTTGCATCTTGCTCCCGACGTCCATCTCGATTCTCTGACTGTTTGCCCCGTTGGTTTGACTACGCACAGGTAAGGAAGGACAGATTGGCGCACATATCCCAGGCGGTGCTCTGGCAGACAGCTCGCTGATTATGCTCCTTCTCCACCAGCGCTTAGTACCCTGGCATCGCTCTCTCCTTGCAACCAACAACAGCTCCTGCCTCGAGATGTCCGCGCCGTTCGTGTACATCCCGGAGGCATCTAACCTGGACTCCAATTCCCCATGGCCACACCCGTACTACCCAACCCCCAAAACGGTGCACACGCCCTTCCTCCCGCCTTCCCCACTGGTATACCCCTCGTCTCCCGGCCCTTCGCCATACTCTCCTAACGCTGGAACCCCGGGAGCCCAACCCGCTCGACTCGAAGAATCTGCATACGCTGCAGCATGGTCCCCCCTCGCTCGACCGCGCCAGCGCACCAGCTCCTGGGCCGCTCCACCCACCCAGGGCTCCGGCTCCCCACCCACAACCTCGAAATTCCTCCATCCAGGAGACCTATTCAAACCCGGCCACAAAAAGTCCAAGTCGTCCGGAAACGTCAAAAACCTCATTCCGGCGTTAGCTGCTGCCGCGAATGGCGCGACAACCACCACCATGGGTGTACGGCGCCCCGCCACACGTTCTCGCTTCTGGGAAGGCGCTCACGCATCCGTGGATTGACGCGGACTTTCATGCGTCTCCGGCGTTTGCGGCAGTACCGATATTCCGCTTCGACCTCGCGCCGACGACGTTTGCGCCCGAGTGCTTGACGAGCAGGCCAGGTGCCCCAGCGGTGTGGACGGGCCTCCAGAAGCCCGAGCATGCCAGCGAGGCGTTCTTCCCGCCACGCTTCGAACTGCGTATCGTTCACCCCGAGCTGGTATGGTGGCCGATTGTCCTGAAAATGACCCAGTCCACCAAGAACAAGGACGCAAAATCCTCCAAGGAAACGGAAACTCCGCCGCAGCCCCCCGATCACCCTCGGCGACGTCCTCTCCGCACTGCACCACGCCCTCCACCGACTCATCACACCAGATGACTGGGCGTCCGTTCCGGCTGCGCAGCAGCAAGCCGTCTCGGCCGCGTTCACGGCGCGTTGTCGGGCCGAGGCGCTGCGGAGCGGGGTGTCGCCGGCGCATCTGCATGACCGGGAGCAAGAGGAGCGCGCAAAGGGGTTGAAGAGGGTTGATTTCTTGGGCGGGAAAACGTGGTTCCGCGGATTGATGCCGGTCAAGGGCGAGACGAACGGTGGTAGTGGGAGTGGAAGCGTGGTGATGCTGGTTACGAGTTAGACTCTTTACTTATTGTCACTGAATTGTTTGTAGAGTCCGTGTACAATTGTGCAAAGAATAGTATGCTCTGTAGCTGCGAATCAATCCTTCCTAACACCACACTTTTCTTTGCACCACGAGAAACAAAATGGCTTTGCATAATGGGGAGAGGAGAGGCTAGTCCCGGCGCACGGAAAGTGAGGGAATCGAACGGGGGACGACTGGCGTAGACGGTAAGATTCACTGATGTCTAACTAGGAACAAGCTGGCTTTTATACGAAGACCAAGGCCATCTGATGGCCAGACGAAACGGGCAAGCGTGGATCCTCCGGGAGTGTTCGGAGCAAGTTGGTGCTATGTTGTGCCGCGAGGAACGGAAGCGTGCCACCAGGGACAGCACAGCGACATCCCACTGAATCTGCCTGAAGGATATGAACTCCCGGGTGTTAAACTTGCCGACACAAGACAGCGCACCTTCTACCGCGCGATCAAGGCGAGAAGGAACGAAAAGCGCAAGCCCAGACGGGCAACGGTTGCGCGTGTGAAGCAAGTAGCGAGTGACATACTGTGCGATTTCGACCGGGCCGTCTCACCGGAAACAATCTGGCTCACCGCCCGCTCCAAGGACATGTCCTACCGTGCTAGAGCCTTCCTCTGGAGGCATCTCCACGACTCCTTCCGCCTGGGGCGCCAGTGGGATGATATTCCCAACTGGGAACACTGCGGCCGATGCCCAACATGCGACGCGGAAGAGTCCATCCAGCATATCCTCCTAGAATGCAAAGAGCCCGGACAGGCCGAGATTTGGACAGAAGCCGAGGAGGTATGGGCTCGTACTGGGCAAACCTGGCCCGTAACGACGGTCGGCGCTATTCTGGGATGCGCGACTGCTACCTTCGCGAAACCCGGAGGTAAACCCGCCCACGGAAATGTGAGGCTCTTCCGAATCTTAGTGTCGGAGTCGGCTTTTCTAATTTGGAAGCTACGCAACGAGCACAGAATAGACCCCGATGTTGACACACACGCGAAACAAGCGGTACTGAACCGATGGTACGCAGCAATCAACGCAAGACTTGACATTGACCGAGTCCTCGCCAACAGGCCATCGAAGGGCAGCCAGACCTCTCTAGATCCCCTGCTTGTCCTCGAAACTTGGTCCGAAGTCATCTCCGACTGGAATATCCTACCTGAAAACTGGCTGAGAGAATCCAGGGTTTTAGTGGGTCCCGTGCAGAAACGCCGGCCGAACGGGCGAAATCGGTGAGCGCGAAACCCCACACTGTCGCGTAAGCGTCGTGCATCTGTGCATTTCCCTGGGTGGTGGATAATTTGTTTCTCCCGCCATGGGCCTTGTGCCGAAACTTTACACGAAATCTGTAGGATAACCGATTGTTAACTGTACATGTTTCGGCTACATACCACAAAAAAAAAAAAAAAAAAAAAAGTTGGTGCTATGTTGAGATGAATGGAAAATAAATGTGGTTGATAAGATTGCGATAGGAATCGCAGCCGTTACAGGGTCCAATGAATAAAATAATAACAAATGATTTGAACTTTCAATCATCCAATAGCCTCACCACCTTCATTCCTGCCGCTCGCAGATTCTCTTCCGTTGGCCTCTCAACAAGCTCAAGTCCTAATCCTTTCGAAAGCTCCGAGTTGTTTCGGAATAACCAGATAACCTGAAGAAGGCCAAGGTTTGTTATTTGTCTGCCACCGTCGGAGGACTGCGATTTGTGTAGGATCAGTTTGCAGGCAAGGAGGAAGGAGACAACGGATGCTGCGAGACCAATGGAAACCTGGGATGATGAGAGTTGTTAGATATCTCTAGCTGCGATGTTTTGTGGTGGGGCTCACAGCAACAACATTGAGCTGAATAGAATCAGCATCTGTCCCAGAGAGAGAGAAAAAAAGAGAAATGAACCACGCACCTCAAGCCTCACAGCAATGTCTATCCGCTCCACAGATACATTTCCGATAGCAAGGACAGGGGGAGTACTATTGATTAGGGTATAGCCCGAGTCCATTGTAGCAACGTTATATTTTGTCTCGAGTGCTGGTGGACGAATATGGCCGGCTACAACACAATGAACATTTCAAGCCAAAGATCAGGGGAGAAGGAGATGCACCAATCCAAAAGAAAGATGCAGCAAAATCTGCCAGAGCATTCTCGATGTCATGCAAATATAGGGTCTGCATGGGTGAGAAGGCAGTGTTGTTTTTCATAAGCCA
The DNA here is from genome assembly GCA_029282125.1 of Mycena amicta. Classification (NCBI taxonomy): domain Eukaryota; kingdom Fungi; phylum Basidiomycota; class Agaricomycetes; order Agaricales; family Mycenaceae; genus Mycena; species Mycena amicta. Next base: position 638,912 of record JARIHP010000032.1, on the reverse strand, counting down.
TGAGGGGTTCAGGTTCAGGCAGTCGATGAGAAATCTAGGTATGTGATATGATTGTGAGTTGATGTTATGGGATAGAGAAGAGACAGACAAATCCATGGTCGAGAGTCGATTACTGGCATCCTCTTGGTCTAGAGAGATTGGGACTCCAGTCCCCATGTATACATCATCGGGGATCGGCCACTGTAGTTGGGTGAATAAATGGTTTAGAGACAAAGAGTAACACACCAAACCACTAGCCATTGGCCCTCTAATATCATTCAACTGATCGCCCCCCTCGTCCACAAAAACACCCCACCGTGACTCCATCTTGTGCACCCTCTGGTGCAAACTACTCGGATCCAACATCCTCGACTGTGTATCAACCTTTCCTGTCTGGTTCACCACTGTGTACATGCACTGCAGCATCTGGATGGAGGGCACCGAGCGGTTCATATCCAGGGATCCTGGAAATATTATGGTTCCAGGGTTGGGCATGCTGGTTGTGCCAATTCCCGTGGAGTCAAGGACAGGAGTTGTTGTGTACAGTATGATTGATGGCCAAGAAAGTACTGAGAGGATGTTTGGCCTGAGGAACCTCATCGGGAAGGTGGTGATCAGGTTGGGGCCTATATTATATGAGTTTCAGATATAAATTGCAGATGACAGCAGAATGGGTGGCATACCGGAAGGCGGCAGCAAGAAGGAAATAGTTTCATCTGCTTCAATTTCTGTTGTGACATTCCACAAGATACTCAGCCCAGGGTAGAATGGCACATGTGTCAGTGATACATTTGCTGGGTAGCCACAAGTGACATTGAACCCAACAGCTGCAACATTGACTGAGTTTGAGGAGGTGGGTATGGATTCCGCAAGCACATCATAGAGTGTGTTGTTGGACAACCCAATCATACTTGTGTTTATGGCATTTCGCCATCCAAAGAAACCTGACACATCTTGGAGAAACTGTGTGCTCCCGCTAGGGAAAAAAAATCACTGCCAGTCAAAAACCACCGGATTCTAGTACGTACTTGCTTGCTGTTGCAGAAGTGTCCCACATTGGCACACCGCTTGTCTGTACTTCTGCTGATGAGGTTTGATTGAATGCCTGTACCGTCACCATTGAGGGAATCATGACATGCAGAAGCGACAGTAATCCCAGATACACAAAAATCCACAGTGTTCCAGCCACGGATGCTGAGAGGACACGCTGTTTGAACAGGCTAATCAGCGCTGCTCCCAGACCGGCCCATGAGTTCCCCTGGTCATGTGTTGCTGTAATGGCCTGCGTCTTGTTGATGAGTTTCTGGATGGCACCGTTCTGTGTCAAATACAGCACCAACGCAAGGTATGTCTGTGAAGGGTTTGATATGGATTCACAAATGAGTATAGAAGATACCGTGCCAAATCCTGTAGACAGTATGGTCACCCACAGGGATATTGACTGCTGTGCCGCAAGTGAGAAGGTGATTTGACGTTCAGCATGTTTGTTGGCAATAACAGTGAGAAGGAACACGTGGATGAGAATGAGGAGGATGTGCAGAATAAGGCAGCTAAGCTGGTCTCTACGTGAGTAGAGCGGGTGTGCCTTCTCTGAGGAATATCTTAGATATCATAATCTATGTCTAAGTCCACTCACCGGAATATAAAGAGTCTGGTTGCTTTGGAAAGTCACCCAGCTGAACTGAATCCTTCTTGCCCACCAAGCACACATTGACCATCCCTGCACGGCGTAGTGCATTATCAGTGGGATTTGCAATCTGTACCAGTCCCATATGCAGCTCCACATTATTGTGTGCTAGCCACATTACTTGAAGGACACCAATGCCACTAATCTTGCCTTGCGACAATAATTTGTCACTAGATATGAAAGCATACCGCAGCCCAATCATGCAGACAAGGAGGGAAGCACCAAGTCCTATTGAAACCTAGGGGCCATGTCAGTTTGCTAGTCGCAATGAGTGAGGAACATGTTGAATGCCTACTGCTATGATGTTGAGCTAGGATCCAATGCATACATTCAGTTCAGATTGGGAGAGGAGGGTATAGATAGAATGATTACACACCTCCAATCGTGCTTGAACCACAGAGTAGCTCGCTAGACCAGTGAAGCGCTCGGCGTGCGCGAACCGATGAAAACACAACCAACCAAACTCCAATCCAACAAAAGCTCGTGAACACCGTCCAGCAGCGAGGTCCAAATCAAAGGTGTGTGTGTGTGAGTGAGTCCAACAGTGGCGTCGTCGTATGCGTGCGAGTCGGGGATTCCAGCGAAAGTATAGCGCTGTTGCAATTCAGATTGGTGTGGGGAATGCGAAGGTCGATGTAGGCGAGTGGGTGGAAGCCGTGTAGGTCGGTGAGCGCGAAGGTAATCAAGTCAAAGAGTCGAGCGTGCGTTCGTCGTCGTAGTCAAAGATCAAAACACTAAATCGTAGTTCGTTCCGTTCCCAAGTCCGTCCCAGTGTCGTCGTTTAACCCTAACCCAAAATCGTACTCGTCTCAATCGCGGGGGACCAAAATCGTTCTCTACCTACTACAGCTCGCGCCTTATATACCCTCAATGTTTGGCTAAAGTGCTAGATCTAAACAATACGATCCAGCCTTGCGCTGACCTCGTTCTACACAGCAAGGAGTGCTGAGACGCGTATGGGCCCCTTCAAACACTTTCCCCTTGCTTCTAAACGCATTGCAGTTCCATGAAGGAGCAAAAGAGCGCGGAAAAACACCTCTCTGCGCCTTTCCCCGCGGACTCAACAGCCTCATGGGATGCCTCGAGCACCCTGAAACACCTCCAGGCATATCCTACTCGCCCTTGAGACGCGTTCCAGGCTTCCCAACACCTCTATAGCCCTACGAGCCAGCTCGCGCTTGGGCTGACACGTGGTCGTGCCTGTCACATCACGGTCACCACGCCTCGTTTCATCCTGCCTCGAGGCACCTCTCTCCTCCGTCCACCACCGACGCGCCTGCTCATCGGCTACCCTGCGCTTGTCCGCCGTTCGCTCTCCCACTTGCGAGTTTGAGTCGCCATATCCGAAAATGCGTGAATCCTGGCCTACGGCAGGTTTTCAGGTGCGTACGCTTCCAGCCACCTATGGTGCACCCATATCCCTTCTAGTAAGAAGGGTAGAGTACCCTATTCTACCCTTCTTACTAGAGGGACTTAAGGTGGGTTCCCATACCCCCGCTAGCTGAGGATCGCCGTTGGGGCCTTTGGGCCATTTAAGGCATCTACCGTCACCATGACCATCCATCACACCACCCCGCCCATCACCCGTCACTGTCCAACACTTGAGCTCATCGTTGTTGACGACGTCGACGGCGGTGAGCTCAATTTTCATGCAATTAATACGAAATAAATTGTAGAATATGTAGAAAAAAAAGGCGCATCACTGGGGCGGGCCGCCCCGACGTCACATCGTGTGACATTCATCCAAAAAGGGAAATAGCTTGGAAAACATGAAAAATGATCAGCGCGCCTCCTCCCGCCCCCTCCCGCCCTGCCCCGACGTCACACATGTCACTGCTGCCATCAAAAATGGAAAAGTTGCAGAACATCTTGTAAATACACCCTGTACAACCGACATTGCAGTAGGTGCAGTATTCATCGAGATAATTGATTAAATGACTTTAACTCAACCTAAAAAATAAAAGGTAGCCAAACACTTACAAATACTGCTGGTAAAGGACGCACATCAATATCTGCAGTATTGACAGAGATATGAATAAGTGTCTCTAACTCAACAACCGAAGTAGATGTCACGCAAGTCATTAAGTGTCTTTAACTCAATCTGATTCAAAAGGATACCACCAGTACATAGAGCTACAGCTACTCATTCATAGAAGAATTGCCCAGTCTGTCTCCCGACCCTGCCCTTAGCATGACTTGTGCCAATGCCGTATGTTTCAGATAAATGGCTTTAACTCAACTGATCCTGGTTATAACTATATAGAGCTCGAACCAATGCTCGCGTCTGGCTAGAAATGAGCACCAGGGGTCTAAGTGATCCTTCAAACACTCTAAGCAGACATGAGAACCACAACTAGTAGGGATGCAAGGTAAAATCATTAAAGAGCTTTAACTCAATGAGCTCACCCATATTGTACCAACGGTTGCTGCCTTCACCTTGATATTTGGTAGAAATGGAGTGCAATGTCTTATAAACTATCCAAGTAATTTCCTTCTCTGTCCCTTGCTTCTAAGACAACATATGGCTGCACCTTTACCCCAGATGTACTGCTGCTGAGAGCCTCATCCAGGGGCTCTACCACTCAGTAAATCTGCGAAAGAGGACATAATACCTGGTGCTTGATTCCCACCAATACTCAAAGGCCTACACTATGAAACCAATGATCCCTGAGGAACTTAGATTCAGGGGCATCATACAGTATTGTAGCATCCGTATAGCCGATAAGCCAGATCTACGTCAGATTTAGTAGAGGACTGAGCCATCCACTGTTCTGTATAGTATTAGATCCTGAGGAATTTTTGCCAGGACGATATAGACACCTGAAAACTCAGTCTTACAGCAGTCATATCACCAGCTGTGTTGTAGGTAGAGATTAGCTTATGAGATTTCCTAGAAGATGTAAATACCCTCTCATTATCCCCCAGAGGATCTGACTTGAATGTGCATAAATCTGAAAGGAGAAATAGATCTATGTTTGCATAGATAACACTGATTAGGGCTTTCCAAGAGATCCATTGAGGCTAGGAGGCTGATTTAAACACTCATAAGTATCCGCTATACATACTTACAGACTCATCCTGTTGTTGTGTGGCATAGGTAAGATAAAGTTCTGACCATGGTTCTAGCTGAGACATGAATATTTCACTGTAACACCAAACAGTGTCTTTGGTTTATCACACTACTCACCAAAGGCTCTTGCCAAAAACAGTGGTTTGTAAAGGTTATGGAGATTGGTTTTGACATTTCCAAGCAGCCTGGAGACCTACAGTCTTAATAGACAGGACACTAGGCATTCTGCTGTTTGTTTGTTGAGTTAAAGACACTTAATCAAACTCAATCTCCGGTGCATGGGATCTCTGAGACAAGGAACTTATATGGGATTGGAGGAATCCTCAGATATTCCCTTCTAGCCCTTGAATCAACCTCCTAGCTATTACGGATCTCGCAGAAAATGCCAATCAGTGTTATCTATGAAAACATAGATCTTACCACCAGCTGCCAGCTACTCAGAGTGAACTCTGATCCTTGGGTCTGTTGGGAGCGGGGAATAACCCAATCCTGGAATAACAGAGCTTAGACTCATAGGTGTACTACAGCCTACGATATAGACACCATATTATTAAGTATCTCTCTAGCCACAGCACCCTGTAGTAGTGTGCTATACATTCACAATTGAAGAGAAGGACAGAGGATTAGAACCTCTGTACACTGACATGTAAATCGCCTTTATCCACTGAGTGAATAAGACATTATTGGGTGTCCTTTCACACTCTGATGAGCTGTGCACTGGGCCAGAGAGAAGGTCTGTTGAGCCAGGGTTACCTAGGATAGTCGGGTGCTAGCAGAGGGCCTCTTCTGCGAAATCTCAAGGGCAACGGCTGACTGGTCGGGGTACAATGCACAATGTTCACCGATTGAGTTAAAGCTGTTATTTATTTGGTTTTCGAGCTACAGTTTGCAGCCATCCACATACACCAGGTTTAATTCTCTCCCAGAAGGTTGGGAGCATACAGGCCTCTCTTACGACCAAATTACAGGCTAAACAAAGCAGTGGTTGTGGTATAGATTGTGGTATAATAGTAATGTTGAGTTAAAGCCATTTATTGAAAACACACAGCATTGGCACAAGTCAAGCTAAGGGCAGGGTCGGGAGATAGACTGGGCAATTCTTCTATGAATGAGTAGCTGTAGCTATATGTACTGGTATCCTTTTGAATCAGATTGAGTTAAAGACACTTAATGACTTGCGTAACATCTACTTCGGTTGTTGAGTTAGAGACACTTATTCATATCTCTGCTAATACTTCAGATATTGATGTGTGTCCTTTACCAGCAGTATTTGTAAGTGTTTGGCTACCTTTTATTTTTTAGGTTGAGTTAAAGTCATTTAATCAATTATCTCGATGAATACTGCACCTACTGCAATGTCGGTTGTACAGGGTGTATTTACAAGATGTTCTGCAACTTTTCCATTTTTGATGGCAGCAGTGACATGTGTGACGTCGGGGCAGGGCGGGAGGGGGCGGGAGGAGGCGCGCTGATCATTTTTCATGTTTTCCAAGCTATTTCCCTTTTTGGATGAATGTCACACGATGTGACGTCGGGGCGGCCCGCCCCAGTGATGCGCCTTTTTTTTCTACATATTCTACAATTTATTTCGTATTAATTGCATGAAAATTGAGCTCACCGCCGTCGACGTCGTCAACAACGATGAGCTCAAGTGTTGGACAGTGACGGGTGATGGGCGGGGTGGTGTGATGGATGGTCATGGTGACGGTAGATGCCTTAAATGGCCCAAAGGCCCCAACGGCGATCCTCAGCTAGCAGGGGTATGGGAACCCACCTCAAGTCCCTCTAGTAAGAAGGGTAGAATAGGGTACTCTACCCTTCTTACTAGAAGGGATATGGGTGCACCATAGGTGCTTCCAGCGCCCATTACCAGCACCAGGCACTAGCACTGCCTTGGCTCCAGCAGCAGCTTCTCCACCAAATTTCATCTCAATTGGGTCCTTGCTAACGTGACCGACTGAGAGCAAGTGATGAGTTGCAAATATAGATCATGAGTTACTAAGTACTTGCCTGCCCAGAAATATGTGGCAACCAGTTCGGAGAGTGCATTCTCAATATCATGAAGGTATATCTTGGGGATAAAGACAGTACTAGGTGTGGTGTTCCCGGTGACAATCCAAGTGGGGTCAAGGTTGAGCCGTTCCATAAGGAATCTGCACCATAAGTTGGGATCAGTCACTAGCCAGAAAGTGAAGCACGTACAGCTCAGCACTTGTCAATGAGGGTGAGGGTGCTATCTGAGATGTGCTAGATGGTACCGCAGAGTATGGGAATAGGAGAAGAATCTCAGCCCACTACATACATAGATGAGTGAGAGAACAACATAGTTGGGCATTCCAACATGCATACCGTGTCGCTTCCAGTCAAATTCATCCAGTTACTCTGTATCGGGCGTTGGGTTGACCATATATCGGTATATGGGCGCCATTCAGAGCTCTTTTTGTATATGCTAGGCATGAGAGAAGTTGGATCCAGCTGGCCAGATTCAAGGGAGATGTTGCCCATCTGGGGGACCAGCTCGCGTGTACAGAGGAGGAACTGAACTTGAGATGTTTCGACTGCCCCAGTATCCATCATCATTGTGAGATCAATTGCATGAGAGTTGCTGCTTGTGCCAGTGGAGTCGACAACTGGGTTTGTAGTTAAGATAATCACTGCATTTGAAGGTCCTGACGACACTTCATGAATCAGTGTTATGTTTGGACCTGCATGAATGTTTGTTGGCAAAGAAAAAGGAAGAAAAATTATGCTCACCGACAGATGGGAAGTATGTGTCATTGTGGAGGCCACCATCACCTCCCAGAGTGAAATGCCAGGATTCACCCACAGTCCCATTGTTTACTCCTGGCAGATACCCGCAGTTGAATTGGAAGCCTGTTGCTGAGACTCTTGCTGTTCCAATTCCAGAGCCCATCCTCAACAGATTAGAGGGGTTTAAGGTGTCATACAATGACCCGTTGAACAGACCAACCCTGTGTAAGTCGTCCAGATTTGAGACCCAGGTGAAGAAGTCAGCCTCCAACACGATGGTCATGTTACTAATAAGCTAAGTTGACAAACAGCACGGGCAGATATAAAGAACATACGGATCATCAACTGTCGAGCTGTATTCTGGCAGGCCAAGGGTAGCCACATGTGCAGTGGATGTCCCATTGAAAACAGCAACTGAGAAGAGTGCAGGTGTGCTGATATGTAGAAGCGATACCCCGCCAAGGTACACAGCAATGCTGAAGGATGCCCCGATTGCTGCAGGTACCGTGCACTGGTGGTAGATATTGACCAGCGCAGACCCAAGTCCACCCCAGGCTGCTATATTATCATTTGTAGCGGTAAGGGTCTGGTCCGTGTGGATATTGAAGAGGATTGCCAGGCTTTGTGTCATAAACACGGCAGCGGTGAGGTAGGCCTGCACCATGAAAATGTCAGCTGGCAGATTGTTAAGGGGAGGAGTACGCACAATTGCTATTCCTGTAGAGACCGCAGTAACGATGAAGGACACAGTTGATTGCAGTGAGGCGGGAAACACCACACGGTGCTCGAGCTTGAGGAGGGAAATGACAAGGAGGACAGTGTGCACAAGACTCAGCCCGACATGAAGTAGGACTGAAGTTATGTTCAGGATTCCGAAGGATCTGGGCTTCGTCGTTGGTTTGGACTCATCTATAAGATCGTGTCAAGAAACAACAGATATTGGAATGGTGGTTGTACTCGATGATGGTTTCAAGCACAGGGTCATGCTTGAGTCTTGAAGGGTGTCGTCCTCCAAACACATTCGGGGAGGGTAGCTGGACTCGTCCGGGGCAACTGCGGACATCTTCTGATTCATTAGGCTCTTCCTGCTTGTACTTAAGAAAGCTGCAGTGCCTCTCTCAGGCTGTCGCAAGGCTGTAGTTGATGCGCCGCGCCGGCCCCTGCGTGTTGACGGCGAAGATGGAGATGGACGGTGAAGATCCGAATATGAACTTGCACAGCGCGGGAGGTGATCTTACAGCCCACGGGAGGATGAACTTCCAGCCACGGTGAGATGAGGCTCCTGCGAGAGATGAGCTTCCAGCCCCGGAGAAGTCGTCGACGTAAAAGAGAAGGATTCCGGGCCGTCACGGCGCGTGATTTCCGTTGTCCCCATCAAGCCGTGCGTTTCGCCACTCTCATTGCACGTTGAGTCGACAGACGATCTATCGTGTTCACCCAGTGTGACGCGCCGAAGCGAAGGAGTCCACCCGAAGTGTCCTGAAATTATTTATCGAGTACTTTATTTTCGAAGCGCCATACTGTACTTGTCTAATCCCATCTTCCCAGTGGCAGTTTCCAACGTACATATCTTTGTATAATGTGTTGAAGCAACCTACAAGTTGAGTAGTGAAGTGTACCGCGTTTGTAAGAACGAAAAAGGATGGAGTGCATACTGAAAGTCCTTGTGCATAGATAGGTTCATAAGTCAAACGATACTCGTAGTATTCAGCTGTGAGCGCGTAGAACGCGGCGGCGGCGGGGCGAGTAGGACTGGGACCGGCACCTGCCGGTGCAGCCGACCCACATCCTTATCCTTGTTGATGTTTTCGTGGCTGACGAGTGTAGCCTGCGACGAAGCCGACGCCGAGCCGTCCGAGCCGCGTCGAGTGAAAGGATCGTGCTCTAGCTCTTGCTCTCTGCCGGCTCCCGCTCCCGCCCTCTGAAGCTGAAGCTTCCTCCTCCTCGCGATGATTGCTTCCCGCTCACGATCCCGCTGCCGGAGCGTCCGCGTGCCGAGGAGATAACAGAGGCGGATGGCGCCGAGGACGATGAGCACGCCGCCGAAGATTTTGGAGGCGAATATGAGGCCGCGGATGATCCGCAGGCGGGAGGTGGGGGAGGAGGAGAGCGGGGAAGGGGAAGGAGCAGGGGAGGAGGGTGATGGAACCGATGTATACGTAGGCGTGGAGGACTCGGAGTAGAGAGACGGGGAAGCGGGTTCGTCTGCGTCTGAGGTAGAGGTGGTGATTCTGTTTGTTCGTCAGACGCGGATTGCAAAGAAAAAGCGAGAAAGAAACGCACAAGAACCCATCCACGACGATGAATTGCTCCGATTCCGATCCCGCGTCGAAATCATTATCCATGCTCACAACGACCGTATGCGTGCTGTTCGTCAGCCCCGTCGCGCTCCAAACAATCGACCACGGCGCGGACTCGGATTCAGTCGTACCCGTCGCCGGGACCGAATCCTGGTCCGTCAGATCGACGATAAAGACCGAAGCGTCGTCGAGCGTGAGCTTTGTCGTGACTGTGTAAGGCCAGCGCGGGGCGAGGAAGTATACCGCTACGCCTACAGACAGGATAGGGGCCGAGTCAGTGAATGAAAGAAAAGGAAGAAGGGAGAGCTCACCAGTGAAGCTTAGCACCGCGCTCGCATTCCTATCCGTGCTAACCGTATGCGCGCCGCCAAAGTCCAGGCTGGAGAGGTGCGCCAAGTCGGGCTCCCAGGTGCCGATGTAGGTGATGAGCGGAGAGGTATCGTCGATGGAGACGTTGACAAGGGCTGCCAGTGCTCGCTTGGAGAGCAGGAGAACGAAGAAGAGGAGCGGGAGCGGGAGGAGGGATAGCTGCGCCATGGAGGGGAGGGGAGCGAGGCAGAGACAAGCCCGAAACGCATGCTATGCATCCGTATGCCCACTACTTGAGGCTGGGAGCACAAAGACCGTGGCTGCGCGTTATCTTCCCTTTGTCTCCGTATCCGTAGCGCGCGACGTTCCGAGTCCACAAGGTCAGCGATCATCGCCGGCGAACCCAAATCAGACCGACTTGACGCTTCAAGTTGCTCCCTGTCCGCTTTCCAGAGCTCGATACTGGTCCCGACCGACTCTATCCGCGAATAAGTCCAGTCCTGGCTGAGTTTGGTGCATGCATGTGGAAAAGGGATGGCAGCTGACTCAGCAGCCGCATGTGATCTGATCCCCTTGTTTTGTCGCCCGACTCAAAGGGAACAAAAGACACGAGTCTGCGTCGTGGCTACTGGCACAGGTATCACGATATCGATGAAGTTCCGGGAGGTGAATCCAACAAAGGAGAAACAAAATCATACGAATAGTACTGCGTCAAGTTATCGTGCGCGTCGGAGGCGTAAGGGCGTTAGAAACGTGGTATGTGCATTTATGTCCGCAGAGTCAATCCCGTTCTGCCAAGAAACACGACTCTACAAAGGAATGAGTCGTGAAGCCGAGGGTACGCTGCCTGTCCGTACCTTTGATCAGACCTTGCCGTTTACGCGCGGGTAAATCCCAGAAGATATTTCACCAAGAATAGTTCATGTAGTTCAAGGGCTGCCGCGCTACATCAACCGCCGCATTCTACTTAGCACCAATTTCGAAATTTCCCTCTTTTCAATGTCTCTGCGCAAGAAAGAAAGACTGAGTCTGTAACGGCAAAGATAAGCTTTAGGGGTTTGTCTGCATGTATTCGATACACCTGAGCTCACCTTGAACCAGACCTCGCCGCTTCTGCGCGACGAAGGCGTCTGCGACGTCCCAATAGGTATAACAGTCCGATACTCCTTCCGTCAAGTCGTGGCGTCGGCACGTAATTACAAATCGAATGTCGTTCGGACGGCAGGGGACATCGAGCGCAACAGACTCTGCATCGTGAATGGATCCGGTAAGGAGAACGAGCAATTCCAGAACTTTGCACCGCTGCAAAAGATGCTCCATCGTCATCCATCCGTTCAATTTCAGGGTGGTGGCGGCTAGCGCAAGGTGGGTGAGAGCAGGAAGACGTGCGCAAAAGCCCTCAATAAAAGGGGTTGATTTGTGATCGAACAATTCCAGGTGCGTCAGAGAGGCGAAAACAGGCAGCGATGCACATGGCCCATCCACGGTGCGGGCCCAAACTTGAAGCTGGTCGGAGTGACAGATAAAGAATTGGAGTTGCCGTAGATCACGGAGGAATTCAGGGACCGCACCGGGCATTAGGGCAACGTGAGTCACTCCGGTGTATAGTTTGGGCACCTCGGCACTTTCGTACCATGCCAAGACAATGTGGCGGGTGTGGGTGGCAAAGAAATGGGGTCGTTTCGTAGGAATCCTGGGATATTTCGACCCGGCGTCGAAATTGATGGTTCGGTAAAGTAGCGGTTCGATCCTACATGTTCGGTCAGAGCTGCACGGAGGGAGGCAAAAACGCTATCACCATATCAAGACCCGACGGGCTACGAACAGAAGCTTGTAGCGCATTTCAGGATACAAGCGCGCGGTTATCTCGAGGATTTCGCGCTCGAGCTCGGTCGGAAGGCGAGGGTGAGCGGCGGCCATGGTGGGAGAGAGCAAGCCGCGTTTGACAGCTGATGGCACGCTTCTTGGTCATGATGGCGAACCCGAGCGTGAAAGCTTCGAAACTACTGCGCACTTGCATCCTGAAATGTTGTAGACTCGTGTTTCTTGGCAGAACGGGACTGAGCCTAGGAGTAGACGAAATACGACCTGTACCATGAAGCATACAGGATCCCTTCTAAATTATACCATCTACTTAGTCCTCTCAGCGTTACTGTTTTCATCGTCTCGCGGAAGGAAGACATGTACATTCAAGCAGACGGTAGATACAACCCTACGCTCCCGCCCGCAACAACTTCAAATGCGACATTCCACTCGCAAATGCACAAGATAAATTCGGAAGGGGTACATGGTATAATATGGGCTGGCATGAATTCAGGTGGCTGACGCGGGTCGTCGTACATGGACATACTGACCTAGAGTCAATCCCGCTCCGCCAAAAAAACACGATTCTAAAAAGGAATGAGCCATGGGGAAGGACCAAACGTTGTCTGCCCATACCTTTTATCAGGCCTTGCCGTTTACGTGCCGCGAAATCGCTCGCAGCATCCCAGAAGTTGTAACCTTCCAGCGCACTTTTATCCCAAGTCTTGTACCAAGTGACGACCACTCGCGGATCCGCGAGACCTGCCGCAGGATAATATCATGATATCGATGAAGTTCCGGGAGGTGATTCCAACAAAGAAAAAACAAAGTCATACGAATAGTACTGCTTATCGCTCGCATCGGAGACGCAAGGGCGTTCGAGGGTACGATCATTTCACGTAGACTCCGCACTGGACTCCTCCGTCGATTCTGCGGAACCCTCGGGGACGTCTTCCGGATCTTCCTCAGGCTTCCTCCCGTCGCGAGCAAAGAAGACGTCCGCTGGAATGCCGAATGAGTTATCAATCGACCTCGTCCCTGGTACTCACATGGGATTTCACCCGCCCCCTTTCGTTCCACAAACTCCTCCGCAACGTCCCAATAATTCCGCCCATCCAACACCGCGTCGTACCACTCGTTGAACAAACACACCACCAACCGCACATCGTCCTTGAATAGCAGATGTCTAGCCAAGTTCCGCGCGGATTCGGCTTCCTTTGTCAACCGGACGAGCACCCGGAGCCTTCGACAGTCGTTCAGCAGCGTCACCAGTGTTCCCGCGGAGAGCTCGAGGTTGTACGAGAGGTGCGTCAGGGCGGGGAGCGATGTGAGGAACGCGAGCGTGCGGTCACGATCGACGTCCTCCACGGGACCGAAGATATCCAGGTGGGTGAGGGTGGACAACGTCTCCTGGGAAGCATCCATGATGGGAAACAGCCTGCGGGGAAACAGCGTCGCTATGTGTACGGCGAGACAGCGGAGGCGCAGGACAGGGAGTAGCGGACGCAGTTCCGACACGTATCGCGCATCGGAGGTGATCGCCAGGTGAGTGATTCCAGTGCATAGCTGCAGGATGTCGACCATCCTGGGATGATATTCGTTGAGCAGAACGTGGCGCACGGCGGACGCGAGGAAGCTGGCGGCTGCGGGTTTCGTTTGGACGATCCGGAGCAGCCGGTCGTACATCTCCACGCGCACAGTTCGGTAGAGGAAGGGCTCGATCCTTGAAAAAAAAGAGATGAATAACGACGAGTCAGAAATCCGACACGTACCAGATATGTACCCGCTGAGCGACGAGGAGCAGGGAGGGGATGGTCTCTGGGTGCACACGGGCGGTGAATTCAAAGATGTCGCACTCCAGCTCGGGCGGAAACCTTGGTTCGTTTGCTCCCATGGTGGTTGCGTGGCAAGCACGTTGACAGGTAACTGATGTGTGACGCTTTATGACCGTAGCTTGGATTTTTTTTTATGCGCAAAAATCGCGGGGAATTTGAAAGCAGACACACCGGCTAAGGCAAAATATACAAGTGTGGAGATTGAGAAACCTACTTGGAATTTGGTAGAATCAGAACTAGAATCGGAGCAGGGAGAAATGCATGGTTTCTCCTTTGGATGATACTTGCATATATTCTCTTTGATTCTGCGCCACTTTCAACTCTAGAGAAACAAAAAGAATAAAGGCAAGTTCCGGTGCAGCTGATATGTCTCTTTGTTCAAACAAAGGAAATATCAGCTGCGGGGAAATGAAAATGTATTCTGCATGTTTCTGGGCAATCGAAAGTGTCGCATATGCAAAGAGCATATCACACCGGATTGGGCAAAATATACGAGTATGGAGAAACGTACCTCGAAGCTGTTAGAATCAGAACAAGAATCAGAGCAGGGAGAAACTCGTGGTTTCTCCTTTGGATGATACCTGAAGATATTCTCTTTAATTCTACAACACTTTCAACTGCACAGAAAGAAAAAGAATAAAGGCAAGTTTCTGCGCAGCTGATATTTTTCTTTGTTTGAACAAAGGAAAATATCAGCTGTGGTGAAATGTAAATGTATTCTTTTTCTTTCCGTGCAGTTGAAAGTGCCGCATATTCGAAGAGCATCCATTCCTGTATCGCACAAACCGGAAACTACTCATTTTCCCCTGTGCTGATTTTAGTTCTGATTCTAACAGCTTCAAGGTACATTTCTCCACACTCGTATATTTTGCCCAATCCGGTGTGTATATTCGGCCCGCATAATATTCAAGTATTGTCCAAACAGAAACTACCGATTTCTGCCTGCGCTGATTCTTATTCTTATTCTCCCAATCTCAAGGTACATTTCTACATATTCATATATTTTGCCTTAGCCGGTATGAGAATTTGGTCTTCGAGCCGTCTGAACCGTAGGAATACTGATCGCTCCTTATCGCCGCCCTTGCCGGGTCGTTCTCATCCACGAACTCAACAGGTAAACCGAAGACAGTTTCACAACCAACGTGAACCCTTCATATCATGAAAGATAGACCTTCATGATCAGCTCCTGGACACAAACCATCTTGAAACCAGCGAACTTGAATATTCAAGGACCAACAGAACATTATCGCTCAACTCCCGCGCTGCTCTACATTCAGTGACAACCGCGGCGTTCGGACGTACCAGAATAGAATGACTGAGAACCAGCCCTTGACTAGCCCCGCTCGGGAACACTGACAGTTCCCATGATTCCATTGGTTTGGCACGGCCGTGAGAATATGGGCAGTTAGCCGTTTAGCACTCAACTCAAGTTGGACGATGGTTTGTTCATCGCCGAGTCCGTTCCCAAACAAGTTCATCTTCCAAGATTCACCGCCCCCCGCAGGCCATCTGCCTCAGGTTCAACGAACGCCATATATACGCTGTTCCGCTGTCACTAAATTTAGGAAGAGATTCACAGGCCCTCGCCAATCAATCTTCGAATCCGATGCATCATTTCCTCGGTCACAGGCAGCGGACAGCCGTGTCTGTGGCTTTCGCACCACCACGACACGACGGTGGCCCGCTCGAGCTCGTCGTTTCCCTTCCACAGCACGGTTTGAGCAGAGCTCGGCATGTCTTCAACGAGTTCCTCTTCCACTGTCCGCCAGCCTTCCAGCGTATCTTCCTCTTCGTCGTCTGGCGCTTTCCCGGCCTCGTCAGCCTCCAGTATCGCCTCTTCTGGCCTGCCTCCACCACCTCCCACCTCAACTGACTGCCCGACGGGACCCGGCACCTGCGGGACAGCACCACCCGCAACGCTCTACCGTGCGTACGCGTGGCCGTAGATATCTGCGCATGCGCATGCTGAAGGTTTCCCAAGTATACACCTTCTTATCGACCCTCGTCATCATTGCGCTCGTCTCGGCCGGCATCATTGCGCGCTCGGTGCACCTGCGCAGGAGGGCACGGATGAATGGGCCGTGGCAACAGCCGACAAGGCGGGAGACTCGTATACCGCGCTCGAGACCCAAGATGTTCGATGTGTATATCGAGTCTCCCGCGACTCCGTCTGGGAGAGCCGCGGAAACGGACACGGACCAGGAGAGGGATCGGTGGAGTGAAATGAAGGTACGTTCGTTCACCTGGAACTATCGCTGATTTTTAACGATATATTCATGTAGCCCTTCTCCGCCTTGCGAACCCAGCTTCCTTCCATTACCACAGCGACTGTGGCTGTTTTGGTTTCGATGCCCTGGCTTCCCCAAAACGTTCATGGCCAAGATGAAGAAGAAGAAGAAGAGCTCCCGTACCTTGAGCTCGGGGTGGTGCAGTGTCGGTATGTGGATACGGAGCGGTACGGTGAGGGTGGTGCATTGGACGATCATGATAAGCCTGGGGATCACGATGAGCGTGCCAGTGAGCGGCAGTCGACGTCGTCGAGTCCTGGATAAGATTGGTATTCACTGTATGCGAATTTCTCCTGGAATATACGACTACTTACATTGAGAAAACGACCGTCCAGCACGCACGAAGGACTGACAGTATCGCTCATAAGGTTTGCCGTCTTCACCATAAGACGGTCTAGACGAGTGGTCCGTCGGGCCGGGCCTGAAGGCCTGAAGCCCGAGCCTGGGACTCGGGAGTGGGCAGCCCGAGCCCGGCAGCGGGCAGGGCCGGGCTTTGGGGCTCGGGCTTCTGTTGTAAACGCCCCGGGCCCGGGCTTATAGCCCGAGGGCTCGGGCCGGGCCTGATCGGGCATCGCGCTCGGGCTTTGAGGGCCCGATTTCGGGCAGGCCCGGGCAGCCCGGCCCGACGGACCACTAGACCGTACTCTAGACCGCTGATTCAGCTGTCACACTGTATCACGACTCTTCGCCTCATCTTCCATCTTCCCCTCGTCAAAACTGGCCACAGGCTGCTTCGGTCACTCCGACATCTCCAATGACTCGATCGTCGAAAGCGAAGACACATGGCCTATCTGTTATTCGGATGGCTGTCGATCGACCGTCAATGCAGACTTCAAGTTGTGCCTTCAATCGCCAACCTTCAATCTTGTATACCTCAACCGAGGTCAGAGAGCGACCCGGCGCTGATTAGTGGACGCAATCCATCTCTGGAGGCGTGCGAAGACAATACAGGTACCTATCCCCTGACAGATAGATCGTCGCGACTCGCGACAGAACTAATCACCGTGATAGACTTGCTTCTCGTCCACGGACGCAGCGCACTTACTGCGGGATATAAGTCTGTATGCGAGGGAGGGATCCGCGAGCACTAACACTTCAAGTCTTTTCTTTCCGCCTTCTCCGCCTCGATGGCCCTCGCCAGCACCAGCACCAGCCCTGGCCGCAGCGCTCCCCCCTACGCCGACGGAAGCCTCGGTGCTACCGAGATCGGTTCCGTTATCGCAGTTTTTCTATTTGGGATCGAGACTCTTCAAATGTACACTTATTATTGCCGCTCGAGCGGGGACTCAAGGCTTTTAAAATCGACGGTTATTTCATTCTGAATGCATGCCACGGGATTACTCACATCTCTCCAGGTCGCGACTGTCTGGTACGCACAAATTCATGCCTGTATTGGACTATAGCTCAGGCTACCGCCGTTCAGGTTTCTTGAGCTGGGACATGTAATCTCAGCGTGGCACGCCGTACGCGATCCAGACCTAGTCTTGCCGGCGCTCATCCCTTATAGCTCTACTCACAAACAGTGACCTTCTCCAGTAACCCGCTGCGCATCCTCAGGCCGCCTCGTTCTGAACCAATGACTCTTTTGTTCTCGTCGATTCTCTACCTCATCGTCCAGGTAAGGGTGCACTCCCCTTCGCCTACAAAACAAAAGACATTCCCTCGCTCCTGCAGACTTTCTTTGCCAACCGCGTTCCCATTCTCTCCGGCGGGTGGTACATTATGGTCATCGCCTCGGCTTTCACCACCCTTCGGTTCGTCGCCAACATGGCGACATTCGCGCTCCTGTGGAAATACGAGCGCGTCACCATCATGCTTGAGGAGCCGGGCCACTGGCTTGTCACCACGGCGCTTTCCCTCGGACTTGCCGTGGACATCATGATAACGGCTTCGATGTGCTATTACCTTCAAATGCTGAGGAGAGCGGACTCGAAGAGGTTACAGCATATGGTCGAGTTGCTCATCCTGTGGAGTGTTGGTAAGCATTCTCTGTCTCTTTTGCAACCATTCCCCTTGCGGCTGAGATTATCTCCGTCCATCTATAGAATCTACCGTTCTCACCAGGTTCGTTTAACCTTTGAATGCTGAACTCCCTCCAATAATCTCTCGAATAGCACCACAAGTATCTTACAAATCATCCTGGTTCGTCTTCCCACATAGAATATGCTCTATCATGCCAGCTCATTCCTCTCCGCCTCCCTTCTTCCAGTTCCTAACACGCACCGATCGTAAGCATCTCGTATACTTCCTCCCGTATGACTTGGGACTTGATCGTGATTTCCAGTGGTCTGGACGATATTCTTCATGATACAAGCCAAACGTTCGTTTCCCTCTCACTCTGCTGCATCGTCATACTCATAGTAATCTGCACCATCACTACAGTGATCTCCAACTCGATGCTTGCCTCGTACGTGACGTGCACCTCCTTCCGCTGATCTTACTCATATATGTAGCTTAAACGGTCGCCGGCGCCTGCACGCACGCAACCACAAGCCCACTACCGATGTAATCCTCTTCAAGACATCCGCTGGCCCGGGGTGCGTCAGGGACGACAGGGTGAGTTGCTCGATTCTTGCGTGAGAAGAGAAACCACTGATGTATGCACAAGATTCCGATTTCTCTCGTCGTGGATTCGGGGAGGAGCTCTAGGGCGAGTACCCGAGTTTAAGCTTGGCACTGCTCGGGGGGCAAAGCCGTTACTTGTGTATTGTTAGTATCTCTTATTTTGTTCATAGACTGCCCCGCCTGCAAATCGGAGCGCCGAATTCAAAACAAGGCCTTGGAAAAAGATGGAAGCTCACTTGAGTTGCGAGACTGAGCATTTTCAGCTCATGTTCGGAGAGATTCGGACTTCGGAGGCAACCATCCGATTTCCGAGTGACACGGATCATCGCCGGTGCACTGCATTTCGCACGGCACGGTCTAGCCGCTGTCACGACTCCCCTTCCATCCGCTTCGTCCCAGCTGGTGCTTCGGTCGTTTCAACAGCGCCAAAGTCACCACCGTCAACATTGAAGACACATGGTCTATGATGCTGTCGCTGCCGCACCTCGAGCAGTTATGCGGATGCCTGTCGATCGACCTCCGGTGCTGACTTGTACATCGCTATCCTTCAATCTTGTCTGCCTCAATCGAGGTAAGAAAGTCATTCGGCCTCCGGACAAGATCGCAGCGCTGATTAGTGGACGCATTCCATCTCTGTAGGCCAGTTAAGTGTGGACCTGACGTGCGAAGACAATACAGTTCCTTCCCCACCCTTACCATGATAGATAGATCGTCGCGACAGGTCTGCAGCTAATCAACATGATAGACTTGCCTCTCGTCGACGGGCGCAGCGCATTTACTCCAGGGATATAAGTCTGTACACCCGGGCGGGATGCCGTGAGCACTAGCACTTTTCTTTCCGCCTTCTCCGCCTCGATGGCCCTCGCCAGCACCAGCACCATCCCTGGGATCAGCATTCCACCTTACGGTAGCCTCGGTGCTACAGAGATTGGTTCCGTTATCGCAGTTTTTCTGTTTGGGATCGAGACTCTTCAAGTGTACACTTACTATCGCCGCTCGAGCGGGGACTCGAGACTTTTGAAGTGGACGGTACGTGGTCTTTCATTCGCTGACACGGTAGTACTCACATTTCTCCAGGTCGCGATTGTCTGGTACGAGCGAATTCAGGCCTGCGTCGGGTCATATCTCAGGCCACATGCAGGTTTCTGGAGCTTGCGCATGTAATCTCCGCGTGGCATGCCGTCCGTGGTCCAGTCCAAGTCTTGCCAGCGCTCATTCCGCTTCTAGCTGTACTCGCAAACAGTTATCTTCTACGGCAACCCATTGCACGTCCTCAGGCCGCCGCGTTCTGAACTACTCACTACTCTATTCTCGTCGATTCTCTACCTCATTGTCCAGGTACGGGCACAGCTCCCTTCGCCCCTACTTCACTCACTCCTGCAGACCTTCTTTGCCAACCGCGTTCGCATTCTCTCCGGCCGGTGGTACATTATGGCCATCGCCTCGACCCTCAGTACCCTCCGGTTCGTCGCCAACATGTCGACATTCGCGCTCCTGTGGAAATACGAGCGCGTCACCATCATCCTCGAGGAGCCCGGCCACTGGCTCGTTACCTCTGCGCTATCGCTCGGACTTGCCGTGGACATCCTGATAACGGCGTCGATGTGCTATTACCTTCAAATGTTGAGGGGAGCGGACTCCAAGCGATTACAGCATATGGTCGAGTCGCTCATCCTGTGGAGTATTGGTGAGCATTCTCTCTTTTCGCACTTCCGATTGCGGCTGAGATTATCTCTGCCCATTTATAGAATCCACAGTTCTCACCAGGTTGGTTTAACCGTTTTAACTTTTGAATGTCCTCCAATAATCTATCGAATAGCACCACAAGTATCTTGCAAATAATCCTGGTTCGTCTTCTCCCTGTGGAATAATTATGCAAGCTCATTCTTTCGCTTCTGCCAGTTCCTAACGCGCACCGATCGTAAGCATCTCTCATACTTCCTCCCCGTGTGAGCGCGTTCGACTGGGACTTGATATTTAGTGGTCTGGACGATATTCTTCATCATCCAGGCAAAACGTGCGTTCGTCTCCCTTTCGCTCTGCTGCACCAACACCACCCCAGTGATCTCCAACTCAATGCTCGCCTCGTACGTGAAGTCCTCCTCCTTCTTCAGCGATCTCACACATATATGTATGTGCAGCTTAAACGGTCGTCGGCGCCTGCACGCACGCGACCACCAACCCACTACCGATGTAATGCATTTCAAGACCTCCTCTGGCCCTGGGTACGTCAGGGACGACAGGGTCAGTCAATCTTGTCTCTCTTGCGTGTGAAGCAACTGACAGATGTATAAACCGTACCAAAGATTACGATTTCCCTCGTCTTGGATTCGGAGAGGAGCTTTAGGGCGAGTAACCGCATCTAAGCAGCGCTTCTGGCGCGCGAAGCTCGCCTGAGCGCTGTTCCATCTGTATTGTTATTATGCCTTCATTTGTATCTCATCCCGTGTAATTTATAATAGCCTGAGACTGTTCACAATCAGACGCCCCTTCAACCAAATCATACTCGGAGCGCCCAATGTCATTGACCCTACGCCCGCCAGATCTCGACTGAGACTTCCTTGAACTAGTGATGTACACTGAGCGCTACCCGGCTCTGCAATAGAACCCCAAGCGGGAAGCGGGTGATGGGGACCCTAGACTCTAAATGTCTGTTGAATGTTGAATCGAGTTGTCGAGGACTCTCCATTTTTGTTCTTCCTACAAAAATTGTACTTATTTGTAGACTCGGGCGGCGGTCGGGCCAGCCTGTCTAGGACTCTATCGAAGAGTGGATGAGTGTCTATCGACCTCTCCCACCACACTGATAGATCTGGTCTAACTTATTTGCTTCATGGTCGCTTTTATCTTCTTGATGTCTCCGCTTTTATCCTCTTGATGTCTGCCTCGCCCACCCGTAGTGTGGCTGAATCTTTCGTCCATGACTAGCGATCCGACAAGTGCCGATTGATCATTGATGCGTTGATCCGTGTCGTCACATCAGCCACCTGCACCATGCCTTCCACCACCATGAGTGCAAATGGACCAAGGCTTCCACCCGAACTGGAATGCGAGATCTTCGAGCTCGCCGCCCGCATGCATCCCGCGACGATCCATTCTCTGCTCCTCGTCGCTCAGCGAGTCCATATCTGGTGCGCGTCGGACTTGTACCAGCTGGCAGTGTCTCATTGCACTCATGCTTTCAAGGATCGAGCCCTTCCTCTATCGAACCGTGCGCGTCAGAATGTACGACCAGCTGCTCCGATTCACCCAGACCAAGCCCGGAGCCGCTAGCTTCCTCGCGTCTGCCGTGCGCCACGTTATCCTCGTGTCGTACCGGCCCGGGATGGCCGCCATCCTTCAATTGTGCACTGGAATCACACACCTGGCCGTTACCCTCGGATCCAGAATACGCCTTCGAGCCGCGTCCACTGCTTCCCGTCCTTCGCATTAGCCACCTCGCTGTAGAACTTGCGGCGCTGTATCCACCAGGGCTTTATCCCAGCATCGATGCCACCCAGCCAACGTTCTCCTCCCTCACGCACTTGGATTTTTTCGATGGCGTGGATGACGCCGATCATGAACGCATAATCTCGTTCCTCACATCGCTTCCCGCCCTGACGCATTTGTCATATAACCGCGACTTATCCGCCCAGACGCTCGTCACGCTGCTTGACAAATGTCAGAAGCTGCGCCTGCTCATACGGCTTACGAGCTTTGCTAAGGCCGCGCGGGATTTTGCGAGGGATTTGCCATTCAAACAAGATGTGCGATTGGTGGTTTGTATGTTCAAGGAGTGGGACGACGCTGTGTTGGATGGGCGAAGTTATTGGGATGTTGCGGAGGAGTTTGTTGCGCGCAAGAGGGCGGGTGAAGTTCCAGGTGAGTGGCGATGCAGATCTTGTGTATCGAGGTTGATTCCTTTGGTCTTTCAGCCAACGTCTTCTTCGCTCGCAACGAGAACGAGAAAGACTTGGAAGACCTGCAGGAGGATGCCGCGGAAGAAACCAGCTCCCATTCGTCCAGTTCCGAAGCTGTGTGAAACGATCCCTAGCTTTCTGAGCGCAACATGCGGGTGTTTCAGCTGAGCAGTGCTTGTACGAGTCTTCTTGTATTCTCGCCTAGCCGCTCACGATGTTGCTATCTTGTCTCCACCTGTCATCGTCGCCGTCTTTGCACCCTTCTGGGATACACGGAGAGTGCGATGCAAGGGCCTCACTGGCAAGGAAGGGCAACGCGTGCCCTTGGCTGATGTTACGATCAAGTTGAAGTCTGAGACGGTTCTCCGCTCGTCGTAAGGCGGATTTGTGCCTTTGTGTTCGCCATTGCCAGCTCACGAAAGCTCAGGCCTTTCATCTCTGATTTACGCGCGCGGCAACCGTGATTCACGATGGTTCCTTGGCGGCAACCCACTGGGAAGTACCACGCGCGTAACATGTCCTCGATCGAGCTGCATTGTCTATATCCGTCAAGCTGTTCAGTAAAAGTCGGGCGGAGTTCAAGTTAGCCGGCGGTAAACGCCCCACAACTGGGTCACACATATTCGGCTGGCGCAAATCTTTCATCATTTTATCTCCTGGATCCATCGCCGATGGACCCGACACGGGCGTGCCGCACATCCGAGGGTTCTTCCGCGACAATCGTTGCATCGGTGCTTTGCTTATTGCGCGGGATGGTGATGTCACCGCGACTCCAAGTCGTTTGTGGGTGTTTTTCCCCGGTCGTTCAGCGCTGGATTCCAACTTACCACCAGGGCTCAGCGTCGAGCCTCGGCATCAACAGTTGACGGAATACGACCCCCTGACGATCCTCACGGATCATCTCACTGCTCAGTCACCTGCGATAAGCGAGGATGGTATGCTGTGCCGGGCCCCGGCGGATATTCTCGACGCGCCGTTTAACCGCTCATCAAATGCAACGGAGGTTCTCAGAACACATAGCGCTCAGTGCGTCACGACCTCCATCCAGCGTCTAACAACAAGATCTGATCAAGCTCTTGTTCTATTTCTGGGGATTGTTGTAGTGCTTATGTTTGGGATCTCTGGGGACAACGGAGAAGTACGCTCAATACGCTGACTCGGGAATCCTGGGCAGGCGTATGTGGGACAATTCAGTTCTGAATTCGGCGGCGTTCCTTGTTTGCTGGAAGGCTGCGTCCGAAGTGTGGACGTGCCGTAACTTCGGCCCGCGGACAACAATTAGCTGATCGCATTCCTGTGGGTCCTAAGGAAGGAATAAGGCGGCGTGCCGGATTAGCTTCCAGACGATCCAAAGACGATCCCGCCTCGCTTAGGCGCCCGCTCCCTCTTCGAGATAAATACATTCCAACTTCTATGACCGGCCAACTCGAAAAAAAACCCCCCACCGAGTTCCACGGAACAACAGCAGGCTATCAGAAACTTGCCCACACGCCCACATATACAGCGCCGAATTATAAAGCCCATGCCCTCACGAACAAACAGTCCCTTCGGTCTACCCGCTACGTCCATGGCGTTCACCAACTCCTCCAAGACTCCGCCAGCACACAGCCGGACTCCCTCTCGCGACTCGCCGTTGGCCGGCGGCTATCGTTCCTCGTCCTCGAGCTCTGCTTCCCACTCATGGGACGGATCGGCACTTGAAATCAACTCGCATGTAAGTGGCTTTGAACTTATGATCTTCTGTGCGCCATGCTGACGAACGGAGCCAGTACATCCCCCTCCCTTCCACATCGTTCGAGCCGCAGGCGGAGCTCGAATTGCCCTTGCTCAACTCATCGTTCCTCTATCCACCGTCGTATCCGCATGGCCCTCTCTCGCCTCTCTCTGGTGGCCCACCCAGTTCCGATGGGACAGAGTCTGATTCGGGAGAGCGGGCAATGCCATCAACGACAGAAACATTCCCTTACGAGTTCGGATTCGAAGTGAGCCGGTGTCAATACGTCCCCTTCCCATTTCTAACGCGATCTAGTCGCTCTCTTCTCGTAACTCTCAGCAGCGCGCATATCCAGCGCCAACGCCGACGCCTATTCGAGGGAACACCTGGGGCTATCCCGCGTCTGGCGCACCAAAACCCAATACCGGTGCTCTCCCGTTTCTCTCCCAGTACGGCAACAACCGCGACCCGCCTGCGCACCCTTCCAAGCCCATTCCCCACATCGTCCATGCCACCGACATTCGGTGCCCTTCCTTACGCCTTCCCCTCGCCTGACTGTATCGCGCAATACAAGAGGAGCCTCGAAATGCCGGTTAGCGATCCGCAGCAATGGCCGCAGACGTTTCGGACCAGCGACTCGAAGAAGGCAGTCGCGCCCGCAAAGAAGCAGGTGATGGCGTGCCTCTTCTGTCGTGAGCGCAAGATCGGGTGTATTCGTCCGTCAGAGGACGAGCCTGACCAGACTTGCAAGTACGTATGGAAGTCTTCGCAAGTATTCTTCCCGCTGACATTGTATTCTGTTCCTCTAGTCAATGTGTCCGACGCAAACGCATCTGCAAGTATCCAACCGAGTCGCGGCGTGGACAGCATGCAAGAGGCCGTATGAGCGTAAACTCTCCACGGCAGTTCTTGGGACTAGACGACCTGCAAGCCAATTATTTCCAGTCACGATGATTTACTGTATGCCACCAGCCATCATAGATACGACTTTATGACTTGTTCTTCGCTGTCGACGCTATTTAGCTTGTAAATTCTACAATTTGGAACACTCGACCTTCCCGTCTTCCAATATGAACACACAATTGCAATTCTACCTTACAACTTGGAAGAATCGACCTTCCCGTCTCCAATATGAACACACAATTGCTTTGGCCCGCAATCTATCTTTGAACGATATCTATCTTTGAGCTGTTCGTAACTGATAAGCGGCGACAGGGATGGCCGTATTGCCCGCTCGGAAGGCTTCCGACATTAGCGCTCGTCCTGGGCTCTGACGTTCTGGCGGTCGGGACTCCGGAGGGTTCCCTGGGTCGGAATCGGCTCGGGTTTAAAATAACCCCAACCGTGGCCAAGCCACCATAAGACGAGATGAACTTGAACAACTCTTTGAAACTCAGTCAATGATGCTGAACTGAGCGGCAGTACCGCCCCGGTGACTGCAGACTCGTGTAAGTAGGGCGGTAATGGGCGGCTGCGAAGCAGCAACGTTATTGCTGACGGTGATGGAGCGGTGTGGGGGCCGCGATCTCACTCGTCCCATTCTAAATCGATTGAGAGGAACGTTATGCGGCCTTTACGATGCATGCGACGATGGAAGGGATTGAGATACGTCTGTACATAGCCGGTCACTATGGAATACGCGGTGCCGTTGGCTCATGCTCTACACGAGAAACAAAATACCGTAGGTTTACCTCAGCCTAGCACCCGAAATTGTGTCTCACTCTGTCTGAGCCGTGGGAAGCGAGATCCCCACTGGCGCTTTCAATAGAGCGTGGTATTATTTTGATTAGAGTTGGAACTCCGACTCGGCGGAAGTTGAACGATGTCGACAGCTGATGAATCGCTGCACTGAACCAAAATCCTCGGCGGGATACGGTCATTGACCCGGAGAACTAATACGAGAGTATACTAGTATGTGGCACCTACCTGCCGGCGTATATGTTTCCAGCTCTGCTTTAGAGACATTCGTGCCCGCCGGCGAAAGAAGTCCGTGATAAGAATGCTGGAAGGGAGAAAGCAGTGCAATTCGCTGCTCAGATGATACTATTGCTTATTGAAACGCTGGGAAATGCGCCTCGGGAGGCCGTCAGAGCGGTAACTCAAGCCCGACATTGGTGGTGAGCGTGGGTGGAATTTTCTATCCGAATTCCAGATGGAAGCGGGGAGAAACCAGCAAGTGCGAAAAGCGACGGCTCGAATAATCCACCAGTATCTTCTGACCGAGGAGGATCCTGGCGAAGGGAAAGGCGGGAGATGAAAATTTCGAAGGCATGCTGAGAATTGAGATGCATAAGGTTCGGATTATCGAAGGTTTCGAGGTGGGTGCTGAGTGATAAGACTCGAGGCAAGGTCATCGTATCGGAGATGCCCAAGGCATGGAAACAGGAGTAGCGGCGAAGTAGCGGTGCATGGAGAGGAGGGAGGATCTAGTTGCTTGGTGTATGAGCAACCTTCCAGGTACATAGCGCAGGAATTGGCACTCCGGTGAAGACACTGGGAGGCTGCGGAATGGCGGAAGACAAGGGCGGAAATCGCCGGAACTGTGATCCGTGATCCAGTTACCCGACGGGCACGCGCCTGGTCCGTGCGCCAGCGCCGTCGAATAAAAGCGCGGGCCATCCTATGAAATCCTCATACTTACCTTGATGGCACAGTTCCCTTCAGCTACCTGGAGTTGTGGGCTACGGGAACTCTCCATAGCACGGCGACCCTGTCCATACAGAGAGCGTCCGCGGTTTGTATGGGCTTCGGCTCATGCACCGTCTCAATATTTTCCAGTCCTGCCACGGCCACTCGGCTAGGCGGGCCTCTCTTTTTTATGACGGTCCGCTGGGCTAACCCTAACCTTAGGGTCGTAAATAGTTACCTTCGTTTATGTTCCTTCTGTCCGAATGCATCGCGAATTAAAGAAGGTTATGCCTGCCAACCACTCCAGGATGTTGCATTCTCCAGGATGTTGCTTCGGACATGCAGCTTTCAATGAAGCCCCTGCTTGCCTTCCTTCTGTTTACAGCGCATCAATATTTTCTCTGCTCAGTCTTGAACGCAATCTTTTCTCCGGGCGCTCGAGGATGCAAAACAACTTCCGCTTCTTGAATTCTTGGGCTAGTCGCTCCATCCTCAACGCGGCTTATCATTTCCCTGATCACCGATGCTTTTTGTTACGATTCGGCTATCAACCTCTTTTGGTCAAAGCCACATCGGTGACTCGCATTGCTTCCCATTGTTCCTCGGGCTTTGCCACTCATCCCGAAGCTACAAAAGCCCGCGTTCCGGACTTCGCGCGTCTGGTTTCCCTTCCCGTAATGACCTCTCCTTCGCCGACGACTATGGCTCCTCACCCTCTTTTACGATCTTCACGCCACCGCCCTCTCTTGCAGGACCAAGATCTGGGCCATGTCAATGCTTCGACACCGCACATTCCCTTCACACATCCCTCGACGCAGCCGCGCGAGCGTACAAGTTCCAGCGAAACCATTCGACCTCGAGTCAAGGCCAAGCTCTCCGTCGCCGCGCTTCTAAAGCCTAAACCCTCTTTGGCCGTCGATGCTGTAACTCTGAGCATTATGAAGCGGAGTGGCACCAGGAAGCGCACCCACTCAGCGACCTCTCCCGAGCCGGACGAAGATGACTCTGACTCTCTCAGGACCCATCCTCGTACTCGTCAGCGGACGGATAGTTCTTCGACTCGTTCGGAGCGGCCGGCGCTCAGGACCATCAACAAACCAGACCGCGACGAGACAATTACGATTCGGACGGGCATGACGACGCTGAAGAAGCTCAAGGAAAAGCTGAGCCCGACACAAGCGCCAGCGCAGCTCGCCTTGGTCTCTGCTCACCGCCAGACAAAGAGACCCATCGTCTCTTCCTCTCCTCCGCGCACCCGCTCCCCAACCGAAAACGTCTCAGAGCTCTTCGCGTTTCCCATCAGCTCCGACGCCGAGACGTCTCCGTCTCTGCACACTACGACACCGCTTCAGTCGCTGTCCCTCAACACCGACCCCGTTTCTCTCTCCGCTTTCTCGCGGAAGCCTCTGCGCGTCATCCCTGGTGCGCGTATCAACAAGTTTGGCTGCTATGAGCCGGATATCAGCGAATTCGAGCTCGCTGTTACCGTTCCATCCGGTTTAGGCGCCGACTTCGAGGTCTGGGATCAGGACGACGAGTGCGTGATTGGCTTCCCTGTTTCTCATCGTTACTAACGCTTCAAAGGTTCTTCTTCGTCGGCCCACTCTCGCTGCACCTCACGCTCAAGAACCCCGTCAAGTGGGCAGGTCTCCCGCTCTCCCATCCGGACGTCTCCGTCCTCGAGATGACATGCACGAGCAAACCGGTGCTCAGCGCTGTCCGCTCGAACGGCTCCATCTCTGCCCCCAGTTCGACTGTCGCCTTCACCTCACGCTACGAAGGCGCCCGAACGCACCAGACCGCAACTCCTCCGGACCCCAAACGCGGAATCACAATCGATCCCGTCTGGCTGCGCACCTACCCCGACACGGACCCTTTGACGGGTCGTCTGGTCGGAAGACGCGGATGGGCGATGAATTTCAGCGTTCCTCTCGCGACGCGCTTGTTCGAGAAGTGCGATACGCGTGCGTTTGAGCTGGCCGCGAGCATTCTGGTATGGGGTGAGTTGATCGAGGTGGCTGGCGCGGGCATGTGTGTCTCGCATTTGAAGAGAGAGAGCGTGATGGTCGGGCGAACCGGTGAGATGTGAGGGTTTCTTTTTCTGCAACGATGCTCGCGCTGGCCGCAACGATCCATGAACATTTTCCAGACCTTAGCCATACAGTACAATGGGATTTAGATTTTACATCGAGGAACATTCCTTTCCGTCGTGAACTCTGAACTTCGATTCAATCCTTCTCGAACAGCACAACCTTTGTTGCCAGGAAAAAGTCTCCCTCGAGTCCGAGTGGCAGATCTCTCCTGACCATATGTTCCTTCATGAGCTCTTGCACTTCGGCGCGGTCCAAAAGCTACGCAGTTTTAGAGCGAGAGCATCAAAGAAACAGTAATGCCTACGGCAGCGAATCTGGAGAGCTTGTACACACAAATAGAATCAGTCTGCATCGTTCAAAAAAAACATACAACTCACTTGCACCTCGGCCTTGCAAACCAAAAGAGATGCTGGAGCCGGCATCGCCAAAGCTTGCACGACTTCAAAGTCGACTGCAGAGCTCTGACACCACTGTGAAGAAGACACAGTTAGCATTCCATTCCCTTCATTTCAATCCAGATAACCACGCACCATCGTATATTCGACTACTTGATCAGCGACCGCCGGTATCTTGAATGCATTCTCAAGCAGCACTTGCACCTTCTCTTCGAACAGCTGCTTCGGGACCCCGGTGGGGATTTTGAACACCCCGATGGCGGTCTCGTTGCTAGCGAGGTCGTTCGTGTTCAGGGTGCGGGTCAGTGTGTCCACCGTGAACAGACTAGCGTCGTTGCCGAACCCGAAGAGCTTCGCCTCTTCCGCAATTGCCTTAGTGCTAGGATGGCGCAGAAGCTGTGCAGGGTGAGTTGAAAATTATCTGTTACCCAAGCTATACTTCTTTGCAGTCCTGGGCATCCTGCAGCAGTATTAAGTGAGGAACAACTAGACGTCGCAACTCACTCTGAACACCATATGCGTGATGACCATATCTCTCGGTCGCGGCAGTCCGATCTCGACCAATCTGTCGGTAACGGTGTGCGTCTGGACGTACTATACATCGAGCGAGTCAAGCTCCATCTACCCGAGCAAATGCAACAAACCTGAGTCATCTTCAACAAATACTTCTTCGCGATGTCGGTCTTCGCCAGGGCGTTGATGAGCACGGCTTGTTTAGCGGCGAAATCGTCCTTGGATATGTGCTCTGGAACGGGATGGATGGCGATGAAATCGCAGATGTCCTTGGGCATCGTCCAGAGCGAGGGGTCAGCCATGACAAACGAGCGGGGGAGGAATGGGAGCGCAAGGGAAGTCTCCGTTTATAGGTGGAAGGAGCGGACACAGAGCGCGAGTATCTTTGGACGTGTATGGGAGCGATTGGCCACTGGTCAACAGGGAGAAACGTAAAGCCAACTTGACGGATAGAAGCGCCGCTCTTGAAATAACGATGCCACTGCGACAGGCTCAGACCCTCCACCGCAGGAAACGAGTCAAGCGACACAACTTAACTGCCACCTTCCTTACAACACTGGAACTGGCTGTGGAACCTTCCCGATCATGATGCGGACTTTTGTGGCTGGACGACGGATGACCGTGATATAGAGGCTGGCGCGGCCGCAGAGCGCGAGGATCTTGGACGTGTATATATGGGATACGGGCCGTTGGCCAATTGGCAATCGTTAACATGACGACAACTCGACAGATATAGACGCCACTGGGACAAGCTCAGACCATCTACACAAGGAACCGAGTCAAACGACATACCACTGGCACTGGCACTGGCAGGGAACCTCCCGGCTCACGATGCGGCAGCCTAGGATTTCAAGTTGTTGCGGCTGAACGACAGTTGACCGCCATATGGAGGCTGCTGGCGCGTATCTGAGCGGCAAGACATTCGAGGACGCAAGGCCCCAAGATGGTGTAAAGCAGGTGGCTGCGTCCATCAATCAGCGGCAATCACAACGTCTTCGCCTCTTCCTACTCTTCCTACTACCACTGGCATGAGCCTGGACCCTCGAAAAACGATTGTGTCTGCTCACACACATCTACATACATACATGCAGAGCTAGCTAATTCAAAACCTAACCAAAAGGTACTATAAAATGGATATACTGTCTGTGTCTGCGTCTGTCTCTGTCCATGCATAGTAGGATAATAGTCTCTCACTCACTGGCACTCACCCAGGCTCACATGAACACCAACCCCGCCCCACCCAACAAGCCCAACAGCGTCACCAGCAACATCCCGGCACCAACACCAGGACCGAGCCTCACACCCGCCCCGTTCTTCCCGGCCCCACTGCCTCCGCCACTCCCGCTCCCACTGCCACTCCCGCTCCCACCTGAAGGCGAACTCCCAGCAGCACTGCTCCCACTCGGCGCACTAGGCGTGAACACCGCGCTCGGGCTCGTCAAGCACTGGCTGACCGCGGCACTCGGCACAATGACATTCGCGGGCGAGCTCTTGACGGCGTCCGAGAGCGTCGCGTTTCCCGCAAAGTCGCACGAGGTCGCGGCGCGCGCGGTGAGCTCGTAGTATTGCGAGAAGGCGTACGAGAGGCGGGTGGCTGGTGGTACGGAGGGTTAGTTAGTCGGAGAAATGACAGTAGGGAATGGAATGGAAACGCACAAGGATCACAGCTCGCGACAGTGCCATACACTCCAGTAGTCCCATTCGTCGCGATATCCGCACAGCTCCCGCCGACCTGTCCCAGCAGCTGACACGCAACGCCCGTCAATGTCCCCAGCACCGCATTGAAGTCGCTCGTCGCGGGCTTGAACAAACAGGCGAGCTTGCTCTCCAAGCAGCTACACGCGTTGAAGTTGGGCGTCGGGGGCAACGCAGTGCTGGCCTCCAATGCCGCGTTTTCCGTGGGACAGGCGCTGAAGGACGATGCAGCGGCAGACGCCTTGGTGGGTGTCGTCGGGAGGGATGTGAGGTTGCCGTACTGCGCGACGAGGTTGTCAAAGTCGGCGTTGGTCGTGACGGTGGTGTTGTCCGATGAGAGGGTCGCCATGCCGAATTCATGCCCCGCAGAGGCGGCAGGGAAGTAGCTGAACGCGATACCGCCGGACCAGACGTCACTCATCGGCGAGGCAAACAGAGTGCCGACCTCGGTCCACGGCCGCACGCCCGGGCTGCAGTTCTCTGAACCGTATTCGGAGAAGTACGCCGCGACGTTGTAGTCGGCGAATTCAGTGTTGATCCCGTTGTAGGTCGTCGTCGGGGCGTCGCCACACCATTCGCTGGGCTTGGTTAGATACAATCAAGTGAGAGCAAGAAACACGCACTAGTTGTTGAGCCCGAACAAGTCGATGCTCGTGCTGCCGTCGTTCTTCTGCGACGGGTCGCAGGACAGGTAGTCCGAGACGGCGTCACGGAATGCAGCGGCACCATCGATATCCGCGTAGCCGACGAGCGCCGACGAGCTGATGGAGGTCAAATAGGCCTTGGTGTCCCTTGCAGCGGCCTTGATAAACGGCGCGGCATTCGTCGCTATAGCAGTGAGGACCTCGTTGCCGACATTGTAGGCGAGGACGTTGTCGTATTTGTTGAAGACGTCTATGGTATTAATGTACTGGGTGCGTGTAAGCTGCTGCGGAAACGGAAATAGACGCAGCCCCCAACGCACCTGGTCGAGCAGGTTGGTGCTCCATGTCGGAAGTGTGGTGTCGATGGAGCCGTTGAGCGCTGGTGGATCGTCAATGGGTGGCTGGATCCATAGTGGAAAGGCAACGTACGCAGCGTCAAATCCAAGCTGCATTGCGTTTTCCATTAGCCCTAGCCCGACAGCATGAAGGAAGACGGAGACGTACATGACGTATATGCCCGCACCACTGAGGGCAGCCATGCACGAGTCGTGGTTGAGGGTCGAGTCGGCCGAGTAGGCGCGGATGGTGTTGACGCCGAGCTTTTGGAGGTTGGGCAGGTCGCGCTTGCAGCCGGCCGCATCGGCGAGGTTGTCGACGACTGGCACCAGGCTCGTCAGAAGAGGAAGAAGGAGGGAAGAGGGGAACGCACAGGTGGATGGCTGTCCCAGCGGATTGTCTGGACCCGAGATGACGATGCCTGACAGTCGAGGGTCAGTCCAGGCCACTCGTTCCCGTTCTCTGGAAGGACGCACCCTGAGTCTGGTACGCAATGCCCTTGATGAAGAAGCGGTTCCCGCTCTCGTCGTACAGGTACCGTCCCGTCCGACTGATTTTCGAGAGCGCAGATGCCAGAGGGAGCGCGCTGAGAGCCAACGCAGGAAGGAGCTTCATGGTATTAGGTGGCGAGGGGGAAAGGCAGGAAAGCGCGGAAAGGAGCAAGGGAGGGGGAAGGAGGACGGAGAGGGGAGGCGAATGGCAGGTGTGTGGCGGCGAGCGGTGACCGAGGGTGATGTGTGTCAGCCGTTGTTTGGTCTTGCTTGCCAAGGGCGGCATCGGCACCGGCTGATGCCGGCCAGCAAAATGGCCCCATTTGGGTATGACGTGTCATACCCCACACTTGACAGCCGGTGTGTGTGACGACGCGTACGACCGCTTCCCAGCTCCCACCACCACTTTGTACGCATTCGCCTCTCATTCAGCCCAAGGACTAACCAACACAAGCCCACTAGAAGCAAAACCAGCCAACCATGCTCCGGCTCCGCACCGCTACCGTCCTCCTGCGCACCAGCCGCTTCGCATCCACTGCCACGTCCACTTCCACAAAGTCGACCTCGACAACACACACCACCGACAGCTACTCCAAAGAGGTCGACTCGACACCCGCACCGGACCCCAAGATCCACCGCGTCGACCCGAGCTCAGAGACCGTCCAGAAGCCATACGAGCCCCCGTCAGGCCCGTACAGCCAGACCGGTGTCGAGGCGGGGGTGAAGAACGCCCAGGGAAAGAGCAAGGCTGATGGGAAAGGGAAGGGGAAGAAGAACTGATGCTTGACGGAGAGGATGAATGAACGAATGAATTGACCACGGTGCGCCGCCCTTCTTCCATTCAACCCTCATCTCACCGTCGATTGCAGTGGGGTCCTGAAACTAAGCTGTACATAACCGTGTATACATTGCATCGCTGTCTTGAACTGCATTGCCCTATATCCCTCGCTCGTACCGATCGAACCTCTCCGCTACAAAGAAATCGCCATCCATCCCGATAGCGAATTCCGTGCCAGGGACCAAATACTTGTTAATGACGTCTTTCAACGCAAGATCCTCGAGGCGCTGAGCACATTAAACATCAATCAATGCAACTGCGAGCATATACATCGCGTACCTCGTGAATCTTGCCAACCGCCTGCGCAGTGCGCCCGTCAGTGGAACAAATACCGTCGCCGTCAAGCTCACCTCCATCCACACGACCACCAACGCCTGCGGCTTCGCAAGCCCCAGCACCTCAACGGCCTCCCGTTCGACCTCCTTGCTCTGGTACCACTACCCGTCTCGTCAGCCATCGACATAAAATTATTAATTCCGAAACTCACAATCCCCGCATCCCAGACCTGCTTCCGAATCGCCGGGAGCGCCAGCACAGTCTCCTCAAACTCACGAACCGTTTCCTTGAACACGTCCGCATCCGCATTGGCTGGGATCTTGAACACCCCCATAGCCGTGCTGGTGCCCTTGTCCGCGTCCGGCATTATTGGTGCTGGTGCATTCAGCAGCATCCGCGTGTCGGCAGCAAAGGTCGTCATCATGCTGTCGCCAAAGCCAAACTCCCTTTTGGCTTCTTCCACCAGTTGACGAACGCTCGGGTCGTTGATCGTCTGCAAGGAAAGGATTCAAAATGTGTGTGCATCATGCGTGGAATTCGACCGTACACACCTCTCTGAGATCCTCCAGATTCTAAGTACCAACAGACAAATCATTCATTCATTCATTCAGCACACTCCTTCGAACATTTTACTCGCCTGGAGCACGAAATGCGAAACGACAATCGGGCGGGGCGCAGGCGCCGGCAACCCCAACGCAATGAACCCTTCCGTGGCAAGGTCCGTTTGAACAAACTTGCAAAATAAACTTTCGATCGCCTTCCGAATGCACGAGGTGAAATACACACCTGAGACACCTCAAAAAACATTTCCTCCCTACATCCGTCTTGCTCAAGGCATCGATGAACGCCGCGTGTTTGGCGACGAACTCGTCTTTGGTGATGTACGCCGGGACGGTGTGCACGGCGATAGCGTCGCAGACCGGGACGACGTCTTTGCGCGCGGAGGGACTGGCCATGGATAAACGACAAGGGGAGTCGGAAGAAGTGCGGTCGCCGGCGATCGGTCAGTTATTTATCCATCGCAGGGGCTTCGGAGAGCATATATAGCTGACGTTGGCGCTTATATGCATCATGGGACGCTAAGCAGCATGCAGCATGCTCTTCGGGGCCCGTGGGTGGGAAGAACTTGGAAAGGAAAAGCCAACTCGACAGATCCAAACCGCGCTCCGAGCCTGAGTCCGGGAACGAAACGGCACCAAGTTCCACAGCCAGTTCCAGTGTTGTAAGGTGGCAGTTAAGGTGTGTCGCTTGACTCGTTTCCTGCGGTAGGTGGTCTGAGCCTGTCGCAGTGGCGTCGTTATTTCAAGACCAGGCTCTACATCTGTCGAGTTATCGTCATGTCCCGCTGTCGACGATTGGCCAACGGCCCGCACCCCATACACGTCCAAGATCCTCGCGCTCTGTCTCCGCTCCTTCCACCTATAAACGGACACTTTCCTCGCGCTCCCATTCCTCCCCCACTCGTTTGCCATGGCCGACCCCTCGTTCTGGACGATGCGCAAGGACATCTGCGATTTCATCGCCGTCCATCCGGTTCCAGAGTACATCTCCAAGGACGATTTCGTCGCCAAACACGGCGTGTTCCTCGACGCCATGGCCAAGACCGAGATCGGGAAAAAGCATTTCTTGAAGCTCACTCAGGTTCGTTGCATTTACTTGGGTAGATGGAGATGGGGCCTGACTCGCTCGATGTACAGTACGTCCAGACGCACACGGTAACCGACAGAGTGGTCAAGATCGGAATGCCGCGGCCGAGAGACATGGTCATCACGCATGCTGTGTTCAGAGTGCGTGTCGACGTCTAGTTGTTAGTTGTTCCTTGCTTAATACTGCTGCAGGATGTCCAGGACTGTAAAGAGGTATATAGCTGCCAGCGAGTCACAAATAATTCCCAGCTCACGCTGTACAGCTTCTGGGGCATTCTAGCACCAAGGCACTCATTGAAGAAGCGAAGCTCTGGGGGTTTGAAGACGGGGCCAGTCTGTTCACCGTGGACACACTCACCCGCACCTTCAACCCGAGCAATCTCGCTGGCAACAACGAGACCGCCATGGGGGTGTTCAAAATCCCCACTGGCGTCCCGAAGCAACTGTTCGAAGAGAAGGTGAAAGTGCTGTTTGAGAATGCATTCAAGATACCGGCAATGGCTGATCAACTGGTCGAATATACGATGGTGCGTCGCTATCTGGATCGAAATGCAGGAAATGCCGACCGTGTCGCAGTGGTGTCAGGGCTCGGCAGTCGACTTTGAAGTAATGCAAAGTTTGGCGATGCCGGCGCCAGTGTCTCTGATGGTTTGCAAGGCCGAGTTGCCAGTGAGTTGTATGTTCTGAGCGATGCAGACTGACTCCATTTGTGTGTACCAAGCTCACGGCAGTCGCCGCGGTAGGCATTACTGTCTCTTTGATGGTCGGGCTCTAAAACTCGGTAGCTTTTGGACCACGCCGAAGTGCAGGAGCTCTTGAAGGAACATATGCTCAAGAGAGATCTGCCACTCGGACTCGAGGGAGATTTTTTCGTGGCAACAAAGATTGTGCGCTTCGAGAAGGATTGATTTGCAGTTTGGAGTTCACGAAGCAAAGGAAGGTTCCTCGATGTAAAATGTAAATTTGATTGGACTGTATGGCTAACGTTTGGAAAGTGCCAGTGTACGTATTCGTTGCAGCCAGCGCGAGCATTGTCGCCAAAAAGAAACCCTCACATGTGTGGTTTGGATATCTTTGGTTGAGATTTGACATAAAAAACACCTTCGAACTTTCTGCTCAGATACGCGCCAGCAGCCTCCATATGGCGGTCAACTGTCGTTCAGCCACAACAAATCCGAGGCTGCCGCATTATGATCCGGGAGGTTCTATGCCAGCCAGTGCCAGTGGCAAGGGGGGGGGGGTCAACTTTGTAAAAAGTGGATACTAGGTCAAGTTTTTTTTTCCGACCCTCCCTCCCCCTCTCCTGCCTTATCGGGATAGTGATTTCCTATGATAAGATAAGATAAGGTCACGTGCAGCCTCGAACCCCGGCGTGGTTTGCATATAATCATAATCCAAAAATGTTTGGAGGCAATCTACAGTACAGACTACATGTACAGACTATGTGAACACTCCCAATGACATTGTGTGCTGTTCCCAGTCGAATCTGATGTTCCACCGCCGGCCGGAACACCCGGGCCGGCAAGTCCGGCAGGCGTCAAATTCACGCCTGTCTGTCGTCCAAGTGTCGTCGATGTGCGCCAAAAGCAGTATACAGCCTAGTTTTGGTTCATTCCAACTATGGTGACATGCCCTTGATGATTCACACGGCATACTGGGTATTGGGGGGAGCGGATGGCGCGCAACATTGATGTAGGTATGATATTGTGCCTGAAATACACCCAAATAGGGTCAGAACAGTGGTTTAGGGTGTTTTTCTTCATTTTGGACCTCCCATGTAATATGTACATAAAGTGTTTTTTGATCCTCGGATCCCCCGTGCCTCCCCTTGTCCGGCCGTCCTACTCCGACCCCCCCTTGGCCAGTGGTACTGTAGTAATTAGACCTTAAGTGCAGTTGGTGTAACGCGTAACGCATGGGAACAAGTTCATCAGTGATAGAATTCCCATATATGGACTGCCGGAAATTTTGATGTAATGTGGCGATAGATTTTGAGGGGAAACTTGGCTGTAACGCGTAACTTATTTGGATAGGTTTGGTTCAAACCCCCGTGTAATGCGTAATGCGAACTTACTACAGTATGTCGCTTGACTCTTTCTTGTGTAAGTCTGAGTTTGTCCCAGTGGCGTCGTTATTTCAAGACCAGGCTCTATATCTGTCGAGTTATCGTCATGATTCACTGTCGACGATTGGGGCCAACGGCCCGCATTATTCCAGCGCTCCCATACACGTCCAAGATCCTCGCGCTCTGTCTCCGCTCCTTCCACCTATAAACGGACACTTTCCTCGCGCTCCCATTCCTCCCCCACTCGTTTGACATGGCCGACCCCTCGTTCTGGACGATGCGCAAGGACATCTGCGATTTCATCGCCATCCATCCGGTTCCAGAGTACATCTCCAAGGACGATT
Organism: Mycena amicta; assembly: GCA_029282125.1. NCBI lineage: Eukaryota > Fungi > Basidiomycota > Agaricomycetes > Agaricales > Mycenaceae > Mycena > Mycena amicta. Next base: position 600,748 of record JARIHP010000032.1, on the reverse strand, counting down.
TCGTCGCCAAACACGGCGTGTTCCTCGACGCCATGGCCAAGACCGAGATCGGGAAAAAGCATTTCTTAAAGCTCACTCAGGTTCGTTGCATTTACTTGGGTAGATGGAGATGGAGCCTGAATCGCTCGATGTACAGTACGTCCAGACGCACACAGTAACCGACAGACTGGTCAAGATCGGAATGCCGCGGCCGAGAGACATGGTCTTCACGCATGCTGTGTTCAGAGTGAGTGTCGACGTCTAGTTGTTAGTTGTTCCTCGCTTCATACTGCCGCAGGATGCCCAGGACTGTAAGGAGGTATAGCCTGCCAGGAAGTCACAAATAATTTCCAGCTCACGCTGCACAGTTTCTGGGCCATTCTAGCACCAAGGCACTCGTTGAAGAGGCGAAGCTCTGGGGGTATGAAGACGGGGCCAGTCTGTTCACCGTGGACACACTCACCCACCCCGTCAACCCGAGCAATTTCGCTGGCAACACCGAGACTGCAATCGGGGTGTTCAAAATCCCCACTGGCGTCCCGAAGCAACTGTTCGAAGAGAAGGTGAAAGTGCTATTTGAGAATGCACTCAAGATACCGGGAATCGCTGATCAAGTGGTCGAATATACAATGGTGCGTCGCTATCTGGATCGAAATGCAGGAAATGCTGACCGTGTGTGTTCACAGTGGTGTCAGGGCTCGGCAGTCGACTTTGAAGTAATGCAAAGTTTGGCAATGCCAGCGCCAGTGTCTGTGATGCTTTGCAACGTTGAGGTGCAAGTGAGTTGTATGTTTTTGAGCGATGCAGATTGACTCCATTCGTGTGTACCAAAGCTCACGGCAGTCGCCGCAGTAGGCCTTACTGTCTCTTTGATGGTCCGGCTCTAAAACTCTGTAGTTTTTGGACCGTGTCGAAATGCAGGAGCTCCTGCAGGAACATATGCTCAAGAGAGATCTGCCACTCGGACTCGAGGGAGATTTTTTCGTGGCAACAAAGGTTGTCCGCTTCGAGAAGGATTGATTTGCTTCACGAAGGAAAGGAATATTCCTCGATGTAAAATATAAATTCGATTGTACTGTATGGCTAACGTTTGGAAAGTGTTCACAGATCGTATTCGTTTCAGCCAGCGCGCGCATCGTCGGTAAAAAGAAACCCTCACATGTGCGTTTTCGATAGCTTTGGTCAACATTTTACATAAAGACAGGCCTGTGAACTTTCACGAGCGGTCCATGCCAGCCGGTGCCAGTGCCAGTGGTATGTCGCTTGACTCGCTTCCTTGGATAGTCTGAGCCTGTCGCAGTGGCGTCGTTTATTTCAAGAGCGGCGCTTCTATCCGTCAAGTTGGCTTTACGTTTCTCCCTGTTGACCAGTGGCCAATCGCTCCCATACACGTCCAAAGAGATACTCGCGCTCTGTGTCCGCTCCTTCCACCTATAAACGGAGACTTCCCTTGCGCTCCCATTCCTCCCCCGCTCGTTTGTCATGGCTGACCCCTCGCTCTGGACGACGCGCAAGGACATCTGCGATTTCATCGCCATCCATCCCGTTCCAGAGCACATATCCAAGGACGATTTCGCCGCTAAACAAGCCGTGCTCATCAACGCCCTGGCGAAGACCGACATCGCGAAGAAGTATTTGTTGAAGATCACTCAGGCTCGTTGCATTTGCTCGGGTAGATGGAGCTTGACTCGCTCGATGTATAGTACGTCCAGACGCACACGGTAACCGACAGATTGGTCCAGATCGGACTGCCGCGACCGAGAGAGATGGTCATCACGCATGCCGTGTTCAGAGTGAGTTTCGACCGTCCAGTTGTTCCTCACTTCATACTGTTGCAGGATGCCCAGGACTGCAAAGAAGTATGGCTTGCGTCACAGATAATTTTCAACTCACCCTGCACAGCTTCTGCGCCATCCTAGCACTAAGGCAATTGCGGAAGAGGCGAAGCTCTTCGGGTTCGGCAACGACGCTAGTCTGTTCACGGTGGACACACTGACCCGCACCCTCAACACGAAGGACCTCGCGAGCACCGAGACCGTCATCGGGGTGTTCAAAATCCCCACCGGGGTCCCGAAGCAGCTGTTCGAAGAGAAGGTGCAAGTGCTGCTTGAGAATGCATTCAAGATACCGGCGGTCACTGATCAAGTGGTTCACTATACGATGGTGCTGTATTGAAATGAAGGGAGTGGAATGCTGACTGTGTTTTCTTCACAGTGGTGTCAGAGCTCTGCAGTCGACTTTGAAGTCGTGCAAACTTTGGGGATGCCGGCTCCAGCATCTCTTTTGCTTTGCAAGGCGGAGGCGCAAGTGAGTTGTATATTCGGAGCGATGCAGACTGATTCTATTTGTGTGTACTAAGCTCACCGGATACACCGCCGTAGGCAATACTGTCTCTTTGATGGTCTGGCTCTGAAACTGCGTAGCTTTTGGACCGCGCCGAAGTGCAGGAGGTCATGAAGGAACATATGGTCAGAAGAGATCTGCCACTCGGACTCGAGGGAGATTTTTTCGTGGCAACGAAGGTTGTGCTGTTCGAGAAGGATTGATTTGCTTCACGAAGGAAAGGAATGTTCCTCGATGTAAAATGTAAATTTGATTGTACTGTATGGCTAAGGTTCGGAAAATGTTCATGGATCGTTGCGGCCAGCGCGAGCATCGTCGTAGAAAAAGAAACCCTCACATCTCACCGGTTCGCCCGACCATCAACCTCTCTCTCTTCAAATGCGAGACACACATGCCCGCTCCAGCCACCTCGATCAACTCACCCCATACCAGAATGCTCGCAGCCAGCTCAAACGCACGCGTATCGCACTTCTCGAACAAGCGCGTCGCCAGAGGAACGCTGAAATGCATCGCCCATCCGCGTCTTCCGACCAGACGACCCGTCAAAGGGTCCGTGTCGGGGTAGGTGCGCAGCCAGACGGGATCGATTGTGATTCCGCGTTTGGGGTCCGGAGGAGTTGCGGTTTGGTGCGTTCGGGCGCCTTCGTAGCGGGAAGTGAAGGCTACGGGTGAGTTGGTGGCAGAACCGGGGGCGTTGGAGCGGAGAGCGCTGAGCACCGGTTTGCTCGTGCATGTCATCTCGAGGACGGAGACGTCCGGATGGGAGAGCGGGAGACCTGCCCACTTGACGGGGTTCTTGAGCGTGAGGTGAAGCGAGAGTGGGCCGACGAAGAAGAACCTTTGAAGCGTTAGTAACGACAAGAAACAGGGAAGCCAATCACGCACTCGTCGTCCTGATCCCAGACCTCGAAATCGGCGCCTAAACCGGATGGAACGGTAACAGCGAGCTCGAATTCGCTGATATCCGGCTCATAGCAGCCAAACTTGTTGATCCGCGCCCCAGGGACGATGCGCAAGGGTTTCCGCGAGAAAGCGGAGAGAGAGACGGGGTCGGTGTTGAGGGACAGTGACTGAAGCGGCGTCGTGGTGTGCAGAGGAGAAGGAGACGTCTCGGCGTCAGGGCTGATGGGGAACGCAAAGAGCTCTGAGACGTTTTCTGTCGGGGAGCGCGTGCGCGGAGGAGAGGAAGAAGAGACGACGGGTTTCTGCGTCTGGCGGTGAGCAGAAACCAAGGCGAGCTGCGCTGGCGCTTGTGTCGGGCTCAGCTTTTCCTTGAGCTTCTTCAGCGTCGTCATACCCGTCCGAATCGTAATCGTCTCGTCGCGGTCTGGTTTGTTGATGGTTCTGAGCGCCAGCCGCTCCGAACGAGTCGAAGAACTATCCGTCCGCTGACGAGTGCGAGGGTGGGTCCTGAGAGAGTCAGAGTCATCTTCGTCCGGCTCGGGAGAGGTCGCTGAGTGGGTGCGCTTCCTGGCGCCACTCCGCTTCATAATGCTCAGAGTTACAGCATCGACGGCCAGAGAGGGTTTAGGCTTTAGAAGCGCGGCGACGGAGAGCTTGGACTTGACTCTAGGTCGAATGGTTTCGCTGGAACTTCTACGCTCGCGGGGCTGCGTCGAGGAATCGGTGAAGGGAATGTGCGATGTCCGAGTATTAGCATGGCACAGGTCTTGGTCCTGCAAGAGAGGGCGGTGGCGTGAAGATCGTAAAAGAGGGTGAGGAGCCATAGTCCGAGTCGTCGGCGAAGGAGAGGTCGTTACGGCGGAAATGAGGGAAGGGACGGGAAACCAGACGCGCGAAGTCCGGAACGCGGGCTTTTATAGGACTCGGGTGGCAAGGCCCGGGGAACAATGGGAGGAAATGCAAGTCATCGATGTGGCTTTGACCAGAAGAGGTTGATAGCCGAATCGTAACAAAAAGCATGGTGATCTGGGATGATTCAAGCCGCGTTGAGCATGGAGACTAGCCCAAGAATTAAGATTCAAGAAGCGGAAGTTGTTTTTGCATCCCCGAGCAGAGAAAATATTGATGCGCTGTGAACGAAAGGAAGATAAGCAGGGGCTTCATTGAAAGCTGGACGCGTACGTCCGAACGCAACATCCGGGAGTGGTTGTGTGTAGACTTTCTTTCATTCAAAAATATGGTACAATTACAATCTGCAGAGGTACATTGGACGAGGTGACTACTTACGACCGTAGGGTTAGGGTTAGCACCGCGGACCGTCATAAAAAAAAAGAGGCCCGCCTAGCCGAGTGGCCGTGGCAGGACGGGGAAATATTGAGACGGTGCATGAGCCGAAGCCCATACAAACCGCGGACGCTCTCTGAATGGACAAGGTCGCCGTGCTATGGAGAGTTCCCGTAGCCCACAACTCCAGGTAGCTGAAGGGAACTGTGCCATCAAGGTAAGTATGAGGATTTCAGAGGATGCCCCGCGCTTTTATTCGCGAGCGCTGGCGCACGGACCAGGCGCGTGCTTGTCGGGTAACTGGATCACGGATCACAGTTCCGGCGGTTTCCGCCCTTGAGTTCCGCCACCATTCATTCGCTCCCTATCGTTGCAATCCTCAGTGTGCGATACCCGTTCTCTGGGAAGGGACAAAATTAACTGAAGTTGGCCTGCGGCCCTGCGCACTCGGTAGAAAATTCACCGCTCCACTCCAGTAGCACGATAGTAACCTTTGTCTTCAAAAGCATTTACAGAGAGCCCTCTGTGCTTGAAGCCGATTGTGGACAACAGACATTCATAACGGTATATAGTAGGCATACGACATACGAGGTCATAGGATAAGGAGTCAGGATTACAGGACGATATGAGCGAGAACGAGAATAAGTATGTGGATTCGACAGTCTACCCACTTATCATTTGTTTACGTGCCGAGGAGCGCCATATGCTCCACTCATCTTGAACGTGCTCTCCTTCTCCGTGTAGCGAACCGTAACATTCTGCATGATCACCAGGCTATCGTACCTGAAAGTGACAACCCCCGTTAAGCCACGACTCGGAGGAACACTTGAATGGAATAAGGTACCTCGAGGACGATTCAATGCTGCCCATGACCTTTTCAAACTCCTCCGCCGAGTACTTGTGCATCTTCCACGTCGGCGGAGAGTCGAGACCGAGCATGCGAGCGAAGACGAGGGGGTCGGCGCATACGCCATCGTACGACCATTTCGCGCTGCCGGTCTTGCAGGAGGGTTTCCACTGAGAGTCGGGTCAGACCGAGACAATCTCTTTGGACACAGTACTCACCGACATCTGCTTCTTAATCCCCGATACACACGCCGCGCGCAGCTTGGTCGCAGCGTCCTTGATTTCGGAAGAGCTTTTCCCCTTCGGCTGGCCCGAACCCGCGGCAATTTCATCTTCCAGCGCACGAATGTACTCCGCCAGGAGTTTGGCATCGCTGGCACGCACTCCGTCTTCTGCGTCGCCCTCAAGGATCTCGTCGACGAGCTCTTTCGCAGCGGTGAAATCGGCCTTGGTCTTGGAGCGTTTGCGCGACGTCGAGGAGGTGCCTTCGTCGGCTTTGCGTTTGCTCGCGGGAGGCATGGTGGTGGAAGTCAAAAAGAAAGAGACGAGCGCGTGGTGTCACACTCGTGATTGTTACTGGATTGCGCCGAACACTCATGATGATGATGCCAACGCGACAAAAAAACCTGTCCTTGTGGTCAACTACTTTGTTCAGCCGGACATTAACTCGTTGTCGACAGACGGTTACTGAGGCGTAACGCTGTGGTCATCAGACAGATCACGAGCGCTCGATGCGGATGACAAAGCGGACGACATCTGCCTTCGTCCTCTAGAACGGCCACAGCTGACGGTTTCTTTGGGAAGCTTGGAGTAGAGTCACCAGGAGTCACCCCAGCAGGGCGGTGTCCATTCGCTCCCGTAGCTCGGCTGTCCTTTGGACTTCCCGGCCGCCGCTGCACCGTACATTGGGCATGCATCGCTGCCATCCTGCCCATAGCCGTGCTGTAAGTGCCCTCTTGTTCTCTACCTAACCAGGATTGGATTGGATTGGATTACTACAGGAAAGCGACCTTCCCAGCGATCCTTAGAGCACTCATCACGGCAATACCCAAATTCAGAACAAAGGCAGTTCCCTTTGACCGATGTGTGTTTCTGCATACCGGGATCCTCATCGACCCCCTTTTCTCGTCTCGTATTCTTCTCGCACTCTTCTCCCCAGCTGATCAATTTCCTCCAATCATCTCTCTCCATGAACTTCGCAGTTCTAAAACACCCACTGTCTGTTGCTCTCGTAATTTGTACTATGGCTTCTATCGTCGGCTTCTCCGCGGCGTATTATGACTCTCCAAGATCCTCTGAAGGCTGTACTGACTCAAAATGCTCGTACCTTCAACCAACCGACAACTCTGCTTGAGCTCCTGCGCCCGCGAATAGCCACTCTTGGTCCTCCTCCGGTTAAAGCACCATCGTATGTTCGTCCTTCCCCTCAGCTGGTCGACAAACAACCTCGTCATCCGCGCCAGGTAAAGCAGTGCACGGCATATAACTGTCTATCAATACACCTTCCTGTCCTGGAATTCTTGTACCGGCTTGCAAGTCACACACGGCGCGCAGACGCGTTTCTCCGGCTGAACGTCCCGAGTAGTATTGATGTGGATGGTCCTAGCGCACTCGAATATAAGCCGCGCGAGGCGGGGCACGAACGATGACAGCGCATGCAAGCTGCGAGTGGCACCGTGTCTGCTCCATCCCCTCCTTCCACCTCGGTCAACCTCTCCCAGAATCCAGCCCTACGGAAATCCCTTCGACGCGCGTTGGAGGCCTGGTTGCGGCAACGCCTGGCAAACCTCCTCTCGGGTTTGCTCTCTCCGCAGAGTTCGAACACCACCTCGGCTCTCCCGCTGTCGTTCCCCTTCCATCGCCCGGACCAACCCGCCCCAGTGCAGCTGACGATTCCAACGACCTCCGGACAAAGCGTCTCGTATGCGGGTACTCTCGAACGGTCATTAGAGTCGGACGCGTCGGTCTGGGTCGTCCGATTTTGTCAGTAGCTCAGACAACACCGCAGTGTAACTCACTGTTACTGTAGATGACCGCATCCTCGCAACATTCATCGCCCCTCGAGCCCTCACCGTCGCGGATCCGAACTCTGGAATCAACCTCAGCGCCAACCTGCCGACCCCTAGAATCAGCCTCAGCGCCAACCTGATCCTAAGCGCGCTTCGTCGATCCGTCGCCGCGGGACGCCCCGTACATCTCGCGACGCAGGTGGTGCACCATAACCCAGACGTCGGCCTGAATGACTCCGACGTTCAGCCGGTGTCCAGCGCCGCAGCTGGCGACCCATTCGAGGAGTTCTGGCTACGTGTTCCCGGTCTCCCGGACCCCGATAGGCTCGTTGTGTTTGAACGGTTCATCGTCCGGCAGCAGATTCCGATTCTTCCGCAGAATGAGCAAAGGGTATCGACGGATGAAGTCATTTGACGCACCGCCATGGACTCACGGCCCACTCTTCGTTGCGTCTTCTTTTCGCCTTGCTATCCCTCCGCTATTGACCTGCATTCGAACTTGTTATCATCGCTATCAAGAGTTATCGTGTAAAACATACCTTATGACCTTGTAGCACCAGAGCATGTAGAGAGTAGAGATCCAGTAGAGCTTGCGCGCCGCATTTTGGCGGGGACAATCTCTTTTGTATAAAGTCGCCCTTGTTCCGAAATGAGCACAAGGCTGACCACTTTGGGAAGAAGAACTGTCGCGATGGATATCGGGCGATACTTTCAATTGAATCTGGAACAAGGGAGTCTTGTATTTTCTGGTGAGACGTGTGGATGTATAACTTGTTCACATTGGACGCGATGTTGAGGTGGAAATTACTAACACCGTGACGCGCGCGAGATACTCGAAGTAGTCCAAAAATCCGGTATCGACAACCAACCTGTAGCAAACACGCGAGGCTCAGTAAACTCAAAAGCGAATTCGAAGAGGACAAAAGCTCACTAGGTTTCCATCTCATTTCCTGTCGGGGAAGTTTTCAGAGCCTCTTCCTTCATTGCCTCCAGGGTATCCCACTCGGGGAGACTGAAAATACTCGGAAGGCGCTGCCAGAATTCCTCCAACGCGTTTTGGTGCAAGCGCTTCATCTCGAGCAGGCAGCTTGGACATAACGTGGACAGTGCTGTCCAGGTCCAGTACTCGTCCCGCCAGATCAGCAAGGGGAGGTTTGGTGGTGTATGCCGGTCGCAGCGCCATGCCTCGGCTTGTCTCCGAAGGCGATTTCTAGCCGTACTGCAGGTGGCGGGACTCGGACACCCATCGCCCTCGAGCGGTGTCCAGAGAAACTCCAACATGAGTGAGTTCTCGGCGCCTTCGAGCACACGACGGCCGGCGAAGAACAAACATTTGTCACTGGTTGAGAGTGGGTTCTGTAGGATCTCCTCCTCGTCGGCGTTTTCATCGCACAGATCGTAGAAAGCGCCGGGAAGAAGCCAGTCCAGCGAGAACTGACGAGCGAGGGCTATGAGCTTGAAATGGCCGCTGGATTCGATGCTTGCATGAAGGGCCGAGTTCAAGTTTCGCCCTTGCCACTCCTCCAGGGTTGTCGGACGTACATCAGACAGGTGGCGGATGGCACGTTGTCGGAGGGAGGCAACCTCGTATTTATCGCTCAGTCGCAGCACACCGGCGACAATCGCGAACGTTGTTGGGGCTGGACTAGGCTCGAAATAGCTGCGAGGATTGACTATCAGAACTGCGGGCCGCGATATTCACCCACTCATAGTACATCAAGGCTTTCAAGAAGTGGCAAACGTCGTCCGCGCTGTCAGGAAGCCGAACGAGGGCACAACCCTGGTACGTCTCGGCGTCCGGCGGCGGTGGGAGCGCGAGCATGTCCGCGAAAACCGAAGAGTGTCGTCCCAAAAAGTGGCCGTAGACACGAAAGACGGTGTGTTCGGCTTGGATAACGAGATTCGCGTCAGAGAACCAAAGACCGTCGACCCGTCTGAGTTCGATAGTTTCGGCCATGACAGCGAGACGAAGGAGAGCGAGTCACACTCTGTGACAGTGAATGTCAGCATTGCCGAAGTAACCCCTTCTGGAACTGACGGAGCAATACGCGAATCGTAGACCCTAGCGCGTCCAACTGCGCCATATCTGCTCAAATCGCGGCACTGCGGGCATTGACGCCATCCCACGGCCTTTTGGTTGTGCAATTGGAGTGAAAATAAACAGTTCAGCGCTTTCGCGCTTCTTAGGCGCTTGAGGCGCCCCAAACCCTTCGGCAGACAATATAGTGCAATGAGGTGGAACCTCAGCGAGATGTCTCGGAACATCTCAGCGCCGGCATGCAGCCGTTTCACGGTTCATTGAGGTTGTCCAGACTTCCCGTAGTGACTATTACTACTGATGCCCACCCATGCCCCCCCCCCTCACTCAACGTGAATACTGTACCGGATGTTGACCAAGTTTCTTTGATGTGCTTAAAAATCGCCATAAATCAAAAAGATTTACGTTTTTCTTTCGGCCATCTCGGTAAGTGGAAATTCCGAAAAAAAAAAAATGGCAACATCCGATCTGAATAGTACAGCACACTGTCCCACTGTGAAAAATCACTGATCTCACCTGTGTCATCTTCCACTTCAAGCTGTATCTCTGTGGTCCCGCTCGCAACTTACCGATTGATGCCGGTATTATGGATTCTAGGGCTCCACTGCCCTGGCCGACCTTTGATCCGATCAAGGCATGCACAGCATTAGAGGCATGTACCAGACGGCCGGTTGCCCTGCTCCCCGGGCCGAGATTTCATCCGATCAACATGTGCATTTCAGCCACTAAGGATAATAATCACTAGGAAGGCCGGTCGCTCCGCTCCCCATGCCGAGCTTTGATCCGATCAAAGCGTGAACAGCACTAGAGACATGTGGATAATATACAGAGTTCACAGGAAGGTGCAGCGGCGGTGCTGTCCAGAGATACGATACAAACTGATATATCATCGATACAGCTGATATGATACCACCTTAGACCGGGCTTCACTATATCTGTTATCTGTTATTACGACCATAGGACCCACGCGGGACCGGCTATATGTGTACGATATGATATCAATTATTATGTTTCTCTGAAAGAGCTTACTTCGGATGTTAAGCAAGCTCTCGGCATGACATCGACTGCACAGCTCTCGTGGTCTGCAACTACACTCTTGTATGATACAAAATTGACGCAATACACCTGCAGTCAAGGTGTACCATTATTCAATTTATTGTGCCGGCCAATGATACACTCGGACACTCAATTGTTCATCAATTTTGGATTTTTTTTTTTTTTGACATCCGGCATGCCCAATAAATTTTCTTTTCATTTAAGGCAATTTCTGCACAGATAAAAAAGACCTGGATGTCATCCGTCATTGAGCACTTGCCATTTTGAAAAAAAAAAAAAAAAAAAGTGGACTGTTGCTGAATGTCATCTTGATGACACGGATAATATTTCAGGTTATGACAGGTGATAATTTGCTTGGGGAGTGACTTACTGTTTGCCCAATCACCACCTGCAAACACTCCCTCTGTTGCCCATGGACACCCATGGACCAGGATAATTAGCCGCCCAATTAGCCACCGATGGCAGTGGGCGCCAGTTGACACTGCCGTCGGGTGCATTCCATGTTGTGCTGCCTGAAAGCTAGCGTGTTGCTGTGACTAGTGCCTTGTTCATACAGCGCAAATGTACCTTGAATCAAAGCCAGAAATACAAGATTGTTCTCACTCCACCCTATGCCTTGGAATGGTGACACTGGCCCCCGGCATTTGTGTGGCTGCTATGGCCGCTTAGCCCAGCCAAGTTGACTAGCATCCCACGAGGGTAATGATCACTCCCGTCTATATATGGACATGTGGATAGGTATTTGAGGCTCTCTCAGTAACACCTAAGTGGAATCCAAGCTCCCTCTGCCAGTGACGTGTATGGCCTCCACACTCAATGGAACTATAGGAGCAGAATTGCTTGGCTTTGCTTTCAGTACCTTCCTCTTGGGAGTGCTCGCGCTCCAGGTATTCAACTACTACCGGAACTTCTCCAAGGACAGCATTTCCGTGAAGATTATGGTGAGCCAGTAGCCTCTACTTTCCACTACCACTACTCAATTGTCTTCATTTCTGCTCAGGTCAGTGCAGTCTGGTGAGTTCGATGACTTCAGGACAGCTGTTTCGTTCATTGATCTTTCAGGATATCGGACCTGGGGCACACTATTTGTGCTTTGAGCGGAGTTAGTGCCCACTGAATGCATAGCATTGGCACCACTTACCACCATTCCCACTGGCAGTTATACACAATTGTTGTGACATTCTATGGCCAGCCCCAACACATCTGGAATCCTCCACTGGCTATCAACTACATCCCTATCTTCTCCTCTCTTGTCTCGCTCGTAGTGCAGGTGAGCCCTATCCCATGCTCAAGGGAAACTCCAACCGTCCACTGTATGCAGTCATTCTTCAGCATTCGCATTGGCCACCTCATCAAGAACTGGATCATAGCATGCCTGCTCTTGATCTTCTGTGGAATACCCTCAGTTCTCACCATTATCATTGTCCTTATCTTCCAGCGGAACAGCGGGACTGCATTCACTTTATTGCAAACAGGGCCGGGACCAATCTTCGTGCTTGTCATCACAGCATGGGTGCCCTGCGCGCATGGGCTGCTTGCAGCTATATTATGCTGGTATCTCTGGCCGTTCCGACGTGGGGTTTTTTTGAGGTATGTTAGAGTTTGGTTGGTGTCAACAATTGTATTGCTACTACTCGAAATTAGCACAAAGAAGATCGTCGACAAAATCATCATTTGGACCATCGGTTTGTTCTCTCAGAAAGCTAGATACTCACAGCACTCATTCGAGTATCACAGAGAGTACACTTCTTACCTGGTAAGATTTATGACTGAATGGGAGAACCTCCTATGATTACTCGACCAGCATGGTGTCCCTCATCTACCTCATCATGGTGGGTGATTCCTGCTCCCCTCACTCATATATGTGATTCTTTGGTAGTATCTGACGCGAAAAGACTGTGAGTACTTTGTAAGTAACGCCTCACATCAGCACTAAACGGATGCAGTGATCTGGCTGGCCTTCTACCTTGTGCATCCTAAAGGTACGTCCATCGCACCAAAGATCAGTAGAAGTATTAATGTGGTATAGTGCTCTCCAATACGATGATGGCCTCGTAAGTGCTCCCACCCAACGAATACCAATCACGGCGACTAATCCGATACAGGTTGAACTCCCGTCATCCAAAAGATCAACACAACTCGTCCACTGGCAGAAGGCTCTCACTCCACATCAGTGGTGAGCTGGGCAGGAGCAGAATGAACACGGTGCGCAGAACTCATACCATTCTGCACTCAACAAGCATCGCTGAAGGAGCTGCATGCAGGATATCGCACTCCATCGTATCACCGTTGAGATGCCTGTGGAGACAGGTGGTGATGAAAGTATTCAACAGCAGAACAAGCCAGAGCGAGACGCTGTGTAAGGACTTTACAAGAGAGTGTGGTCGCTCCGCTCCTGCTTTTGCACATAGAGACCCCGATAGAGCCTTACAAAGTGTAGCTAATAGATAGAATCGATTTGACCATGTAGATTCGATTTGACCCCGGACCTTTGGATGTGTGGATAATGGATGGAGGCACTTTCGACGAAGTGACCCTTCAGGGAACGAGAGAGAGCGACAGTGCACCTTATGTACGTAGACATATCGAGTGAATGTACGGCTATTACCACCCAACTCCATTATCCACGAGAGGCATCATGACCACCGTCGTCCTCGCCACCGCACTCGAATTCCTCGCCACTTCCACCAAATTCCTTCCGCCCTCGGTCCGCTTATAAACGACCATCCCACCGCTCACGGCACCAAGCGCAACGAGATACTCTTCGCCCACGGCGCCAATACCCAGTTCCATCCCGCGAATATTGACAAGGCCGGTGTAGACCTGTTTGACCACGCTGAGATCGCTGGGCTCGAAGATGCCTATGGTGTCCCCGCGCGGGTCCTGCGTGCCAGCGATGTTGCGGTTGGAGACGTAGATGAGAGGTTCGGGAGTAAGCGGCAGGAGGATCTCGGCGGCAGCAAAGGTCGCGTTGGCGGGGCTGTCGGAGGCGACGGTGGTGGCCTCGGCGAGGAAGGGCGAGGTGCCGTTGGGGTAGGACGGAATCGCTTGCTTTGTGATGAGGTTGGCGGTTTCGTGCAGGACGAAAAGGTCCGAGTCTATTTTGCACAAGGGGTTTGAGTTACGCGGCTTTTTGGAATGCGGGGAAATGGAGACGCACCGAAGATCGCCATGTGTCGCGGTCCAGTGCCCTTTGGGTGCTCAATCAATCCGTGGATGCTAAAGTTGCCAGGCGCGCCGACTTGCCCAATGCGCCAGATTTTGTCCCCTCCCTTGCGAATTCGAAGCAGCTTAGTTTTTTTTGTATGGGCAACAGATGGAAGGCAAGACGTACCAGGTCAGGCACGAATACCTCATTTTCATGCGCAAGAGCCATGTGCGGGTTGGACGAGCCGCCTGGCGGCGGCGCAAACGAGACAAGGACCGAGCTGGAGTTGTCGAATTTGCTCCCGCCATGGATTGTAGGTACAATCTCGCCGTCGCCTGAGCCGTACTGAGAGTGAATGAGCGTGAGGTGGGTTTTAGCTCAGAGTGCTCACGTTCATGATCGCCACCTGGTCAGTGGAGATGGGCGCACAGAACGCTGGACCGTTCCCTCCAGAGCTAACCTCGTCGAGGAGAGCGAGCCCGCCGCTGGGAGTGACCTGGTACGACTGGAGGGCACCCAGTGGACCGACTTCGTTTGTCGCGCTGCGAGCCTTAGGACTTGAAGAGTAACGAAAGAGAAGGGAGCGCACTAGATGATACTCGGGTTCGTTGGATGCTGCTTCAGCCAAGAGGGGTTTGCAGAGGTCGGGATAGTTTGCAGGTATGTCAAGGCGCTCGTTTGCGTGTCGAAGAGGTACGACACGATGAATGACGCTGTCCGGGTCGTTAATATAATGGAGCGAGGGTAGCAGAGTCAAACGCACTGTAGCCGCCGGTGTAGAGGGTGAACTTGACCATCGTGGAGAGTGGGACGGGGCAGTTGGGAAGAAAAGAGCGGAGGTATCTGAAATAGCGCGCTCCACTGACCTCGTGGTCGCCAAGTGGACGAGGATCACCGACCAAATTGCTCCCGGAGATCTTCGCCGAGGCGGCCGACGGCTTCCGGGCTACGAGCGGCGAAATTTGGCAAATGGGGCGAGGAAAGTGCGAGGAAAGAACGTCTCCTGCTGGATGGTGGTACGCAAGCGAGAGGCAACTTGGTAAATCGCCGGGTGTCACTGGCAAGATCAGAGTCACATCAATCTAGTTATTTTCTCTCTTTCTTCCGCACCTCGTTTCAGCGCTCTTATCGTGCTATGGACCGTGTCTTGTCCATCGCGTGGATGACACTCCGCTGGTCGCTGGCTTTCTAACTTTTCGCCGTCGTCGTTAGCACAGCCTGCATCATCCAAGTTCCCCACCCTTCAATGGGCTCACGCATGGCGCCTTCAAGATTCTAGTTGGCGGTTGCTGCTCTAATCTGCTTGTCGGAGCGTAGCAGTGGCTGCAGCGATGGCGACCCGCGATGGATGTACACGGGTTCAATGGTGTTCGTGGAGCCAGTTTGACGGTCATTGGGGTGGCCTGCTCCCTTTCGTAGCCGTACGTGTCTCTCACGCAGGCTTGGAAGATTGTCTCAAATCGTCAGCACACTGAACTGGGCTTCTTCAAGGCAAGACGGAATTCAACCGATGCCACGACTTCCTCAGGACCCAAGACCCATCATCCTACTCGTCATGTCTTCCCACCGGGCAGAATCTTCCGCAACTCAATCCATCTCATCCATCCAAGAATTGTTCCCGACCAAGTCGTTGCCCCGCAAGCATACTCCCTAGATGATAGACCCCATCCCTCGTCGATTCGCCACTGACGCTTGGATATCGCGATATCGATCAGGTCGGCGGTCTACTGGGTTTTTAAGCGAGGAGAGAGAAGGGCATTCTGAACTAGCGCACTCGTACACCTCGCCCCAAATGAACGCTGATCCAAAGCCGTGTTCGCAAAGCCCGCATTTCTGGATCCGGGACCACGGGATGCTCATATTCGAGGTGGGTTTTCGGCAGATTATTGCCCTTCAACTCCGCTACACACCGTACAACAGGTCCAGAACGTGCTCTTCCGGGTGCATGAATACTTTCTGCATCGGGACTCGCCTGTGCTGAGAGACCTGATGCCCTTAGAGATCGCGCCAAACGGTCCGGAACCCATCTTCCATCTCGACGGGGTGAAGAGCAAGGACTTTGAGCATCTACTCTGGCTGTATTACAATCCGTACGTTGTGGCGCTTCTCTTCTAATATAAAACCAACATCACCAACAGTACGATCACCAACTACTCCGCCCCAAAATCAACCTGGCATGCCATTCTTCGGCTCGCCGACCGTTTCGAGATGGAGAGCATCAAGAAGCTCGCCCTGCGAAATCTTCTTGCTGCAGCAGATCTTGATCCATTCGAGCGAATCATGCTGTGCGAGCGGGAGGATCTGTCGCGGGAGCAGGCTGAGGAAGCGTACGTGAGCGTGTGCAGCAGGGAGGCGCCGTTGAGTGTCGAGGAGATGAAGGTGTGGGGGCTCACTCCAGAGGTCATTGCGATTATCGTCCAGGCGAGAGAGGAGATAATTAAGCTGCGGGATGGCGCGGAAAAGACTGCGAAGGACGTGGTCAAGGCGGCATTGGCATTGGCATCGGCCAGGAGTTCCACCGTGTGAAGACTGCAACTTGATATATGACTTCTGTAACTGTATTGGGATTCGGTTGCTCCATCTTGGTTTCTAAAATCAGACGGATGGACAAGATTATCGTTTTGACTGTGTTGCGATGCCGATGGTGGCTGTATGGCGGATGGCGGCTCGCGGACAGATTTCAGATAATTAGTGGGGTTGAGATGGATTGAATACATGCTCTCGGGTATTCCCGACCAAATGCAACTGCCATACAAGGTGATCTTGTGAAATTGTTTGTTTTACTTGTTCGAGTATTCGCTTTCTTGATACGGTCCAAGGTCTGCCTCCGCCTTACCACGCACACTGCCCGCCGTCCACCTTAATACTGCAATGATAGTCAGCTTATAAGTAATCGAGAATCCAAAGCGGAACATACTCGCTCCCAGTACAGAAGCTCGAGGCATCAGACGCCAGCCACAGTGCAACTCCACGGAGCTCGTCAGTGCGGCCGAAACGACCGAGCGGATTCTGCGCGCCAAGCTGCGCTTCGAGGAGGAGCCCATCGCGTGTCATCCTGATCAATTATGAGCGCGTTATGCCAGGAGTGTGGTGGCTCACTCTGATATGATATACCCAGGACTGATGCTGTTCACGCGAATGCCGCTCGAAGCCAGCTCGCATGCCATAGAGCGGGCCATCTGGAGGATAGCGGACTTGCTGGTGCTATATGCGACCGAGTCTTGTCCCTGTGTGCCTCAAAGAGTTAGCAAGAAAAGCAGGAGAAAGCGATGCGTACCGGGACGGTAATCGAACCGGCTATCGAAGCAGTCAAGACGATGCTTCCTTGAGTTCCAAGCTTGGCCATCTGGCGGCCCGCAGCTTGAGCGGTGTATAGCACGCCCGCGACGTTCACATCGTGGACCTAAATAAATAGGACGAGAGTCCTAAACAATTCAAACTCTTTACGCCGTAGGCTCACCTTCTTGAAATCCTCCGCAGAGTACTCCAAACATTTCGCAAGATGAAGAACACCCGCATTCGCCATGCAGATATCCAGTCTGCCTTCGCGCTGGACGACAGCGTCTGCCATCGCCCACGTCGCGTCCTGGCTCGTCACATCGCACTGCATGTACTCCATTCGCCCGCACTCCATTGTGGCCGCATAGGCCTGTACCTTTTGCCAGTCTGCGGCGGGTTCCTCTGGCAAGTCGACGCAGTACACCACAGCTCCGGCCTCCGCGAACGCGAGCGCGAATTCGAGCCCGATGCCGCGGTGGGCACCGGTGACGATGGCCACGCGCCCTTTGAGACAAAAGAGCTCCAGCGCCGTGGGTGTAGATGGAAGGCTTGCAAGGGCTGAGTCGATGCCTGGGCGGGTCATGCTAGTAGCGTTCGTCATAGGGTGTAAGAGTTACGAATAAATACCATGGGGATGGGTCCACAAGTGAGGATATCGGTTTCTTCTACGTGCTATACTCTAGCGAGGTAGCGAGATGAAAACGAAAGAATGAAACGAGAGTCGAAAGAGGCAAACGACTTGGAGAGTTGAACGAGAGCCAACCGAGAGCCACCCGAGAGCCAGACGAGATACACTGGCAGACGAGCCACACGAGGGCCAGACGAGGCAAATGAGTGCAAATGAGAGCCAAACGAGGCAAATGAGCGCCAACCCAGGCAAACGAGAGCCAAACGAGCCAAACGAGCCAAACGAGAGCAAGCGAGAAGAGGATAAGTGACGCTGGTTAGATACCCGAACGAGTAATCCGTACCGATGTACTAGTAGCGTGCAACTACCGTGTCGCAAATGGCTGGATCCGATGCAGGACCATGCAGGAGCTCAGCGTCGCTGGACGGTCTGTCATCGTCAGATGATTAAACAAACTACATGCAACCCGGGAGTCAGTCCGAGGACTTCAATGAAGCAATCAAGGGCAACGACGTACATTCCGGGCTCGTCCAGCACCTCCGAGTCGGGACTAGCCCAAAGCATATTGATGCATGAATTGAAGCTGCAGCAAGACGAAGTGGATCCGGGGCGGTAGCCGAGTGGTTTCACCAGACGATGAACCGCGCTCTTTGCAATCTCCCGCAAAGAGACGAGGCTCCGAGTGGGGTGACGACCAATGACCATTCGTGTGCGTCCACTTCAGCAAGTCACCGCCAGCGAACATGCTGCGAGGTTGTGCGGCCCGAGACGACGAAGATAGCCGTCTGGCGGCAACGAGTTAATGTCCTGCTGAACAAAGTCGACCACAAGGAGAGGGTTTCTTCCGACTTCGCCGCGTTGGCATCATGAGTGTTCGGGATAAGCCGAGTCGCAATCAATCAGTAACAATCACGAGTGTGACACCACGCGCTCGTCTCTTTCTCTTTGACTTCCACCACCATGCGTCCAGCAAGCAAACGCAAAGCAGACGAAGGCGCGTCCTCGACGTCGCGCAAACGCTAATTCCACCTCAACATCGCATCCAATGTATCCACACGTCTCACCGGAAGATACAAGACTCCCTTGTTCCAGATTCAATTGAAAGTATCGCCCGATATCCATCCCGACAGTTCTTATGTTATGTTATGTTATATCGGCGATAGTGGTCCCGCGCGTTCTTCTTCCCAAAGTAGTCAGCCTTGTGCTCATTTCGGAACAAGGGCGACTTTATACATAAGAGATTGTCCGCGCTAAAATACGGCGCGCAAGCTCTACAGGATCTCTACTCTCTACATGCTCTGGTGCTACATGGTCATAAGGTATGTTTTACACGACAACTGTCGATAGCGATTATATCAAGTTCGAACGCAGGTCAATAGCGGAGGGATAGCAAGGCGAAAAGAATGCGAAGAACGAAGAGTAGTGAGTCCATGGCGGTGCGTCAAATGAATTCATCCGTCGATACCCTTTGCTCATTCTGCGGAAGAATCGGAATCTGCCTCCGGACGATGAACCGTTCAAACACAACGAGCCTATCGGGGTCCGGGAGACCGGGAACACGTAGCCAGAACTCCTCGAATGGGTCGCCAGCTGCGGCGCTGGACACCGGCTGAACGTCGGAGTCATTCAGGCCGACGTCTGGGTTATGGTGCACCACCTGCGTCGCGAGATGTACGGGGCGTCCCGCGGCGACGGATCGACGAAGCGCGCTTAGGATCAGGTTGGCGCTGAGGCTGATTCTAGGGGTCGGCAGGTTGGCGCTGAGGTTGATTCCAGAGTTCGGATCCGCGACGGTGAGAGCTCGAGGGGCGATGAATGTTGCGAGGATGCGGTCATCTACAGTAACAGTGAGTTACACTGCGGTGTTGTCTGAGCTACTGACAAAATCGGACGACCCAGACCGACGCGTCCGACTCTAATGACCGTTCGAGAGTACCCGCATACGAGACGCTTTGTCCGGAGGTCGTTGGAATCGTCAGCTGCACTGGGGCGGGTTGGTCCGGGCGATGGAAGGGGAACGACAGCGGGAGAGCCGAGGTGGTGTCCGAACTCTGCGGAGAGAGCAAACCCGAGAGGAGGTTTGCCAGGCGTTGCCGCAACCAGGCCTCCAACGCGCGTCGAAGGGATTTCCGTAGGGCTGGATTCTGGGAGAGGTTGACCGAGGTGGAAGGAGGGGATGGAGCGGACACGGTGCCACTCGCAGCTTGCATGCGCTGTGCCCCGCCTCGCGCGCGTTATATTCGAGTGCGCTAGGACCATCGACATTAATAATAATCGGGACGTTCAGCCGGAGAAACGCGTCTGCGCGCCGTGTGTGACGTGCAAGCCGGTACAAGAATTCCAGGACAGGAAGGTGTATTGATAGACAGTTATATGCCGTGCACTGCTTTACCTGGTGCGGATGACTCGGACGAGGTTGTTTGTCGACCAGCTGAGGGGAAGGAAGAACATACGATGGTGCCTTAAGAGGAGGACCAAGACTGGCTATTCGCGGGAGCAGGAGCTCAAGCAGAGTTGTCGGTTGGTTGAAGTATTGGTACCGAGCATTTTGAGTGAGTACAGCCTTCAGAGGAGCTTGGAGAATCATAACCCGCCGCGGAGAAGCCGAAGATAGAAATGGGCACAAATTACGAGAGCAACAGACAGTTGGTGTTTTGAAACTGCTCGAGGTTCACGGAGAGAGAAGACTTGAGAGGAGATGATGAGAGATTTATCCACGGGCTAGAGCAGTGCGAGAGGAATACGAGACAGCAAAGGGGGTCGGTGAGGATCCCGGTACGCAGAAACACATCGGCCAAAGGAACTGCCCTTGTCTGAATTTGGGTATTGCCGTGATGAGTGCTCCGAGGATCGCTGAGAAAGTCGCTTTCCTGTTTAGGTAGGGAACAAGAGGGCACTTACAGCACGGCCCAGGGCAGTCCTGGAAAGATGGCAGCGACGCATGCCCAAATGTACGGTGCAGCGGCGGCCGGGAAGTCCAAGGACAGCCGAGCTACGGGAGCGAGTGGACACTGCCCAGCTTGGGTGACTCCACTTCAAGCTTCCCAAAGAAGCCGTCAGCTGTCGCCGTTGTAGAGGACGAGGGCAAGATGTCGTCCGCTTTGTCATCCAATCACCTCCATTTGGATTCCGGATCATGTGCTCGTGATGCGGCTTCCACCACGCCAAGTTGTGATTTGAGCCCAACAGCAATACGGCTATCCAGGTAGAGTCATCTCTCGCGTCTATGGTAAGTAGTATCATCGCGAACACGCGTTTCCTCATAAGTACAGTCCAACTTAAGATCTGCCTCCGCCTTACCACGCACACTGCCCGCCGTCCACCTTAATACTGCAATTATCGTCAGCTTAGCACTAAGTAATGGAGAATCCAAGCGGAACATACTCGCTCCCAGTACAGAAGCTCGAGGCGTCAGACGCCAGCCACAACGCAACTCCACGGAGCTCGTCAGTGCGGCCGAAACGACGGAGCGGATTCTGCGCGCCAAGCTGCGCTTCGAGGAGGAGCCCATCGCGTGTCATCCTGATTAATTATAAGTCTGTTATGCCAGGAGTGTGGTGCCGACTTGGGAGTCACTCTGTTATGATATACCCCGGGCTGATACTGTTCACACGGATGCCGCTGGAAGCCAGCTCACATGCCATAGAGCGCGCCATCTGAAGGACGGCGGATTTGCTGGTGTTATATGCGATCAAGTCTTGTCCCTGGGTACCTTAAGGGAAGTAGGGGGAGAAGGCGGCGGGAAGTGCTGCGTACCGGAAGGTTAATCGAGCCGCCGATGGACGCAGTTAATACGATGCTTCCTTGAAGTCCAAGCTTGACCATCTGGCGGCCCGCAGCTTGAGCGGTGTATAGCACGCCCGCGACGTTCACCTCATGGACCTGGTATTTCCATTCAATTATTGGCGATTTCGAGCCCCAAAGCTCACTGGCAGCAGCGCACCTTTTTGAAATCCTCCGCAGAATACTCTAGACATTTCGCAGAATGAAGCACACCCGCGTTCGCCATGCAGATATCCAGTCTGCCCTCTCGCTTTACGACAGCCTCCGCCATCGCCCACGTCGCGTCCTGGCTCGTCACATCGCACTGGATGTACTCCAATCGCCCGTACTCCATTGTGGCTGCATAGGCCTGGACCTTTTGCCAGTTTGCGTCGGGTTCCTCTGGCAAGTCGACGCAATACACGACAGCGCCTGCCTCCGCTAATGCGAGGGCGAATTCGAGGCCAATGCCGCGGTGGGCTCCGGTGACGATGGCCACGCGGCCTTTGAGAGAGAAGAGTTCCAGCGCCGTCGGTGTAGATGGGAGCCCTGCGAAGGCAGAGTCTACGCCTGGGCGAGTCATGCTGGTAGCGTTCATTAGGGCAAGGATGCAAGGGTTACACAAATAGGCATCGTTGCGAGGCTTTTCATTTGGTCCAGAAGCGAGGAGATGGGGGTAGTAGACTCCAGCGAAGGAAGGGGAGGCAAATGGAGGCATCCGAGAAGAGGATAAGTGACACCGATTAAAAACCACTGGATGAGCATTCAATCGCCGACCGAGTAAATACAGACGCAGCGTACCGTCACCGCTACAGTTGAGGACGAAATCTGGTGAGATAACTGTGTTTTACTAGAAGGTGGACCGCGCTTATCGCAATCGCTCTAGCCTGGTCCAAAGCCGCCAATAGACGAGGCTCTGGAGGATGACGGTTCATGCAGTGCGTCTACAGTCCACTCCAGAAAGTCACCGCCAGCGCCGTGAGACACGCTGTGAGGTTGTGCGGCCGGACGACGACGATAGCTGCCTGTCGACAAGGAGTGAGAACAAAAGTAGCATGGAGGGTTTCTTCGCCGCGTTGCCATCATCATGACGGTTCGGGATAACCCGAGTCGCAATCAATCAGTAACAATCACGGGTGTGACACCACGCGCTCGTCTCTTTCTCTTTGACTTCCACCACCATGCCACCCGCGAGCAAACGCAAAGCCGACGAAGGCACCTCCTCGACGTCGCGCAAACGCTCCAAGACCAAGGCCGATTTCACCGCTGCGAAAGAGCTCGTCGACGAGATCCTTGAGGGCGACGCAGAAGACGGAGTGGGTGCCAGCGATGCGAAACTCCTGGCGGAGTACATTCGTGCGCTGGAAGACGAAATTGCCGCGGGTTCGGGCCAGCCGAAGGGGAAAAGCTCTTCCGAAATCAAGGACGCTGCGACCAAGCTGCGCGCGGCGTGTGTATCGGGGATTAAGAAGCAGATGTCGGTGAGTACTGTGTCCAAAGAGATTGTCTCGGTCTGACTCAACTCTCAGTGGAAACCCTCCTGCAAGACCGGCAGCGCGAAATGGTCGTACGACGGCGTATGCACCGACCCCCTCGTCTTTGCTCGTATGCTCGGGCTCGACTCTCCGCCGCCGTGGAAGATGCACAAGTACTCTGCGGAGGACTTTGAGAAGGTCATGGGCAGCATTGAATCGTCCTCGAGGTACGTTATTCCATTCAAGTGTTCCTCCGAGTCGTGGCTTAACGGTTTCAGGTACGATGACCTGGTGATCATGCAGAATGTTACGGTTCGCTACGCGGAGAAGGAGAGCACGTTCAAGATGAGTGGAGCCTATGGCGCTCCTCGGCACGTAAACAAATGATTTGGGTGGACTGTCGAGTCCGCATTCTCGTTCTCGCTCTTGCTCATATGCTCCTGTACCCCTAGCTCCTTATCCTATGACCTCGTGTGGCGTATGCCTACTACATACCGTTATGAATGTCTGTTGCCCGCAATCGGTTTCAAGCGCATAGCGCTCTCTGTATGCTTTCAGCGATGCTCGAAGACAAAGATCATAATCCTGCTATTTCAGTGTAGCAGTGAAACTCATACCAAGTGCGCAGACTAACTTCTGCTCATCCCGTCCCTTCCCAGAGAACGAGTGTAGCTGAGGATTGCAACGATAAGGAACGAATGAATGGTGGCGGAACTCAAGGGCGGAAACCGCCGGAACACTGATCCGTGATCCAGTTACCCGACAAGCACGCGCCTGGTCCGTGCGCCGGCGCTCGCGAATAAAAGCGCGGGGCATCCTCTGAAATCCTCATACTTACCTTGATGGCACAGTTCCCTTCAGCTACCTGGAGTTGTGGGCTACGGGAACTCTCCATAGCACGGCGACCCTGTCCATTCAGAGAGCGTCCGCGGTTTGTATGGGCTTCGGCTCATGCACCGTCGCAATATTTCCCCGTCCTGCCACGGCCACTCGGCTAGGCGGGCCTCTCTTTTTTATGGCGGTCCGCGGCGCTAACCCTAACCCTAAGGTCATACGTAGTCGCTTCGTTCAACATACTTCTTCAGATTGTATAATTGTACCACATTTGCGAATGAAAGAAAGACAACAATCTCGCGTGTTGAACCTCCCAGCGTTCGATGAGACGCACGTTAGTTGCACGTTAGGCTTCTCAGCTACACACAGTCCGGTGATAAGTAGTGTTTCGACCTCATAGTTTCCGAATAATCCTTCAGAACATTGCACCACATTACGCTAATTGACAATCGAGCTACCTAAATCTGAGACTCTTTGAAACACTTCGTCCACTCCTCACCGCACACAAATTGCTCCAGCCCCAGCTGGTCCAGCCCGTCCGGCCGGATAACAAAATCGTTCCACGGATAACAGAAGTCGTCCTTCAACCACGGTGGAATGCACAGAATGCGTTCCGCTGCCGAGTCGAGAATCCAGCGAGCCTGAAGTTGTGGGTGTGGACCCCAATGGAGGGAAGTCTGAGGAAGCTTAGATTACGTTGTATGGGCGAAAAAAAAAAAAAAAAAATCAAGACGAACCTTGTGTTTGGAACTGTCGAGCTCAAGCCGCCACACTCGCACAGTCTTGTCCTCCGATCCCGACACGATGTGCTTCCCATCGGGAGAGAACGCCACCGATCTCACCCACCCTGCATGCCCGACGAACGGTCCTGCGACCAGATCCCCCGTCTTCGAATCCCACGCGCGCACCGTGCGGTCGTCCGACCCCGAGACGACGTACTTCCCATCTGGTGAAAACGCCACGGCGTTCACCCAATCCGAGTGCCCTTCAATAGGTCCAAGCAGGAGCGCGCCGCTCGCCGAGTCCCAGAGCCTCAGTGTGTTCCCGCGCGACGCAGAGACGAGCGTTTTGCCGTCGGAAGAGAAGGCGACGCAGGTTACGACGTTGCGGTGCTTCAGAGGGCCCGCGACGAGTGTACCGGTGTGCGAGTCAACAATGCAAACCGTTTGATCGTCAGAGCCCGTGGCGATTTGGTTCCCGGTCGGGGAGAAGGCGACGCATGAGACCCAGTCGGTGTGTACCTTGAGCTGTCGGACGCTCTTGGCGTTATCTGTAGCCAGATCCCACAACCGCACGCTGCGGTCCTGCGAGCCCGAGACGAGACGCAAACCATCGGGAGAATACGCAAGTGAAGTTACCGCCTTTTTGTGTCCCTTGAGAACACGCGCGAGCTTGCCGGTCGAAAAGGCCCAGATGCGGATGGTCTCGTCGCTGCTGGCGGAAGCGATGTGTGTTCCATCGGGGGAGAAAGATACCGCCGTGACTTTGCCGAGATGTCCTTGGAGAGGTCCAGCCGCGAGCATCCCTGTAGACGAGTTCCACACCAAGACGGATTGGTCTGCACAGCCGGCGACGATATGCTGCCCGTTGGGAGAGTATCGGACGGAAGTGATTGCGCCAGAGTAAATTGAATTGCTAGACTTTGTCTGGGTCGCAGGGACGCCCCAAACGCGTACTGTGCAGTCGTCCGATGCAGAGGCGCATTGCATTCCATCGGGAGAGAAGGCAACGCTCGAGACGGTTCCGGTGTGCCCTTCGAATGGTCCCGCGACTGGAGTTCCGTCGACCGCATTCCACACGCGCACGGTCCCGTCCGTCGAGCCTGTCAGAATACGGGCGGCATCTGGAGAGAATACAACGGATGACACTGCTTGCTTGTGCCCGGTCACAGGACCCACGACGACAGCGCCAGTATCGGGGTCCCAGACATAGAGCGTATGGTCGTTGGAACCCGAGACGATGAGGCTGCCATCGGGAGAGAACGCCACAGCGTTTACCCAATGTGAATGTTTCTTGAAGACGGTCACGACGGCGGTAGACCCGACGCTCCATACTCGCGCAGTCTTATCCGTCGAAGCAGTGACGATCCTGCGTCCGTCTGGTGAGAACGCAACAGCGTGCACGGACCCAGAATGACCCTCGAACGGCCCCGCAACAAGCACACCCGTTTCTGTATCCCATACACGGGCTGACCGATCATACGACCCTGAAACAACTCGCCGCCCAGAAAGGGAAAACGCAACAGATGTGACACCCTCCGTGTGTCCGACGAGCGGAGACCCAATCGCAGCTCCGCCACTCTGCGCATTCCAGAGTCGCACCGTTCGATCGGCAGAACCCGTCACCAGCCAGCGCCCGTCAGAGGAATACGCTAGGGAACATATGCCGTTGGTATGGCCGATGAGCGGCTCCACGATGAGAGTGCCTTTTTCGGCGTCGCGGATGTGTACTGTGTTGTCCCAGGAGCCCGACGCGATGTGTTTCCCGTCGGGGGAGAACGCGACGCACGTGACACCGCGCAGGTGACCGCGGAATACACGACGCAGGGTTGGCCAATGCTCAGCGAGGGGACCGGAGTAGCGCAATAGACGGGGGAAGGATGGAGAGTATGTTTTCTTGAGGAGGGATTGTTGAGGCGCAAAGGGGAGGGCGGAGATGTATAGATGCGGAGCGCTTTGGGCGATCAAAGTGCCGAATGAGGATATAAAGCGGAGGGTGTCGTGGACGAGATCCACGAGGTATTCGGCATGTTGCTTATCGGATATTAGTTGGAAAATGACGCGTTATAAGGAAGACTCGCCCGAACATGCTCCAACGCGACGCTCACCGCTCCATGCGCGATCCCAACATGTCCCAGAACGCTCAGAGCCTCCAACCAAAAGAGAAGGCTACGACTAAAGAACGTCGTAAGCTCCTCCACTAGCTCCGAACAAGGCATCGCCCCGCTGAGGTGATGTGCCCAGAACCTAACCGCGTATGACAATTCCAGAGAGATATTGCTGTGAATGCGCGTGGGGAGGTCGACGATGTCCGAATTAAGGATGTTAGATGACATTAATAGGCATATGTTGAATCGTAATTGGGCGTTCAGTACGCGAAGACATCCAAGCGCCAACATCTGGTGGCCTACACCGCTTTGGACGCGCCATGGATCAGTGTCACGTGGTCGCGAAGACATCGCGAGAAAGTCGGCTAAACTTGGATGAACGAATCGCGCAGGCTTTTCTGGCGCCCAATCGATGAAGGTGGTGAGCACTCGGAGAACGCTCGCCACCCTCCCATCCGCCAGGCCCAGCAACGCGTTTAACATCGTCTCCGTCAACGGCATCTGGGCCAACCCAAGGACATTCAAGACGCGTCCCGCATCTGCGGCTGTTACGGGGTCCTTCCAATCAACGCTGTGCATCAGCACGGTGCGAAACAGCCCATCGAGACTCCGCTCGGTCTTGTTCGCCGGCGCGAGGAGGATAGAGAGGCGTTCTTCTTCGGGTCGTACGTGTGATGAACGAACCGCGCTGCGATGGTGGCCCAGGCGAACGAGCCATTGGAGTAGTCCGCGAGCATTTGGAAGGTCGAGTCGCTGGGCCAGGAGGGGTTGGTTATCCCTTTGGTCCGCCGTGTGTGCGCGAGGGAGTGTCGGAGGTAGGTGAGGATGTCTCGTCGGGCGGAGTCGGAGTTGAGGTCGAGGGAGCGGGAGATGATGTGCGAGGCGGATTGCAGGCGCGTCAAAGAGCCTTGGGCGGAGATCTGGCTGTTGCATGTAACCAGCACACGAACGCTCGACGGAAGGGCGGCAAACTCCTCGGCGACGAGGGAGATGAGCAATTCCTTTGCCCGCGGATCGACACATTCGTCGAGACCATCCAACACAAACACGATTGGTCCGCAAAGCCCTTGCATCCGCACCAAGGGCTCCACAATGAGCTTCCGGAACTGGGTGCGGATAGGCGCAGCCAACACACTCTCCTCCAACGCCTCACGAAGCGCCTCGAACACCCCGGGTACGCGGTGTGCCAGTTGGAAAGCGATATTGTGAACTACCGCACGCGCACTGCAGCCCGCTACATTGTCCCGTTGCAGAACGACACACGCGCCGAGGTGATGGAGCGACTGGAAGAAGGAGGCGACGGTAAGCGCGACGGTCGTCTTGCCCGCGCCCGAGACGCCGTTGAGACAGAAGACGTTCTGGGTTTGTGAGGAGGCGAAGAGCCACGATGTTATCTCGGAGAGAAGGTCCTGCCGTGTCCCGGGGAGACAGCTCGGATGCTCGTGCTCGGGGAAGAATTGCGCCGAGTGTACTAAAGTGGCGTTGAGCAGTTTGAAGTCATCCTCTGGATCGAATGAATTTTTGAGAATAAGAATTGACGAAGCGCTGACCGGATGGCCTTGTAGCCCTCTGGGCTGAGACGAAGATGATCTCCTCGCGTTCGACGCCCGCGTCGAATGCGCTCTTCAGCTGCCCTAGAGCTTGAGCGAGCTCTTCGGCCTTTGCGGTACGTCTCTGTTGGTCGACAGTGGAGTCATCGCCTGGGTCAACGATGAGCGCTGTGAGCAGAGATTAGAGCTCGACAACTGCGGACGTACCTTGCTGTAGATACATCCTCAAAAATATCGCGGCCTCGGCCGTCTGTTGCGCCATCCGCAACATAATTCCCGCACATACAGGGCTCGAGTTGATCTTGTTGAGAAGGCCTGAACCAGTACTTGCGTACGCGTGTCCAATCGTTCGTGCCAGCGTAGTCGCATGGCCCTGGCCAGAGACCCGAGTATTAGTTTTCTCGGCCTGATATTTTGTGAGCCGAAAATCTATTCGAGCGAAGACTGGACGAACGAGAGATAGCGAGGATAGGAGCTTCCACGCCAGGTGGACGTAGAGGTGTAGCTATGAACGCATCAGTCGCTCCATGCGGACAGAGTCTGTGAATCGAACACACCTTGGCACTTTCACTCGAGCCCTCCGTCGTACGCACCAGACGCTCGAGATTGGCCACTGCGTGGCCGAGCGCCTCGACCAAAGTCCCAGCGCTGGTGGGAGGGGCGGTGATAACCTGTGACGCCCGTTCCGCAGTCGGAGACGGGAGATCCAGGCTTACTCTCCCGCGAGTGAGAGTTCGGCTAGGAATGCGACGAGAGGTTCGACTGGGGGTGACGGATTCTTGCGTAGTAGTGCGCTGTCGTTCCATGTCGGTACTGTTTCTTGGCGTGGACGGCGTCGACCGGCTCAAACGGACAGATAAACGCGCAGAGAGATGGTTCTTCGTCTTCATGTCGAGCTCAACTGGAATACATTAGTTAAGCACAAGGGAAGGGTCGAAGATTTCGCACCGGGTTCGCCCTCGAGCAGCTCGTGCACAGTCGTCTTGCATTCGCCCAGAAACGCGGGACTGCGCCCTGGGAAGGACGTGTCGTGGTATAACCGCAGAGCGATGGCGGTGTTGGATGCAGTCTCCGGTGCTCTGAATACCCAATCAGTTCCGAGCATCGACAGCGGAAAAGAAAATGGACGCACAATGCTGCCGCGAAATCCCATCTCGGCGCCAACTCACGTTTCCTCGTTGGGGTGTGCACGACGCGGCCACCGCCCTGATCAATCTCTACGTGCAGGTTCGGCCGCTTGCGGTGGTACAGCCCGGGGGTCCAAGAAACTTTATCGGCGCTTTCAACTGAGGAAAGCTTCAGTGAAGGGTGGGGGGAATAATGCGGAGCGGGGGACGTACTGAGGAGAGAATACATCGTGAGGTGTGTTGTGCCGGCTGTGGCGACGAAGGAGGTTTATACTGACATGAGGCTGCAGCACATTCAGCTCTCAAGTAGCCCCGAACGCATTTGTAAAGAGCAGATGACGGGCGATAACGCATTATTCTCCTCCTTCAGGGCATTGGCGTCGTGGAGTAAAATTCCAGCTTGATGTGAGACGCGTTCCGGGCGCTCGATCCGTTGTAATCGAAGCACCCGCAGCTGGAATGAACGAAAGGCTAAATAGTTTGTGAAGATGGATTTCAGCGAACGTGGGTGGAGAGGTACGAACGTGCGCGACAACAGAGATAGTAGAGTCGTTGAAACCGCGTGTGATAACGATGGTACGAAGCCTTCCGTGCTCCTGGACCACTCCTGCTCGTAGGAACCTCCCGGTGGCCTTTTTTTCGGCACGTAAAGGTGCGGATAAGAACGAGTGTGGAGCTGTTTGTGCGTGGAGGGCGTGGAGGAACAGAGTTTGCTGGGTGCAGGTCATAGCACTCGTGGCCAGATCTTCCAGTTATTTCGACCTTCTGTCGTTGCCGTTTGCGCAGAGAGGTGACAGTGATCATGATGGTGACACGGAAGGTGATGGCATCACTCGGCAGCTTTGCTCCCGACCATGACAGGTGTTGACGCCGACGCGCCCGCAGTCGACGTCCTGTGAGGATCGCTGCGTCTCACCACCATGTCTACCTACCTCATCCTAACGACCCTTGCCGTTGTCCTCTCCGGCTGGCTCCTCTGGCGGCGCACCCATTCTCAATCACCACTCAAGCTCACGATATTGAACGGGCCCCGGAACGCTAACTACTTCTACGGTGCCAGCCGGACGCTCGCTCGGTCTGACGACCACGGAGAGCTCTTCGAGCAGTGGTCCAAGCTCTACGGACCAGTATTCCAGATTCCCACCGCGTTTGGTGGACGGAGGACGGTCATACTGGATCCCCGAGCGGTGAACCATTTCTACAGCAGGGAGAGGTCGGTGTACGTCAAGTCGAAGCTGAGTCGCGCGATGATATCCAACCTCGTGGGTTTCTACCTCTTCTGATTGTTTTTCTGTGTCGCTGAGGGACTCAAGTTTGGCCATGGCTTGCTCTGGGCAGAGGGAGAAGTACACAAGCGGTGAGACCATCTTCTGCTGCGCAGCGGGAGCGCCCATCTGACTTCCATGATAGACAGCGCAAAGCCTTGACACCAGCATTTAGCAACTCCGCTATCCGGCAACTCACACCGGTGTTCTTCGACTCGAGCTACAAGGTGCGTGACACAGATAAACTCATTTCCTGTAACTCTAAAGGCAAATACAGCTCAAGACCAAGTGGGATGGCTTGATTGAAGAGTCTTCCGACCCATCGGGAGTTATCATCGACGTTCAGCATTGGATGAACCTCGTCGCGTGCGTTCCCAGCCTGCTGCCTGCGTTTTTGTTCTCATTTGCCACAGTCTCGACAGCATTGGCATTGCAGGCTTCGCATTCGACTTTGAATCTCTGTCGGGCTCCCCCTCCCCCGTCGCCTCTGCCTTTGCGGCACTCTCATCGGGCCTCTCGGACTCATCGACTGCCTCTAACATCCTCTTCCTCCTCGGCGCGCGCTTCCCGCTCATCGCAAAGCTCCCATTACAGCGAAATCGCGTGTTGAAGACCATGCGGAAGGCATTGGGCGAGGTGGCGCAGGGGATATTGGCGAGAGAGCGAGAAATGAGAGAAAGTGGCGAGAAGGCGGAGGAGGGCAGTAATCCCCGGTCGATTATCGAACTCTTGCGTGCGTCGCGTTGCCTTTGTTCTTCACGGTGCTTGGCTGAGGTTTGTGGCAGTCAAGGCGGAAGCAGAGGAGGCGGATGTGAAGATGCGTCTGGATAAGGATGAGGTACTTGCTCAGATGGTGCGTCGTCGCCTTTTATTTCCGTTCATGTCCGTGACGATCTCTGTTCTCAGAACGTTCTCCTCCTCGCCGGTTCGGATATTCATCGTTTTCAGTATTTTCCAAAGGCTAACGTCCTGCTCTACTGCCAGGTTATGAAACCACCTCTGGTGTGTTATATCTCGCTCCTCAGCTCAATTTATCCCAACATTCCATCCAGTAAGCCTCACAGTACGTCTGGCCTCCTCGCTGGTGGACTCCCGCCTTACCTTACTTACCCTGCAGTGGGCCCTAATCGAACTCGCCCGTGCACCACACGTCCAAGACCAACTTCGCGCAGAACTGCAGCAGTTCCGCTCCTCGCATGGACGGGATCCGACCTGGGACGAGCTGGTCGCAGTGGGCGGGAGTGAGCTTCGATACCTCGATGCGGTCGTCCATGAGACACTGAGGCTGCATCCCGCGGTTGCGGAGAGTACGC
Source organism: Mycena amicta (assembly GCA_029282125.1). Classification (NCBI taxonomy): domain Eukaryota; kingdom Fungi; phylum Basidiomycota; class Agaricomycetes; order Agaricales; family Mycenaceae; genus Mycena; species Mycena amicta. The sequence continues at coordinate 569,082 of JARIHP010000032.1, read as the reverse complement.
GCGAAGTGCGTTTTGTCCCGCCTCGTTGTTTTCTTATTCTAACTCAAGCCCGTATGTAGGCAAGGACAGACGACATAATCCCACTCACCGCTCCCATATTCACCCCGCAAGGCCAGATCGCCTCTATCACCGTCCCGAAAGGCTCCATCGTCACCGTGCACGTGCGATGCATCAACCGCTCCGAGGCGTTCTGGGGCGTCGATGCGAAGGAGTTCAAGCCGGAGCGGTGGCTTGTTGGGGAACAAGATACGGTGCCTGGTCAGGCGGAGACGTTGAAGGCGTATCGACACATCTTGACGTTCATCGACGGTCCACGGGCTTGTCTTGGGAGAGGGTTCGCTATTGGTGAGTGTTTTTATACGATTGGAATATCTCGAATGCTGATTTTTTTTCCTGCTCGTCTAGCCGAATTCAAGGTTCGTACTCTGCGTTTCGTCCTCTAACACCAACCATCCTTGCAGGCGGTGCTCGCCACGCTTCTCCTTCACTTCACCTTCGAGTTCCCGACGCCGACGGCTCCCAAGATCGTGCGCCGGCACGGCGTTGTTCGGCGACCAGCGGTGGACGGCGAGGAGGGTACGCGGGTGCCGATGCGGGTGAAGAACTTGAAGGCCGGAATATGAGGAGGATCAGTGGGTTTTCTGAGTTATAACCGCTCTTATCGTGAACTGAAAGTACTAGCAGGATATTATTATGGTACTATGATTGTGAATTAACCCAACACCCAACCTCCGAGACCTAATGCCAGTGCGCTTCCAACTATCGCGCATCCGTTCACGCCAAACCGAACGGCGCCACTACGGTGGAAGCCCCCGGATCCTGAAGACGACGACGACGAGTCTGCGTCCGAGTCCGAATCGGAATCGCTGCTTGAGGACGACGACGATGAGGAACCTGAGCTGGAGCCAACGCTTGTGGAAGATGCGCCTGCGGCGGACGCAGATACGACCGTCCGAGTCGTCCCGGATGAACCGCTGCTCCCACTGAGCGTCTCCGACTTGACGGTGTATCCGTTCAAAGCACACCCCGCAACATAGTCTGAGCATCATCAAGGTCAAGTCAGTGTGAAGCAAGTTAACGCACCATCCAACGTCTCCTGTGCGGTCGTCTGGCCCAACGTTCCCGCCCCGATCATGCAGTCATAGCACGTCGCGAAACCATGCACGATCGTCGTGCTGCAGAGCGCGGCGATGTCGTTGCCGGCGGCGCTCACGTCTTCCGTGACGACCTGGCATGTGGAGGCGCAGGCCGCGCCCCCGGAGAGTGTTTGCCGGGCGGAAAGTGGGCGGGTGCCGTCTGGCTTTGGGGCGGGAGCGCGGGCGAAGAGGGGATTGTCGTTCAAGTTGGCTGGCCACGGTTGGGGTTGGATTGCACCGCCGATGACTGGAATTATGAGCATGAGTCGAATCTCGAATCGAAGAACGGAGCTCACCAAGTGGGACGGCGAGGAGGAGGGATGTTGCAGCACCGAACATTTCGGAAGCCGAGGGGGGAGGTGCTGGTACCGCCAGCAGGATTAAATACAAAATACAGAACAAGGGACAGGAGATTCCGCATCATTTTAAAAACGGAATTAATCACGTCCAAAAGGTTTTCGTAAAACGCGGTGCAAGCCCCTGTACAGGCTGTACTTACGGCCTCCTACTTGGCACTTGCCTCGAGGAGCAGTGGCGCTATTTGGTTTGTCTTACGCTCGGGAGAACGGGTCAGACGCACCGCCAAGTTCGCTCAATGTTCAACTGCTTTACTGGGGATGGCTACGAATAGTAATAGAGGCGTAATGAACATTGAAAGGCACCGCAAGAAAAATGACCCCCTGTCTGTCGTGCTGTGGAGAATCCGGTGCGGACTGGCAGCTGGCAGCTGTCGACACAAAACGACACAAAACCCAGGCTTCAGAAAGGGATGAAGAGGTGCTTGGCGAAATTGTGTATCTTATCTTATCTTATCTTATCCGCGGTCCGCTTCCCGCCGTTGACTCACATTGACCCGATAGGACCGGATCACTGGGAGTCACAGCGTGACATCGCGTCTTGTCTCTTACCATGCAGTCCAACACGACCACACCTCCAGCAACGCAAGAAAACCTGACGCGCGTCGAAGGGCTCTGGTTCCCTGACTGTAATCTCGTCATCCAAGCCGAGTCGTCAGTATTCCGCATGTCCAGTTTTTTTCTCGGACAGCACTCTGTCGTCTTCGCCGATATGGGGTCCCTTCCCACTCCTCCTGACGCCGAAACCTACGATGGGTGTCCACTTGTACGTCTTCCGGACAGTGCATTAGACATTCGCTGTCTTTTGAAGGCGCTGCTCCAATACGAGTGCGTTTCACATTCTTGACCGTGACTACATCCAGACTGATGAATGCGATAGCTTCTTCGAGCCACCCCCCTCTTCCACGACTCTTGCTATCGTCTCAAGCGTTTTGCGAATGAGCCACAAGTACCAAGTCACAGCTCTGGAGCAACGCGCCATGCGCCATCTTTCCCATATATTCCCCACCACCCTCGGAAACTGGAAGGCCTTGCCGGAAGACCACACCCTGCTTTCGGAAATCGACAACCAGCATTCGGTGGTCATTGGCCTTGCTCGGCAGTTCTCCATCGACTGGATCCTCCCCGCTCTTTTCTACCACATGTGCCGTTATGGCGAGCCAGAACAAATAATGGCGTCGGATCTGTCAATGGCCGAAAAAAACACGCTGGGCCATTGGATATCGGGAGCTCCTGGTCGTAGAAAATGGGAAGATCCTCGATTTCCTCTGGCCGCAGGCCGACGTCCCTCACTGTTCCGATCCCAGGCGGTGCATACACTTGACCGTCGACGCGCGTCGGATGGCGGAATGTTGGCGCACAGATAACGCCGCAAAACAATTCTTGCTTCCTCTGGATCTTTGGGAAGACGACGATTGGGGAAGTTGCAATGAACAGCGCTGTGCAGCGTGCCTCGCCCAGCTGAATCGCCAACACTCTCACTTGCAGAAGGACTTTTGGGCACGGTTGCCATCAATCTTCGACCTACCTGGTTGGGATGTTTTGCGAGTGATGGAGAGAAACGCCCTTCAAGCAAGCGCTGGCAGCCCTTGATCATGTGTCGCTGGTCAGTTGCTAGTTTCTGTTTTTGACTGAGGTTCTGATCGTTGGCTGCAGATTAGTACGAGCGGTAGAACTCGAATATCGTTGAATGTCGTAGCTCGCAAGTATAATACTTAGTATAGGCAGTCAAGCTCCTTGTATCTCGCACCAGGCAGCTGTATCAGAAATCTCTGAAAGCAGTCTGGCAGCGCATGCATGCGTGGGGATGTCTTCCGAGCAACGAAGGAAGTACATTGTCGTAAGCGTAGTAGTAGTTGGGTATTTCTGTCCCTCCGTCTCTCATGTAACTTACTCAAAGCCGAGTATCACCACATTCTAATCTGAGAGGCGCCTGTTTATTTTCTCGCAGGCAGAACGGCATGCTGGTACCGCGTGTGTACTCGGAACTTAGCGCGGACTTTCAAACGCGGACTAATTCGGAGATGCGGCAGTATTGAGTCTGCGTCTATTAAAAACCGGGCAATCCCAGATACGGTTGCCACAGAAGAATGATGGCAAACTGAATTGAAATCGAACCTGTTAGTTGCGGTACAATCGGCGCAGAATCGGTATAATCAAAATTGATTTGCTTGCATCAAGTGGAGATTCGGTACAATTGATGGCATCAGTTAGGTTAGCTGGTTAGGGTTAGTGCTTAGGAGGGTTAGCGTTAGTGATTAAGTGGTTAGTTGGTTAGGTTTAGGTGTTAGGGTTAGGGTTAGTGCGTTGGATATACTCGAGGGTACCTATAAAGGCCCAGGATGCCGTCAACGAATCCCGGTGGACATGACAAATCGCCAAAAAAAGGCAGCTGTCAAAGTAATGTCCGGTACAATTCGTTACAGATACGCTACAGTCATACCAATTGTATTGAACGTGCCTCTGTAATGTAGTGACCGCATCTGACCTATACTCATTAAAAACATAGCATCGGACGCTCTTTCAAATTGGCTCCATATACTGACAGACGGCGACCTTGTGTGTCAAGGCACCACTTTTCCCACCGCATGCCGCATCTTATTTAACGTGCGTACATGTACGTATATCCGCACTAAGGTCCTCCAGACACCAGACACAGACACCGAGCCGGCACGAGGAATGGTTGGAAAGTAGTACCTTGGTTCACCGGCAGCTCGGCTCAGTACTTGTGTCCTCGTCGTCCCGGACTCTTTCCGAACTTCCGGAGCTCCAATTGACAGCGCGTCCACAGCGATCTGGGTTCCACACCCATGCATGCCAATCTCGGCTGACTCGGCCAACCTCCGCACAGCGGCGCAATACTGGCGCAATACTGGCGCAATACACCCGAGCGACGTCGTCCATGACGGCCTGGCATGTGGCGACGCAGCTCGCGCTCCTCGACTCGAGGAAACAGCGTCGCAATTTCAAAGTGGTTTGTCTACGCTGAAGAGAACAGGCCAGTCGCAACGCCGAGTTCGCTCAATGTTCAACTACTTTGCGAATTGTCGACGCAAACCCGGGGCAGAAAGGCATGAGGGGTAAAAACGAATGACCCAAGCTTGGCGAAATTCGTATCTTATCTTATCTTCGGTCTGGTTTCCCGATGCGACAGATTGCGGATATTATCGATGCGAAGCATTTCGAGCGCAGTTCATTGCACCCAGGATCGGATTGGGTTGCCAATGAAAATAAGCCGTTCGTCCGCCAGCACCATCACGACGATTTTTGATCCGATGTACTCGGATCACATGTAGTCACAGCGTGACGTCCACTCTTGTCTCCTGCCATGCAGTCTAACACGACCGCACCTCCGGCAACGCCAGAAAAAGTGACGCGCATCAAGAGCCTCTGGTTCCCTGACTGTAACCTCGTCATCCAAGCCGAGTCGTCAGTATTTCGCGTGTCCAGTTTTTTCCTCGGACAGCACTCTGTCGTCTTCGCGGATATGGTCTCCCTGCCCACTCCGCCTGACGCCGAAACCTACGATGGGTGTCCACTTGTGCGTCTTCCGGACAGTGCAGTGGACATTCTCCGCTTTTTGACGGCCCTAGTCCATTACGAGTGCGTTAAACGTCGACTCTGCAAGATACAAACTGATACATGTAACAGCTTCTTCGAGCCGCCACCCTCCTTCACAACTCTTCCCATCGTCTCCAGCGTCTTGCGAATGAGCCACAAGTACCAAGTCACAGCCCTACAGCAACGCGCCATGCGCCATCTCTCCTATATATTCCCCGCCACCCTCGAAAACTGGAAAGCGTTGTCGGAAAACCATTCGCTGCTTTTGCAAGTCTCTTATCAGCATTCCGTGGTCATTGGCCTTGCGCGGCAGTTCTCCGTCGACTGGATCCTCCCCGCCCTCTTCTACCACATGTGCCGTCATGGCGACCCAGAACAAATCCTGGCGTCGGATTTGTCCGTGGCCGACAAAATACGCTGGGCCGTTGGATGTCAGGTGCTCCTGGGCGTAGAAAATGGGAGAATCCTCAAGTTCTTATGGCCGCAGGACGACTTCCTTGGCTGTGCCAATCCAGTGAAGTGCATGCACTTGACCGTCGGGGTGCGTGAAACAGCGGAGGATTGGCGTACAGGGAACGCGAGCAAACCCCTCTTGCTGCCTCTGCATCTCTGGGAGGACGTCGACTGGGGAAAGTGCGAACAGCCCTGTGCAGCGTGTCTCGCGGAGCTGAAACGCCAGCACGCTCAGTTACGGGTGGACTTTTGGGATCGGCTGCCAGCAATTTTCCATCTACCTGCATGGGATGTTTTGCGAGCGATGGAGACAGAGGCTCTTCGACCGCGTGCCTGATCATGAATGGCTGGTGAGTTGTTGGTTGCCTTTCCTTTCCGTCTTCTTTTTTCTACGACTGAGGTTCTGATGATTGGTTGCAGAGTAGCACTAAATCTCTACCGGCGGTAAGTAGGATAGTATACATGTTACTTATTGAAGCCGGTGGCGCACGGAGTGCTGGATGCTGCCCAATGCCATCGATGCGAACGCGGAGTCCATTGGTATTGTCACCGAGCATCGAATCGCGGTGGCCCAATGAACGTGAGGCGTCCATATTCGTCCGGCACTACGGAGCAGGCGGACCTGTAGACTGGGACTTCGTGTGTGAGTCATTCCCATGGCCAATGCAGACATATCTTCCCAGTCGCTGCAGTTTCACTTTCTCGCTGCGGGTCGTGACTGAAGGGTATGGATAAGCCTACCAGTGAGTAACCTGCGGCCGCTACATTCATGCTACATTGAGCGTTCAAGCGCAAATATACCGCCTAGCTGAATACCATTACTAATGGCTCATCGCGCGGCGGCGGCCGGCGACTGTATTGGGAAGCAGCTCGGTAAGCCTAGCTTCGTTGTGGAGCGCTTGTGAAGATGATCCTGATTAGGTTTGCGCGCGCCATTCAAAGATACACCGGGATTACCGGGATCGCCATCCACCTCTTCCTCAGCGCGTATCAATCCAATCCCATCTTTCCGTCCATCTGACGAGTGCATCTGACGAGCGCAGGAAGGTCTGATGATTACAGAACGAGTCCGGTTTATAATACAAAGGTATCAGGCTATTACTACACTCAAGAGCATCCGACGACCGTCTACAATTGGTCCGCATCGCGGCGCTGGGTGTACGCTGCGTCACCAACCATATCGCCTGTCGTTGGGCGGTTGCCGACTTGGGTCGGATGGGTGTAGCCCATTCCGCCGGTGGCTAAGAAGGGAAGCGTCAGATATTTGCGGAACAGCAGCCAATGGAAGCTCACCCTTGGCATCCTGGCCGTACGGTGCACTCGGGGTCGGATAAGACGGTGGTTGACTCGTTGAGTTGCCGCTCAATGCGTTCGGGCCGCGTCCGAGATCCGACGGTTCATGTGCAGTGGTGGAGTCTGTTACCATGGTCCACGGCGGTTAGCGTTCGTCTCGTGATAGAATGCCGGCAAGAAAACGACTAGCAGGCAAGAATAAACACGTACTTTGAGCGTACTCTTGTCCTCGAGGCGGCGGGAATCCTGTGGCATTCGTGGTTGCATCTGCGTTGGCACCGTTGATTCCTGAACCCCAGCCTTCGGGAAGAGAAGAGAAGAGACGGGTCAACTTGACGGCACGACGGAGGACTCGAATGACGTTACCTTGGAGGGAGTTATTCGGGCCCATCGCGGCGGAGGCGGAGGTTGCAGGTCTTCCCTTGATCATAGCAATACCCTCCTCGATCTCTAGGCGTCCTCGACGCGCAATCTCGTCGTTGGTGCTCGAATCGCGGTTCTCGACAGAGTCGATGGCACCAAACGTCGTTCCCCGCACGGTGTTTCCGAGTCCTGTCGCGACTTTTGCGCCACCTCTATTTTGGAATTAGCTCCGGCCGCGAGAAGAAGGCGCGAGTACACATACTTCATCTTGGTGCTGAGACTCGTCGAGTTCTTGGTGGGTGTGTTCTGGTTGTTGGTAGATGCGGACATGATTTGTGTTAATTGTAGAGCAATGGAGAGCAATCGCGAGTTATAAGGCGCCAGCTGCAGATGACGAGCGGTGAGCTCATGGTGGAGCAGACTGCGCAATTGCCAATGACGCGGTCGAACATTCCCACGGCAAGCTCCGAGACCCACGGCCCAGATCAAGCCCAGATCACCATCGGCCCAGACCACCGTCGGCAATCACCGCCTTCCTTTTCGAGCACGTATAAATTGCGACGCTTATCTCGGCTAACCTTCATCTTCCTTTCCCCCTCCAAATTATCTCGCTCCTATCGCTAGCTCGCTGAAGAGGCCTCCCTTCCCCCAGCTTTGCCCACATAACCAACTCCAACGGTGTTCTTTTGCGCATCACCACACACCCAAGCCGGTCCCCCTCGCGCGTCTGCGTGCGAAGGCGCCGTTCTGGGTCGTGGCGGCCGCAAGGATTACCGTTCGATGCGGCTTGTGCATTGCTGGGGAAGGAACAGGCTGGCTACAGGCGGGTTTGGACTCCGACTAGACTTTCCGACTCCGACTCACTCGACGTTCTCTATTGACTTTACCTTAGGCCAGGACGTCCCCCACGCTTTCTCCAGACGGAAAAACCTTCGTCCGAACCGGACCATCTGCCCTACCACATCGCCGTTCGTTCCTTCAGCTCCACCCCACCCCCGGCGGCCGTCCTCAGACTTCGCACGCACACGACGACGCGTATTGCCGGCTCGGAGCCGTTAGATGGAACCATTTCTATAGGCTACAGTCTATCCACCACCTCTCGCACCTTGCCGCCCAAATCACTACAAATAGCACGCCTTATTTGGATCATCTCCCCCATCTGTATGTACATTGTGTCCATGTCAAAGAAAGTCAACGAAAGAGATGGCCGCTGTCGTCGCTCGGGTGTATTGCGCCGCTGGCGGAGGTTGGCCGCCGATAAGCAAATTTGGCATGGGCGTGGGTGCTTTCAATTCAAGCTCTTGGTGTGAACGGCCGGCTAATGGAAGGTCCAAGTTGGGCGGAGGATTCGGGAGTCCGGGAGTCGACGACGGAGACGCGAACCCCGGGGCCCGGGCCGAGTTGAGCCAAGGATTTACTTAGATCATTCAGAGTGCCGGCTCGATGTCTGAAGGACCTTAGTGCGGGTATATACGTACATGTACGCACGTTGAACAAGAGGCGGGATGCGGTGGCGAAAGTAGTGGCTTGACACACAACGTCGCCGTCTGCCAGCAATTCAAAGACCGTCTGATGCGATGTTTTTAATAGACGCAGACTATATACTGAACGCGTACGCATCACCGAATTAATCCGCGTTTGAAAGTCCGCGCTAAGTTGCGGGTACACGCGCGGTACTAGCATGCGGTTCTACCGGCTGCGAGAAATAGACAAGCGACTGTTAGATTAGAATGTGGGGATACTCGGCTTTGAGTAAGTTACATGAGAGACGGAGGGACCGAAATACCTAAGTAGGCTTACGACAGTGTACTTCGTCGCTCGGAAGACATCCCCACGCATGCTGGCGCTGCCAGAATCCTTTCAGAGATTTCTGATACAGCTGCCTAGCGCGGGATACAAGGAGCTTGACTACATATACTTACAAGCTGCGATATTCGAGTTCCACCGCTTGTACTAATCTACGGCGAATGATCAGAACCTCAGTCAAAAACAGAAACGCATGCATGCCAGACTGCTTTCAGAGATTTCTGATACGGCTGCCTGGCGCGGGATACAAGGAGCTTGACTGCAAATACTTGCGAGCTACGACATTCACGATATTCAAGTTCTACCACTCGTACTAATCTGCAGCCAACGATCAGAACCTCAGTCAAAAACAGAAAAATAGCAACTGACCAGCAATGTATGATCATGAGCGCGGTCGAAGAGCCTCTGTCTCCATCGCTCGCAAAACATCCCAACCAGGTAGGTCGAAGATTGATGGCAGCCGTGCCCAAAAGTCCTTCTGCAAGTGAGAGTGCTGGCGTTTCAGCTGGGCGAGGCACGCTGCACAGGGCTGTTCATTGCAACTTCCCCAGTCGTCGTCGTCCCAGAGATCCAGGGGAAGCAAGAATTGTTTTGCATGGTTATGTGTGCGCCAACGTTCCGCCGTCTGACGCGCGTCGACGGTCGCGTGCATGCACCGCCTGGGATCGGAACAGTGAGGGACGTCGTCCTGCCGCCAGAGGAAATCGAGGATCTTCCCATTTTCTACGCCCAGGAGCTCCCGATATCCAACGGCCCAGCGTATTTTGTCGGCCACGGACAGATCCGACGCCAGTATTTGTGCTGGTTCGCCATAACGGCACATATGATAGAAAAGCGCGGGGAGGATCCAGTCGATGGAGAACTGCCGCGCAAGCCCAATGACCACGGAATGCTGGTTGGAGATTTGCAAAAGCAGCGAGTGGTCTTCCGACAAAGCCTTCCATTTTCCGAGGGTGGTGGGGAATATATGGGAGAGATGGCGCATGGCGCGTTGCTCCAGAGCTGTGACTTGGTACTTGTGGCTCATTCGCAAAACGCTTGAGACGATAGCAAGAGTTGTGGAAGAGGGTGGCGGCTCGAAGAAGCTATCGCATTCATCAGTCCGGATATCGTCAAGCGCAGAATGTGAAACGCACTCGTATTGGAGCAGCGCCTTCAAAAGACAGCAAATGTCTAAGGCACTGTCCGGAAGACGTACAAGTGGACAGCCATCGTAGGTTTCGGCGTCAGCCGGAGGGGGAAGGGACCCCATATCGGCAAAGACGACGGAGTGCTGTCCGAGAAAAAAAACTGGACATGCGGAATACTGACGACTCGGCTTGGATGACGAGATTACAGTCAGGGAACCAGAGGCCCTCGACGCGCGTCAGGTTTTCTTGCGTTGCTGGAGGTGTGGTCGTGTTAGCCTGCATGGCAAGTTGATGGCAAGAGACAAGACGCAGCGTCACGCTGTGACATCGGGTGATCCCATCCCAATGTGAGTCAACGGCGGCCAGCGGACCGAAGATAAGATAAGATAAGATACGCAATTTCGGCAAGTAGGAAGTTGTAAGTACAGCCTGTACAGAGGCTTGCGCCGCGTTTAAGTCCGTTTTAAAAATGATGCGGAATCTCCCGCTGGCGGTACTACCTTCGCCCCAGAGATCGAGGATGTTTCGTCGTCGTCGCCATGAGGCACTAGAGCAGCGCAAGAACTCGAAGAAGGAATCTGCCCAGCAAGCCTGAGTGTGGCTTTCCAGTCTTTGGGGTGCCAGTGGTGAAAGATATCATCAGTCTTAGATATGACAGAGATAGCGCATTACGTGGGGAGCTGATTCGCAAAACGATGAAGACAAGGCAACCCGCGTTTGACAGATGATCGAAACGTGGATACAATCCCAGAATCCTCATTCACATTCCAGCCCTAGTACATGATAGTGCATGCTAGAAAGTCTTTTGTAGAGGCTTGTGGCGGGCATTACAATGTACTCAGTATTCTACAGAACACCTCTGGTTTCGGGGATTTAATCTCTCTCTGCCAGAAAGACTGAGTCTGAGATGGCAGTCAGAGTTGTTCACCTGCAACAGAGCTAGAGTCACCTTTAATCAAGCCTCGTCTTTTCTGCGCGACAAAGTCGTCTGCGACGTCCCAATAGCTGTAACAGTCCAATGCTCCTTCCTCCCAGCTCTCATACCACGTAATGACAAATCGCACGTCGCTCAGACTGCGAGGGACATCGCAAGCGATAGATTCCGCGTCGTTTTGCGATATATCAAGAAGAACGAGCAGTTGTAGATTTGTGCACCGCATCAGCAGGTGCTCCATCGTCGTCCATCGGTTATCTCCCGTGTCGTTCAGGGCAAGGTGGGTCAGAACCGGCAGACGGGCGCAGAAGTCCAAAAGCGATGTAGGAAGCTCGTCATCAAAGAATTCCAGGTGCGTCAGGGAGGCGAAAACGGGCAGTGCGGCATCCTCCCTGCTCAAAGGGGCTGAATAGAAAAGTGCGTCCGCGTAACAGGCAAGGCAGCGAATCTGCCGTAGCGCGTGGAAAGAGTCATGAAAGGCCTCAGTGGCGGTCAGCTGGCTGATAGCAGCGTGAGTGATGCCTGTGCAGAGTCGAAGCACTTCCGTGCTCAGGCTGTTGTGCATGAAGGGCAGGCCTAGGACAATATGACGGGTGTGAGCAGCCAAGAGATGTCGTGGTTTCAGAGGAAATGTCGAGATCTTGTCTAGAATGAGGGTGCAGTAAAGCAGAGGTTCAATCCTATCCGCTCAATCAGACTCGCACTGACGCAGGTGAAACCGCTGTCACCATATCAGTGCACGACGGGCTACGAACAGCAGCGTGTAGCGCATTTCAGGATACAAGCGCGCAGTTATCTCGAGGATTTCGCGCTCGAGCTCGGTCGGAAGGCGAGGGTTGGCTGCGGCCATGGTGGGAGAGAGCAAGCTGCGTTTGACAGCTGATGGCACTGCACTTCTTGGTCATGATGGCGAACCCGAGCGTGAAAGCTTCGAAACTTGCATCCTGAAATTGTAGACTCAGGTTCCTTGGCAGAACGGGACTGAGCCTAGGAGTAGACGGAATACGACCTGTGCCATGAAGCATACAGGATCCCTTGTAAATTATACCACCTAATCCTCTCAGCGTTACTTTTTTCATTGTCTCGCGGAAGGAAGACATTCAAGCAGACGGTAGATACAACCCTACGCTGCGGCCTGCAACAACTTTAAATGCGACATTCCACGCGCCAATACACAAGATAAACTCGGAAGGGGTACATTGTATAATATGCGCTGGCATGAATTCAGGTGGCTCACGCGGGTCGTCGTACATGTACATACTATCTTGACTCAGTCCCGTTCTGCCAAGAAACACGATTCTAACCAAGGAATGAGCCACGGGGACGACGAAACGTTGCCTGACCATACCTTTTATCAGGCCTTGCCGTTTGCGTGCTGCGAAATCGCTCGCAGAATCCCAGAAGTTGTAACCTTCCAGCGCACTTTCATCCCAAGTCTTGTACCAGGTGGCGACCACCCGCGGATCCGCGAGACCTGCCGCAAGGATAAGAGCTTCCATATCCACAGCAGAAGGCTTCTTCGATGCCACGAGCACGAAGAGCGTCAACTTTATGCAGTCAGCCAGAACTATGTCCGCCCTCGCCCATGCGAAATCTCCGTCAACAGCCATGTGGGTTAATGCAGGAAGAGCAGCACATAATAATTTGAGATTATCGCCATTGTCGTCGAACAAGTGGAGATGTGTGAGCGAGGGAAAGAGGGGACCTGTGGCGTCTCGGGCAGCCGCGAGGAGTACATCGCCCGGGTAGAGCGCGAGGCGCCGAAGTTGCTGCAGCGCACGGAACGGTGAACGAAGCGCTTCTGCGTAATTTATCTCGTATAGGTCGAGGGCAAGGTGCGTCACTCCAGTACACAGTTCGAGCACTCCCGCTGCGTAGCTTCCGGAATTCAGACGGTCTGAAAGGGAAACCTGCCGTGTGGTTTTGGCGAAGAACTCTGGGGGTTTGGCTGCCAACAGTGTCGACAGACGGTGTTGATCGGGGAACGGGAAGACCAGGGTTCGGTACAGTAGCGGTTCAATCCTATTTGCCCAATGAGACTCGGACGAAAGTCTGAGGCAAAAAGACTATCACCAAATCAGCACCCGTCGGGCTACGAAAGAAGTCTGTAGCGCATTTCGGGATGCGAGCGCGCAGTTATCTCGAAGATTCGCGCTCGAGCTCGAGCGGTAGTTGAGGGTCTTCGGCGACCATGGTGGGAGAAGACAAGTTGCGACTTGACAGATGATCGCACGTGGAGCCGGGACGCTTCGGCCCGAGAGATCCGTCCACAGGTAAATCTTATCGTTGAATTCTGATTCGGAGATTCAATGTATAGCATGGATTCACAAACAATGGTTCGTGGTACATGTACATACTGACTATCTGCCGTAGACTCAGTCCCGTTCCGCCAAGAAACACGATTCTAACAAAGGAATGAGCAATGGGAATGACGACGATACGCTGCCTGCCCATACCTTCTATCAGGCCTTGCCGTTTGCGTGCCGCGAAATCGCCTGCGACATCCCAATAGCTGTAACAGTCCAGCACACCTTCATCCCAAGTCTTGTACCAGGTAACGACCACTCGCGGATCCGCGAGATCCGCAAGGACTTCAAGTTCAGCTTCAAGGTCCCCAACATAATACTGCTCTGACGCGACGAGAACGAGGAGCGTCAATTTTTTGCAATCAGCCAGTATATCCGCCGTCGGCCATGCGAAACCTCCGTTAACTGCCAGGTGCGTCAATGCAGGAAGAGCAGCACACAATAATTTGAGATTATCGCCATTGTCGTCGAACAAGTGGAGATGTGTGAGCGAGGGAAAGAGGGGAACCGTGACGCGACTGACGTCTCGGACAGCCGCGAGCAGTACATAGCCAGGGTAGAGCGCGAGGCGCCGAAGTTGCTGCAGCGCACGGAACGGTGAACGAAGCACTTGGTGATTTATCTCGTATAGGTCGAGGGCAAGGTGCGTCACTCCAGTACACAGTTCGAGTACCCCGACCGCATCTTCGCTGGCATTGGTTCCAACGGAAACGTGCCGCGTGGTTTTCGCAAAGAACTCGGAGGATTTCGCCGTCAACAGCTGCGACAGACGGTGGCGATTTTCGAACACGAGGGTTCTGTATAGCGTGGGCTCGATCCTGTACATGGACAGTCAGTCTTGCAGTTGGGCCAACAGCTGTATATACCAAATCAGGACCCGACGAGCTACGAACAGAAGCGTGTAGCGCATTTGAGGATGCACCCGGGCAGTTATCTCGAACATTTTGCGCTCCAGCTCGGGGGGAAGCCGGGGGTCTTCGGCAGCCATGGAGAGAGAAGGCAAGCCTCGTTTGACAGATGATCGCACGTGGAGCGGGGATGTTCCGGTCCGAAAGATCATTTTTGAGCTCCGTCCACAGGTAAATCTTATCGTTGAATTCTGACTCGGAGATTCAATGTCTCTTCGCAAGACCGATCTGCGATAGCATGGATTCACAAACAATGATTCGTAGTACATGTATGTATATACTATCTGCCGTAGACTCAGTCCCGTTCCGCCAAGAAACACGATTCTAACAAAGGAATGAGCCATGGGAAGGACGACGATACGATACGCTGCCTGCCCATACCTTTTATCAGGCCTTGCCGTTTGCGTGCCGCGAAATCGCCTGCGACATCCCAATAGCTGTAACAGTCCAGCACACCTTCATCCCAAGTCTTGTACCAAGTCACCACCACTCGCGGATCCGCGAGATCCGCACCGACTTGAGCTTCGATTTCCACAGCAGAATGCTGCTCTGACGCGACGAGAACGAGGAGCGTCAATTTTTTGCAGTCAGCCAGGACTATATCCGCCCTCGACCATGCGACATTTCCGTTGACAGCCAGGTGCGTTAATGCAGGAAGAGCAGCACAAAATGATCCCAGAATGGCGTCATTGTAGTCGAACAAGTGGAGATGTGTGAGGGAGGGAAAGAGGGGAGCTGTCGCGTCTCGGGCTGCCGCGAGCAGTACATCGCCAGGGTAGAGCGCGAGGCGCCGAAGTTGCTGCAGCGCACGCAATGGTGAACGAAGCACTTTTTCGTAATTTTCGTATAGGTCGAGGGCAAGATGCGTCACTCCAGTACACAGGTCGAGCACTCCCACTGCGTGGCTACTTCCGAAATTCGGAGGGTCTGAAACGGAAACATGCCGCGTGGTTTTGGCGAAGAACTCTGGGGGTTTGGCTGCCAACAGTTTCGACAGACGGTGTTGATTGGGGAAGACCAGGGTCCGGTAAAGTAGCGGTTCGATCCTACATTTTTTGGTCAGAGTCGCACAGACGGGAGGCAACGATATGATCACCAAATCAGTACCCGACGGGCGACGAAAAGAAGCTTGTGGCGCATTTCAGGATGCAACCGCGCTGTAGTTTCGAATATTTCGCGTTCGAGCTCGAGCGGTAGCGGAGGGTCTTCGGCGGGCATGGTGGGCGAAGGCAAGGGCGTGTTTGACAGATTGATCGCACGTGGAGGCGGTCGCACGTGGAGCCGGGACTCTGGCCCGAAAGTTCATTTGCGAACTGAAGTTCATGTAGTTCAAGGGCTGCCGTGCGGCACTACCGCAGGTTCCGAATTCTACCTAACCACCAATTTCCGTCTTATTCTTTTGATTCAATGTCTCCTCGCAAGAAAGACGCTGTCTGAAATGGCCAATGTAGGTTAGAACACTCCGAGTAGAGTATTTCGATAAGAGTAAGCTCACCTTCGATTAACCCTCGCCGCTTCTGCGAGATGAAGACATCTGCGACGTCCCAATCGCTGTAACCGTGACAGTCGGATGCTCCTTCCGTCCAGTCTTCGAACCACGTAATCACGACGCGGACAGGGCTCTGACTACTAGGGAAATTGCTGGCGAGATACTCGGCCTTGCCAAGGGAGTTGGTAAGGAGCGCGAGCTGCAACAGGTTTTCCCTCTGACTCCGGAGCCTGTCGGATCCAACACTCTGTCGCGGCTGCGCGCGGATCAGATGCAATAATGCCGGCTGCCGATTGGTCATACATTGATGCCAACTGTCCAAATAAGGCAAAGGGGGTGATCGCGGGTAACCTCCTTCTTTTTCCCTCCCTCTACCCCACACACTCCCGACGATGGACCCCGCGTCGTACCGCACGATCCTGACCTCGCCTCCCCCCGTGAAGCTGCCTTACAAGCCCGAGGAGGCGCTGGGAGACCTCCCCGGAGTGACGTACGCCCTGGACCAGTTCCTCGCGAGCCATATGCACGAGGCGGAGGACTACTGCAACGAGAGTGATCCGAAAAAGTGTGTATTCGAGTGTCCTGTTCTGCTCGGGTCGGGATACTTACTGACATGGGGGGTCGACAGGGAGCGGCTGTACTTCGCCACGGGGTACGGGCTGATACAGTGCGTCAAGGGACTCATGTCCTACAGCGACGAGGTGCGGTGGGCCGTCGTCAAATCTTTTCGAGTTTGCTTTGCTTACGGTTGGCTAGGACCTCCTGGATGCTATCAAGCACACGAAACAGGGCAACCACATCGCGCAGCAACACCGCAAACGCCAGCCGTACCTGGCCTCGCGGCTGGCGGGCTATGTGTGCGTCATCAACGGGCGCTTGTTTTACCGCTGCTCAATCCTCCCCCGCAGGGTGTCGAGCTTGAATACGACGGGTGTGGGGTTTGTCAAGACGATGACGGATGTGGAAAGGCATGCAGAGCTGGTGTACGCGGAGAGTCTATTCGAGAAGGTGCGTCGCTGTGTGCCTTGAGCGCTTATTGCGGACTCATATGCGGGATTTAGGCGCTGCTGGGGATCGTGTACTCCGGGGATTGGCTGGCGTTTGTCAAGGAAGCGTGCGTTGTCGTTGTGACCCCCCGAACTCTTGCTGATTATTTGCACCAAGCCTCAACATGCGCACCCTCATCCAAATCTACCGCAACCTCTACAAATACATCTGCGCCGTTGACGCTGAATACGCAGCCGAGCTGGGAGCCTCGTCATCCTCCGACCCGCGGCCCGAATCCCCGAAAATTGACGCCCACTTCCGCTCGGGCGTCTACCTCGGGGCTGGCATGAGCACGCTCATAATCTCGCTCCTCCCTGCGCGGCTGCTCAACATCATCGAGATGTTCGGGTACGCAGCAGAGCGGGAGGAAGCCCTGGAGATCCTTTCGCGCGCAGGCGGCTGGGGCCGTGCGTCCAAATACCATTCCGACGAGGACCGACATTCCTACGAGGAAACCCCGCCGACCGTATCCACCGAACACGAAGGGGTCCGACGCGCCATCTGCGACATGGCGCTGCTCATATTCCACCTCGTCCTCTCTTCCTTCACCTTCGACGGTGTCGATGTCCCCGTGGCTGCCCGCATCGTCGCGTGGAACCTGAAACGCTATCCCGAGGGCGTGTTCTTCCTCTTTGGCGCGGGGCGTCTTGCGCTGGTGCGGTCGCAGCCCCACAAGGCCATCGAGTACTACACAAAGGCGATGCAGGTCCAGACGCAGTACCGCAATCTGCACCATGTCTCGTTTTGGGAAATGGCGATAGCCCATTTGGCGCTGGCGGACGTCGGGCAGAGTTTGAAGTGCTGGAGGGAGTTGGAGAAGGAGGCGACGGTGTGTTGATTTGACTCGTGCGTTTTTCTGGATTGTTGACCTGGGCTGCTACAGTGGAGCAAGTCGATCTATACGTACGGTGTCGCCGTGTGCCTGCTGGCTGGCGACACGGACGGGGACGAAAAGGCGCGATTGGAAGAAGCCCGCACGCACATGGAGCGCGTCCCGGGACTCCGACAGAAGATCGCGGGGAAGAGTATCCCGCTAGAGGTGCGTTCTCTTCCCTTTCGTGTTATACTTGGGATTAAAACTCTCCACCCCAGAAATTCGTAGCCCGCAAAGCCCGCAAATTCATCACCCAAGGCAACCGCCTCGCGCTCCCCGCGCTCGAGATCTCCTACGTCTTCCTCGCCATCGCGCACGCCCCGCGACGCGTCGTCGAGGGCAAGATGCTGCCCGAGGTCGAGACGCTCCTCGCAGAGCTGAACCAGCCCGATGCGGAGAAGACTTATCACGGAGGCGGCAAGAGTAGTGGGTACTGGGACGACTATTGCCTCGCGCGGTTCTTGGAGGGCGTGTGTTTGCGGTATATCGCGTTCCCCGTGCGTTTACGTCCCCCCTTCCTTCGTCGTTTGTAGAGTTTCATCGCAGTACAGGACCCAGACGCCCTCCTCGACCCAGCAGACGCCGACGCAGTAGCGTCCTCAAAGGACGACGCCGCCGCGCGCGCAAAGGCGGCGTTCCAAGCGGTGTTTGAGCATGGTCCGAAGATCGAGCTGGACCACCATCTGGTGTATCACTCCCGTGCGTTTCTCGTTTCTCGGTTTCTCGGTTTCGCGAGGCTGCTTTCTCTTCTTTCGCTGATACGGATACGGACAGACTACGAGTACGGGCGACTGATGGCGTGTCTCGGAGACGAGGCGGAGGCGAGGAGGCAGTTCGATTTGGTGCTTTCAGGTGTGTGTTTGTGTGTGTTCTTTCGTACTGCGGGCGAGGAGCTTCCTGCTCTCTTCGATCCCGAGCGAGCTTCGTCCCAACTAACTAACGCGTGTTTATTATAACAGGCAAGTATCTCGAAGTCGGCCCGTCGGGACGTAAAGGGCGGTATAGCATGGAGGTGCGTTTGCCTTCCCTTGCGCTGGTATTGATAATTGGCATTGATTATTGACTGACGTTGGTACTTGGGTAGAATGCACTACAGATGCGCACGCACGCGGCGGTGGATGCGTTACACCAGAAGCGGTTGTAGAACGTAGAAAACTCGGCCGGCAGATGTGTAAGATGGAAGATGTAAGAGTTACTGTATATATTATACCCCGCGTTTACTTAAATGACTATTTAATTCTGCTGACCGATAGAGGTGATGAACTTCGCGGACTCCTGCAGTGCTAGCGCTCGCGCTACAGTAGTCCGGGATCATGTGTAGTCTCGATTCGGTCCTCTCACTTCCTTCCCAGTTTAGGAGAGCCCTGTCGTGACTAAGCTCCTAAGTTGGGTAGGAGGGCTCCTAAATTGGCAAGGAAGTCGCGGCTGGTTCGAGACTAGATCATGTGAAGCTTCTCGGCGGCGACGGTTGAAGATCCTTGTCTTGCTACCCAGCCAGCCTATGCCTACGCCTACGCAGCTACTCCATATCAAGTTCAAGCGCGGTGTTGGATTCCTCGGCCGCATTAAAGTCCAATGGACTTGGTCTGCAGATCTGTTTCCCGAATGAACGAGATCGGCTGCGAGGCGACTACAGAAGCGTTGGTGGAAGATACCGAGACGAAACAATGCCCGAACTTCGGGATGCCCAACCGCCAACCGATGTTTGCTGTCCGAGTATGAGAGTCTCCCGTGCAAGAGTCCGCAAAAATCTCCATATTAAACAACGAACTTGGGTCTGTTTTCCCGAATGAACAAGATCGGCTGCGGAGCGACTGGTGGAAGATACCGAGACGAAACAACGCCCGAACTTCCGGATTGAAACCACCGCCAACCGATGTTGCTGAATCCGAGTATGACGGTATGAGAATCTCCCGTGCAAGAGTCCGCAGAAATCTCCATACTGGTTGAGGCGCAGAAGCGAGTATTCACCTCAACCGTCTGTTATTTAAACGCCGGACGGACTGCACCGTTTTTTGTGCTCCTCGGCCTTTCCTCACAGACACTCACAGAACCAGTTCCCTCTTTGCGATGAGATTCTTTACCTTCATTACTGCTGCCCTCGTGGCTGCGACCGTCGCGAGCACGTTGCGTGTTGATGTGCAGGTAAGCAAGCTTTCGCTGTATGATTGGAAAACAAGTCTGACGTCCTGACAGCGTCGTGGATCGGTTGTTGCGCGCGCCGAACAAGTCACTTCACTCGAGGCGCGGGCTGGATCGTCGGTGAGATTTTTTTCTAGACCTCGCACCCGCTGGCTCACCGTGATTCCCCTTCACCGTTCCCCTTGCAGCCCGACCCCTTTGCCGTCCTCCAGCAACTCTTCGACGCCGCCGAGAACGTCATAGCTTTCCTACCTGGTGGCCCCGTCAAGCTAGCCCTGGAATCCCTCGCGTCGGACGTGGGTCCTGTGTTCAAGCAAATTATCGCGGCTGTTGCGACCGACTTGAACGACAGCACGACGCCCATCGGCTCGGCCTTTGGGGCCGTCACCAAAATTATCCCAGGAGCAATGGATGCTATTCAGGCGGCTAAGAACGCCATCAAAGTCACAACGCTCGAGCCAAGCGCGAACCGCCCATCTGCCCGCGTGCCCGCAGAAGATACCAAAGCTCTTGCGGTCCGCGCAGGAGGACTGGTGAGATGTCTTTTTAGGCCTCAAACGCACTTGGCTCACCACGAATCACCACGCCGCAGCCCGACCCCACTGCCCTTCTCAAACAACTCACCGACGGTCTCAAGGACCTCACAGACTCCACATCTGTTGGTTTCCCCGTTCCCTTCAAGACGATCTTGGACCCTGTGTTCGAGTTCCTTTCCGCGATTTCCGACCTGGCCACCAACGGTGGCTTGGCCGCGGCCGCCAAAAGTATCCCAGCGGCGGCGGATGCTGCTAAGAACGCCATTCAGCAGGTGGCCAACAACGTCCTCCAAGGCGCTGTTGGAGCGTTTCCCGCTTAATTGAGGCATTGGTGTCTTCAACCAGCGCCCGGATAGCTTCAAATGTAGACTAATATCGAGGGATATGTTAGATTTGTGGACTTAAAAATATATTTCGCATCTTTCTGCAATGTTGACTGGCACACTGCCCAATGTCCGGCTGTGTCGGACTCGTATTCGATGAAGCCATGGTGATAATTTGCGCCGTAAGTAGTATTGCGTGGAGAAAAGGACGTTTGCGTTCCAGAGCCAATTGTACTTCCAGTGGGTGTTTAGAGCCAAACAAGAGATGCACGTATATGCTTGTTTCATTCTGCTAACACTTCTCCGAATCCTGATCACTCCGTCGCAGTGCGCTAGTCCGGGATCGCGAAGCCTTCGCAAAAAAGATCATGAGCTTGCGTGGCAGCATACGGCCTTATATGCATCGTAAGTACATGTCAGTTGCCCGCCGACCGTATGACAGAACTTACTCGGCAGAAATGGCAGTCTATGGCGCCGAGATGCCCGATATGGCGTGCGGGGTACTGTATATGGCAGTGGGATCCCTACATGGACACATAAGATGTCCTAGGTGCATCATTGGCATCATATGGCGACCGGAGGCGGACTAACGGAGCACGAGATTTAACCGTATCAGCTTCCGGCCAACCATATCCTGCCATATGTGCTTATTGATGAGCACATACTGCCATATAGGGCATTGCGGAGACATATATGTCTCCCCGACGCCAGATATGACCGTACATGCCAAACCGGTGGCATACATTGGTCGATGAGGCTCTCCGCACCTGATCACAATAAGGTCTATGTACAATAAGGTCTATGGGCGCCCTATTAGTATAAGTTGCTGACCCTTTTTGTGATGCAAGGGCCGTGATAAGTAACTTCCTCGGCGGCGACGTTTGAAGATGCTTGCTAGCCAGTCGACATGCAGCTCCTCGATCCAAGTCGAAGCGCGGGGTTGTATGCCTCGGAGTCCGCGGTAAACCCGAACCAAGTTGGACTGGCTCTGAGTGAAGCTCGGCTCCTAAGCGACCAAGGCACTGGTGGAAGATCTGGAGAAGCGTGTAGGCCCAATGGCCAGATAGAAATCGTGACGTTCCTTCTATGAGCCCAAGTGTTACTGCATTCGCCGGAACGTTCTCCCCAACCCCCAACCAATGCTGAACCGTACCCGAGTAGCGCGCGCCTACTCCGAACTTCTCTACCCTTTTGAACTAACTAACACTGGCAGTTCGTGCACCGTCTGTTATTTAAAGGCTGGACGGACTGTCCCTTCATTTGTGCTCCTCAGCCCTTGCTTACAGAGCCAATCCCAACCCTGCGATGAGATTCTTTTCCTTGATCACTGCTGCCCTCGCGACTGCGACCGTCGCGAACGCGTTGCATATCGGCGCCGAGGTAAGCATGCATTCTCTCCATGATTGCTAGGGTGAAATCTGACGGCCCGACAGCGTCGTGCATCGGTTGACGTGCGCGCCGAACAAGTCACAGCACTCGAGGCGCGCAGAGGAATGGAAAACCTCCTATCTGCCCGCGTCGCGGGAGAAGATACCAAAGCTCTCGAGGCCCGTGCGGGATCACCGGTCAGATGTCTTTTTTTGGGCTCCACGCACCTGGCTCACCGTGATGCTCGCAGCCCGACCTCATTACCATCCTCAAAGGCCTCGTCACCGAACTCCAGAGCGTCGAAAATTCCCTGCCTTACGAGCCACCCTTCCTGCAGCTCGCGATTAAGTTGTTGAACCAGGTTGTCGTGACTGCTACGGCTGCCAACAGCACCAAAGTGAACTTCCCATCTACCCGTGGTCCGGCGGAAGAAGCTCTTGAGGCCCGTGCGGGAACTCCGGTGAGATTTGATTTCTTTTTTGGGCTCCACACACCTGGCTCACCATGATGCGCATCCACCTCGCAGCCCAACCCCGTTGCCATCCTCAACGGGATCATAAGCGAACTCCAGAGCATCGAAAGTTCCCTGCCTTTCGAGCCAACCTTGCTCCAGATCGTGATTGAAGTGTTGCAGCAGATTGTCGCGACTCTTGGCAAAGTGAACCTCCCATCTGCCCGTGGTCCGGCGGAAGAAGCTCTTGAGGCCCGTGCGACAACACCGGTGAGATTTGATTTCTTTTTGGGCTCCAAAACATCCGGCTCACCATGATGCGCCTCCACTTCGCAGTCCAACCCCATTGCCATCCTCAACGGGATCATAAGCGAACTCCAGAACATCGAAAGTTCCCTGCCTTTCGAGCCAACCGTGTTGCAGGCCGCGATCAAGGTGTTGCAGCAGATTGTCGCGACTCTTGGCAAAGTGAACCCCCCATCTGCCCGTGGTCCGGTGGAAGAAGCTCTTGACGCCCGTGCGGGAACTCCGGTGAGATTTAATTTCTTTTTTGGGCTCCACACACCTGGCTCACCATGATGCGCATCCACCTCGCAGTCCAACCCCATTGCCATCCTCAACGGGATCATAACCGAGCTCAAAAGCCTCGAAACTTCCCTGCCTTTCGAGCCAACCTTGCTCCAGATCGTGATTCAGGTGTTGGAGCAGATTGTCGCGACTCTTGGCAAAGTGAACCTCCCATCTGCCCGTGGTCCGGCGGAAGAAGCTCTCGCGGCCCGTGCGACAACACCGGTGAGATGTTCTTTTTCGGCTCCAACAACGCACCTGGCTCACCGTGATGCTCGCAGTCCGACCCCATTACCCTCCTCAAAGGAATCATCAGCGAACTCCAGAACATCGAAAGTTCCCTGCCTTTCGAGCCAACCGTGTTCCAGGCCGCGATCAAGGTGTTGCAGCAGGTTGTCGCGATTCTTACGGCTGCCAACAACAGCACGGGGTCCACCGGCACCAAAGCGAATTGAGGCAATTGGCGTTCTTCTGCCGGCCAGGTTCCGATGCAGGCAGAAGACCGTGCTTTGACTTGCCAAAATCGAGAGATCCTTTGTAGACTCGATATCTTCCTTGTTTTGTTTTGTCCGCCTGTTTACCAAATTTCAATTTGATGCTACCTTGAATGTTCAATGGTCATCGGTCCCTGGAACAAATTACAGGCCTTTTTTATTCAAATTGTATCTCGAATCTACCTCAAGTAGCTCCGATCACGTCTCTGGTTCAACGTCCTCGTCCGACTCGGTCTCGTCGGACTCGGGGAGCTCGATGCCCATAGCGCGCCACTTTATGATCTGGCCCTTGTGATGTTCTCGACTGGCGATGGGATCCCATTCGCGGCCCCCGCGCGTGATCGTCCCCATCCCACGCATGAGCATAAAGATGCGCTTCATGACTCTGTGGTGCCTGAGAATGTACAGATGGCCCATTTCGTCGTCGATTTGGATCAGCGTCAGCGGAAGTAGAAAGGTTGGCGTTGTACTGTGCGCGACGAACACGCACGTACGCCTCTAGCGCAGTGACGGCTGAGGTCAGCCACGAGGCTTGCTCGTCCCTCTGCTCTGTACCCCAGGAGCGTAGGATGTATATCTCGATGACTTTGACAGGAGGAGATGGGTTCACTTTGCGTAATGCATCCAAAAGGCCCGTCATACTGTGCACGTTCTTCGTGAGCTCCTGGGCGGCTACCCGGATGAGTTCCACCGCTGGCATCAGCTTGAGGATTTCCCGCCAGGATACCTCGCTGAGGCCCTCAGCGACCGTCATGTCGAGGTGCGTGACGTGCTCCGTGGGCGCGGCGCGCAGGAACTTGGTGATGATCTGACGTAGTGCAGGTCCGGTCTCGGGATGCGAGTTTAAGATGAGGGAGGGCAGTTTTCCTTTCGCGTCGGGCAGGTGGGAGATTCGGGCTGGGGTCCAGACGGTCGTCAGCTCCACCGTAAGTGTGATGCTGGTGGGAGAGAGCACGGGGTCCCGCTGAAATGTCTGCAGGATGAGATGGTGCATGCGGGGTGCTGTCGCAGCGCGCAGACGCGCACGGAGGGGGACGAGCACATCGCGAACTTGAGTCCCGTTGCGGATGCCAAAGGCAGCGAGTTGGATCGCAGTACTGCTTGGGGCATGGATTGCGTGCAGCAGCGCTGTGATGGGGACGACGCTATCCCGAATGTAGAGGTATTGCAACAGCGGCAGGTCGACTGGGTCCGAGTCGACGATAGGGGAGAGGGTGTGGCGTGAGGAAAGCCAGAGGGTTTGTAACCGAGGAGATCTTGCAAGTAAGCGGAGAAGGTCGCCGACACTGCACGGGCTGTCGTCGGCTGATGCTGAATTTCCGCAGGAGGAAAGCTTTAGGTGCTCGAGGTCCTTCACTAGGTGCCAGGGAAGCGCAACGGACGACAGCGACAACGCGCGTAGTTCGGGTAGGCGTCCGTCAAAGAGCTCATCTGGGAGCGCCATTCGCATGCCATCGGGAAGGTCTTCGGGTTTGTGGTATCCTTCGATCGTGAGCGACCGCAATTGGATGAGCGGATGGTTCGGCAGGGTTCCAATGAACTCGGCGATGTGTTTACCCTCGCCGCCGAGTTTGAGTGAGACGATCCTCGACGCATGCGTCATCGTCCATTCGCCCCAGAATATCCCGTCGTAGAGCGAGACCTTCATGTGAAGAGGAGCGACACCCGAGCGCTCGAGCTGAGTGTACATCTTATCGCGCCCGTTCGCCTCGACGTACGACCAGAGCCGCTGCTCGGCGAGTGCCAGCTCGTACCAGCGGCGGCAGACGAGTATGATCTTTGTCCATTTGAGGTCGAAGAGGGAGCGGCGGCCGGAGGCATGCGCATAGAGCTCAATGATCCGGCAGAGTATTTCATTGGGGATCTTGAAGATTGGGACGAGCGCGTTTCGTTTCGTTTTAAGGGCAGTGATCTCGGCGTAGAGGGCTTGCACTCGTCCGTCGATTTCGGGGATGGTGTCGGGCAATATGAAGGCTCTGAGGGGAATTCTGTTAGAGCAGGCGTATGGGCTTAACGGGACGGACGAAGTAGACATGAGGTTTGCCGGATCCGGACGTCAAGGCTGTAATCAAGAGGGTCACACAGAGTGACAGATGACACTTGATCGCATCACACAGCGTGACTCTCCTTCTCTTTACTCTCATGGCGCACGACCACAGCACATCCGACATCAAACGCGCCGAGGGCCTCTGGTTCTCGGACGCAAATCTTGTTATCCAAGCGGAGCAGACTGTCTTCCGCGTGTATGCAAGTCTTCTCGCGCACCATTCCTCCATATTCGCCGACATGCTTGCTCTTCCCACTCCCCCGGAAGCAGAAACATACGAAGGCTGCGCATTTGTTCGTCTTGCCGATTCCGCAGAGGACGTTTGCCACTTCCTGAAGGCGCTCGTATACTATGAGTGCGTGCGCTCATTAGTATTCAATCCGGTATCACTGACTGAAATGCAAATCCATCCAGCTACTTCGAACCAAGTCCAGCTCCGACAACATTCGCCATCGTCGCGGGAATCCTGCGACTCAGCCATAAATACCAAGTGGCACCCTTGAGGCAACGCGCCATTCTGCACCTCTCCGATGCCTTCTCACCCGACTCGAATCTCGACACCTGCCCGGATCCGGGCAACACTAGCAGCTCTGCTCTGCTCCAAGACATTATTACATGCGTCGAACTTCCCTCCATCATTGTCATTTCTCGACAATGTTCTCTGGAATGGATCCTTCCCAAAGTCTTTTACGATCTATGCAAATCCGACTGGAAGGCTGTCAAAATTTTGAACAGTCCGCTCTCCACTCGCGACATGGGCCTCTTCTTCGATGGACGGCACGAGCTGATAATCCGGGAGAACACTAAAATGCTCGAATTCCTCTGGAGCCCCTCTATTGACGGCTGTACAACATCTCTTGCTTGCCAAATGAAGCGTGCCCGTCTCCGTCATGAGACCGAACGTTGGCAAACTATAATAACGCGCCGTTATATCATGCCGCTGGAAATCTGGGATGAAATTGATTGGCACATGTACGGCATGCCCTGCAAGACATGCATTACCGAAATGAAACACTTGCACGAGCAAGCTCGTGTCGACTTTTGGAACCGCCTACCGTCCATTTTCGGTCTTCCTGCCTGGGATGTCCTGCAGACCATGAAGGAAGATGCGCTAAAGCCGCCATCTACCGCAGAGATCTAGTCAGTATTTATTCTCTGGATGCGCGCGTCATTCGTAGCATCTGAACTTCGCTTTATGCAGGCTTATTTGCATTCTCCTTTGTCGTATGTTGTACCCGTAAGCAGAGAAAAACCTCAGCGTGCTGTAGCAGACTTTCTTTGTCATAGATATTTGCAGGTGAGAGTCGATTGTGTGCAGTATTTTCCAGGAAGGTTTAGAGGGATAGTTGTTGTGGCAATGTGGTCCCAGGCGGCAGGGTGCTGTCGCCGCAGGGAACTAATATTTGAAACAACACATGATTTTCTGGCAGCCATCACGCGTGACTCATTCACGTGATCGTGCCTGCTTACCTTTGCTTTTGATGCACCCCGTTTTCCACCTCAAGAAGCTCGACCAGCTGACGCTTCCCCTGCGGGTACTCGATCCTTCTCCGACCATACCTTATCTTTTCTGACTTTTTCCCGCCGTCTTGTCCAGCGAATTGCCACCGCAGCCGCCGAAGAAGACTGCTCTGAATACGACCTTCAGCGGTTCTACGTCCTCACGGAAGATGAATACCGCGACAAAAAGCCGCTCCTGCCCGTCTTCTACATCATGTTAGACCCAGCGCGCGTACCCGCCCCGGCCGACCTGGACCAGAGCCCGCTGCCCCTGCGCGTATCGTGCCCGGTGAACCTCGCGATAACGGCGTTCCGCGGAGTCAGCGCCGTGCTGGAGAGCCTACCAAAGTCGGCGCGAGTGGAGCTCTGGCCGCGGATGATGGCCTGGGTGCGGTTTCTGCACACCTACTATGGCTTCCTGCGCTCCTCGGAGGAGTGCTTTGCCGTGGACACGACGGAACGCAAGATCCTCAACGACTTTATGTTCTTCACGGGCAAGGCCTTCTTGACGACGAGTCTGAACGATATCTCCCCTGCATGGAACACGGAGGGCTTTGTGCTCATGCTCTTCCGCGCATGGGAGCTATCGCTGGGGTACTACATCGAAAAGGGCGACCCGAACTTTATGACGCATTGCGTGCTGCTGGTGCCCGAGGAGTACACCCTCGCACAGTGCGAGGAGGCCATCGAGGGCAGTGGTGGCTCCTTGAAACACCTCGCGAGGCTGTTGACGCGGAATCTGGTGCTTGCGACGCCGCTGCTTGTCAAGGACTTCAAGCACCAGCTGCTCGTCCACCGCACCTGCTGCGCCATCTCCGGGATCGACGCCGCGCTGGGTGTACCCGGGAGTAACAAGCCTGATCACTGGCCGCTCATGCGTGCGGTCATGGCGTCCGACGGCGTCAGGGAGCTCACGAACATCTTCTGCGTCCTCGCGGACAGCGGTAAGACAACCCGCGACATCGAGGGGCTTTGGGAAGAGGTCGTGCAGAAGGTCGTGCAAGTCATCGGATACGCATTCTTCATGGGCCCCGAGCACGTCCATCCCGCAATCGAAGCGGGGTTCCTCGTCGGTGTGGTCGACTGTGGCTACGGGCGCATTGCGGATTCGCTGTTCAAGCGCCTGGAATATCTTCTCAGCGATCTCCTTTCGTGCATGACCATCTTCCTCGAAGTGCACGACGCATTGGTCCGAGCGGTCGTGGGGATCGGCAAGCAGCGTACATCGACGGAGGTATTCCGAAATTCCAGGATATTCAAGGCATGGCGGCGTTTCGAGGGAGTGCTGAGCATGGTGGGCAAGATGGTGATGCTGTTCAGAGCGCGCCAAGCGACGTTGCGCGTGTGTGATAATGTTCGGGTGAGTGTGTTCTGTTATCGATTTCGATGTACGCTTATCCTGTCCAGTGTGGACGCATGGGTGAACGGGAGTCCTTTCGGAAGTGTGCTGGGTGCAATATGCGCGTATACTGCAGCCGAGAATGCCAGCGGGCCGATTGGAAGGAAGGACGTCACCGCGATGGCTGCGGTACTGCACGATACACTCGCATTGGTATGTTTTATCATCCTAAGTTGGCTACGAACACTGAAATCATCGTCCTGCCCAGCCCACCGAAAAGTCTTCTCCAAACAACAACTCTCGTTCTTCCGGTTCATCCTAGCGACGTACTACACCACGCTGGACGCGGATTCAGACCGCGAGATGATCAAAGCGCTCGTCTACCTCCGGCCCGCCGTCCTCCGAAACGATCCCGCCACAGACACCGTACCCGTGACGATCTTCGAGTTCCGCGGCGGGCCGCCGACGTACCAGTGCGTGACGACCGAGCCCGCCGACACACTGCGGGCGCGCAGTGCGATTGTGCAAGACGACGCGACGTTCGACGAGTGGGTTGGCCGTGCACGGAGGAGTAATGGGCGGATTGCGCTGCATGCGATACATGTGCATGTTGGCGCGGGCGAGCGATGGGTTGTGCTGCCGCTCAGGATGAATATGAGCTTTATGGGGGACGCTGCGGCGAGGTTGGTGAAGGCGATTCCACGAGTGGGAGAGGATGGGGACGAGTATGAGCGGTTGAAGAAGGAGTTCGCGGCGGTGAAGGTGCCGGAGAAGTTTAATGCTGTTTATTAGAGGCTAATGCTTAATCTATTTGAACAACATCGCCGTGTGTCTGAGGCGAGACAAGCCGAGCCAACCCAAGGCGCTAAAAGAATTCATCGGAGGACGAGTCGTCTACATCGTAGCTCGCGCTATTGAATGCAAGACGCATGGGATCACCCCAAACGTCGGAGCTTAGGTCGAATCTCTCACAAGGATCTAAAAGAAACCGCTCATCAGCACTAGTTGGCTTTCGCATGCGCGCGCGCACCTTTAGGATCCTCTGGCCACCGATATTCACCTACTCCGCCCGAATACTCATCGTCCGCCCTCGCCTCGACGGAAAACCGACCACTGAGAACGCTGGCATATACGAGTGGAGGCTTCCACGCGGATGCGGGACAGTTCTCCTCGCTGGCGTCGACATCGAGATGGAATGAGGACAATGGCCGGCTGCGTCCGAAACGGAAAAGGATGGAAGCGATGCGGCTGTATACGATGGAAAGGCACTTTGAGAAAGACACGGATAGTGTAAAGTGGTGGAGACTCGGCAGGAGCGATGGGTCGGCGTAGAGTGTGTTACGCGGAGGAAATACCTCTTCGTTGTATCGGTCGACGCGCAGGTGAAGGACCTTCACGGAGGAGAAACATTCCATCGTCAACCACTCTCTATCGCCGTCGAATTCTCTGCCGTCTTGCTGCTGCAAGGACTCGGATGGGGTGCTGGGACTCGGATGCACAAGGTGCAAGGTCGAGATTGAGCATCCAGACCCTGAGCGGATGTGGAATGAACGAAGGATGTCGCGGCCTGCGGGGCCGGACATGGTCAGTCCGAGGCATTCGAGATTGGGGAGAGTGAGGCGATCGAGGACGAGGAATGCATCGTAGGCTGGGTAAGATGTGATCCGGAGGGATTTTAGGTTCGAGAACTCCATTGGGCCGTGGTCTTTGTCCGGGGTCCCGACACGGCACTGCAAGCTCGCGAGGTTGGGGCAACAGAGCACCAGTTGACAGAATGCACTGAATGTCAGGGCTGGTCGACCATCTTCGATATCGACCTGTACCAACGTTGGAGAGTTGATCAACGCCTTCGATGAGAGCTCGCGAAGTCGCAGGTTGCGCAGGCGGGGAGCATTGCGGAGGATGTCTTCGACGTGATATGTTCTCGCCGCAGCTGCCAAGCTTTCGAGGTGAGGAAGTCGTGTGCCGAGAGGGACCAGTTGGCGAAACTGATCAGGAGACAGGTCGGCCTCCAGGGAGCGAAGGGACGATACATTGAACGCCTTGAAGTATCGTGGCAAAGGAGAAAAATAAAGCTAGAAGATCCGAGTCCAAATGTGAGATTCTGCGCAGTTCAAATCACAACCAGTTGACATACGGTGCGTTCCATGAACATCGGCTGACGGATCGTCAGCACCCCCGGCACGCCTTTGCCGCGAGCTGTCCAGGCCTTGAAAACGGAGACACTGTTCCCGGGTCGCAACGTGATTTTCATGCCGGAATACCACGCCGCGCGAAGCTCGAGATCCAGCGAATTCCACAGCTGTGGCAGGTGCTGTGCAATGGCCCGCCACTGCGCACAGATCTGCATGAGCAGGAGCGGCGCGGAGTCGATGGAAGGTCGGACCCGGCCGTGGGCGGGCAGGCAGGCAATGAAGATGAGGCTGGTGATTTCCACGGGAAAGGAGAGAATGTGGATTGGAGGTAACTTGAATAATAATGTCGAACGCTTGAGCGCTGCTTCCGCTTCGAGACGCGCTGTTTTTAGAGCCTCCGAACGGACGACGTGTTGTGTGCGTGCATTCGCCAGTGTGGATCGTATTTCGGCGAGGACGGCGCGTTGTGTATGAGCAGACGCGTCGGGAGTTGGGAGTTGGGGTAATGCGAGCATGTCACCCCCAGCGCTCGATGTGGTAGGAAGCAAAAGAGCAAAGGTCACGGGTTTTGATGGCCGAAAACAAAAGTAGCTAAGTACGGATAGAAAACTCTCGTCCTGTCCCTCAATTCAGCTGAGCAGACTGCCACCCAGCCAATGGCGTCCAGATCATCTCGCTCAACGTGTTCGGGGCTGAGACGAACCCCACTCGCACGCGCGTGTTTGTGGTGGGCCCAGTTACGCCGTCCGTTAGCGCGTACAGCACCTGGCTACTCGGCCACATGACGATCTGCTTCGTCGTGAGACAGTCGGTGCAGGAAGGACCCCCACGCCATGTCGCCCCGTTGGCAGCATCGTAAATGTATTCGCTGAGGATGTTCTGCGGGGAGAAGAAGTACACGCGGATCTATAGTACCCGTGTTAGCCCAAAGTACGACCTCGGAATACTCGTACTCACCTCCTGGAACGTCCCCGAGTTGACCGAGACTGCCGCAATGGGGGTCACGGCGCGGACTTGTGATGCAGGAACCAGCACCCCAGCGCCATAGCGTACACCGCTGTTGAACGGCCCGCTGATTGCGAACTCTTCGATGCTGTTGTCTGGGTTCTGAAAGTAGATGCGCGTGTCGTCGTCGGCAGCTGTCGCCTGAACTGCGGCCACGACTCCGACGAACGCGACTCCGATGATGTTCGGGCTGGGCTGAGGGCCAACAGTTGCGTTATTTGCCTCGGCGCGGAGTGCAAAGGTAAGCGTGCTGCCCAGTGCGAGCTGAGTATGGCAGTAAGTTGAAGACACCAGCTAGTATGATTATTTCACTGACCAGGCAGACTTTAATTCGGAGGAGCTTGGAAACGAGCATTGGAAATACGTTTCTGAGTTTCGGATCGCGACTTTATAGCGCGTACTGTTCCTTCCCAAGGCACTATCCCTCTATCACCGCAGCCAGATATTGAAGCTTCTTCCATGTAGCTGCCAGTGAGGCACAACTTGCTGCGAAAATTGAACCATTGGCAGGGTATAGATAGCCGCGGATTCAACAGCTCCGCGAAGTGCGGCAGAAGACTTTCAAGTTTGACAAGGCGATTCAGCTGCTCAGCGGCAGAGGGCGTTCAAGTTGTTGCGATACAAGTAGAAAGCCAGACAGAGGACAGATGATTATGCGGCGTAGGATTCTCAAAGAAAGAACGATGAGCTACAGGCTCCTCCGCTTCGAGATCAAGATGGCTGCGTTGCAATTGACGTTGTTGATAGATGGGGAAAACGGTCAGGACCCGGCGTTCAGAAGGAAAATGAAAACATGATGGCGGGAAGCAAGAAGGAAAGGTCACGAGTTTGATTGATAGCTGTAAAGATTTGTGACGCCGTGACTGATGAAATGATCACGCGGCGATTGCGACGATTGCGGCAAACAATCATGCGCTTGTCGGCAAACCATCATGCGACTCATCCTACCCGAATGGCCGACGCCATTCATTCCTTGCTATTGCATTGCCGCTAGACTTCGCCGTGCGCACCCTCCTAAGCTCTCAGGTAGACGGAATCGGCTGGGCGCCAAGTTTACTAGTCAACGATTGCTCTTCATCTGGTGTCAAGCGGCAGAACTTCTACGGGCTGTGCGTTTCTCAAGCATGGCTGCGCATTTCGGTTACAGCCGTACTTCGAACTCCGCTGTAACGGCGCAAGCGCTCTCGATGTGGACGGATAAGAGCTCGGCCGATTCTTACCTCCATGACTCGTGCGTAAACACCGCTTCTGCTAGGCTGGATTGGTCCGATTGACTGCATGGAGGGTGGTCAGGACGCAGACGGTCCTACGTCGAGAGTAACAAGCCCGAGTAGCAGCACGCGTTCATGCGCTCATTACGTTCTCACGACACCTTTTCTTAACCTCCGTTTCAAGGGGAGATTGGGATCGCGGCTCGGACCGTCGCCGCCGCCGAGTCGTTGTTAAGACGGTGCTCCCATCCCGTCTGCGAGCTCTTTTCCCTCCATGTCCACGGAACTCGCGATTGTAGACGACAGGGACCCGACTATCGCATACGGCGGCTCCTGGTCGGACGGCGGCGTGGCGCAGGAGTTTCAGAGTACAACGCATTGGGCGTCAGCGGCGGGTTCCACTGCGAGGTTCAGCTTCACGGGTGAGTTTACAGCCTTTCTTCGGTGTTCTCGGCGGGGGGGGAAATCCGCTGGCACTGACGATGGGATGCAGGAACTTCTGTCGCAGTATACGGAACCGTCGCATCCGGCTCGACCCAGGCCAGCATGAGCTTCAGTGTGGACGACGGTCTCAGTACGGGCTCGTACACACGGCCGAGCGGGCTCACAGCCTATATCCACCATGAACTGCTCTTTGCATCCCCGACTCTTGACGACGCAGAGCACACACTCGTCATCACGCAAACACTGGCCCAAGCACACGGCGTCATTTATTTCGATTTCCTCACATACTCGACGACCTCTCCGCCTGCCAGTGCCGGCGCAGGAACCTCCTTATTCGTCGACGACCAGGATGCACGGATAACGTACCAACCCAAGTGGATTTCGGCGGGAGGCGATGGCGACTTTATGCACACTGCGCAGATAAGTCCCGGTGCGGGGGCGCAGCTGAGTTTAAATTTCACTGGTGCGTTTGACTTCCTTCTCGCATGCGTCCCCAGCTTGAACTTGAAACCAATTCCAGGCCGCGGAATCGCACTCTACGGCGACCTTACTCCCGGGATCCAAGTGAACGTTTCTATCACGCTCGACAGCGGTGCCCCAGTGTTCTTCGTCAGGTCCCTCGCAACTGGGCTCTCCTTGACGAACAACCTGATATACCAATCGGGAGATTTGGCCAACGGGACGCATACGCTCGTGGCGCGCGTCGAAAACAACAACTCGATTGCGGTGGATTACCTCCTCGTTGTTCCCCCCGCTGCCGGAGCCGGGATCGTCTACAATATTGCCGCCGAGTAACTCGAGCACCGATACGACTTTGTCGTCGAGTGTACAATCGACCTCCACGGCGACACCAACAACACCAGTTTCAAAGCACAGTCATAATCACACGAATCGCCTTATAATCGGGGCCTGCGCGGGCCTTCTCGGCTTCATACTCCTACTTGCGACTCTCTTGTGCTGCGTTCATCGACGGAGGCGTAGACGGGGATCAACTAGTGCGTCCTTTAAGTTTATCTTAGTTGAATTCTGAATCTGACGCGGTTTACTAGATTCCGTCCCGACGACCTCGGTCGTCGTTCCGTTCATCGCCACCAGTCAGAGCATGATTCCCTTGCTGAGCCCTCCGTATTTGGATTCTCCATCGCATCACACGTCCATGTCCAGCTCCCCCTCTGGCTCGCCGCTTACGATTAACTTCCCGGGGAAACAACACCCGTGGAGAGCTTCTTCTCGGCATGCCAGTGAGCTATACCACTCGAGCTCAGGCTCCTCGTTGGCCTCCGCCTTCAGCTGGGGCGGATCGCCCATCCGCAGCAAGCTCAGCATGGGGAGCCTTGTGGTTGACCCTCAATTGCAATCACAATCACCGGCGCAGCCGAACCCTACCTCGCCTGCAATTGGCAGTCCGCTACGGAGCGTTGTGGCTATCGCTGATCCTACGCCTCATTTGGAGGGACCGGAGCCGGAAGACGAGCAACCGCCGGCCTATGTTGAACAGGGGACATGAGCGGGATTTTTATCCTGGACTTTACGGACGGGTGTCATTCACGGTCATCCTTGCAGAACTGTTCCATACTGGTCTATTTTTTGAATCGACAACGGACGTTTAATGTCATCGCCGAGATGCCCGTGTGGCGTATGAGACGGGTTTTCTTCACCGTGCACAAAATGATACCGGCGTCGCGCGTCTGTCTGATCATGGCACTCTGAGTATCGGTCTCAGAGTAAATATTAATACCCGTAGCCAACCTCGGAGAGATTCATCATTACCTTGCTCGATAGAGTACGCGCGTCACTTGCTGCTGCATATGTATCTCTGCGGCTTCCGCTCGCGACTTGCCCGCTGGAGCGATGCCTGTTATCATGGGCGCATATGGAGCGTAATAATCATAGCGCGCGGGAAGGAGCAGCTGCCTTTTACCGGTTTGAATCACAATGACTAGTCTCGCTGGCGGATCTTTAAGGACGCCGATGATGGGCCTCCGGCCGGAAAATCACGCCCAGTGTTTGTCTCCGGGCTGTTGCCAAACATCATCATGATCTTCTTTGTCATCTGCCACCATCCGAGTCACCGCACAGTCCCATTCCTTTCGAACGTCCATCTCGGATACAGTACTGGTGAGTATTTCGGGGTGTTGGAGTCTTGAGACTTGGAGTCAATGGAGTGACGGTTGGACAGGCGGCGATTTGCTTGGGAAACAACTCCGTGGGTGCCCAATCGCTGGCTGTGAACACTCCCTCTCTTGCCCACGGTGATCTTCGATCTTGAGCGGGCCGCACTAATCTGTGCTTCTTCAACTCTCCAATGTCAATTCGACGGCGAATGGCTGGTTTGACAGCGATAATGGCAGATCCCAACTGGCATCTGCGGTATAGTCGCGGCTTGTCGCCACAATCGCTCCTGGATAATGATCCATCCACTCTATGTATAGTGGCTATGTGGATACGTTATTTAAGGCTCTATCGCCAATGCCTATCTGACATTCGAGCTCCCTCTGCCCCGTATGGCCCCCACTCTCGACGGAACCATAGGAGCAGGACTGCTCGGCTTTGTCTTCAGCACCTTCCTCTTGGGAGTCCTCACAATCCAGGTATTCAACTACTACCGGAACTTCTCCAAGGACAGGCTTTCCCTGAGGATTACGGTGAGCCGCTTGCCCGTATTTTCTACCAGTCATCAGCTTCATTTCTGATCAGGTCGGGGCAGTCTGGCGAGTTTCATGTCCCCAGGAAAGCTATTCCGCTCATTAAACATTCAGGATATTGGACCTGGGGCATACTATTTGTGGCTGGAGCGGAGTCAGTGCCCGCTTAACGCAAAAAAACCACTACTTACCACCATTCCCACTGCCAGTTATATGCAATCGTCGTGACATTTTACGGCCAACCTCAACACATCTTGAATCCCCCACCGGCTATCGCCTACATCCCTGTCTTCTCCTGTCTTGTCTCGCTCCTAGTCCAGGTGAGCACTATCCCACCCTCAAGGGAAACTTCAGCCATTCATTACCGCTTGCAGTCGTTCTTCAGCATCCGCATTGGCCACCTCACGAAGAACTGGATCGCAGCGCGCATGCTCCTGGTCTTCTGCGCGATACCCTCAGTTCTCACTTTCATTGTCGTATTCATCCTCCAGCGGCACGGCGGAACTTCGTTCACTTCATTGCAAACGGGCAAGGGACGAATCATCATGCTCGTCATCACCACATGGCTGCCATGCTCGCATATACTGCTCGCAGCTGTATTATGTTGGCATCTTTGGCCATTCCGGGGTGCAAACAGTACAATCCTTTTGAGGTACGCCTGGGCTTGGTTGTTGTCGACAATCGCATTGCTATTTATTCAAAATTTCAAATTAGCACGAAGAAGATCGTCGACAAGATCATCATCTGGACCATTGGTTAGTTCTCTCAGTAAGCTAGATTATCAAGGCACTCATTTGATCGTGATAGAGAGTACACTTCTCACCTGGTAAGATCCGTCTTTGAATCGGAGAACCTCTTGTGATTACTCGGCCAGCATGGTTGCTCTTGTTGAGATGATCGCGCTGAGGGGAGGAAGAGAGAAGATAATGGATTATTATTGGAGGGCTTAGAGCGAGGCTTATATACTGTACAGAAGTATTTCTAGCATATTCTACAAGTAGAGAGAACAGCGGAATGGATGAGTAAGAAGAATCGGGGAGAACGTCGGGGACGTCGGAGCTTGATAAGATCCGATGATCTTATCTAATCAATAATTACAACACTCCCCCTCAAGCGCGGACGTATCGGGCGTGTACGAGAAGTTCGCGATTGGATAGAGTGCCGTAAATGAATGGTTGGAATTAAAATGTGTAAGATGGCAGAGGAACTGAATGCTCGCGAGAGCTGGGTTTCTCCCGAGTGGAACGGTGATCGATGTTGGCGTATTTGGGATGGGAACGGTGCGCGGAAGGTGTGCGCGAAGTGAATACTCCCCCTGGAACGATGGCGGGGACGTGAGGATTGTTGGCGGAGTTGTGCCGTGGGGTGCTGTGGGGATCCTGTGAAAATCCCTGGCGGATGATACACGCTTTGTAGCGTAAGATGGTGCCGTGAGCATCGCGGCGGGTGCGGAAGATCCAGGAAAATGGCGGCGGGAGCTGGCTAGAGGTGGAGGCGGGAATAGCGCCGGAGGAAATGGCGCGTGAAAGTTCCGCGTTGATTGCGGATTGCCACTGAGACCAGTGGTGACGCGACTGTGCTTGTTCGACGGATAGCGGATCTGCATCGTAGACGATAACGTTAGCGTGGGAGCGTGGAGTCGATGGCGGGTGATGCGCGTCTGGATGCGCGTGTGGATTTCCGGAGAGCGGAGGTATGAATGTCGGAGCCTCAAGCTCAGGAATTAATGGAGAGGGTAGAGAATTCTGCTCCCCCTTGAGCTGGGGCGGAGACAGAACAGGACGTGGCTCGGATGTTGAGCCGGTGGGAATGACAGCGGGAGTGTCGACGGAAATGAACGCGTAGTCAATGGTGGGCTGGGATTGCCACTGTGCGACATGGGCCTGGGAGTTCTGGTGATGCCGTTCGCGTGAGGTGCGTCCGTTGCGTTCCTTCTCTTCGTCAGAGAAGGTGATTCCACGTTTGGTGTCGTGGCAATCAGCTTTGATATGTCCGATTCTGCCACAGCCGTAGCAGGTGATGTCGGGATTGAACTTGGTTCGGCGGGCGCTGGCATCGTGTGGCATGTTGTTATGATGGCGGGCCGTGAGTGCGACCTCGTCGGAGTTTGGTTTGGCGGTACGACGGCGATCCTGCTCGAGAATACGAGCGATCAGTTTGGACGATTCCGTGAGTGATGCGGTGTCGATGCCGGAGATGAACGTGTCCCAAGAGTCGGGAAGCGAGGTGAGAAGAGTGATGGAGAACTCAGCGTCGGTTAGCTTAGAGTTCTGGGCGGCGAGTTTGGTCCGGAGGTTGGTGAGTGACCGGATATGCTCCTCGATACTGGCACCTTCTTCACAATGGAGGCGGAAGAGTTGGCGGCGGAGGAGTACGACAGCGATAACGCCTTTAGGCTGATAAGTGTCAGCGAGCGTGGACCAGGCGGCTGAGGATGTTTCCGTGTTGGTAATGTAAACCAGCGGATCATCAGCGACACGGAGACGGATTTGGGAGAGGGCTTTACGATCCTTCTCCTGCCAGGCTGTGATGGCGGCGGCTTTGGTGCCTTGTGGATCGACGATGGCACCGGAGGCGTTGAATGTATGCGTGGGGCAAGGATTTTTCCCGAGCGCATAGTCGATGAGACCGACATCTGTCAAGATATCGACCATCTTGACAGACCATGTGGAGTAGTTGGCTTCCCCGAGGAGATGCTGGATGCGGTACGCGGGGGAATTGTCGACGTAAGACATGATGGATGATGGGGAGATATACGCAAGCGGCGTGGAGATGTGCAGAGGCGCTTAGGGCGTTACACGGCGATGGAGTGGACTGGAGGCACGTAAGAGGCGTCGAGTGTGCGTTACGTGTGAACTGGATGTGCGCGGATCCGGAATGCGCGGAGTAGGAGATATACGCGGAGATGCGTGGAGTAGAGAGGCGGAGTGGCCTGGAGATGTACGCGGAAGGCGTGGAGATGGCTGGAGACTGTGCGCGGAAGGCGCAGAGCGAGGTAGAACCTGTTTGAGCTGGTAAGGCTATCAATGAGGCGATGATCAGCGAGAAGCTGATGAGAGAAGCGTCGCGGGAGAAGTTCAGTTACGGCCGGGGCCCATAACCTGTTGAGATGATCGCGCTGAGGGGAGGAAGAGAGAAGATAATGGATTATTATTGGAGGGCTTAGAGCGAGGCTTATATACTGTACAGAAGTATTTCTAGCATATTCTACAAGTAGAGAGAACAGCGGAATGGATGAGTAAGAAGAATCGGGGAGAACGTCGGGGACGTCGGAGCTTGATAAGATCCGATGATCTTATCTAATCAATAATTACAACAGCTCTCGTCTATCTCATCATGGTGGGTCATCTCTCCTCCCTTCGCTCGTATTTGTGATTCTTTCGTAGTATCTTACGCGAAAGGACCGTGAGTATTTCGGAGACAACGCCTCCCACTAGGACTAAACCGATGCAGTGATCTGGCTGGCCTTCTACGTCGTGCATCCTAAACGTACGTCCATCGCACCAAAGATCAGTAGAAGTATTAACGTGGTATAGTGCTCTCCAATACGATGATGGCCTCGTAAGTGCTCCCACCCGACGAATAACAATGATGCCGACTACTCCGATACAGGCTGAACTCCCGTCATCCGAAAGATCTACACAACTCGGCCACTGGCGGAACGCTCTCACTTCACATCGGCGGTGAGACGAGCAGGGGCAGAATGAACACGGTGTGCAACATTCATGCCATCTGGCACTCGACAAGCATCGCTGAACGAGCCGCGCGCAGGATATCTCACTCCACCGTATCACCGCTGAGATGCCTGTGGACATGGGTGGAGATGAAGGTATTCGACAGAAGAACAAGCCAGAATGGGACGCTGTGTAATGCATGTATGTATCGACCAAGAATCGGGGTACTCCCGCCACTGTCGCGGCAGGCAAAGACTTGGCAAATTCACAAAGCTCCCGCGAATATGTCGGGAGAAGATCTGATGGGGCTGTAGCGGCTACTTTCGCTATCGCGTCATCCCGCGCGCTGCGCCTTGCAAGTTCAACCAAAAAATATATCGGCATGACAGGAGAAGATCAGTGAAGTTAGATGGCTGTCGCAAGTGATTTTACTATCACCGTCGTTCATTCGCTGATCCCACACTGCACGCTAACAGTTGGACTAAATTTGCTTGCGCCACCGGGCGCGAATCTCGAGCCATTCAGCCCATCGCGTAAAATGCGGGAATTTTATCCGAAAAACAAGGGATTCTCCTCGATGGTGGGAGTTTTGTGGTTCCTCATCTCCCTTCCTTGGGTTGTCAGGGGAATACCTGACGTGGATGGGCGCGGGAGTGTTTCTTCGAAGTCTTCGAGATATAAAGGATTCGAAGCATACTGGCCCTGGGAGACAGACATCCGCGCATATGGCTGGCCTCGACGACACACTCGGCGCGACCGTGGTGGGGTTTGTCGTTAGTACCTTCCTGCTGGGAGTGCTCTCGCTCCAAGTCTTCCACTATTATCGGAACTTCCCCGATGACCGTCGGTCGATGAAGATCCTAGTGAGCGTCTTCCTTTTCGTAGAGTTTTATCTGAGACTCTAAAGGTCGGCACAGTCTGGTCAGCTTATCATATGCAAAGGAATGCACCCTCACCGTAATCTTCTTGCAGGCTTCTAGACCTCGGACATACGATATGTGGTTGGATGGGGGTGAGTTGTATGGCCGTGGATCAGCAAAAGACTCACCGCTGGAAGATTTACACCATGGTAGTGACATTCTACGGCCAGCCGGAACATCTCATCCACCTACCAGTACCAATTCGCTACCTTTCCGTCTTCTCTGCACTGCCAATTTTCCTTGCCCAAGTGCGCGATGATTGCTTTCACTCGTACCTTCACTTACCGCACATTGGCAGGTGTTCTTCTCCACCCGGATCGGCCGTCTATCAGGATATTGGCGCATCGCGCGGCTGCTCATGGTCTTCTGCGCGATCCCAACGATCCTGACCTTCGCGCTGCTCATCGTTGTCGAGCGCCGTGGAGGGAATATCATCGACTTACAAGCCGGCCCTGGGCACGTTCTCATGCTCATCACGACTGCCTGGCTTCCGTTCTCGCATGTTGCGCTCGCGGCGGCGCTTTGCTGGTATCTCTGGCCATCGCACAAGGTGGAAAGTGGGTTCACTCTCAGGTGAATAGAGCAAGATCTTGCGCATATGATGGTTGATTAGATTGTCTTTCGAATTTCAGGACGAGAACCGTGATCGGTAAGATCATCGTTTGGACTATCGGTGAGTGCGAGTGAATTTGACGTTCGCTTGAGTTGACTTGAAATTCGCCAGAAACCACTCTTATTGCTTGGTGAGATTTTTTGTGGAGCTTGAGACCAGCGGCCAAACGCTCATGAGCGCCAGTGTCGTGGCAATTCTCTATGTGATCACGGTCAGTACTAAGGTTTTTCGCTGCTTTCGACTTACATTGTACAGTACCTGACCAGGAAGGATCGTAAGGCCATCTTCGTCTTGATCTGATCCGCGAACTGAAGAGCTTTCTTAGTCGTCTGGATGGCCTTCTACGCTGTGCATCCCAAAAGTATGTTCATCTTGTCGATAGAGACCTTCGACGCCTGAAACAAATCAGTCATATCCAACACAATGATGGCCTCGTACGTCGTTGGCATTGTAGGAAGGAATTTTCGACCAACCTCTACGTATAGCTTGAATTCGCGGGCTGCGGGAAAGGCAGAACCCTGCAGCAGAACGATACAGATTGGCATGAACGATGTCGTCATCATCGATGTTGAGCAGGCAGGGTCTACGGTGCGCCATCCAAATGAAAACTGTATGATTTCTAACGCGGATATGATAGAATTCCGGCTTGGACTTCACCCCAGGTGGTATCGGGTCAACTACAGAGGCTGAGCGTGGAAAGTTCGGAGCGCGCAGAGAGTCAAGCGAGTCCAAAACGGGATATTAACTTGGATGCAGTCGTTGCCGGTGAGTTTTTTGCAGGGCGACAGACCACTAGCGACGGGACAATTAAGTAGAACCTGTACAGTTCAAGCAATCAAGTCAATGATCCAATTTACCTATATATCTGTGCGTCCAGGACGGCCGGGAGAAGCACACGACGTTGTTGCAAGAAGCAAAGCGTGATGATGGGGATCAGCTTTGGCCGTGTTTGTTTCGCACGCCTTCGTTGCCATCGCCCACGCCGTCCTCGACGAGTCCTACAATGCTCATTAGTGTTCGACTTCAACCCTTAAGGCCTTCCCTTGCTGCTCATTAGCATAGACCATCTTCGACCTCAAGATACGGGCCTAGTCAGGCATGCGACCCTCGACCTGGACTGGGAGGATGAAGAGAGGCCATGAACGGCCAATATCGGTGCGTTGGCTCTCGTCTTTTCCCCTGTATCCTGATCCTTGCGTTTGTACTAGTCTATGCACAATTGCTGGCGGGGACAGCGACTCTGTCTGCTGAAGAACGGACGAGCAGAAGCGGTCAAATTTCAATGCGACGCCTCCGACGGGCCCTTCCGTCCATGCTTAGTTGAGCGCTGAGCGGTCGTTCGGGGCTGCGGTGTGTAGGGGAAGACCTTGACCTGGCGATATCGGTGAGCTAGCTCTCCTCTCTTCGCTCTCTTCTCACAATGAGGCCAGACACTACTCGCGCGAGCAACCCTCCCCACGCTCCTCCGACCTCATTGCCAATGCTCTGCCGTCACCGCCGAGTGGTACGGGCTCCTCTACGCCAGGCTTCCATTCCCTTCCCCTCCATCCAGTACCAGAACGCGGAGGCGGCTGTTAGGGCTCGAGAACGCAGACATTGTTTCGGAGGGAGACGCAGGAAAGACAGACGACGGATGAGGAACGCTCTTACCGACCGTCTTCGCCCTCCTTCACGGCTGCCATGCTTGCGGATCCTTGTGGCCAACGGCATGTCGCCTTGGTCCGTTTTGGAATGGTGATGCGACACTGGAAGTCCTTCCCCCGCATCTTCCACAACCCTCCAACTTCGCTCCTAAATGGGTGGCTTGCATCTCTTCGCAGTTGCTCGCAACCGTCCGGACAGGGTAGAACACATTTTGGGAATCCTGCCGCTTCTCGACGAGAGCATGGTCTACACCGCATTGCGAGCGGTAGCACCTTCGTCTCTCCGCTCGGTCGTTCTAGCCCCGAAGATGACCATACTCCCTCCCCGTTCGTCGACGCTGCCTGTCCACTCCTGATATTCGCCCTCGCTTCGGATGGGACAGCGGGATAGTGCTGGCTGCCTGGCGCGTGTACCAGCCTTGTTGCTCGAGGCGTCGGGAGCCTCGTATTCCTTCGACGCCCGGATGGACTTGTTCGTAATCGCCCTGCCCGCATACAAGGCGTTCCGGTTACCGTTTTGGGCGGCGGCCACGAAGCAAAGAAGACTTCATCGTACCACGCGCACACGAAACGTGGTGGGATGAGCGCGCGGTGTGCTAGCTTCTCGGACTTGAATTAGGCAGCTCAGCGATCAGCTCCACCGACGAACGACTTGCTTATAACGACAATCCCTCCTCTTCGCCCACCATCTCCCATGCGTACCGTTGCCCTCCTCGCTCTCGTTGCCTCCGCCTCCGTCGTCGCCCAGTCCTCGTCTGCCACCGAAAGTGCCGCTGATGCCAGCCCGTCTATCAGCCCATGTATCCTCGACTGCCTCACCACCGCCGGGACCGCATCGCCTTGCATGACCTTGTACGTCGTCCCTCCCGGCCCCACTCCCACTCGCAGTTACTCACACGCGTCTCCAGTACAAACGTCACCTGTGCCTGCACCGACGACGAGTTCCAGAAAAGCACCGCTGCGTGCATCATGGACCAGTGCCCCGACGAGATGGAGGCTGGGCAAGAGCTGCAGGACGCTAACTGCGGTGCGGGTGCGTTCCTTTCCTTTCACTTTTACTCTTACTCCTCGATACTGATTCGCATGTACCCAGACGAATCGGCGTCCGCCAGTGCCACAGCTGCTAGCACCAGCCTCACGGAACTCGCCACATCCGAGGCATCGACGCCCTATGTTGTCGGATCGACTACGTCGTTGGTCGGCGCTTCTAGATCTGCGTCTGCTTCCGCCTCCGCCGATGCGCACTCGTCCTTCGGCACTGCCGCCTTCCTCACCCCGCGCTTGAGCTTCGCATCTGCCAGCGTCGTCCTCGCCGTCTTACTCGGTGCTGCGGTCGTTCTGTGATGTATCCAAGCGCTGTTACTAGTACAAGTACACTACATCCATATCTTGTCCGTCCACTCTCAGCTGGTTATACATACGTGTCCATCGTATTCATCTGTGCGAGTCCCACCTTCTGGTGGTCGTTATATCGGAAACATGCTTGGGGTGCGATGGGACAGCCGAGAGCAGGTCTAGATCTGCTTGAAGTGTATCGAGAGCTCATGATCATACGCGGCTTGCCTTTTCAGCGACGGTACGCGGAGGTCCTGGCCACGTTAGCGTTGTGCGGCCTCACGATCCATCAAGTCAGAGTCAGAGTCGGTCATCGAGATCATGATGCTGGTCGTGCTGAGACTCCGAATTCTCAATGGGGGCAATGTATCTGGTGCGCGTAATGTCGTGTTTTCCTATCTCCTGGAGCGGTAGATGCAGTTAAATGTGAGGAGGATGTCCGTGAAGAACGCGAGCATCGTTGCAATTTCAAACTTGAAGACAATCTACGTGAAGATGGAGAGATTTCCAACGAATGGTCCCTAATGGGCGGTAACATTAGTAAGGTTTGGAGGGGAAAATACTCGAACGAACCATATACACCAGATTCCTGTTCTGGATCTTCCAGCTCTGACCCTGAAGAACCCAATAGTCCTGATACTGTCCATACGCCACCAGCACTTCGCCCTCGAAAGCGCCCATTCCGAAATGCGTCGCCGTATAATACGTGACGGAAAACGCCGCGCGCTCGTTCAGGATTTCGATGACCTGCGTGCCGAACGAATGTTGCGTCGTGACGCTCTCCAGACTCGCCGCGAGCACGGCTTGGATGGTGGTGAGCGGCGTGAGGACGTTGAGCGGGGCCGAGTAGTTCGCCACTGCATCGTCCGCGAAGACGAGTGCCAGAGCGTCGAAGTTCTTGCCGTCGATGCTGAGCGGGTAGTGCCCGAGCGTCGAG
Organism: Mycena amicta; assembly: GCA_029282125.1. Lineage (NCBI taxonomy): Eukaryota > Fungi > Basidiomycota > Agaricomycetes > Agaricales > Mycenaceae > Mycena > Mycena amicta. The sequence goes on along the minus strand of JARIHP010000032.1, from coordinate 524,097 downwards.
CGGATGAGTTCGCTGGCGCCAGGGTTGGCGTGCGACGGCACTGGGAGCAGTACCGGTAGGTCGAACGCCGAAATGGGTGTGGTGCTGGGAGGGGGTAAGGTTGCAAGACTTGTGTGGGCGACGCCGAGGAGGACGGTTAGAAGGGCTGCGAAACGCATGGTCAGAAGAGAGATGCGAAGATGGTGGGAGCTAATAAGTAGACAGCCTGAGTCCATGCTGCCAGTGGATCTTCAGGCGATCTATTCGCGCTCTATGCCAAGGGTTCCGTTCCTTCCGGAGTGGGTACACCAGGATATTCTCTGCAAGATCAGGTCGAAGGACACACACAGTCCAAGATATATATATTTTTCCGTTTTCAGGTCGGATGTCCGGCCCGGCCCTCATTTCCTTCCTTGGCTCGGCCGAAATTTCGGATTAGCGGCGGGACGGACCGAAGCCTCTGGACCACTTTTTTTTTTCTTGTCGGGTATTTAGTGCAGACTGGTACATAATCCTGCCTGCTCTCTGACGCCTCCCTAGGCGTCGTCATGGAGCAATTGTGTTCCAAAAATTGCCGTGCATGCATGCACAGACGAGGTGGAAGGTAATTTTCATCCAGCAAACTCTGCGTCTCGGTTGTGAACCTCACTGACAACAGAATGCGCCCTTGCACAAGGATGAGGGTGCAAGGCGCTTTGGCGCACCTTCTTTATACCATGGGTGGGTGCACAGACCACATGCACGTGGAATTGGAACGGTTCCGGCTGGACTTGAGTTGAGTCAAGAGTTGGTTTTGTGATGTGCGCTGACCCATGTTTTGACGCGCCATACGTTTTGATGCGCCCATGATGCATGATCCGCCATCATCGTTCAGTTTGGGGGACAATTCGCCGCAATAATCGATGCTTCTGAATATCTTTGCTCCTGGCTCCTGGCTCCCCTGCTCGGATCGCATGGCGTCTTCGGTTTGAAAGAATTTTTTTTTGGGTACAACCTCACGTTGAGGTCTCAAAGTTGTGTGTGTGCGCAAACATCTTATACCAACGAACCTGAGCCACAGAACAGTATCCAGGGGTCTGGCGTGGATAAGTTTCGACCGGTCCACGAGGCTCAACCGACCTGCGTTCGTGTCCACAGCAACGCGAGGTTGTGCCTACAGAATACTCAGGGGTCCGGCGTAGATGAAGACCGGGTCCACGAGGCTTAAAAAATTGATTGCACACATCTTTACAGCAACTGGGGTTGTGCCCACGAAACATCCGGCTGGCCAGGCGTACGGCGTATATGAGTTCAACCCGGTCCACGAGGCTTATCGCGAATGGCGTAGGCATTCAAACTTATGAGGCGGGAATTAAAGTCGTTGTCTATCGATTTACTATCGATTGTTTGTTAGCCACTCATGGACGCAATCTTAGACCCGGACACGATTAGTATCGCCGATATAGGCGTTGAAAAGCTTAATAGGCTGGAGGCGGTCGGCTATCTGGTGGTGTTCGGCGCAGTGTAGTTCCCGAGAACACTTTACGCTAAGACCGTGCTACCCGTCGTTCTAGCCTGAATTGACGGAGCGCTGGCAATCCATCTGTGCGCCACGCTCCCAACACACGTCTCCGTTCCTAGCTAAACTTGGACGGTCCGTGCGGTCCGGCAATCAAATGATAGCCACGTTTGAATTTATTTCCGGTTGGAGCGTGACGCACCGCGTTGCGTGCCGTCGGTTACATATAAAAGACGGACTGTCGGAGCATGCTCCTCACTTCATTCCCCCCGCCCTAGATCATTCCCATGCGTATGCCAGACGACCTCGACACTGTCTCGGACGCCGTGGACGAAGGTGCCACTCTCCACGGCGACCTCTTGCGCTCTGACCAACGCGCATTCGCAGTGAACGTCCTGAAAGGCAAGCTCTGGGACGACAACTCGCAGTTCGACGGGGAGAAGGACAAGACCAAGTTCCGGCAGTACGAAGACGCGTGTACGCGCGTCAAGACGTTTTACAAGGAGCAGCACGGTTCGGATCTAATTTCTCCGGTGGGCGTGGTAGCCGTCGTCGACCGTCGCCATGCCCGCTCACGGCGTGTCTTGCTGAGTGGCCTCTCTAGAGAAGCAAACGATGGAGTTTAACATCCGGATGCGCGTTAATATGCGCAAATCGGTCAGGGCGAGGATGGGTGCGTCGCGTCATCTTCTCCGCCATCTGCCCTCTCACCCACTTCTCCGGCTTCCAGGCATCTGGGAGGCGATGGAGATGCTCAATACGCTAGTGGACGATTCGGATCCTGATGTACGTCTGTCCATTTCGTTGGGTCAATTCAATCTCCCTGACGTCCCGCGCCAAGACCGAGCTCTCGCAAATCGAACACTTGTTGCAAACAGCCGAGGCGATCAGGCGGGATGGTAAGCCTGAATGGATGCAGGTCACCGGACTGGTGCACGACCTCGGCAAGCTGCTGTATTTGTTTGGGTCAGAGTGCGTGAGGTGTCTTCTATTTGTTCTCGAGCTCACGACAGCAGAGGACAATGGGACGTTGTCGGGGTACGCGATCTCCGTCCTTTCACCCATCCTCTCATGGGTCTGTAGGACACATTCGTCGTTGGATGCGCCTTCTCCGAGAAAATCGTCCTGCACGAGTCGTTTGCCGGCAATCCCGACTCGGAAGATGCCGTTTATTCGACGGAATATGGCGTGTACAAGCCACACTGTGGGCTAGACAACGTCATGTTATCTTGGGGGCACGACGAGGTACGCGCGCTGCTGTCGAGGCGAAAACTTGTGTCGTGAACTCATGGTGCTTCCACAGTACCTATATCATATCCTGAAAGAACAGTCCTCCCTTCCCCAGGAAGGTCTCTGGATGATCCGGTACCACAGTTTCTACCCGTACGTCTCCGTCTCCGTCCTTCATTCGTTCTGAACCCACCGTCCATCGTAGCTGGCACCGCGAAGGCGCGTACGCGCATCTCACCAACGCAAACGATGACAAAGCCCTCGTCGCCGTCCGCGCGTTCAACCCATATGACCTTTACAGCAAGAGCGACGACGCACCGTCGGCGGAGGAGCTGAAACCGTATTATCAAGGACTGATTAAGAAGTATTTTAATGAGGTCATAGAATGGTGAAGGTCTATCTAGACGGTCCCAGCGACCGGAAATCCCTATTTTTCAATCCGTATATTTTGTTATCACCAAGAAACTAAAGCGAAAAACGCATGTTCACTCCTACGCTTTCGCTTTCGCCGCTGCAACGGCAGTCTGCGTGGGTTGCCAACGACATGTGCGGCAAGAAGTGTCGAATGCTATGAGGCAAGCAAGCCGCACAATTACTAACAGTAAGGTTGACCTAAAATCGTACTTACGATATATCAAATAACGGTCGTCTCCCACAAAACCTTGAACTGTTGGGAGATCTTCCACAACCGCTCGCGATTGCGCATCGAATCCGATTCGAAACAAGCAGGGAGGAAGGCGGAGAACGGGAAATCCTTCGATTCGAGGACGGATGTTGTTTTGCGGGCTTGTGAAGTGGCAGCGGATTTGGATCTGGGCGAATTACACCATTTCATTGCAGCCCGACTCGCGCGCTGGACTTCGCCCTTGACGCAAGCGACGGGTAGCACCCAGTATAGATCCCCCTGGTGGACGTGATACCACAGCGCTTCGTCCAGGAGCGGGGACACCAGAAATGCGACGCCGTGCGACAGTAGGAGGAGAGAGAGCAGATCCGACAAGGGAAGGAGGGCGAGAATCTGGATAAGCACTTCGGGTGGAGAGGTATGTAAGACGGAGGATGTTCCGGGGTTGATTTGGACATGGGGACGGGTGGCGGATGTCGGTGGAGTCGGCCAACTAATTCTGAATCAGCCTCGAGTACGATTTCGAGTACGATTAGAGGAGAGGTACTCACATATCTGGACGAGTTATCATCCAAGCGCCAAAATCGAGCGCCATGGGCTGCCAGAGATCGCGCCCACGGGCACCAGCGGCAATAGCCGCAGCGGTATTCCTCACCCCGTCTCGCACGGAGTGGAGGACGGTCTCGTCACCGTAGTCCTGTATCTTCTCGATTCCGCCGTACGAGATGCACGGTAGGAGCCCAAAGCTGCTGTGGCGATGGACTGCAAAGGTGAGCCACGAGAAGGAGACCGGGACGATACTCACCACAAGCGTCGCCGTGATTGGAATTCACCACTCGGAAAAAACGTTCCGCGAAGCCTGCGTTGTCCAGTAAGGAGATCGGCTTCGAGCTGTGCCGCAGCCAGTCTCGGAAATACAGGTAAGGTCGTTCCCAGCAGAAGAACGGTGCGTCCTTGCCACCCCATGCGCGCGTCTCGGTCTGTATTCGTTCTTCCGATTTTCCGTCTTCGGAGGTCACGACAACGGTGTTCCAGCGGCGATAGTCGTATGAGTAGTTCTCGACGCGTGTGAGTGTCTGCGGGCCAATTACAACACCCGTGTCGTAGAAGTTGTCCTTGCTGGAAGCGCCCTGTTCTATCCGCCCTGTGTATTCCACCAGCCACATGTCATCGGGCAGAATCAACGCGTCCTCCAGAATCGCTTGAATATCGTCGGTGCTGTGCGACTCGCCGAGAATCGCCGTGACCTCCGGTGCCATTTCTTGTGCCAGATCCGTGATGTCTTCGGGGTCGTCATAGGTGAGGAGGTTCGGGCCCGCGTGGTCGGGGTCGAGACCGCAGAGGACACAGACATACATGATGCTGGTGGAAGTCGAAGAAGAGAGGCGGTGATCCGATTATGCACTGCCCTGGCAAACGTTCCGAAACGGGCTAAGTTGGACTTGGTTCAACTTGAATTTGTGGGAATGCGGGGCATCCGGGAAGCATCGAGGTAAGAGCAGGGGAGCCCAGCATGTATGAGAGTGCAATGAATATTAATCGTACGATGGGAAGTGTGCGTAGGATGATTTTTCTCTTGTGCTTAAGGGACTATGCCTGGGCTGAACGCTGGGTATGCTACCACTAGCAAATAGCGTGTTCGTGATGCGCTAATTTTATTCTCGTCGTGCGGGGGGGGCACATGCACAAGTGGATTCGGGCATCTCGGGCAACCAACTGATGTCTCCGGCACCTTGAATTTTTCCAATCAGTCAACTGCGACTGATATGTGTAATAATTGATAGCTATTCGGCGTCATAGGCTTCTTGCGTCTAGACTAGTCCTCCTTTCATTCAAAACACGAATTTCTCTCCGACGAGCCGCTCGCTAACTTCCCACAGAGCCTTCCCGACAACCTTGATTGAAAATTTATGGTCAGCATCCCACGCAGAAAGCTCTTCTGTATATGTACTCACTCCATCCGAGTCAACGGCGATGCCGTGGATTTCTGCTGCGGCGCATGCGGTGAGATACGTCCCACCTTTGCCTGACAAGTTTGAGGCATGTTAACGAGAGTGGAAGAAGAACATAAGTAGACGAAGCCGACAGACCTTGAAGCCGCGGATCGAAGGCCGCTACGACGGCGCTGAAAAAAAGGGAGTCAGAGTTGAGTTTCGAGGAGAGAAATATGTACGTCGCCCCTCCCTCGCCACGCGTGTTCCACTGGTGGTCCTTGGTGTTCGGGTGGCCTTCCTCGGTGAATATACCTGGGGGTATCATTGCTGAATGTGGCCCAACGCGGGGAAATGCTCATACGCACCGAATTGCTGTAAAGTCTTCAACGTCTCTGGGCGCTCAGGGATTGTCGTGTTTACAACTTTCGTCATCAGTTTACGGTTCAAGAAAGATTGGGATTGAGGCTCACCACCAGGATGCAAACTAAACCCCTCGATCCTTCCGCCCGAGCGACGCGTCAGCTCCTTCCCAAAGAGGATGTTCGCAGCTTTAACGCGCGCGTAAGCGTCTATCGAGGTGTACGGAATGGGGTCGGAAGCGCCCGGCCCTGTGAGCGTGCCCGCGGTGGCGGGCTGGGTAAGCGCCTCGTAGGTGTACACCGAGGCGGAATTGGCGCGCCTGTGCGCTGCGCTGGCTACGAGGACCACCTTCGCGGGCTGGGACTCGGATTGCGCCGAAAGTAACTTGGGCGCGACGAGCGCGGTGAAGAGGAATGGGCTGGCGTGGGCGACGGCGAATTGCAGCTCGACGTGGTCGGCGGAGAGCTTGTAGGGACCGACGTCCGCCAAGGCGTAGTGGATTATGACCTAAAGAAAGATGTGAGCTCATTCCCCGGATGAAACGAGACAGAGGAACATACGTGGAGCGGCTCCTTGTATGCGAGCACCTCCGACGCAGCCTTCCGGACCCCGGTGAATGAGGCGAGATCGAGGATCAGGGTACGGATGTTCGCAGAGGGATACTCCTTCTTGATAGCCTCCTCGGAAAGCTTCAAGCTGTGACGGGTCGACGATGAGGACAGGACGAAAAGCACTGGCAGGAACGCACCGCTCCGTGTTGTACCCCGCCAGCACGACGAGACCCGCATATTTAGCTATCGCTCGTGCGGACTCGAAGCCAAGACTGTTGATTGTCGTACCCGTGATGAGCACTGGGGCAGGCAGGATCAGACTTGAAGATACTAGCAATGGACGAGCGAGGGAGCAGACCATTCTTGCCCTCGATCTCGTTTGCGAGAGCAGCAGCAAGCTTCTTCAGCGGTGGTGCGCACGTTGAATGTGGGGTAGGACTCCATGCAGGAAGGATCTTCCCGTGGCTGGCTTTTAGAGCTGGGCCTCATCGGAGCGTTATCCGTTGACAAATCGTGTTGCCGTGCGTCATGATGGAATAGAACCGGGAGGCTTTCCGGCGTCGTCAAATGCGTTGACCATATCCATTAGCTCGAGGTTTGTGACGTTCCGGAATATGGGGTGGTCGAAGCGGCACCGACCGTCGAAGAGGCACGGGGGAGAGGAAGTCGTCATAGGACGACGTTGTCGATGGCAAGGAGGTGAGTGAGGCTGGTAAAGACAGAAAATATGGTGTGGCTAGGTTGAAACCAGCGTCGAGAATGTCGCCACTGGCAGCGTGCGTATGACAAGCAGGCTTCGAAGGAGTCCACGACCACCAGGCGTACCTGGGGATATGAAGAATCATATCCCGGTGATTGTCGATGGGTCATGATTCATCGATCTCGATAGTTATCGAGGCACTCTGATGCATCATCCCATCGACAATCCAATCCGCTGGCCTCGCACGCCCGCCATGCGGGCCGCCCATCACGCGCGCATGCGCCGATGCGCGCAAGATGCGCCGATGATCAATGACTGCACGTCATGATGCTGACACGCTTGCGGATCTTGCCGCTGCCCGCTTCCTCCCGCCGCTGCTCACTGGATTGAATCGAACGTCACTGGGTGCTGGCATTGAAATCACGTACCAGTTGAGTATCAGGAGTCATTTTGGGCCGTCCGCGCTCTTCACGGACCGTTATGCGCTACGGTGTGTCGGCCATCAAAACGAGCGCATCGACCAATAAATCCAAAAATGAATGACCCTACCTAGTTGGTGACGTGCCTGAGGTCTCAATGTATAGCCTCTACTACCGCTGCTACGGGTTTCCGCCATTCCAGGCCATACTGGCAGGAATTGATGCTGTTGGTCACCAGCACTTGCAGCTCCCTGCGCCATGCAGAAATTCCTGGAGGTCTGGAGAAGACAGAGGGCCTAATGCCCCATGCTGGTAGTCGTATACATTGGTCAAATTCTGTGAGACTAGGCTCCAAAACCGATGTCTGGCTGCATCACTGCCCCGCTTTCCGGCGCCGGTTAGTATTCCGATTCTGCCGACCGCGTGGGTCGTCTGAGGTCCGTGGAGTATGTTTTAGACGTCTACATCCACTTACTCCGCTAGATTCAGGGTATTTGGATCTATAAACTGCACCATCAAAACGAGTGCACCTTGTACTGTTCACGAATATGTGGATGAAATCGAGATGGGCGGGGATTCCAGAGGAGGTATACACCCTCTAGCGATGCGCTCCAGCCAGTGATACAACATTTGGACCACACAAAAGTTGTTGACAGCGACGAAGCGCTGGCAAGTATACAGCGTGAACTTGGTTCAACTTTGAACAATCCGCTGTTCGCAAAACATGTATCTCGACGCTTACCTTGCGGTTTTCGATGGTTCTTAGCATTTTCGTGATCGCCTGAAGCCCAGGAGGATGAATCAAGAAGTATCGACGCGATATTCAGATGTTCTCCCCCATTGAGGTACGATTTCTGGGTGGTCTGATTGGTCAAATTGAATCTACAGGCAGGAAGGCGGCACCAGTCGATTCAGAAACCGAAGGAGAACATCACCATATCGCGATTTTTCTTTTGAACACCGTTGGATCGCGCAGGAATCGATGTCGCGCTGCTCGGGTATACATCCGAATGAGGAAACGCCGTGATCCGCATGCGTGGCAGCTGCCATCACTGCCAGCACTCTCTCGCTCCCGCTCGCGTCACCTTCGATTCGCTGCCCCCCAGCGACTTGAACTACCCTCATCTTGTGTCTTTGTGTCTCCTCTTCCGGGATCCACTCGCTTGCTATGTCTTTGACCGCTCGGCCCGGGCGCTGCCACTCGCACAAATAAAGCTAGGCTACGTGCACCGCCTCGCTCGCCACTGCGGGACTATACTGTAATCACATATGCTGGGTCCAGTACCCACACCGTTTCCATGAGTATCAACGGCCAAATCATGGATGGGCGGCTCACAGATCCTCCCAGCCCATCGTCCTGCTGGTCTGGAGTCGTCTGGTCGTAAGCCCACCTATTGAGCCGTCCTGGGCTTATATTCAAGCGCAGTTCTTCCCTATCGTCGAGCGTTTGCGCCAGCAGGACAACGACGCGCGCGCTCACCTCGCTACATAGCATTCGCAGGCGATCCATGGCGTCGGTGTAACCGAGTCCAATGCGGATGGTTGTACAACGGAGATCTTACCTACGAGTACCGCCTACGAATTGGGCAGGCCAACGAGGCTCTCAATACGATCCGACGCAATCTTCTGGTCCGGTCAGTCCGGACGCACCTCTACAAGCAAAAAGACCGGTATGCGTGGCGTCAAGGCCAACACCCGCTCCAATACAAAAATCAAGACTGTCGATGAGCGTGTGCGGCGGGCTGTAGCGCTTTACCTTGCTGCGTGGTCTGCACTTGAGACGCTTCGGGATGATGGAATGGAAGGCGGTATTGAGGCAGCTGAAGGCGGATGACGTCCGCGGGATACCCCGCGCACACTTTGGCGATGCGACTCGACAGCGGGGAGCAGTGGGCTCGAACGCGAGCCAGAGCGCTGCACCGGGCTGAAGAGCTCGACTTGCTTGAGGAAGAGACGCGCAGAGTTGTGCAGTTCCTTTCCTGGCGTGCCAGCTGGTGGGAAAATCGGCTTTTGCTCAAGCAGTCCGAGTCCCCGACAGCGAGTGGCGGAGACTCCGGAGAGGCGGCGAGGGAGGAAGCGGATGTGCAGCGCGAGGGGGAAGTTGCATATGCGCGGAGGCAGTCACAGTTGCAAAGAGACCTCCGCGATGCGTTCAAACGGCAGTGGGAGCCGCTACCTGCATATATCGCAGAGGCTCGCGAACGTGTCAAGTTGCTCACTCCAGACGAGGAAGCTGATGTGGCGACAGCTGGGAACGTTGGCGACATTGGTAATGATGACGCTGACGCGCCTGTCCCGCCGGGTGCTCCAGGAGCAGTTGTAACGACAGAGGTGGATGAGCCGTTGTGACGGGTGGTGTGCGATTAATTATGACATGATGTATGCTCGTCGGATGTTAATTTTATGTCTACTGAAATTGAAGAGCGTCTAGATACCTCCAGCATTTTTCTCAGATTTTATTGAATTTATTCTTGTTGACTTCGAGCTCATTGTCCGCGACAGCGTTGACGAAGCGTGACAGTATCTGATCGCTGTCGCAGGCAATGAGGCTGACAACAAGCACAGCAGATAGGCTCCTATGAGCCTCTGTAAGCTTAGCGAAAGGTGATCAATCAAAGTGGCTCGACAATTACCGAGCGGGATGAATCATGGCGTGTCGTTGATCAGCGACAGCGATGCATCAAGTCCCCAGGTAGGGTACCGACCACGACTGCGACGCACCGTTCGTTTACTCTACGAGCCTCGGTATCGACTTGAGGCACTAAGGACGATGCCCTCAAATATCCAGTGGCCCAGCTCAGGTGGCAGACGGGCGTGGAGGACGGTAAAGAGGTGCGCATCAACATGTGACTACGAAAAGCGTAACGCTCCCAAACGGGCAACCCCAGCTCCTATAAATTGCGGGCGTAAACGCGTCACAGACCTCACATCTCTTTCCACAACCACCACCATCACCTTCACCCACTTACAACACCATGTCCGAGCCCAACCAGACCACCGGCCAGTTCCACAGCGCAAAGGGCAACGCCGTCGAAGCTGTATGTCGTCGTCGCCTCGCGTTCTATTCGCTCGCTGACTTGGCTCGTAGATTGGGAACGTGACTGGCAGCGACAACTGGAAGGCGAGCGGGAAGGAGGAGCACGCTGCGGTACGTTTCCTCGCCTCGCCAAGTGTTTCCTCGCTGATTCATTGCTTTACAGGGCGAGGGCGAAGTCAAGGCGGCGCAGACCAAGGGCTACCTCGAGGGCGCCATGGATCGCGCCAAGGGCACATTCGACTCGGTCGTGGGCTCGGTGACCGGCGACAAGACGCAGCAGGCCTTTGGTGAGTGATTTCTCTCTTGGCGAGACTACGACTGACGACGACCTCGCTAGGCAATATGCGCGACGCAGCGGGAGACGCCAAGATGGAGGCGAATAAGCCGATGTAGATCGCAGCGTGAAGTGAAACAAAATGTATAATCTTGCAATAATTCGCGTTTTCTGCAATTCCTTGTTCTCTGAGTAGTCGATACAATTCTTCGGAAGGGAAGCAGCGCTGTGAATCATCTTATACAGTGTATCAACGCGCATATCTACCTTCTCGTTGCTCGCTAGGTCGTTGAAATCGTTCTATAGACACACAGTTGCCGGAAGAAACAGAAAACAGAACGACTATTCCTATACATACAGACACTAAATGACACCAAAATTTTGACCCGCTGGCACATCGCTGATTCATATGGCCTAGAATCCCAACGCGGCAACCGTCTTGTTGAATCCTTCAGCGGTGTAGAATTGTCTGGCATCTCTCATCCTGGCCCAGCATCAGCAATTCGAAGAAAACAAGAACGACAACCGGCACCCACATGATCATGACAACCGCAAGCGATCCTGGCAACGTCGCGTTGAGCTGAAGAGAGGGTGTTTGCGACGATTGGGTCGAGAGTGGCGACCATCTGGGGGAAGTTTCTGACTGCGCCGTTGCGCATGACGCCGGAAAGACTGGTTGAGAGGAGCCTGTGAAGAAAACATTAACCACAGTGGAAGTTGAAGACGAGAGCAAGATAAGACGTACGCCATGACCTCCGAGTAGACGATACTGATATCGTCGTTCGTGGGCGTGACCGTCGTCGATCCAACGCTGACCGCAGTACGCGAAAGCGCGGTGCGCGCCGTTTGGAATGCAGTTCCGACGTCTTGCATTTGCTTTCCGAGCGTCGCGTCGTTGAGGGTGTGGTTTGCCTGGAGCCTCACTATTTGTTCTCGTCAGCTATGTATTAGAGTAGACGGAACAAGAGCACGCACGGACGGTGGGCCCAAAGTGATGCATCGTGATGTCCAGGTTGTTGACGATGGTCTTGATGACAGCGTTGGTATTGGTCTGCGCCGTGACGACGACGAAGGCGGCGGTGAGCGCAACAGAAATCCAGCGGAGAGCAAGCATTATTGTCGGTTCCGAGGGTGAAAACTGGAATGACGAAGAACTCCGCGCGAGATATTTGGCTAAATACCAAAGGAAGTGCTGTGGGTATGGGAGCGGCTTTGAAGTGCAGACCAAGAGCCAAGAGTAACAAGCGAAACCCCCGGGGAAGTAACCACCCAATGAGATCGAGGACGATTTGAGTCGGTGCCGAACGCGTGGGAGGCCGAGATGGCGAAAGAGCGCACGTCACTTCGTTTGACGACCAAGTGTTCCCCGAGAAACGCCGCCGAGCAGGCTTAGGTTGACTTCTGCCAGTAGAAGAAGATGTGTTGTCGAAGAAGAATCACCAAGGTGAGATATTACAGAAATGCCGGGAATCTTGGCGGCTCCGAGTCCTCTTGTGCGTTGGTTGTTTTTCGGTGTTGACGATGACGACAATAAGCCAAGCCACACTTCGTCCATGTGGCATCCGGACTCGGAGTGCTCTGAAGGGCCTGAGACGTAGGGACGTGGCCGTTTGGAACAACCAGAAAGAACACTGCGTAGACGCGGAGAGTTGCGGAGTCGTCCACCACGAGGTCTATGAAGTTGTTGCAGAGCTCCTGTGGACACGGGCATGGTGGCAGAAAGAGAAATGGATGTGGCGTGACTTGTGGTGACTCGGATATAATCGGTGATATCGGCTTGATGAGAGTTATCACGGGGACGTGATCTGGTCACGTCACACATTCGTTCTGTTGCCACCACCATGACCACCATGAAGAACTTGCTGTTCGCAGCCCAACGATCTCAGAAGTTCAAGACGGCAGAGGCACTCCTCCCAGTCGAACTCTGGGAAATCATCCTCTGCCTCCAGTTCATCTCTGACGGCCACCTTTTGCGTGCAGGCTGCGAGTATGCTCGTTGCTTCAAGTTCACGAGCTTGCTGTGGAGCATTGTTTTCGGACGGGAATGCTGGCGGCATACCAAGATGGCGCCAAAACTCGGGCTCGATAGCTTGCTTCTGCGTCTCTCCCTCTCACACATACACCGGAACATGACCACCTCTCTCATCGTCAAGTTCTCGGCGTTCTATTTCCGTCTCGATTGGGGATTCAACTCCTGAAATACCACGTCTATGACTATGACTACCTGTGCAATCGACGGCCGCATCCGGACGGGCATTCGACTAGAGGAGACATAATCCGCTGTTGGCAATCGAAACCCCCCTGCCTATCGTCGCAGCGTGGGTTTTGCCTTGCTTGCTCTTGGTTTCGTCCCCTACACCTAAATCTTATCCGCGCATCCGCACCTTCCTCGTCGGCGTCGGCGTCATAACTACCTCTCAGCTTGTTTACCGTATCCGCACTCGACGGTTGCGCTGCCTGTCCGTCGCGGCTTAAGTACTTCGATCCCCAGCCAGCGGGTCTCCGGCACAAACACCTCTCCTGCTATGCGCCTTCGTCTCTACCCCCCTCTTCCTCCTCGCCACCTCCGCTACCGTAACCGTGACGGTGAACGCGATATCCAAGGCCGCCGGGCGTTGTTCCGTCCACAGTGACTTCTGCGGCGTGTACCACGAGCGCGTGTTCTACCAGTATCGCGACTGCTGCGAGGGCCTCAAATGCGGGAGATATGATCGGCTGGGGGAGGTGTCGGATGTGGTCAGTCCATTCCATTCCTGTTGAGAGAATAAGGATCCAGGAGCGCTGACGGTATCCGTTTTGCATTTGGTCTCGTTCAGCGCTGCGCTTGAACGGCATTGTGTGTGGATTATCACTCCGGCGGCCGTGGCTCGATCCCATATACTAGTATCCTAGAGCACAGTACTGTACTTGCGTGTCTACATTGAATTTGCTTTTGACGGAACGAGGGATACGAATCTCACTGGTCTTCAGGCGCCCATATGGCTGTTGTCGGTCCAATTATAATTACTTACAGCTTTTCTGCATATATAGAAAACGATTTTGAAACTTGGTGAAACCAATAGACACATCGGGCCTTCTGGCTGTAGGCGTCGCCTCCCGCATGGTAACGATTTATAGATGACTGCCGTCTTCAGTGTACTAGAATTGTCGTACGACATCTCAAATCGATGATATTCGCTGACGAGACGCTATTAACCGCGGAGACCTTTATTTGTTTCGTGGCTAGCGATACTCGCGAGACTCCCTCTCACGAACATATGGATCGTGTGTTAGATGAAAGAAAAAAACACAACAAGCAGCAGGAATGAATGCGAATGATATGCAGTGTCCGTCCGCGTTCTATCTAGTATGTATCCATTGAGTCAGAAGCTCAGTGCCAGAAAGAAGCCACGGATATGTGATTCCGGTAAGACCCAAGAACAAGCCACCACCGCCATCTCACAACATAAGCGCCGCAACAGCCAATCCGCCGCAAACTGACAGTCCCATGGCCAGCCCAGCACGAACGGAGTTGGCAGATGAATGAGAAGCGGAAGGTTGCGCGGAGGTGCTTGGCATCGGGGCCACGACAGTGGCAATCGTCACGTACGTTTCGGACGCAGGTGTAGACTCCGAGGCGATGGACGTTGTGGTTGTCCCTGTCGTGGTGGCACTCGTCCTGTGATAGATGCATTACTTTCGAAGGTATCAGAATGAGATGGAAGGCGCACAAGCTATGGGCACTTGTAGAGGGTGTGTGAGGCGCGGACTCGGAGGACACATGGATAGTTGCGGATCCGGATTTGGCGACTGAGCCGGATGCAGATGGGGGCGGCGGGGGTGCCGCAACCGAGACGACTGGACTAGAGGCAATGACCTCGCTGGGATCGTCCATGCTAAGCAACTTGAGGATGTAGCCACTGAATCTTTCCGTAAACCATCGAAAAACCAGCAGAAGTGGGCATACCCGGGGGGTGACATCAGGGAGGGTGAAAACGACGTTGTTATCTTGTAGGTTCACGTTGTTTGCAAGAGCAATGGCTCCGCTCTGTTGAATTCAGGATTTGGAGCACTGAAGCAGGGGAAATAAGCTCACGAAGGGTGGCGCGTCGTCGGGGCTGACGAGGGCAACGATGGCATCGTCCCTGAAGAACTTCAGTCGTAGTACACCCGACCTCGATGACTTACATGGACGAGTTATCCGAGTCCCATGTCGCGGTGACTGTACTGCCAGCGACCGCCTGGCCCGACACCTGGAGATTAGACACCGCTGCTCGACTGAGGGCGACAAGCGCCAGAATCGTCATTCTGCATTGAGAGGGGTTGAGACACTAGTGACTGGAGAAAAAGAAGGATCTTGCTCACTGGAGGAGGGTCGATGGGAACATGATCGTTGGATTCGCGAATCAGGAGGGGTGGGCGTCTAGGGAAAGAAGAGGTAGGAAATGCAGAGACGAGTGGGCCTGCGCCACGTACCACGGGCAACCTTAAGTAGACTCCGTAAAATCACGCGAAGACAGCGTGAATGAGCATGCATACGTGGAGCCGAGCAGCGAAAAGCCTACTAGTAATTCAGCCAGACAGCGACCAAGCGGGTTCAGACGGACCTAGCCTGTCTTTTGCGCCGAGTCTTCTATCGCCCGCTAAGGAAGAGCGGCTTGCCGCGTTCGTTGACTAGAGCGTGTCCCAGACAGTCCCATGTCCACATCGGCCATCGCTCGCATCGATGGCCCTCTGCTGGACTCAACCGACGGGGAGAAAGCCACGGCGGACGGACTCGGACTCGGAGGCCTGGGCTCGCTTTTGCCAACCAGACGGTAGAAAGGTTATCCCGACGCTGACGGACATGAGGTAATATGAAGCAAAGCCCAGTTGCGATGGTCGGGGCCACTCTACACCGTGTCGGCCGTACGGATGGTGAGAGCAGGCAGGATGGTGGGAGTGTCACGATTCCGCTTGGTCAGCCTTTGTCAGCGATATCAATCTCTTCGGAAGATTTCATGAGCAGGACACGGTCGTTCCGACTCGTTCGTGTAGGACCGAAATCTTCCTTTCAAACGAAACATCACTCGACAGACTTCGAGAATCAAGAAGCCTGTGCATGTGGCCATAGCTTACTGGCACCCACGCGCACGAAGCCCATCCATCCGTTCTTCCCGCTCGACTGACACCGGACGGCAGCCAACGTATGTTCTCGATTCTTCCAAATTCGTCCAACTTTCACCCACTGAACATACACCTCGCGCGCCGAGAGCAGATTCTAACCAACCGCGCGGAATTCGTCTACCGTCTCGATAAATTCAGTGATGCTTTTACAGCTGTTGAGCAGAGGAGTGAGTCTATCTTCAATTGTACACTGACAGCCCTCGATTTTCGATGCAGATGCAGTCGGCAGGCGACGGCAGCGGGTGGCAGAGAACTCGGAGGTCAATTTCGAAGGCTCTAGATCTATTCCCCCGGAGTGTCGATTCTTTGACGTTCCGGGATGGCATGGGTTTCGTTGTTGGTTGGCCTCAGAGCCGGTGAGTATACTCGTTGCTGCGTCTGAGTGAAATTGAGACACTCTCCCAAGTTCTCTCCGCGCTCCGCGAAGCTTCACGGACGATGATTTCATTAACGCCGGCGGTGCAAGATTAATCACCCCCAGTTCCCCAACGCCCACATGCATGGGAAAGCAAACACTTAATCAGTAATTGCCGGGATCCCGGGACGCGTCGGGATTGCACTACGGGCCGCTTCCTTGGGAGCGCTGGCGGATCTACCCTCAGTTGATGCGACCCGTCGGGAATCTTATCACGTAGGCATCTCTCCAAGTTGTTCCGTTGAGATTTCCAGACGAGGCAGTGCTTTGCTCTTCGTCGGATGTCCTGATCCGCTACGAGAATGTTGCCGGTGGGCGGTTCCAGGTAGAGCCAACTGCCCTGACCCTGCAAACTTGAACTCGTACTCTTTGCCCGCGACACCATCCGGCGAAACGAATTCCCGTCCGCGGAGGTAGAGCCCTGGTAGACCCCGTCGTTCGTTTTGACACCCATCTTTCCCGTCGTCATCTTCTTCGCTCTGCTGAAGCTGACTTATTACAGATTGTGCGCCCATCGCAAATGATACCCGAATTCATGCAACTTCTCGCCTTCTCGAAGCCTCAGAGTACGACTTGGGCTCAACTGGACGTTGTTTGCAATTAACGGACTGTACAGCCTTCTTGGGCTATGGACCTGGCATCAAATTCAAACAAACTCCAAGGCCACGGGTGGGAACTCCTGGAGACGGCGTCCGAAACTGACACCTGCCAGTGACTCTGACATGCCTCTCTATTTAGCAGATTCTACTTCACTTTCATGCGGAATACCCTGACTTTTGACTTGAACTTGACTGCGACGATCATCCACTGGCCTTCTGTGCATTCAAACGACGCGAGGTCCTGACTCACCGTGGACAAAAATACGTTTTGGGTTCCTGCGCTGATAACAATACAGAAAGTATGGTCCATTGGCTCAGATTATCAGTGGGTCCCGAGTTCTCTAATTAAGCGAGATGTCCTCTCGCGTCGCGTCAAGTCCTGCCGCTAATTGCGTCTCTTCAACGGAGATATAATCACCTCGCGCTCCGGCGGAAAGTCGAACTGAAGCTGCGGGTGAGCGATGGGACCTGGGGCTGATGAATCTTCGCGAAGAGGGACGCCGCGGAAGAGGACCAAGCGCGGAAACAGGTATGATGCGTTGTAAGTAATTCCTCAATTCGCTTAAAAGGGACGCATACTCGTCAGTCTGCGTCAGCTCATCACCGCCCATAGAAGTAGAGAAGGACGAAGATCGACCTCGACCTCCACTAGCAGCACGAAAATGAGCGGAGGCAACAATAACTACTACGCTCCGTACAACAACAATGCCGGCGACGACCCAAACTGGGGGTACGGTCAACAATCCTCCTCGCAATCTGGCTATGGCCAAAGTGCTCCTCCACCTGCTGGTTGGGGACAAGGTGAGCCAGTCGCAGCCGTTTGCGCTTCGGCCGACTGACGGTTTGTCCCAAACAGGTCAACCCAACAGTAGCGTCTACCCCGCCGGCGCGTATCCGAACGCTAATCCAGGCGGCTACGACCCATACGGGAGATATACACACTCAAACTCGCCTCCTCCCACTGGCCGCAATATCCCGCACCAGTCGCCATACTCGTCTCTTGCCGGTGCAATGGGACCAGTTCCAGTCAACCCGCCTTCGCGGCCCTACTACTCAGCTCCCCCGCCAGAAATCGCGCTCGCACCAGCCGATCCGAACGACTACCCCTTGAACGCGTCCACGAGCTCTGCGAAAGTCTGTGCCCGGTGCGGTACACACAAGACACCACTCTGGCGTCGTCACCCCCAGACCGACAAGCCCGTTTGCAACGCATGTGGGCTGTACTTCCTCAGCAAGCAGCGCGATCGCCCAGCTGAACGCTGGGAATCCCCGCCGCCGCCTTCGTCGGGTGGGTCCACTGGACCGACGTGCGCGAATTGTGGGACAACCGTGGCTAGTGCGTGGCGACGAGACAAGAAGGGCGACCAGGTCTGTAATGCCTGTGGCGTGTATGAACGCAATCGAGGAACACCCCGCCCTGTCGATTATCGCAAGGACGTGATCCAGACGCGCTCGAGGGAGTGATTGACACTCGAGTCTCTGTTTTTTTTTCTTTCTCATTAGATTTCATCTTCCTGTGTAAACCTCCGACTTCGGAGAATCTCTACGTTGAACTCGGAGTATGTATTACCTGTGCGGTATACCCACATTGTAACTTGGCGCGGCTTCTCGTGGTTTTCGTTTACTTGAGACGAAGAATATGGTCCCAATCTGTTAGTCGATAGATAACTTAGCTGCCTTTCATCGTTTGTGTTACTTCACGCAAAGAAAATCTCCATATTAGTTCCCAAATCTGCCGTCTTTCTGACGACGTGCATTCGCGATGGGCAAGTGAACCTGCCGATGGCGGCTCAAAGGCATCGGTTTGTCGAGCATCAGCCGAAGTTCGGGTTCAGCCCCGGCAAACCTGGCTTCCGAACCGAACCTCTCTCCGGCACTCGGCAAAATAAAGCCGAGCCCCGGACAAAACCGGCCTTGCCCATCACTATGATCGATGTAAGACGGCTGGCCCTTCAAGCTCGCTATGTCAGGGGACCTTTGCCGCGACAAGGCTACTCTTACTCTGCGCCATTTATTTACAGATGAACTATTTAGCAGAACCGCTAGACAACACTCACTCTACACCATAGTGATGGGCTCGTGTTCAACCGATTGAAGAAAAAATGCACAAGATTTAATTGCTAAGATTATAGCGTGATTCTACATACTTCAGGTACTTCGAGTTTCATTATTAACAGTCGACATTCAAATCATCCCCGTCTGCTCCTGTTTACGCCAGCGCTTTAGCCGCTGCGAGCGCAGACTGCCAGTTCTTGAGCACAGTCTCGCTCGTTGTCACACCGGGCTGCCAGACACAATTAGCCCGAATGAAAATGCTGAGTGATGTGCAAACTCACGAAGCTCGCCTTGATCGCCTTATCGACGTTCTTTGCGGCCTGGAGCGTATTAGGACCCTCTTTTCCAGCCGAGGTACGGGTGAGGTAGTCGTCCACGGCCTTGAGGCGGCTGACCTGGTTGGCGGCAGCACCAGCCGTAATGGCGAGGTTCGTACCCTTTCCAGTGACTTTCTCGATGACGAGGGTTTTCTAACGACAATTTCAAGTCAGAGTTTGAAGAATTCAAACTCTTTCAGACGGACCTGGGCTTCGAGCAGGTTCTGCTGGGTGTACACCAAGTTGAGCGCCTTGTCGTTGATGGCCTTGACGATGGGGTCGGTGAGCTTCTTGATCGCTGCAGTGCGTTTTGTCAGAGCCGCGTTGCGTTTGTCCAGGTCCACCTTGCTGAGCTCCGCAATCTCCCAGTCAGAGAGATCCGGGATGTCAGGGTCCGTCGCAAACTGTTTGGCGATCTGGTTGCAGACGCCGCCCTTGGCCTCTTACAACACCCGTGGCGTAGAAGTTGTCCTTGCTGGAAGCCCCCTCTTGTATCCGCCCTGTGTATTCCACCAGCCACATGTCGGGCAGAATCAACGCGTCCTCCAGAATCGCTTGAATATCGTCGGTGCTGTACGCCTCTCCGAGAGTAGCCGTGACCTCTGGGGCCATTTCATGTGCCAGATCCGTGATGTCTTCGGGGTCGTCATAAGTGAGGAGGTTCGGGCCCGCGTGGTCGGGGTCGAGACCGCAGAGGACACAGACATACATGATGCAAGTGGAAGTCGAAGAAGAGAGGCGGTGATCCGATTATGCACTGGCAGGTCCGCCGGTTCGGCCGGACTTGTGCGATATTTCTCCGGTATGATGATGTTTGGCAACAGCCTCTGATTATTTGTCCTCAACGCCGCTTTCCCAATATAGCAATTTGTCGTTAATGAGCTCAGACCGTAGGACGTAGAGAGAGAATATCGTGGTCAGTAAAATTGGATTCTGTATTACGCAGTGTCCCAGTCTAATATCGAGGAGACCGCCAGCTGAGCATGAAAGGTACCCATCTCCAATCCTTGTATTCCACTGGTAATGCTCCCTTGATGCAGAGTTGGCATGGATACGAGAACTGCTGCGAATAGCTCCATGGTCCGCTCCTGCGGTAATTTTAAAGTGGGCGAGGCGGGGCTAGGTATGAAAGTGTGCGCGCGCCATCGAAAACGGAGATGTTGTCTTGGTTGTGTGCTCGTATCACACGGAGGCGAGGGTCACCTCTCGTTGAAAGGATGGTCGATTCTCGCTGGAGACAAGTCCATGAGCGATATGAGCTATATTTGCTCAGCATGATAACCGTAACCAGGTCATCACTCACTTTCATGGAGTTATAGTTCGCGTCTGCTGTTCCCTTGAGGTGGATATCGAACATCCGAGGGCGTGGCCCCTCTCCCGGCCGTGGTAGCTGTACCAGCATGATCTCATTGGCAACTGACTGCCATCCGCTGCCCATCCGCGCTATCCTTCGGCGGATGAAGATTCCTCGGGCGACGAGAGCAGTGACGCAAAGTAACAGCAGAGAAATTCCAGCGACTGCTGTGTAAACTGTTCGTTTCCATTGATTAAGAGATCTAGCTTTGCTCGAAAGACAGAGATCGCACCATAGAAGAGTGGCGCGGTTGAAGTCTGGCAGTTGGCGTTCGCAAGGGCAAAGGCGGAGGTAGTAGTGCATGTCGAGGCTGGCGGCTGGGAAGGAGACGCCGCGACCGACTCCGAGAATGACATGGTGGCTCAGAGGAAGACGATGGATGCATGGGAAAGCGAAGCGGACTGTCGTGCCGAGCCGGCGAATGATAGAATCCCATCGGTGTAGACTTGTATCTCCGCTTTGCTGCCGCACCGTGAAGATTTGCGTTTTCCGGAGGGTTTTCGGCCATTTGCAGGAGCTTAACGATTGCACACACGGACATGCATTAGCCTTCGGTGCGATAAGTGCTTTCTGTGGGGGGTGCCGTTGCCTTGGTAGAGAATTGGTTGGAATATCTGTTGACCCCTAGGCTGAGAGCGTCAACGATGGGATGATCCAGTGGATGTGGCAGGAAGCAAGAAGTGAGCGGATCACGGTATCATAGACAACAGCCCAAGTGATCATCCGGCAACAGTTGATTGTTCGCTTTCCCTACTGACACTCACCCTCAGCAACCACAATGACCGCCTTAGCCTTATTCTCCCCCTTCTGCACGGCAAGTATCACATCCCCGACCTTATCCAACCCGTTGCTGACCTCTTCCGTGTACTTGATCTCCCCACTGACAAGCTTCTCGGGGATCTCGGCAAAGAACTCCTGTGCGTATTTGGCGGAGAGCCTGGCTATGGAGATGCCGTGGATGTGAAGAGATCTTCCAACGGTCATATACACGTTCTGTTATATAAGTCGCAGGTGATGAGGGGACGGGAGAGAGAGACGCGCACTTTGATGGGTATTGGTCCGGTGTTGTATCCTGAGATGGAGCCGCAGATCTGCGCGGTGGGTTTACTATCGAGGACAGAAGAGAAGTGGTTTGGGCTCACAAGTAATCGGGCATGGATAGCCGTATGTTCAATGGCCGCATCGAGAATGTCGCCGCCCACGTTATCCCAGAATCTTATCACCCGTGAATACAAGCCCACATCCACGGTGAACGAGCCACAAACATATCAATCGGCCCCTCCTTTGCAAGCACTTCCCGGGTAGCGGTGGTCTTGTAGTTGAATGCAACGTCCGCCCCGATGGATTGCATGAACGCGACCTTCTCCTCGGAGCCAGCAGAGGCGATGACCTTGCAGCCGGCTTGTTTGGCGAGCTGGATGACGAACCTGTGGGAGGGCGTAGGCGTTCGCAAGGCAAAGGAGAAAAAACACATACGATCCCACCGAACCTGCGCCCGTCGTAACGAAGACTACCTCTCCCTAGAGCAATTTAATCCGCGGTAGAGGACAAATGGAAGAGAAACACACCGCCTCTGCCTGCGAGTACTCCTTCCAGCCGGCATATGCTGTCTGTCCCGGCATACCTGCCGCACCGACGTAAGCCGTCAGACTCAGACCCGGGTGCTTGTCGATAAAGCGGAGGTTCCCGCGGCTGGCGAACGTGGTGTATTCTTGGAACGCTGTGGTATTGCGTTAGACTATCATCTCCCAAGAAAATATCCCTCCGTGTACGCACGAATTATCCCATAGATATACTTTCCCACCTCGACCTCGGGAGCTTCCGAGCGGAGCACGAGGCCGATTCCGAATCCTTGAATCCTGCTCCGAGCATCAGGCTCCCGCGCACAAGGAAGAGGATTATATAACTCACGGAGCGCCGAGTTGGAATGGCGGTTGCGTTCCCCTGCTTATCTTGTCCGGGCTACGCATTCGCCCGCGCAGGAAAGGGTCCACCGAGATAACGAGGGTCTTTGCAATGAATCCGCCATCCAATAGAACCGTATCGATGTCGATGTACTGCGTCTCGACGTACACGGTGGTCTCGCCTGGAACGGGAAAGTCTAGGCATGAAAAACGATGAGATTCTCCGCGACTGGCTGGCTGGCTGGGAGACAAGAACCTTTTGGAATAGCGTTGAAGAGGACCCGAGCGTTCCGAGTGGGGGGCATGTTGTCGGATCGAGATGCATCCGAGTCTGTCGCGATTTATATCGATGGCGCGACTGTGCTCATTTATCGCGAACTGGCGTTTTGCTTCATCAGCAGCATCGGGACCAGTGGCTGGATGGCCGAGCTCGAGCATCCAGGGCAACTGGACAGGTGGACCTTGGCTGCAGCGCCGCTGGCACGCCCTGCCAAGGGGAATTTCGAGTTGTTGTGCGGCCACGGTAGGAGCGGCCACGGTTTCTCGTTGAAGAGAGTGTCAACAAGAAGCGGAGAGACGAGGCAGCCTTGTCGACGCCCCCATCCAATATAGATGAAAGCTTCCCAAGTTTCAACGAAAAGTTGCATCATCAGGAAACCCGACGGGCCCTCGACAGCAGTACAGAGTCCAATGTAGTCCCACAGCACTGTAGGAACTCCCCCACTTAACGAGCAATCTATAGAGCTCTGTAGAGCGGCTGCCGGCACTCACGTACAGTACGTTTTCGGAGATCGGGCAACGAACGATAATAATAATAATATTCAAGTTATCTATTCACCCGTGCTAGTACTAGTGTACAGAGTGTTAATGTACTTCCTTCTTGCTTCCAAAGCACAAGACTCCCGAGGAAGACGCGCCGGCAATCGCGAGCAGAGAACGACGCCAAATCGGGTGAGCTTGGGCTTGGCGTTAGCGCGCGTGGCCGGCGTGGGAGTCGGGAAAGCGCAGGAGGAAGGCACAACGGCAGGAGCAGGGGAGGTGGGCGGGGTGAGTGGTGGGAGGACGTCGGGATGGAAGCGCGGGCCACTCACAGTGTCACGGTCGAGAACATCGTAGATGGGGAGTTGCGGTCGGGGCGCGGGAGTCGGTCGTGTGGTGGTATTGCGGTGTTGGAGAGAGGGTCGACGTGTCGATGTCGAATGACGGGCAAGGAGACATGGTCAGTCGTTGTCGTTGTCGTCAACTATGATTGCGCACCTCGTAGCCATCACATCCGAGCGCCATTCGTTATTCGGTGACTGGAATCCACGAGCGAGCGAGCGGCGGGCTGGAGAGGCGAGTCGTAGGGAGCATCAATGGTGAGAGGTGGAGGTAAGAGACAAGAGAGCTGGTGACCGTCACGACAATTCGGCGAACGCAAAGTCAACTTCACGAGCGGCGTGGAGCCAGTGCACTTTAAGGACTTGGACGACTCAGAAGAAGTAAGTTCAAGTGGACTCGGACTCTGTGGATTCGGCGTATGTAATTGTAATTATAACAGTGGAGAGCTTTGTAGCGCTAGAGCTGCCGATCCATCATCACCAGAGCACTGCACAGCGTCCGCTGACAGCTGCAGCACGCTGTAGCGTTAGTGAAACAATCTATCGATTTACCCAGTACTTCAGCGGAGCTATGGCACTACGGATACTACCGCCGAGCTCCTAACTCGGCTGCAGGTTTCCAGATGATGGTGGCACTGAGAGAGATGCGTTGATCCGAAATTGCGATCAACGACTGATTCCAAAGTTTCGAGCATGTTCGAAGGGAGCCTATCCATTTTCTTTCTGGCATTGTTATACACAGCAAGCTTCAGTAGAATTCATTATTTATCACCGGCTCTGATTCCTTCCATTCGTTCCATAATCACTTCACTCATCAGCGACCACAATAACCGCCTTGGCCTTATTCTCGCCCTTCTGCACCGCAAGTATCACATCCCCGACCTTGTCCAGCCCGCGGGTGACCTCCTCCGTATACTTGATCTCCCCACTCGCGAGCTTGCCGGGGACGTCGGCGAAGAACTCCTTGGCGTATTTGGGGAAGGCGCGGAAGACGAGGGTGCCGTGGAAGGAAGGAAGGAAGGAATTACACGGCACGGTCCCGCTCCGGAACGCCGGTTTCCAGGAAGTATCCCGGTGTACACGCACTAGCTGCTAATAACTAGATACACCATCGTCCCTGGGCCTCTCTATCCCCTTCTAGCCGAGCTCACGGTACAGGAATCTGCCCGCGGTAGAACTAGCCGAAAACTAGAGAAACAAAGTTAGCAACAAAACAGGGAGAGCCGGTCATGTCAGCCGAGTGAGCGAGTCCTCTGGACACCAGAAAATTGCTTGTGATGCCATTAGGACGTTACCGGCAAGCTCGATACATTCTGTGTCATGGTTATGAGAATGCACATCTCAGGAAGGACTCAAGTGACAATGGACGTCTTGGACACCTGGTTTGGAGCATATGAGATGACTATTGGAGAGCTTGAGCTCCGGATTGGAACTCTACGCAAGTAGAACACTCTTGAGTTCTTGTTTTGCGTGAGTCTTCCGAGCAGCTTCAAGATTGGTATCCAAATAGCCGGCAGTGCGTGCCATCTTGCATTGAGAGCAAGAAAGCCAGAGTAGTTTGGATGGGGTAGCCTTCAAGATCTTGTTTGTCGAACAAGACGGAGAAGCATGTGAGCCCATGATGATTCAGCGTCATGATGGCATCAATCAAAAGACGAGCCCGTGAGGTCGCACTCGGCGATGAGGAGGAGCAATGGATGGTGGGATACAGTGCAGCGTCAGGCAGCCAGTAGAGAAGCCTTCAGTGGTGCCATATACCAGGTTTCAAGTGTTTTCATTGACATTTGAGCTGGATGCAGCCGACTCAATCTCGCTCATGGCGGAAAAAAAGAGCATATTGGCCAAATATTGGCGGCGGGCTTTCCTATCGCACTTCTCAAGACCTGAAGCTGCCCTCTGTGCATTGGGCACAGTTGAAGGGTTCACAGCTGCGGCTTGGTGGATGGAATGGATTGGAAAGAAGGAAGGCAGTGGAGTATTATAGCACTTCTCGAGACCTGGGAAGCTGCCCTCTGCGCATTGGGACACAGTTGAAGGGTTCACAGCTCTGGCTCGGTGCATTGGAATGGTATGGAGTGGGATGATGAAATTCGACATGGTGGTCGGGGATGAATGGTCTGATTTCAACGGTGGTGCAGGCGGGCCAAGCGGAGCGTGGGTAGGTGCTATTGGCAGACTTGACCGCGTTGAACGGCGCTGATCAGCGCAGGAAACAGGAGTGGATGTGGAGAGTTTTGCCGGCGGCCATGGCGAGGTTCTGCGTGGGAGGGGGGATAAGTTGGATGGAGGGTCGAGGGAGCGAAGGGAAGGAAGGACGAACCTTGATGGGTGTTTGCCCGGTGTTGTACCCCGAAATCGAGCCGCACAGCTGGTCGGTCCGGGATTAGAGAGACGGAGGAGGAAGGGAAGAAACATACAATAAATCGTCCCCCAATCGCCGCAAACTCAAGCGCGGCATCGAGGATTTCCCCGCCGACGTTATCCCAGTATCTGACCGTCAGTTCCAGTTCAGTTCCATTTCAATTCATTCCGAGCCCCCGGATTATGAGGAAGAAGAACGCACATATCAACCGGTCCCTCCTTCGCCAACACCTCCCTCGTATCCGTCGTCTTGTAGTTGAACACGACATCCGCGCCGATCGATTTCATGAACGCGAGCTTTTCTTTAGAGCCGGCGGACCCGATGACTTTGCACCCCGCTTGTTTGGCGAGTTGGATGACGAACCTGTTCGAGGACGTAGGTGTTCGCCAGCAAAAATGAAGCAAAGAGGATGGGACGTACGATCCAACGGGCCCCGCGCCGGTGGACACGAAGACGACTTCTCCCTGCCCAGAAAAATTCAGTTTTTTTGCACTCGATTCAAGTTGTCTAATCGAACAAACACACCTTCTTCGGATCCGCATGGTCCCTCCACCCTGCATACGCCGTCTGCCCGGGCATGCCCGCCGCGCCGACATACGCCGTCAGCGGCAAATTGGGATGCTTATCCACGAGCAGCTCGAGCCTTTCCAAGTTGGGGAAGAGGGTGTATTCCTGGACCGCTGTATATGTGTTGTGTGTTAGCGGGTGTGGTATGGGATGGGGATGGGGATGGGGATGGGGATGGGGATGGGGATGGGATGGGGATGGGATTATGGGATTATGAGATGGGATGAGATGAGATGGGTGGATGGGGAGAAAACGCACGGATCATCCCGTAGATATGTTTGCCCACGTCGACGCCGGGTGTTTCGGAGCGCAGGACGAGGGCGATGCCGTACGCCTGGATCCTGCATGCACCATTTTAGCTGCGTCCCCCAGGGCCATTCCATTTCATCCAAGACACGAGAGACTCACGACTTGCCGAGCTCGAACGGCGGCTAATCCGTATCCGTACATCAGTTGCAGTCCCCAACGGATTCGCAGCGTCCATTGACACTCACAGCATACGACTTCTTCTCGGGACTCCTCATCCTCCCGCGCAAGAACGGGTCGATCGAGATGACGAGCGTCTTGGCGAGGAACCCGCCGTTCAACTCCACGCCATCGAGGTCGAGCTGCTCTGTGGTGTCATACACGGTGGTTTCGCCTGGGATCGGGTAATCTGTGAGGGCGCGGGATGCGGGATGAGATTATGTGCGATTCGATGGACGGAACCGAACCTTTGGGAACGGAGTTGAAGAGCACACGGGCGTTGCGGACGGGGGGCATTTCAGTGGATCACTGGCAGGGACGACGATTGACGATGGGAGTTTTTCTTTATAAGTAGCGCGCTGAGAGAGATTTGCTTCATCAGCAGGACGCTTCCGGCGATGGATTATTCATCAGGACCCGGGTATCGATGCGTCCCGGAGCGGGTTTGATGGTCGCATGACCGCCGCACTCCCTTGCAGAGAGCGGGACCAGTTCGCGTATCCGGTTCTAGTCAGAGCGCAATTACATTTTTTATAATTCTCTTCTCTAAACGCGAACACGGGCCTACTACATACTCTACTGTACACAAAACCAAAATCAACCCAACAATTAAACCAATATGCGTATTGTACTTTGTACTTTGTAAGAGTCTCTTTTTTCAAGTTAGCGTGAATACGGGTAAGTAAGAAAGTGCAGTGTGTGCGTGAGGTCCAATCAAATGGCGTGAGGTCCCGATTCCGATCCCGGCCCCGCGAACTCGTCGGGCGGGGCGTTTGAAACGAGTGGCCCGAGCCCGAGCCCGAGCCCCGCGCTGTCAATCGTCTGCTGGCTCTCTGTGCGGACCGCGATGCGCTATAAGTAGAAGTGTACGTGAGTGAGGCAAGAAAAGAAAGGAATAGAAAGGACGCACCCCACCAATAGGCCTCGAATAGTCGACGTGGTCCATGAACGACGACTGCTGGAACGTCGCGAGACTCGGGCGCAGCAAGCCCTGCGGCGTCCCAGCTTCGCCTTCCGGATCCACAGGCGGGGTGGCATCTGCATCTGCGAGCCACGGCGGGCGGGGTGGCTGCGGCGGATTGTGCGCCAGGGGGTCTGAATCGGGATACAGCCGCGGATTGAGCAGCGAGCTGGGACGCGGAGAGACGGCGGCAAACGTCGGGGATGTCGGCGAGGTAGTGGGTGAGGGTGAGCTTGGGCTGAGTGGGATAGCGAGGGGTGCAGGGGGAGGCACGGCAAGTGGTGGTGTGGCTGCGGCAGCACCACCACCAACGCCTTGCTCGGATTGAGGCGTATACGGCATACTCGACCGACGGCGGAATCGGGCCAGGAGTGCCGCGACAGAAGAGCTCGAGCCAGGCGCATCTGGCATCGTGGGACGGCCTCGACGTAGGGAGTAATGCGGCGAGCGGGCACCATCTGCCCTAGCAGCAGCCGCAGCCAGCTCTATCTCCGCTGTCCTGGTAGTCGAAGTCGGTCGACGGCGGCGGCTGCGGGGCCAGAACTGCCGACAGAGCAAAAAGATGAAGGTCCCGCCCACGATGATCGCGACGAGTGCTCCAATGGAGACACCCACAATGCCTCCTACGTTCCGCGCAAACGAGGGTACCACCACTTGACGAGGGACCGACCGTTACGGGCGAGGTTGTGCTGGAGAAGACGGTCGACGCGGGCCCGGTGGAGGTTTGCACGACGGTGGAGATGAACACCGAGTTGGAGACTGTGGTGGCCAGGGAGGGTGGAGAGGACGCGGACGAGGTTCGGGTGGGGGACGAGGAAGAGGGGAGATTCCTCGATGACGCTGAGGAGCGAGAGATCGAAGACGAAGAGGATCTGGACGAGCGTGTGTGAATATTGGGACCGCAGAAAAGTAAACGGTCGACTCACCTAGCTGAGGCAGATGCAGAGCTGGACATGCTGGATGCAGATGAGCTACACCGATTGTCAGCGAAAAAGCCCTTTTAACACGAAGGACAGAACACGAACCTTGAGGCGCTAACAGAGCTGGACGCGGAGCTGCAACGCACGCGTCAACAGAGTACCACCTGCTAGCAAAGACGACTCTACTCACCTGGAAGAGGCAGAGGAGGAAGCAGACGAAGAAGCACCAGAGGATGATGATGCACTGGACGAACGCGCCGACGAAGAGGCGGGACTGGTGGATGCTTGCGAGCTTGAGCTTGATACGGAGGATGAGGAAGAATCTGCGCGAGGACGAGGACTGCTCCGCCGTAAGTCATCCATCCAGCAGTCGAGCCATAGCACAACACACCTATCAGCGAACGACGACGGCAAAGACGAGTTTCGTGTATGACTTGTAATGGCGTAGATGCGGATGCGGATGGAGACGGGGGGCATATAACCAAAAGGAGTGGCGGGCGTGTTTGTTTTTCGTGAAAACGTAAGGAGCGTAGGATGTCGGGGGCGGGGGTTGGGCTGGCACCGCGCCTGGAAGCCAGGAGCAAGCTGCGTCCGCTGGCGCCCTCGTGGGTGGGTGGTAACCACCAAATAAAGTTCTCCCCATTCTTTTTCGCTTGATGTCATGAATCATGATGGATGGGAGGGAAGGCGTCAAGGCGATCAGTGCGATCAGTCGTCGCATGGGAAGAATTTACCTCATGTGGATTCGATCCGAAAACACGTGGAAAAAAGGCCGTGATGCGGGTGCGCAAATGCCGACCGCAAAACTTTGTTTTGGCCACGCGCTCCCACAACGCAAAACAAACTTTCCGTGGCAACTCCGATTTTTACAGAAAGGCTGAGAAAGCTTCCCATTCCCATGGTGGCGTAAATGTCGATTTCGGCATGTGGACAGAAATACAACGTTGGGGAGCGATTACTGTAGCGTCAAGACACTTGTAAGTTGTCACATCGGAATGGTCGCCCGAGATGCCCGATTCCGGAATCTGATGCGGTACGGCGATCATCATACGATACGACGCTGGCATTGGCAAATCTATTTTTCTCTTCCTTCTTCCTTCTTCCTATTACCACGATGGCCGTGGCCGACAACCAAGTGCCAACAGAGACAGACGAGTTCTGCCGCAAAACTTTGCCTCCCGTTCCCTCCATATCCATTTTGCTCCGAAGACCAACCTGGCGCTCTCAAGAAGAAAAAAAGAACGAGAAAAGCGTAAGTTTTGAATTGACACCGGCGTATCTATAACTCTGTCTATCTGGGTAGTAAGCCTAATGAGCCGAAAGCCGTCCACCTTCTCATTCTCTCAACACGAACGCCCTCCACAGCCGCTTCCCAAGGCTCTCATTCAAGACTCCTTCTGGCTATCGTGCTCGGAGGCAGTCACCTTGAATATCCCCGTGTCTGGCTGGCGCACCGCTGTGGAACGGAACGCTGCCATATCGATCAGTCGCAATAACGTCGAGTAGAGAACCGCACGATGGGTTTCCGAGCTTCATACAGTGCGTTGCGCCGCAATTCTGTTCCTTCCCCGTGTGCCTGACATGCGTCCTCGGCCGTTTCAGCGAGCTGTGGACAGCGACAAGTCATTGTTCACGGCTTTGGTCCGTTCTTCGATTTATAGACTACTCGCTTGCAATTGATGAACGAGAAAAGACAGCGAAGGAAGAATTGCCGAAAGGCGAGTTATTCGAAGATTATACATTTTATTTCACTGCACGCTACGATTTACACCGGCTTGTTCGCCTCCATCTTAGCGTCCCCCGCTGCGTCGCGCATATTGCCTAGCGAGCTCGTCGTCAGTCGTGTCTCGCCAAAGAGAGAGAAAAACACTCGCCAGAAGCCTGCTGCGTCTTGTCGCCGGTCACCGAGCCCACCACCGAGTCGAATGTGCCCTTGGCGCGATCCATGGCGCCCTCGAGGTATCCCTTCGTCTGCGCTGCCTTGACTTCGCCCTCGCCCTGGACAGCAATGAATCAGCGAGGAAGAATGGGCGAGGCGAGGAAACGTACCGCAGCGTGCTCCTCCTTCCCGCTCGCCTTCCAGTTGTCGCTGCCAGTCAAGTTCCCAATCTACGAGCGAGGTCAGCGAGCGAATAGAACGCGACTCGGACGACATACAGCTTCGACGGCGTTGCCCTTTGCGCTGTGGAACTGGCCGGTGGTCTGGTTGGGCTCGGACATGGTGTTGTGAGTGGATGAAGGTGATGGTGGTGGTTGTGGAAAGAGATGTGAGGTCTGTGACGCGTTTACGCCCGCAATTTATAGGAGTTGGGGTTGCCTATTCGGGAGCGTTACGCTTTTCGTAGTCACATGTTGATGCGCACCTCTTTACCGTCCTCCACGCCCGTCTGCCACCTGAGATGGCTCACTGAATATTCGAGGACATTGTTCTGAGTGTCTCAAGTCGATACCGAGGCTCGTAGAGTACATGAACGGTGCGTCGCAGTCGTGGACTCCTTCGAAGCTGATTGTGATACGCACGCAGGATCGTGTCGCTGCTGTATCTTAGCTCGCATTCCAACACTCCCCAGCTCACCGTTGACGATATACTCAACATACAAGCCCAAGGTTCCATGGTTTCCTCCAAGATTCTCATCGCATGCCTCTTCGACGTCGTGATTTAACTCTCGATAGTCTTCAACGGTACGCAGCGCATCGATGAGACACCACGTACCTCAAGCTATTAGATATGGTCACCGGCGGTGCACTCCACGAAGCGGAGTCGGAACGTTTTCAGTTTCGGAGACATCAGTCCTGATCGCGAATCCATAGCACTGCATAAATCGGCGCCGCAAGTTCGCGGAAGCGTGGACATCGGTGGACTGCACAGTTTCCACCGCAGGTATAAAACCTGGCAGAATCCTTCATCGAGGCATTGACCATTTACCATGACCAGGACTGGGAAGGCGCTTTGCTCTATACTCGCTGCTGCAGCCATCACCTGTTCTGCACAGACTGATTTCGACTGGACGAGTGTACGTTTGCACATCCAGCCAGGATCTGACCCCGTATTCATTGGTTGACAGATAAAACCATCGACGGTGCTGAAGTGGAAGTCGTGCTACGGCAAGGGCTTCGAATGTGCACGATTGACGGTGAGTGTGTCCTCACAGGCTTGATTCAACTCGTTAACGCTCTTCAGATGCCCCTCGATTATGCAAATCCAAAGTCTACCAAAACAGCAGCCATCGCCGTGACCCGATTCCTGTCCACCAGCTCGCCCACCAAATACCGAGGGCCTCTTCTCATCAATCCCGGTGGCCCTGCTGGGAGCGGTGTCGAATGGGTTTTGGAAGTTGGGCAACAGCTAGCGACTGTCGTGGGGCCGGAGTACGATATCGTCGGCTTCGATCCGCGAGGTGTGTCTCTACTCCAAGTCTATGCTTCCCTAACGAACCTACTAGGCACGAGCTTCTCGACTCCCCTTGTCTCCTGGTTCGCTGACGACTCCGAACGCGCCACATGGCTGCCCCCGTCTGAGAACACCGTCTACCAGTCCGTCAACCAGTCCACAGACTCCCTCGCCCACCTCTACGCGCGCGCGCAGATTCAGGCGGCGCTCGCAGCTGCACGCAACACGGACGGGTACTTGCAGTTTATCACGACGGATTACACGGCGCAGGATATGTTGACGATTACCGAGGCGTTTGGGTTCAAGAAGCTGCAGTATTGGGGGATCTCGTGAGTCCAACCCCGATTTAATGAGGCGCTCAACTGGTTGCGCAGGTATGGATCTGTCATCGGGGCTACGTTCGCAGCCAAATTTCCGGTGTGTGGGCTTTTCTCAAGCCAAAAATCATATTGACTTTTTGCGCAGGACAAGGTCGAGCGCCTTATCATCGACGGTGTCGTCCCTCTCGAGGCATGGTACACAGCCAACATGACGAACACCGTCCAAGACGCCGACAAAGCCCTCGGCATCTTCGTCTCCGCATGCTTCGCCGCCGGCCCAAGCTTATGCGCTTTCCACAACAACGCTACCTCCGCCGCCGACATCGCCTCGTCCATCCAAACCCTCCTCCTCTCCATCCAACAAACGCCCGTTCCCGCCATCATCGCTCCGATATCAGGCAGCCTGAGCTATGGCGTCGTCGACTACACATTCGTGAAGAACGTCATCCTCGACACGCTGTACCACCCGTACACCCTGTTCCCCATCCTGGCACAGGCACTCGCGGACCTGGCGAACGGGGACGCGTCGACGATCTTCCTCGCTGCGACTGCCGGTACAGAGGCGTTCACTTGCAGCTCCAACGCCCCGCTGGATCACAGCTTCGAAAGCGCCGTATCGATTGTTTGCGGCGACGGGGTAGAGGTGAATGATACAATTCCGCAGCTGCAGGCGTTCTATGAGACAGAAGTCGGTGTGTCGAAGAACTTTGCGGATTTGTTGGCGAATTGGAGGATTCTGTGCGCGTGAGTGGCCCTTCCGGTTCGTGTGGGTCGACTAAGCTCATGTCCGCCCAGTGGATGGAAGGTCCTTCGCCCGGGACGTTTCGCCGGTCCATTCGGAGCCAATACCAGCTTTCCCTTGCTCATCATCGGGAACACCGCCGACCACGTTACACCTTTGGCTGGGTGCGTTGTACCGCGATCATCCATATACACCCATTGACCATTCGCAGTGCCAAGAAAACCGCCAGCCTCTTCCCTGGATCGGCCTTGCTCACATACAATACCGTGGGTGTGAGTACCCTCCCTCCTCCTTGGATACAAGCGCTGACCATGGGCCGACAGCACACATCCGTCGCAGCGTCTTCGACCTGCATCTACGGATACATGCGCGCGTACTTCCGCGACGGGACGCTCCCGCCGCCTGGGACAATCTGCCAGCCCGACGAGACGCTATTCAATTCGACTGCGACTGCTGGAGTACTCCGAAGGGATAGTCTTGTGGGTATGGGCACAGGGTTTGGGAAGCGGATGAGGCCGTTCTATCCATGATTGTAGACCGAGGACATGAATTTGCATACTACGTTCTTCGTCACCGTCGGATACCCGCACCATCGCCACTGGGACTGCGAGGAAGCAATTCGACGTCTTCTGATGCAGTAGAGCTCTCGGGACTCGCGTCATTCATCGTCGCCGTCCGATTCCTCGTCTGTGCAGGAGGATAACCGAAGTTTATCGACTGTGAGCTTGTCCCCTGACGGGTCGTATTGCTGGCTTTCGTATCCGCACGGGCCGCTGCGAGGCTACCTGGAGTAACGCATGAGACAGCAGAACGTCATCGATAGCACACGCGCCTTTGCTTTCCTCACGGCCATTAACCTCCTCATCCCCGCCCCGCCTCCCGAACCACATCCCCGCCAAAAGGAGGAACACCGCCCATCCGGTATTAAACATCGAATACGTCCCAGCGACCACCGCAACGAAGACGCTCCGCATGCTTCAGCTGCTGCACCTGACACAGGTACACCCCATCCAGCACCGCCGGACCCGGGACGTCCAGCGGAAGGAGGCTCGGTACGCCGACGAAGGACGAGTCGTTCTGCGTGTGTGCGTAGTACCCGTCGCCGACGAGCATCGAGTAGAGATATGACTCGTTGGGGAGCGTCGTTGCCGCACCGGGGAGGGTAACGGGGATCGGGAAGGACGAGAAGATGGCGTGGGGGATGACGCTCGTGTTGACGAGGAAGTTATTCGGGGAGGGGTTGCCGAGGTCTATGCGGAGCGCTGCCCAGAGGGACTGGATGGTGTTGGACAAGACGTGCGCAAGACCGAGGATGTCGTTCGTCAGGTCCAGCAGTGGCTCGTTGACAGCACTGAGAGGTCTGCTTGCGACGTAGGTGGTGACTTGCCCGACCCCGCCACTAATCTCTGTCGTCCCGGTGATATTCAGTGGGGGGGGGGTCTGCGCTGACACAAGAGCCAGACGCGGAGCAGTACGGGAATGCCGCAGCGAGCGAGATGGTCTCGGGCGACGTGAAGTTGGTCAGCTGGAGAAGCTCCAAGCCCCACACCCAATCGCTCCCCGTAGTCGCCACAAGCGCCCCCAAAACGAATCCTCTCGCATCCGCGCGGGTCAAGCTAGCTTGCTTGACGCCCAGGATGGACGTGTATTTCCCCAGCAGCGTCGACTGGCTCCAGTCCGCACGAAGAGTGAAGCTCGCGTTCCTTTGGGCGGTAGCAGCGCAGGTGACGAGCGCAGTGTAGTCTCCCGTGAGTGTCTGGCCAACGACATTGATATACAGGGCAGTGACATCGCAGTCGTCGAGCGTCCAGCCCGTATACGCGAGCCCCGAGTCGCCTGCATTGGGGGTGTCGATGGACGCAATGGTGTATTGGAAGAGGGAGTAGTTGGTCGTGACCGTGTCCCCGAGCCCAAGTAGCCGCGCGGTGCAGAGATTGCCCGGCGTCGTATCGCTCCGCGCAAACGACGGGAGAAAGTGGTCGTACCAGAAGTGCTGGGTCATATTGAAGTCGGAGGAGAAGACGGAGACTGTTTCGTATCCAGTGAGGGCAACTGCAGTGGATATCAGCGATAGTCGAAAGGGATATGGGACGGCGCACCGTTGATGACGATGAGGAACGCAATCACCACCGCCGCCCCACCGTAGGCTGCGAGCGAAAAGGAGGCGGGGTACTCGCGAGTGACGGGGTAGGTGAGGGTAGGTCGTGGAAGTCTCATTGAAGAGCGTTAAGCGCTGAGTGGAGCGGCGTCTACCATATTCAGGTCAGAAAGACGAGAAGTATTGGTATGTACTCACGCGTGGAGCTGTGCTGACTCGTTGGCTACCTGGGGTTGATGTCCAAGTGAATCGTTGGCTGTGGTTCATCCGTTGTGTTCGGTGCAGCCTGAGATGAATGCGGCAGAATGCCTCACAGCGAAGGCACCGATGTCAAGAAGCCGTCGAGGGCCTCCACAGAGAGCTCATTGCGGCAGCAGCAGGCTAATGACTGTAGGGTCCCTACGACTTAAGCCTGACCTCAGCTGACGAGGCAAGAAGAGGGAGCATGGAGACGACCCTCGGACAAGTGTCCGGACAAAATCATTTTGTGATGGATGATTCCCACGAGATGTGGCATATTAATCAATCATTTCTGAGATGTTTTGAGCCGTTTCCTGCTCAAATCAGACAAATTTTGTTCGGATTCTGTACTTGGCAGGTCCTCATCTTTCCCCAATAATTGCTCGAAGGTTTGGTAGAGATGTTCGCAATTATTTAGATATCCTAGCCTCTGATATTCACCGCACACAGAGAAAAACTTCCGAGAGGCATGTATTCACGGAAGTAGTACACTGCTAATATACATACGACTTCAACGTCTAAATCAATATACCCTACCAAGTACAAACAAACATAATCGACGCATCCGAGTCCGAGATTCTCTACACCCCATCCACTGCGAGTTTGATTTTCGCTCCTTCCGCCTCCTGTAATATAATCCTTCATCGCTCCTCGTCATCCAAACGCAGTGAATCCTCCCTGGTTGACTCCGATGACGACAAAAAATGCGGCCCCTTCGAGCCTGAGCCGCCCGAGGACATTGGGTACGAGTTTTGCTCCGGTGTGCTCGAGCCCTCTATGGGCCCCGAGTCGTCAAAGTGCAGGGTGTAGTCGACGGAGCGTTGCACACGAACGATGATAACCGTCGCTGTCGGGAGGATGGCCTGCGGTTCGATGAGATCAGACGAGGGTCGAGGGAAAGGCAGGAAGTCAACGCACAGCAAGGAACACCGCAATCTTCGCTATCACAGCCGTAGCGAGGTCCAAAGAGGTGTTAAACATCGTGTTAAGTTGTTGCAAGATGCCGAAGACCAGCTGTTGCCCCGTTAGCAATCGCATGAAATGAAGTTAGTATGGAATTTATAGCAAACCTGAACCGCAGCCCAGCATGCTCCGGTCTCTATCAGCAAAAGCAATATCCTCGGGACGTTGCCGCGCCACTTCAGGACGGAAGCTTGCTTCATCAGTTGCTTTTGCTGCCTTTAAGACAGTCATCAGCGTGGCATTCTGGCAACAAAGAAGCGATGGCTCACCATGCCTTGAACGCAATCGCCGCCGTCCCGACGAGATTCGTCCCCAGCGAGATAAAGTTGCTGAGAGTGTTGACGCCCTCGTCCGTCGTCGGGTCCTGCGCACGCTGCTGTGCGTCGCGGCTGGTGATGGCCGCCGCGCAAAGCCAGCTGACTTTTGCGCGACCGTTAGCCTTCAGGGCATTTGAGAATAGAATAGACGAGAAAGGGCACCGATATCAGCAATCGCCATGACACCTAGCCCCACCCACACGGTCTTCCGTCGCTTGGAATGCGTGTATACCACCGCGGCACGCCATATAACGATGAGGTCTGATGTCAAGAACTATGGGGGTCGTGCATGTCAGGGACAAATATGCCAAGTAAGAACAGACGACGCGCACGTTGATCGCTGTCGGCCATCGCTCCAGTACATAGAAGACGCCACCGTGCCTGGCCGCCCAGACCGCCTTCCTGTTCTCCACTGGCACGGCGCTCGACATGAGATAGCCCTCAATCAGTTGGAGGGTGTACACGAGGTCCATCGTGAACTGTGCCGTGCAGGAGACGAAGAGGAGGAGCATGGCGGCAAAGAGGGTGTATGAAGCGCGTGTTTTGTGTGGATAACGGCTGTAAGAACGGAGTGTGTGAGCGTAAGGACATGCAGGGGAAGGACAACATACCCTGCAATCGCGAGGTAGAGGATAAACACGACGAAATAGACTCCTGAGTGGCGGAATAGGGTCAGCGCATGGCAGCCCGGCCAGCTAAAACAGACATACCATAAAACGCAAACGCCACGATATGTGTCGTGGTACTCCGGTACATGCCCTGTCCCCAGGTAAGGAGGACCGCATCCACATCGACTTCGACGGTGCTGTTCCAGGTGGACATCGCATTCATGGACAACGGGATCCGGACGACATGAGTGAGGGAAGGAATCCAAGACGGCCAGATATACACGTACGTGATATATAAGAAAGGTCAGACAAGACGGACTCGGACGCCGCCCTGAACTAAAATCTGACCTGACGTGGGTGTCCGTGTAAGCGGGCTCATTTGACCACTTCGGGCAAGAGTCTGTGGAGTGCTTCCTAGTCTTCCCTCGTCTGACCGAAGGTTGCGGAGCTCAGTCTTCAGTTGCAGTGACGCACCTCGCGACTGCAACGTGCTGCGCCATGCATGGGTGGGAGGGCAGGAGGTCCAATGATACGCGGTTGGTCCAGGCCCACGAAGAACATGCCGACGGTGAATTCTAGTGTGTTGCATGACAGTTCTTGTCGTTCTTCAAGTCGATGTCGGTGCCTGTTTCTCTCATAAGTTCCGCGGAGTACAAATCTGCTCGTCTTATAGGTTACTAGGCATCGCCGTGTACGGCAGCGTGTCGGTGTATGGCGGAAAGACAGTGGCGCATCGGCATATAGAGAAGACACATGGTCGCGGATAGAAAAGAGTGGCTTCGGGTCAATGCGGGGATCATCTCTTGGCGTCACAGATCAGTCACGAATTTATTTCTCTCAAGCTCGCCGGTGGCGAACCCCACTCGTCCGCATTAGTGGCGTTGACGCCTTCCGTCAGCGCGTACAGCACTGTATACTGACAAGATGTAGATAGGCGCGGTGAGGCAGTCAGCGCAGGCTGAGGAATGCTCAGGAATCCCGGAGTACAAGAAGCGGATGGGACTCGGACAGTTCGAGTGAGGGATTGCTGGATGACCTCGACCCGACTCATCTGCTTTACGGTGATATCGCTCTCCCTTCCGTCTTTGTCATATCGACCGCCGGGACAGCGCGCGACTCCAAGTCTCAAGACTCACAGCGCCCGGATGATGAACCTTATCGTCCGTTCGTTCACCAAATCCAATTCGACCGCTGCACACGTGCATTTGACTGAACGAGGGATAGGTCTCCCGCCGCACATACATACCGCTATTCTTGCTCCAATTACTTTACAGACAACGCTTTGGTGAAACCAATACTTAGACGCATTCAGACGGTAGGCGTCGCGTTCCGTTTTCGTTGACGACTGCCGATCCCAGTGGACTAGTTGCCGCGCGGCATCCGATAGCAATAATACTGTACATGCATCCGAGTCGCTGACGAGACGCTATTAAAAAATGAACCGCGGGGACCTTTATTTGTTGATTCGCGTGCTAATTATACTAAGAGAATTCAACTTGAATCCAATCTGGACGCGTCTAGGCATCGCGTATTCCCAATCGTCAGCTCTGCTCTTCGAAAGAGGAGCGACGTGTGATTCATCCCGTGATGCCACTGCTTGTCGATTGTTGGACCCATAAGGAAGATGTAGGACTGCCTCAAGATATGGCTCGTGTATTAGAAAGAAAAACGCAACAAAACGCAACAGGCAGCAGTAATCAATGCTAGAATGTTCCCGAGCTGAGATAGTACAGTATTGAGCCAAGTATCAAGAAACCACGAATATGTGATACCAGAGGACCCTAGAAGAAGCCACCATGATCTCACAAGATAAGCACCCCAACAGCCAATCCGCCCCACACCGACAGTCCTAGCCCAGCTTGGGCACGAACGGAGTTGGCAGATGAATGAGAAGCGGAAGGTTTCGCCGAGGTGCTTGGCATCGGGGCGACGACAGTGGGCGTCGTCACGTACGTTTCGGACGCAGATGTAGACTCCGAGGCGATGGATGTTGTGGTTGTCTCTGTTGTGGTGGCACTCGTCCTGTGGTAGATGCATGACTTTCGAAGATATCAGAATGAGATGGAAGACACACAAGCTATGGGCACTTGTAGAGGGTGAGTGCGGCGCGGAGGACACATGGATAGTTGCGGATCTGGATTTGGCGACTGAGGCGGATGCAGATGGGGGCGGCGGGGGTGCCGCAACCGAGACGACGGGACTGGAGGCGATGACCTCGCTGGGATCGTCCATGCTAAGCAACTTAAGAATGTAGCCACTGGATCGTTCAGTCAGCCATCGAAAGCTAGGAGTAGGACGCATGCATACCCAGGAGTGACATCGGGGAGCGTGAAGACAACTTCGTTATCCTGTAGGTTCACGTTATTTGCAAGAGCAATAGCTCCGCTCTGTCGAATTCAGGATTTGTAGCACTGAGAGCAGGGGAAAGGATCTCACGAAGGGTGGCGCGTCGTCGGGGCTGACGAGGGCGACGATAGCATCATCCCTGCAAGAAATTAGCCGCGGTCCCTTACGCTTCGCGCATGATGGCTTACAGCGACAAGTTATCCGAGTCCCATGTCGCAGTAACTGTACTCCCAGCAACCGCCTGGCCCGACACCTGGAGATTAGACACCGCTGCTCGACTGACGGCGACGAGCGCCAGAATCGTCATTCTGCATGGAGAGGGTTGAGACACTAGTGACTGGAGAAAAGAAGGATCTTGCTCACTGGAGGAGCGTCGATGGGAACATGATCGTTGGATTCGCGAATCAGGAGGGGTGGGCGTCTAGGGAAAGAAGAGGTAGGAAATGCAGAGACGAGTGGGCCTGCGCCACGTACCACGGGCAACCTTAAGTAGACTCCGTAAAATCACGCGAAGACAGCGTGAATGGGCATGCATACGTGGAGCCGAGCAGCGGAAAGCCTAATTGAAAAAATCGGTCTTTGGTGGTCGCGCAAGCAGCGACCGAGAGTTTTGGGATGGAGCTAGCCTGTCCGCTGCAAGCCCTAGGGAGGGAAGAGCGGCGTGCCGACGAGAGCGGGTCCCAGATTGCCCTGCAGGCCATGAATCGCTCGTATCCATGGCTCTCTGCTCTTGACACCACCGACTCGGGAGAGCCACGGTGAACGGAGGTCCGGGGTTCGCTTTTGCCAACCAGACGGTGGAAAGGTTATCTCGACGCTGACGGACATAAGGTAATACGAAGCAGAGCCCAGTTGCGATGGTCGGGGCCACTCTACACCGTGCCGGCCGTACGATGGGAAGGTGAGAGTGACCATTCTGCTTGGTCAGCGTTTGTCAGCGATATCAATCTCTTCGGAAGATTTCATCACGACTCGCTGGTCGTGCAGCGGATGCACTCTTTTCAAAACGCCTTTCAAAACGAAAAATTTACTCGATAGACTCCAAGAATCAAGAAGCCTGTGGCCATAGCTTAACTCTGTCTCGGACGAAGCCCATCCATCCGTTCTTCCCGCTCGACTGACACCGGCCGGCAGCCAACGTATGTCCTCGATTCTTCCAACTTTCACCCAGTGAACATACACATCGCGCGCCGAGAGCAGATTCTAACCAACCGCGCGGAATTCGTCTACCCGTCTCGATAAATTCAGTGATGATTTTAGAGCTGTTGAGCAGAGAAGTCTATCTTCAATTGTGTGCTGACACTCCTGGAGCTTCGATGAAGTCGGCAGCGGGTGGCAGAGAACTCGGACGTTAATTTCGAAGGCTCTATTCCCCGGATTGTCGATTCCTTGAGAATGTCGGTCCGCAATTCCATGGGTTTCCTGGCTGGTTGGTCTCAGAGCTGGTGAGTATATTCCTTGCTGCGTCGGAGTGAAATTCAGACGCCCTCACAAGCTCTCTCCGCGTTCACGGACGATGATTTCATTACCGCGGGCAGTGCAAGGATCCGGAACTTCCTAATTAATCACCTCAGTTCCCCAACGCCCACACGCATGGGAAAACAAACACTTAATCTGTAATTGCCTGGATCCCGGGACGCGTTGGAATTGCACTACGGGCCTCCCCCTTGGGAGCGCTGGCGGAGTCAGGTGAGTCTACCCTCAGTTGATGCGAGCCGTCGAGAATCTTATCACGTAGGCATCTCTCCAAGTTGTTCCGTTGAGATTTTCGAGACGAGGCAGTGCTCTGCTCTTCGTCGGACGTCCTGATCCGCTACGAGGATGTTGCCGGTGGGCGGTTCCAGGTAGAGCCAACTGCCCTGACCCTGCAAACTTGAACTCGTACTAGTACTCTTTGCCCGCGACACCATCCGGCGAAACGAATTCCCGTCCGCGGAGGTAGAGCCCTGGTAGACCCCGTCGTTCGTTTTGACACCCATCTTTCCCGTCGTCATCTTCTTCGCTCTGCTGAAGCTGACTTATTACAGATTGTGCGCCCATCGCAAATGATACCCGAATTCATGCAACTTCTCGCCTTCTCGAAGCCTCAGAGTACGACTTGGGCTCAACTGGACGTTGTTTGCAATTAACGGACTGCACAGCCTTCTTGGGCTATGGACCTGGCATCAAATTCAAACAAACTCCAAGGCCACGGGTGGGAACTCCTGGAGACGGCGTCCGAAACTGACACCTGCCAGCGACTCTGACATCCCTCTCTATTTAGCAGATTCCACTTTATTTTCATGCGGAATACCCTGACTTTTGACTTGAACTTGACTGCGACGATCATCCGCTGGCCCTCTGTGCATTCAAACGACGCGAGGTCCTGACTCACCGTGGAGAAATCCGTTTTGGGTTCCTGCGCTGATAACAATACAGAATATGGTCCATTGGCTCAGATTAACAGTGGGTCCCGAGTCTTCTAATTAAGTGAGATGTCCTCTCGCGTCGCGTCAAGCCCTGCCGCTAATTGCGTCTCTTCAACGGAGATATAATCACCTCGCGCTCCGGCGGAAAGTCGAACTGAAGCTGCGGGTGAGCGATGGGACCTGGGGCTGATGAATCTTCGCGAAGAGGGACGCCGCGGAAGAGGGCCAGGCGCGGATACAGGTATGATGCGTTGTAAGTAATTGCTCACTCAGTTCGCTTAAAAGAAGCGCGACACTCGTCAGTCTGCGTCAGCTCATCACCGCCCATAGAAGTAGAGAAGGACAAAGATCGACCTCGACCTCCACCAGCAGCACGAAAATGAGCGGAGGCAACAATAACTACTACGCTCCGTACAACCACAGTGCCGGCGACGACCCAAACTGGGGGTACGGTCAACAATCCTCCTCGCAATCCGGCTATGGCCAAGGTGCTCCTCCACCTGCTGGTTGGGGACAAGGTGAGCGAGTCGCAGCCATTTGCGCTTCGGCCGACTGACGGTTTGTCCCAAACAGGTCAACCCAACAGTAGCGTCTACTCCACCGGCGCGTATCCGCGCGCTACTCCAGGCGGTTACGACCCATACGGGAGATATGCACACTCGAGTTCCCCTCCTCCAACTGGCCGCAATATCCCGCACCAGTCGCCATACTCGTCTCTTACCGGTGCAATGGGGCCCGTTCCAGCCAACCCACCTTCGCGGCCCCTACTACCCAGCTCCCCCGCCCGAGATTGCAATCTCACCAGCCGATCCGAACGACTACCCCTTGAACGCGTCCACGAGCTCTGCGAAAGTCTGCGCCCGCTGCGGTACAAACAAGACACCTCTCTGGCGTCGTCACCCCCAGACCGACAAGCCCGTTTGCAACGCATGTGGGCTGTACTTTCTCAGCAAGCAGCGCGATCGCCCTGCTGAACGCTGGGAATCCCCGCCGCCGCCTTCGTCGGGTGGGTCCACTGGACCGACGTGCGCAAATTGTGGGACAACCGTGGCTAGTGCGTGGCGACGAGACAAGAAGGGCGACCAGGTCTGTAATGCCTGTGGCGTGTATGAACGCAATCGGGGAACACCCCGCCCTATAGATTATCGCAAGGACGTGATCAAGACGCGCTCGAAGGAGTGATTGGGACTTGAGTCTCTTTTTTTCCATTAGATTTCATCTTTTTATACCTCCGACTTCGGAGAATATCTTCGAGCATGTATTACATGTCCCTGTGCGGTATACCCCCATCGTAACTTAACGCCGCCTTTCGTCGTTTCTGTTGTTATTTCAGGCCGCGAAGAATACTATATCTGACTGGCAACCTGGCCAGACTAGGAACCCGGCCACTTGCCAATTATAAGCCTATATATTGTGGTATCAGCCATTTTTGTAATGAAGGGGTGGAATACAACCTATGTCGCTCATCCATGCCAATTTTTGGTCAAGTGGTGGCCCGGTTCATGTCGGGCGGCAGGGTCAATTCATTAACGCCGAGCATGTTTTCTCCGCCAATACTTGGCCAATCCACGACTTTAAAGGCTCATTTTCATGCCACAATCTTGTGCTTCCCCAGGGCCACCCAAGACCCAGCTGTAAACCCGCTGGTTTACCTTGACATCACTGGATGTCACCATCAGTAGTCACGTAACCTCTTGTACCCGTACCTCGTCCTTGGAATCCACAGCCCGGTCCTGTTTACCTGCTGCGCGTCCTCAGTGTTTCCTGCATGGCTAGCAGGCTTCCATCAGCCCAACCTTGGTCAACAACGTCTGAATTGGCCAACACAATCACAACTCAAACTTACCAACCTGCGTCTTGGATCCAAGACACAGATGCAAGCTTCAACTCCATGCCTCTGTATCTCTACAGGACCCACCAGGATAGCTCAACCGTCCATATGGTCCATACCTCATTGCTCTAGGATGCTTCTGGCCCTTGTAATGCCAAGATGACAGTGGGGAGCTCGCGAAACAGATCAAATGTTGGGTTCTCGCCAGCTTGTGAGGAAAGTCAAGCTATGAGCCCATGTAAGTTCATTGACGTCCAATGAACATTTTGACAACTTATTTTAGCCACGGGCCTTCAACCAGTGGCGCACTAGCGTCATCTAGACACCAGGAGGCCTCCCATGCCTCCAAGGGCTCATGAGATCATTTTGTTAGAGCACATTTGTGAACTTCAATATAGAATATAAATGGCTAGAATGCATCACCTGAACCTCCTCTACACTGCGGGTAATGACGCGGACCTTCATTAGCCGGTAGCAGTGGGATTTTCA
The DNA here is from genome assembly GCA_029282125.1 of Mycena amicta. NCBI lineage: Eukaryota > Fungi > Basidiomycota > Agaricomycetes > Agaricales > Mycenaceae > Mycena > Mycena amicta. The sequence goes on along the minus strand of JARIHP010000032.1, from coordinate 479,573 downwards.
TGGTGGCCAGGTTCCATATCAACTGCCCTTTTGGGAAGTGCAGCAAGAATAAATTCATTGCACACCCAAATCTTGGCCAAAATTATCCAAAACATACTCAATCTCTTCGGAGGATGCATGCCTACCATCCAGAGCTCACAGACCGTCGAAAAAGATCCACTCGATGTCGGAATTTCGGCTAAACACGTAAGGTGGCCAGGTTCCCAGCGTGATATAGTATGGTGCCAAACCTGTTAATCGATGCACTCAAGACCCTCCAAGCCCGGTAAAAGTCTTGACGCCCACACCCAGAGAGGATATACTGTAATCTAAGCATTACTTACTCGGAGTGGCCGACCGATGAGAATTTGCGAGCGGTATGTAGGGACGTGGTCGGGTTACCGGCGAAGAGGCGGCGATGCGATGCGAACTGCATGGCTGGTCAGTTCGGGCATCCTCGGCAACGGGTGGATTTTCAACCCCAGGTTGACGGTTGCTGCAAATCTTGATCGCGTTGCATATGGGAACCTCTATATGGACGTGTACTCCGCTCCCGATCGGAGCCCGTCCCCCCGCTGTTGCAGATTTCCCCCTCTTTTCCTTTGCTACCCAGCGCTTTATTGCGGTTTTCCGTTGTTCGATTCCCTACGCTGTATCAGCGATGAACACGAAAACGAACACCGGACGAACATCCTCGAATGAACATGAAACGTCTGGGCGAACACCGCTCCAAGGCCGTTGTACTGATGTTGCTTCGATGGCAACGGATCTTGGCAGCTGTCATCATCACCGCCGTATAAAGACCCTTTGCCGCCGCTTCCCGTTTTCCTCAGAGCTCATTCGGTCTCCTCCACCTTCTTTGCACACTGCGTGTGCTCGTTTCTTCTTCTTTTCCTTCTTTCTTCGCCACCCGCTTTTTGATCTCTCTCTCTCTCTTTCTTTACGAAAAACATGGTCGCTACCTCCTTCCTCAGAGTGGCACTCGCCGTTAACCGTGCGTCGCGCTCTGTGCTCGTCTTCTTTCTTTCATTCTCCTCTGACCTTATTCCTGGTAGTGGTTCTCGCCGTTTCTGGCCTCGTCATCCCTCGCGCCCCGCAAGGCACGCAATTCATCACGGGTGCTTGCACGTCCGATGCCGACTGTGCGTCGGGCTGCTGCACTCACGATACCGGCAAGTGTGGCGCTCGCGCGGTCGCGGAGGGTCCTGGGGGAGGAGGAGGATGTGGGTTTGGTGGCGGTGCCGCCGCTGCCCCTGCTGGTAAGTTGATATGCTGAGACCGAGCTTGCACTCACTCACATCGACTAGCTGCTGCCCCTGCCGCCGCCGCTGTCTCTGCACCCCCTCCCAACGTCGGTGGCCCGCCCTTCGATCCTGCCGGTGTCCCCAACGTCGGCAACGGTGCTGGCAAGCAATTCATCGGCGGACAATGTCTGAGCGCGGCCGACTGCAACTCTGGATGCTGCGCTGGCCCATCTGGTATTTGCTCTGGTGTTGGTGCCCAAACCCAAGCCGGCAAGACCGGATGTGGATTCGTTGCCGGCGCCACTGCATCGGCACCTCCCCCGGCTGCTGCACCCCCGCCACCCGCCGCTGCCCCTGCACCCGTTGCCGCCGCCGCCGCTCCTGTCGGCACGCAATTCATCACGGGTGCTTGCGCTTCCGACGCCGACTGTGCTTCGGGCTGCTGCACGAAGAACACGGGCAAGTGTGGTGCTCGCGCGGTCGCAGAGGGTCCCGGTGGTGGAGGAGGATGTGGTTTCGGTAGTGCTGCGGCTGCTCCTGCTCCTGCTGGTGAGTCGATACAAATACTCTGATACCGAGCTTGCTCACTCATATCGTCTAGCCGCTGCTCCAGCTCCAGTCTCCGCTGCTGCACCCCCTCCCAACGTCGGTGGTCCTCCCTTCGACCCGGCTGGTGTCCCCAACGTCGGTAACGGCGCTGGCAAGCAGTTCATCGGTGGACAGTGTCTGAGCGCTGCTGACTGCAACTCTGGATGCTGCGCTGGACCGTCCGGAATCTGCTCTGGTGTCGGCGCGCAAACCCAGGCCGGCAAGACCGGCTGTGGATTTGTCGCTGGCAGCGCTGCGGCGGCACCTCCCCCGGCTGCTGCTGCACCCCCACCACCACCACCCGCTGCTGCCCCAGCCGTCGCCCCTGGTACGCAATTCATCACAGGCGCATGCTCGTCCGACGGGGACTGTGCCTCGGGTTGCTGCACCAAGAACACTGGCAAGTGTGGTGCTCGCGCGGTCGCGGAAGGTCCCGGTGGAGGAGGAGGATGCGGTTTCGGTGCCTAAACGCGCGGTTACTTGATAGTTTTAGAGAGCTTGACACGACTTACGAAAAAAGCTTGTAGCGCTAGATAATTATTTGAAGGAAGGAATGAAATGCGGAGTTTCTATCGATATCTTGCGTGAAGTGGAGGGCTGCTAGGCGAGAAGACTCACTGCGTAAAGACACGTCGCGATGGTAGGCGTTTTGTATTCCGCTGATACTAGGCCTGAACCGTTCTTGTAGCGTTGCAGCGCGGAGACTCGAAGGAGCTGCAAGGGCCAACATCGTTAAATGCGAGGTTTGAATGCGAGATGGGTGCGTACATGCAGATGGTGAGCCCAAGCCATCCCGACTCTGCTTCGTCCGTTGACCGTATTCGATATATCGGGGGACGTGAAGCTCCGGAATATGGTTTCATCGAAGCGGTGTGGACCGTCGAAGAGTCCGCTGGTATCGAGAGTGGAATGTGCAAGAGGCATGAGGGAAAGGAAGTAGCGATAGGACGACATGGTGTCGATGGCCCAGGAGATGAGTGAGGCCGGCGATAAGAAAGGATCGTGCGCAGACGAAAAACTGGGTCGAAGCCAGCGCTGAGGATGTCCCCATCGCCTGGCTAGCGCGTATCGCCTAGGAAGAGCGCGTTAATGGACGACGCAGGTTGGACGCAGGCTGAGAAGACTTGTCGACGTCGAGGCGGGACGTGTCGAGTTGAGGAGCGAGTGTTGTTGGTCGGCGCAATGTGTGCTAGAGAGACGGTGCAATACAGCGGCGGCTCAATTCATTGGGTCAATCCGAGTCCCGCGTATGACAGTCAGGCGTGGTCGAAAGCAGTGACGCACCATTCATTTATTCTCCAAGCCTCCGTATCGACTTGAGGCACTAAGGACGATGCACTCGAATATCCAGTGGCCCAGCTCAGGTGGCAGACGGCCGTGGAGGACGGTAAAGAGGTGCGCATCAACATGTGACAGCCAAAGACGCGGTGTGACTACGAAAAGCGTAACGCTCCCAAACGGGCAACCCTAGCTCCTATAAATTGCGGGCGTAAACGCGTCACAGACCTCACACCTCTTTCCACAACCACCACCATCACCTTCACCCATTCACAACATGTCCGAGCCCAACCAGACCACCGGCCAGTTCCACAGCGCAAAGGGCAACGCCGTCGAAGCCGTATGTCGTCGCGTCGTCGGTTCTATTCGCTCGCTGACTTTGCTCGTAGATTGGGAACATGACTGGCAGCGACAACTGGAAGGCGAGCGGGAAGGAGGAGCACGCTGCGGTACGTTTCCTCGCCTCGCCAATTCTTCCTCGCTCATTGATTCATCGTTGTACAGGGCGAGGGCGAAGTCAAGGCGGCGCAGACGAAGGGCTACCTCGAGGGCGCCATGGATCGCGCCAAGGGCACGTTCGACTCGGTCGTGGGCTCGGTGACGGGCGACAAGACGCAGCAGGCTTCTGGTGAGTCTTTCTTCTCTTTTGGCGAGACTACGACTAACGACGACCTCGCTAGGCAACATGCGCGACGCAGCGGGAGATGCTAAGATGGAGGCGAACAAGCCGGTGTAATTGTAGCGTGAAGTGAAATAAAATGTATAATCTTGCAATAATTCGCCTTTCTGCAATTCCCTGTTCTCTGAGTAGTCGATACAATTCTTCGGAAGCGCGCATATCTACCTTCTCGTTGCTCGCTAGGTCGTTGAGATCATTCTATAGACACACGGTTGCTGGAAGAAACAGAAAACAGAACGACTATTCCTATACATACAGACACTAAACGACACCAAAATTTGACCCTCCGGCACATCGCTAATCATATGGCCTAGAAGCCCAACGCGGCAAACGTCTTGTTGAATCCTTCAGCGGTGTCGAATTGTCTGGCATCTCTCATCCTGGCCCAGCATTAGCAATCGAAGCAAACGAGAACGACAAGCGGCACCAACATGATCATAACAACCGCAAGCGATCATCTTCGAATAATTCCCCTTCTGCAATTCCTTTTTTACTGAGTCGCTCTCAATCCGAGGAGGAGCCGAAGGTCTCATTCAAGACTAAGATACAGATTCGAAATGTTCGTTGAAATATTCCTTTGCCAGGGCCACTGCGTCGTGCCCAATCAACGTGGCTTGCATCTCCTCCGCTGCAACCTGGATCAACAACGCTTCGTGAAAGACCAACGACTCACATCGACTGTACAAGCCCCACTTCTCCTTGATCATCACCTGTTCCACCGACTCTGTCAAGACAAACTCTCCGCGTGCCTTGCGGAGGTGTTCGTACGCTTCCAAACGCTTCTCTATCTCCTTCGTCGAGCTTGAACGCGGCAACATCAACGAAAGCGTCACCGCGTCCTCTATCGATATACCCGCACCTTGACCCATCGTTGGGAACGTCGCGTGTGCTGCATCGCCTATCAGCGCAGCTCGCCCCTTGGTCCACCTTGGAAGCAGGGGCAAGGCGCGAATTTGCCAGAGATGAACAGGTGTCGTGTCGGGAATGAGAGCCAGCATGCCGGTATATTGCGGTGCAAAGTCAGCGTAGACGGAGAGGAACGCGGATTTCGTTGTTGTGATATTCCAATCTGAGGGTTGTTAGAGGGGATCGTAATGGAAGGGCGATTGGATTGCTCACCAAAATCGTCCTGGTTCCTCTCGTCGGGGTAATGCGCGACGATATTGATCAGCGTCTCATCCCGACACGGGTAAACAAAGAGATATCGGGAGCTACCGTCCGGTGCGCGTATACCCCGCGGGCCAGAGGTTCCTTGGAAGAGCCACTCGAGCTCTGGGTGTCCGCGGAACGTTGCGGTCTCGATTACCGCGCGGAAGGCTGCGCGACCGCTGGGAGGCGCTGACTGTTCGTGTCCGAGGATCGATGTGCGGATGGTTGACTACGGTGCTGGATTAGAACGAAAGAAAGAAAGATTAGCAACTTCAAGGACGTACGCGGATGCCATCTGAGCCGACGACGACGTCCGCCGTAACCGTCTCTCCGTTGGCTAGCGTCACTATCCCGCGTTCGCAGTCGCACGAAACGACTTGGCTTTTCAGGCGGATCGTTGCTGGGGTGCCAGGCGCGCCGTCCGAGTCAAGGGTAGCAAGCCGCTTCAGCTCAGAGTGCAGGTCTGAGCGGTGGCACATGATTCCAGGCTGTGAACCCATAACACAATGAGTATAAAGAAACTGGGTAAGACTCGGACTCACGGGAACACCATCGACAGTATGCGAGTATCGCAGAGGATCGAACTTTCCTTCTTCCCCTCCGCTACCACCACTGAACCAGGTCCTACGAAAAGTTCGTGTCATTTCGATGGAGAGTAAGGCTGAGCAAACGGACATACACCCCAAGATAATCGCACGCTCTCAATCGCGCCATATCAAGCCCTAGATATCTCAGTACGCGGATCGCATTTGCAGTAAGCGCGAGCGCCGCGCCGATTTCTCTGCTTTGTGCAGCGGATTCGAATACCTGTGTCATTACCCAGGAATGAATGAGTCAATACGAAACTGAAGGCAGACCCGTACGAACCTCGACTGTATGACCCTCCTTGCGAAACGCCACTGCAGCGGTGAGCCCGGCGATTCCAGCACCGATGATCGCGATGTGAAGCGGCTTGGGTTCGGATTCGGATTGCATGTAAGTTTGCAGTCTAGCCTAGCGGACGCGGTTCTGGGGGGAAGAGCCAGCGACGTCGGAGGAGTGACACCGCTGGGAGAGCTCGAATCCTGTCATTGCGGCCCGGAGTCCATATCGGTGTCCAATGGCCGTTCCATGACGGCTTCAACGGAGGACCGAGCCGTACTCCGAAGCAATGGCAGATGTTTTGTCGAAGAATACACTCTGAATTGGTGTTGCGGTTCAGTGCGGGGACTAGGGTCGAGCTTGCACCATACATAGGTCGACACGGCCGCCTTTGGCTGTTCTTGAGTGCCAGAGCCAGAGTGGGCCATCGAGGTGGTTGGCAAGGATCGTGAGAGTCGTGACTGATCTGTGACCTCGGCTTGCTCCCTACCACCATCATGCAGTCCAGCCTCGACTCCGCGCTCACCACCAATGAGCCACCCAATGACTCTGATATCCCGTACATCTGCCAACTCCTCCAGGACGAAGTCGCAGAACTGGCACGCCTGAACCGCGAGATATTAGCCGTCATGGCCCAACTCGAAGGCTTAACTAAAAGACAAGAGGCGCTTCTAAAATCCACATCCAGCTACAAGACGATCTTGTCCCCCATTCGTCGAGTCCCCCCGGAGATTCTATGCGCGATTTTCCGTCTGGTGGCGACAGAGGGAAGCTCCCTTGAAGAAGGGTTGCGGATCGAGACGCCGTGGATGCTTGGGCATATCTGTCGATCGTGGCGCAATACCGCGCTGAACTATGCCGTACTCTGGGACACCATTCGGTTGCACGAGGATCTGACGTACCCCGCCCTTCAAGAACAGCTCCAACGAACGAAGCAGGCACCGCTCCGAATCTGCGTCACCGAGCCATCGCACTCACCTGAAATACTCTCCCTCATCCTCGCCACCTCTGCGCGTTGGGTTGCGCTGCAGTTGCGTAACATCGAAACCCACGATGATATCAGCTGGATGTACGCACTCTGGGGAAACCTGCCGTGTCTCGAGCGTCTGGAACTCTTCGGAAGCGCACGGGCCGTCATCCCATCCGAGATATTCCTCTCTGCGCCGGTGCTCCATCGTGTCCTTCTTCTGGCACCGGCTCTCAGCGATTGCTCGCCCGACATCGAGCTGCCCGACGCGCAGATCACTCATTATCGCGGGGCATACCAACCACTTGAACACTTTCATGTTCTCCGCGCGGCACTCGATCTCGTCGAGTGTGTGCTTGGATCATCCGGCGGTTACCCCGAGGACAACCCCATTCCAGACGAAGACCTCTCACTCCCGCGCCTTCGCACCCTCAGTCTCGAAAACGCAGAATATCTCGACCGACTGACTGCCCCAAATCTTCGCGCCCTTGGTATGTGGTCTGAGAACGGCGAAGGCATTCAAGACGGATACCTCCCGAACATCATATCCCTTGTGCAGCGCTCGGCGTGCACATTGACGAGACTGGCATTGTTCGATTGTAGTGCCTCCTCGCAGAGTCTGGTCGACCTCTTGCGCAATCTGCCGACTCTCACGGCCATCCTCCTAGAAACTATCGTCGACAGAGATCGCTACGAGCTTTTCGACGCCCTTACGATTCGCAGCGACACCCACCGCGACGTTCTTCTTCCCAACCTCCACTCGTTTATCTACGGATATCACGCTGTCCACGGCTTCCAAGCTGTCCTCGAGACGCTGGGCTCTCGGTCTTCCGCGACGACACTGCAGATCTGTGCCAGAATAACATTTTTCCGGCTCTATCCAGTGGGGAGTGAATCCCAGCCAGCACCGGGCGTGATTTCCAAAAGAATGAAGGATCTTCGAGAAAGCGGTGTCGACGCTGGGTGGACGACTGCTGACGATCGTCTCATAGTCGGGGCGCAATGGGGAGATTTCTAGATGTCAACGCAGTGGTCACTCTGTGCGAGCTAATAATGTAATCATTGAATTCGTGTTCTTTCTTTCTCCTCCGCGCAACCCCCATTACTCACACAACGAAAATTACGACTGAGAGAGTCTGAGACTTTCATCCCGTCCCCTCTGTCAGAGGTTACTGCGGGTTTGCAAACCCTAGAGGAGGAGACTGTAGGCGCAGCATGGAGAAGATACGACCATCCCGTTGTTTTCTGATCTAGGCAAATCTTCGCGATACTCAAGGCTTTCATGTCTTTACGCTTTTGGTTTATATAGGTTTGAGAGGTAGCAATGGGTAGCAACGAGTAGGGAAAAATGTTTACGCTGAATACCACCTCTATAGTTCCCGAACACGTTATAAGGCGCATCAATAAAATCCCGCCATCATCGCGTTGACACTCACGCATCACTGATGACGGACCTTGACGACTCCCATGTCGACAACGCGCGGCCGGTTGCTGCGACTCCGGATGGACCAAATGCAGGGTCTTGCGCTGGTCCCTCCACGGTCAAACCGCCACCGGCGCCGGCGCTCGCCAATGGTCAAAGCGTCGATACTCTTTGACCTAATTTTCGCCCAAGCGTAAGGCTATAAAACTCGCTCTCCGCGGTCGAGAAGAACCACAAACTATCGCAACGATCATGGACTCGCACTTCGACCTCCCCAACGAACTCTGGACCGAAGTCTTCCAGGACCTCCATCGATCCATCCTCGTCTGCGTGCATTGCGTCTCGCGGCGATTCTACGCCATCTCCCACCCCATACTCTTCCGTTCCCTGGTGCTCGATCCAGACCGCCATGCCGCTGTGGGGAACCGCGACTTCCTGGGTATGCTCGACGTCTATACCGCGCCACATATCCGGAAATACGTCCGCTCCTTGTCGGTCTCCTTCCAGTTCGGGCGCTTGACGCGCTCGCAGCGGGTTCCAGATGGCGTCGGCACGTCCACTTCCCTGATTGATCCTATGCTCCAGAGCATTCCACGGTTCACCAGCCTGCGTGTACTGGAATCCACGTTCCGCGCTAACGCGACCGTTGATCTGACGAACCTTGGGCTTCATGCTCTTCCCATGCTGGACAAACTCACAATCTCTGGGTGCAGCCTACTGTGCCCCGTCGATCCCATTCCATCCGATAAACGAATTCGCGTCGCCCACTTTGCCTACACCGCCATCCCGGGTATTCACCACCAACTTTCCCAGCGTCGTGCAGATCAAGAATCGGTCGGCTCCCGTTCGTTTCTCTCTTCCTTGGAACCTACATGTCTCCGAGAGTTGACCCTACACCCCACATTCGACGTATCTCCCGGCGCTTGGCTTGCCCTAGACCAGGATCTCCATTCCTCCTTCACGGCGTTGCGGAAAGTCGATATTACCTGCGACGGCCCATTCTTGGGACCTATACGCACCTTTCTCAGCGCACTCCCCGCTCTACAGGATATCGTTCTCCATGGCGCCTTCCGTAACGTACGCGATGTCACCCTGGACACTCCTGTTTCCTGGGACAACAACACCAGCGCCAACGATACTGTGATGCGCAGAGTCCGAACCTACACCGGCCCAGCGGAATACCTCTCAGTGCTGCCTGTACCGGCGCTCACCAGTCTCACACTCACATCTGCAAACTGCTTCTGCGAAGTCAACGCCCTCCTCGGCCGCGTTTCGACTTCTACCGTGAAGCATCTGTCCCTTCTCCTCCCGCTGGGACACGTCCATGAGTGGACTGATGCCTTCCACGAGCAAGAGGAACCCGTGCGCAAATTCTTCAGGTCCAAGTTCCCGCGTCTCGAAAGCCTGCATCTACGCGCATCAGATAATGCATGCGATGACGAGGAGAAGCTAGATGCTTTCGATGTGTTGTTGGGTGAAGTCGAGGTGTGCATTCAAGTTCATTGCTACCGTCATCTCACGTCCTCTAACATCATTACAGGAAGACGTCCCATCCGCCTTGATCTCCATTCTTCGCGCTGCATCAGAGACCGAGTCTGAACACATTCAGCTTCGTCACGCTGTCGTGGATTGGAACATCGCACCTGCTACGGCCGCTGCCCTTCCCGATCTCGCCGGGCTGCTGGATCGACTTGTTCACGCTGCTCCGCGCGTCTTGGATCTGAAGTTTGAGGGATCTGTCAGAGACGAATGGGAAGAAATGAGTTCAGACGATAGCACCACAAGCGCTGTACATGTAGTCCCTTGACCTGATCGGTTATCTGACATTTTCTATATTGTGGGTGTAGATTTTGGGCAGACTCGAGCAATCACGGCATACCCGCGCAACTCGGAGCGGACCCGGGCAAAAATAAGGACTCCACGGAGACTGTACTGACTTTGATAATGATTGGTACCCGACATGTACGTGAGTAGTTTCACCGAGCCAGCTCCGCCCATGAGCGGCGTTACAAAGGAAACGCCGCCCGTTTCATCTAGACCGTCACTTCCTCTTCTAATGCTCCTTGGGCGCGGAGCCTTCGACAAGCATGCAGTCCACCCTCCTCCTCCTTCCTCGTTGCGTGCAAAGCTGGTACAGTATCGCCATCCGTCCTAATTGCACCAGAGGCTTACAAGTCACAGGATTAAGCCGTCGAGACCCACTGAGCCACGTCTCCCGCTGGACCTTGAGCGCGAAATCTTCGAGCTAACCGGGCGATTGTACCCCGAAACGCGGCCAAATCTCCTGCTCGTTGCTCGTCGTGTGCAATGCTGGTCCGTATATGGCATCTCCACGACCAATGCTTACCACTGGCACATTATAGGCTTGAACCGCTGCTATACGAGACGCTTGTTATCGATGGATTCCACGAGGCGCACCGCATCGCGTCCCTGGCAACCTCAAGACCGCCCGACTTCTTCGCCAGGATTACGCGCCGTCTGGTTCTGTCAGCCGACAGTCACACACCGACCGACATCCTTGCGCTATGCAAGGGCGTTACGCACCTGGCCATAGAAGACGACATTCTGCGTGAGCACTGGCCACGCATCCATCCCATTTTCTTCTCTCTGGAGCATGTTCAGTGCCTGGTATTCGCCGCCCGAGAGTTATGCATCTCTGACCCGACCGCACCGGTGTTTTCCCACCTCACACATCTCACCCTCCTTGACTGCTCCTACGACAAACTCCGACCATTTGTCTCTTCCCTGCCCTCGCTCACCCATCTAGCGCTCTTCCATTGGGATCCGCCTACCTGCTCCATCGTGGAGGACTTCCTCACCGACTGTCCGCGCCTACGCATCATGGTACTCATCGCGTCTTCGCATCACACGGCTGTCCTCGCTGCTGGAAGTACCCCGCGGCCAAGAATGCTAACGGACGAACGTCTAGTTATTTGCGTCTCAAACGACTGGAAGGAAGGCGTCCGCGAGGGACACACGTACTGGAATGTGGCGGAGGTATTCTTGCGCGATAAGCGAGCGGCGCTGTAGATGGTTAGCAGCTTTATTGCAGCCGGCCATCGTCTGGGAACTGACCATTTTTGCTTCCTCGTATCTAGCGCTCAAAGATGGACATCTGGCAGTAGCTTGAAATATAACACGGAACACGTGTGATGTATGTGATAGTCTAGCGACCTGGACTCGATGAATTGTCGCATCTGCGCGTTGATATTGGGGTCACTGGTGCGGACGGAATTCGAAGATTTCCCAAATGTACCGTTACGATTACAAAAGCTTTGCATTTTAGATAGTCAGTCGCAACTTCCGCCCATCGATGCGACTTATTTCCTTCGCTCGCTCGCGCGCAAGCCTCCCCAGGTGTTCCTCCCGGCTGCCATCACGAAAATTCTCCATCATTATCAACATGCAGCTGAACTCATCCACCGCATTCACCCTCGATCGGATCATATCGAGCAGTTTGGCGTCCGTGAACGCATGGCGGGAGCGGAGCGACAACTGCTTCAAACGAGGAACCAGCACCAGCACCATGGCCATCGTCTCGTCGTGGTGCTCCATCAAAGCGCCGAGCAGTGTGTCCGAAATGAGCTCGAGATTGACCCCACGCCCGCGGATGCGCTCGTGGTCCGAAATCGCCAGGTGGGTCAACGCTGGGAGCAATGCGAGGCATTGCCGCAGTGGACCCTCCGCAATATGGACGTCAGCGAGGTCCAATTCGCGCAGATGATCACCTAGCGCCGAACGTTGGCATAAGGCGACGAAGGCGGAGTGAGCCCAGACCAGTGGAAATCGGTCAGCGTGTTCCGATTGAAGAGAAAGAATGTGGAGGTTCGGCAGCGTTAGAGCGGAGAGGACAGCAGTGAGTGTTTGCTTGCAGTGGTGTTTGTGGAACTCGGAAGTGACTTGGATGGTCAGTTCTCCGATAGTCGATATTACGTGCGGGATGTGGAATCCGATATTTCGTGAGCGATGCGAGGTCCAATCATCCAGATAGAACGACAGAGAGAAGTGGCTGCCTGGTGGCAAACGCGCGACAGGTGAGATGGTGGCGCTGAGCCACGCAGTATTGGCCTGCATGATGCTCAAGCAGGATAGCTGCGCCAGAGACAATGAGGCGATGCTCCCAATTGCCTTGCGGTCAATGTAGAGTCGCGTCAATTTGGGGGTGATATTGAAGAGCAGCGGGGCCGTAGGGATGCCCTGGTAGAGATAGAGCTCTTCCAGAAGCGGGAGACTGCCACGGATTGAAGACACATGCCCCGAAAGCGCCAGAGGATAACATTTGAAATACACGCGCCTCCAGCGAGTTGAATGCGCTGCAAGGAGTGCAAGTGGTACACCTAAGACTGTCGGCGGGGCGTCATTGCGGACTGCAATGGTAAGAGGAGAGTTTCCGCTACGCTCGAGAGCCCGTCTCAGCAACGCAGTAGCCAAATGTGGGTCCACGCTCCAGAGGTCAGGGGAGATGCGGAGGAAGCTCCAGAGTGGACGCGTGTCCAAGATGATAGCATGCCATCGAAAGCACACCTGTGCAAGTCGCAGGACATCCTGCTGCGCGAGTTGCTCGAGTCCGAACTCGTCCCACTCGAGCGGCAGGGTCCGGAATGGGGATGCCACGACTACCGCGAAGATTTCGGTGAGGATTTCCGTTGGAACCCGACGGATAGGCGACCCAGACCACCTGATTCCTTCCCGGAGACGGAGAAGGTCTGCACGACGAGCAGCTAGCGCATCCAGCTCGATCTGGAGTCTGCGTTCTTCGTCGTCGCATTGCTCCAGCTGGGCAGAGAGCGACGTCAGGAGGGAGGGCAAGTGGTACTCGGTGAGCTGGATTTGGGAGCGAAGGATGTGGGTGAGGGAGTTCGTCGCCTCCATGGGCGTGGCAGATGAGTTGATGCAAGTTGTTTGTGTCTGTTTAGATCACACGTTGATGAGAGACAGCCATCATCAACGCGTTACGTCGCTTCGACCAGAACCCAACCAGAACCACATCCAAACCTCAATCTGGTGAATTCGTCCATACTTGCTTACCTCCTCTATATCCGACGACTGTTCCATTCAGAACGCATTGCCCGACGGTCAGCCCACCCGAATCGACAGCAACAAGTCCCCATCCACTGATTCCCTCGAAACGCCCATGACCTGGTCACCGGAACGCTACCGCCGAGACATTCGTCAAGGATCATTAGGATGTCTAAGTGACAGTCCGGCGATCGTAATGAAATTCCTCTCTCCTTTCTTCACTCATCCTCCCTCTCCGTCATGATTAGCTGGCGAACCCTACTCTGCTGCTGTGGTCGGCGGAGGACAACTGACTCCATCGAGGATGATTATTTGGTGAGCACTATCCGCTTGCGACACAGAAACTGACTGCTTGTAGGTCATCCCCGATGAGACCAGCCGTCTCCTGTCGTCAAACGGGAGTTCAGTAGGCCGTGTGTCGTTCGTGGCTACCTTTTCTGGGCAAATATCCGGTACTAACAAAGGCTCAGACCCACTCCCGGAAGAGAGACGAATGCGTTGGAGGACGGGCAACTGATGGCTCGACTCAGCGCAATTGTACATGCCAAAGAAAAGTACGTCGTCCTCACTGAGATGCCTTAGCATTCTTACCCAAGTATTCATAGCAAAATGGTCAAAATTGGCGCCCGCGCGGCGTTCATACTCCATCGTACCGAGGAATCCGGTGCTTCCCCAGCGCTATTCCCGGCATACTCCCTGAATTGCCTCAAACACCACCTAAATCCACACTTGGCACACCTTCAATCGCTTCGCCTGACCTCCCTCTCCAGCCACCGCCATCACCCGTAACTCCCATTCCTTCCATCGCGATGCGTCACTCGCATGTCCACGCAACGACACCAAAGTCTTTACCGCGTCGGCTTCCTATCCCACCGATATTCACGCTCACCCCCGCACCCGTATCGGCATCGACGTACACCACGCCGGCTGTTTCGCGCTCCAACTCGCTCAGCGGGAGTCGACTCTTGCGCCACGGTCGCGAGAACGGGAGTGCTCTGCGGACGTCGTATTTCTCGATGGGAGACGGCACTCGTTCGAAGCGTGGGCGGCCGGGCAGGATGTCCAGTGGGGATTCCAATTCGACGGCGACTCCGATGGAGGAGAGTGATCGTGCAAACCCTCATTTCGAGGAAGAGGAAACCGAAGAGCATATGCATGCACAGGAAGACACCGCGTCTGACGTATCTGATGCGAGCGGGTTAACCTTGCGTGAGGTCCGTCTTTCCTTGCCAAGTTCTTCCTGTTCTCACTTTTTCTTCTTCTTGCAGTCCTCGATTTTAACTGCCGCGTTTCAAACAGGCCAGGCGACAACAAAGTATCCGACGTCTAATCCGCCCGCCGACGTTCACAGCTCAATCATATTCTCGTGGGGAGAGTAGATTAAATACAACCATTGCAAGATGTCATCCGCTGCGCCGCTCGCATTCATCTGTACTATTCTAGATTGTACTTTGTTTATCGTCTCATCTACCAATTCAGTGCTTTCATCCGCGAACGCTGGTAGACGAAAAATCAAGGAAAGACGACGTAGATTTCAGTCGGCGTCGTTCCTGACTCTTTCATGGTGCGTACATGCACCAGACTGATTCTGAATGGATTTATATATCCGGCTTAAAGGTGGCAACTCGGAACTTCTAAAATATCTCGAGAATGAGTTGTACGGACCACTGGCCTGGGACAGACAAGTAGTACTAAATACTTGGAGTGGTCTATTGCTGGATGAAGACTCTTTGCCCGATAACTGGATTAATGAAAAGGGGGTTTTAGTGGGTATTCTGCCTTCGAAGCGAGGTGTTGGATAGACACACCCAGCAGGAGTCCCACACTGGTTTTAACGTGCATAAAGGCATTTCCTCCTGAACGGATTTTCTTCGTGGCAAATACTGGATAATTTCTGGTGAACCCAGCGGATGTTGTTTAGAATGCTTCTGCAGACTGAGTAACATTACTTCAAACGCTTCAAAAAAAAGAGAATGAGTTGTACAGTGTACGTATTCGTGATGTGACTCCTCATGCCAGTGGCTTGACTCTGACCATCATGTAGTTCGCCGCTTTCTGCCTCTCGGGCTTCCCTTGGTCTGGCCTTCAAGTTACCGCTTGGAGACACCCTTCCCTGCAATCGCGCAGTCTTTTCCCACCATCACGACAACGCCGACGTTTCTGTGATGCGGATCTGCGACAACGGCGTGCCAAGGCCGCCCGTATCATCAATCCCGCCCGATTTCCCACAGGCGTCGGCAGCGATCGCGCCTGACTCGCTATGAATCACCTCGCCGTGCGCCATCACCGACTCACTACGCGCGTCGATTCATCCTGCATGGCATAAAAACGTGGTTGCGTTCAAGACACATCATCCCAGTCACCTCGACTCGACCCAATGTTCCCGCCATTTACAAGCCCTTCTGAGTTCTACCCAGGACTCATCATCTGGTGCATGGATCCGTATGAATTTACGGCCGGACCGACGCGCTCTGTAGATCCCAGCAAGCGTGATCAGCGTCCATGCCTAGTCGTTGCCGTCAACGCAGAGCAGCGGCTAATTCAAGTTGCGAGGTTCTGTGAAACACAGGTGGGCTTTTATTTTGACTTCTGCTCTTACTTGCTAAATATTCCCCACAGCCAATTGATACAAGACTTTGGGTGCGCGTTGACACGGCACCTGAGATTAGATGGAAGCACTCCGACGCTTGGATCTGGGTTGGTCCGCCGGCAACGTTGCGTATGGTATTTGACCGAGCGAAGTACATGCATGGTAGGTTCCATGCCCGTCCAAAGTCGCTATTAATCATCGCGTCCGGGTCCACAGCTCACAGAGACACGTCCTACACAACGACGCCGGTTTGCACGCAGAATATTGAGGCATACTGGATTCACCGGAGGCGCTTCCTTGCAAATAATGGTATTCGTTTTATCTATTGGTACGTTAACAATGAGACATATGGGACAGGAACTCCGAGCTCGTCTCCGGCTTCTAGTAGATCGCCGTCTACAATGCCACCATCTCCTACCTTTTCCCCCTTTTCTCCTTTGTCCTCGGCCTATCCAAGTCGCACGACAACTCCCATCGAGACGGTAAACCCCTGGCTGCCGCGGGCAGGAGTACCTCAGGATCCCGCCCAGTATCTTGCGCCTGATCGGTCTCCATATGCACATGCATACACCCCATCCGCAGTCTATCCACGAGAGGGCGAAAGCCAGAGCCAAAATTCATCGCGCCATCATCGAAGCACTCCCTCCTCCTCTGTTTCAGGCAGACACAGCCTTGTCCCGACGGGTTTCATAAAGACGGAAAAGCGAGCATGGTTCAAGAACCCGGAGAGCGGATGGTTTTGGCATGCAGCACGAGGGCTGGTGGCCCCCGACTCTCCTTATCTTCCGCAAGACATGGAGGATTCGTGATTTGCTTAGAAGAAGGCATTGGTTGAGTAGGTCGTGAGATGGACTACGGACTTTAAAACGGTATCATTCATACCCGTGCTGGTTTCGCACATACTCCGTATATTATCGACATGTCTCTAATGCTGTGCACGCTCTGATCGGATCAAATACCGGCCCGGGGAGCGGAGCGACCGGCCTCCCTAGTAGCTATATACCCAGACGCCTGATTTGTACGTCCTTTGGCTACGGACAATAGATGAGAATACTTTTCAACCAGAAGCGAGTTTCACCGCTTGTAAAACTCACCTCCGAAAGCTCAGTGCGCCTTCAAGAGAAGTCGGTATCGCCGCTCTCGCAATTGCGCATATCGTTAGCCCAGCTCCACCGGCCCAACACCAACAATCGTAACTTCCGCCAGCGTGATGAGGCTATACGACTGGGCGCCAGCGCTTCCCTGAACCCAGAGCCCGGATAATTTTTTATGTCAGATCTCAGACAGACACAGCCAGACAATAAACAGCCGGGATGGAGGTCGAAGGATTCAAGATCCGGGCGATTATAGTCGAGACTCGAAAGCTCCAGTCTTCGAACAAGGGAGGAGTCCACGAGGAGAGACTACTGTACTATTTCGACCTTAAGTTCGCGTAATGCGTAAGTTCCGGAAAAAAAAGTCCTCGTTTTTATTCATCCAAAATCAAAAGAAAATTTTTCGGCCTCTTCGGGCGCGAAAAAACGAAAAACTCTGAACTTAAGGTCGAAATAGTACAGTAGTAGTTGCTCGGCTCAGCCAGAGTTAGCAGCCGGTGAGAGACGATGACATGGTCGTTAGGACGCTCGGAGGCATGGTGGGCGGTGACACGTCGCATCATTGTTTGACGGTGTTTGTTGTAGAAGCCATTGCCTAATCGAGTCTCATGATGAGTCAGCTCTTCTTTTCTGCTCACAACTCTCACCACACACTCCGATTTTTTCTCATACACCTTCTCGCTGTGTTAAAAAATCTAGCACTGGCTTGGCTGCGACACTGAATCCTAACCATGATGAAGGGCTGCGAAGCGCCTTATCTAGGTCGTCGCGCCTCGGGTCAAAGACTTCGAGTTTTCGTCACAGCTCGGTGAGCTCTCACGATATGAGCATGTGCGATCTCATGCGGAACTCCTTTCATGTAGATGATTGTCCTAGCTCGGCTAGGCCTTTACTCAGCACTCAGACAGTTTGTCACCTTCGAGGCCTTTCAGCGCCGACTTGGACGTCCAACGATGTTAATTCCAGACGCTCCTTTGGCCTCACGCCTTGTCTGCTTAGTCCTGAGCAAACACTTCAACTTTTTGTCACTTCAACGCTCACGTCTAAAAAAGGCAATTTCTGATAACGCTCATTGGGTTCCTCCGAGCTTTCTCCGTCAAGACGGCGTGGCAAACTGCAAACCATGACTCCTTCCGCCTCCCCGGAGACCTCACGAGCGACTCACTGCGGCCAGCTACCGATTACAATCCCTCCATGACGCCGATTCCATTCAACGGAAACCGTTCCGAACCATCGATGATGCGCCGAGTTCAACGGCGACTTATTTTTTCTTTTGGCTGACTCGAAGGGCAGATCAGCAGGTGCGGCTCCGGATTCTCGCTGCTCCTCGTGGTTATTCTTATCATCCTGTTACAAAGCACACAAGGCAGCCCAACTATAAAAGACACTAGCTCACCCAAGCAACAACGGAAATGGACTCTCAGCTTACCCTCGTCCATCAGCCCACTGAGCTGCACCTCGTGTTCGCTCGCGACGACGTCAAGAACACGAACATCGCCATTGACGGCGCGCCCGCGTATACTGTTCGGACTCCGCTCAACGGTATGACGACTGAGATAATCGCAGCGGGCTCTATGGTGGTTCTCGCGCGTGTGGTACGCAGAGAGATCTTTCCCGATACCGTCGCGTTTGCGGTATCGGGTGGTATATTGGGCCACGAAGTGCGACTCGACAAGTGGTTGCGTAAAGGGAAGGTGGCAGATAAATCGTGCGTTCTGAGCATCCTTCTCCGATTTTTTTTCCTTCTTGCTAATGCTTTCTACGACAGAACTGCCTATTTCCTCCAAATAAACGACGAGCATCTGGTCCTCCGTCGACACCCGCAATATCGTCTCGCAGTACGTACCATTGCCAGATTCTTCACTTCCTCCCTCGCTGATCATGATCTCGTCGCTTAGCTATACGCCGCAGAGAACGACTCGCAGGATATCGCACGCTGGGATCGTCCCACTGTACTCTCTCCGCCCACGCTCGTTCTCAAGTCCACGGACAATACATCCGAGGCACATCGTATCCAAATCCTCACAGCGTTCCTCGGCGTTGAATTGGCGATGAGGTTGAAGGAGCAGGCTGGTGGTGTCAGTCAGGCCTTGCCGCGCATTCAATAAGGGTCCGGAGGGATGATCGCGTATTTGTGAAGGTGAGGCTGGGGGATGCGACGGCGGCTCGGGACAGTGCTGAAAGTCGGCCTCCAATTGTGTATACAGGTAGAAATGTTTTGTTATGTTGCTTCGATTAGACCGATGTATGTTTCTTGCTGCTAAGTTATCTAGTTCCCATTCACCGCGGTCAGAAGCCAACCGTAGATCTCGTACGTCTAATCTAATCTGATCTAGTCGCCAAAGCGTGACCGTCACCATCAGCGCTGACAAACCATTTTCTCCGTCTTCCTCGACACCTTACGCTTCCCGAACGCTCCGCATTCGGTTAGGATTACGATCCATGGCAAGGCAAGAAGCGCCGGCCACGTTTCAAGGTCCTTCACGTGCGTCGCGACCGAGTCGAGACACGTTGGTCGCCCCGAGAAGCGCAGAGCTCAGAACGTTTCCCGTAATCCTCTCTCGGTCCGACTCCGCCTTGAGCAGCTTTATATAACTGGCCATTTGGGTTCTGTCCTCCGCTCTCGTCGTCGACATGACTCGGAGCCCCGGAGCCAATGCACTGCCAGTCCTCCCGCTCCACAATGCGCCTACACGAGAGTCGTTGCGCGTCGCAATAATCACTGGTACGTGCATGTACTTCTCCTTCCATCGTTTATGCCCAGGGCTACAGAGAACTTCTTGCCCAAGGTGGACGGGTCGACGATCACCATCGCGAATATACTGCAACACTTGAAGACTACGGGCGTGCAGGCGATGCTGTTTGGTCCAGATAGTGGCATGGTGCGTCGTACCCTCGATCCAGCGCCACTCAACTCACTTTACCCTCAGTCCGAATACGCTGGCACGAAGCTCTTCGGCACTTACGGTGTCCCGCTGCGGGTCTACCCAGGGCTCAAGATCAACTTCATCTCCCCGTCCTTTATACGCGCGTTGCGGGAATTCGACGCCCATGTTATTCACCTCGTCGACCCCATCTGGCTCGGTGTGCAGGCCCTCGCAGCAATCGCGCTCCTCTTCCCGACGGTCCCTGTCGTGACAAGCCATCACACCAACCTTCCGACTTACGCTGCGATCTTTGGATATCCGTACTACCTGCATCGGACTTGGCAGGTCCACGGTGAGTGAGGAAATTTCGCCGTGAGGTAATATGCCGATTCAACCAGCATACTTCCACTCTTTTGCTCGGTGTACAATGGTACCCAGTGCAAGCACCGCTGGACTCTTGGCTGAGCGGGGCTTCACCAACTTGCGTGTCGTCTCGCGTGGTGTCGATTTTTCCATCTTCGATGTATGTACGTTACTTATCGCTTCCATTCTAATTGTCCTAACACCGCGCAGCCCTCCCTCCGCTCCGAATCGATGCGCCAAGCATGGATCGCTGCAGCGTCCGCCTTTCCTCCGTCTCATCTTCCCTCGACACATTCTTCCTCTGCAAGCACAAGCACAATATCGACGTACTCGGCACCAGGCGACCAAGTGATAATCCTCTCCGTCGGCCGTCTCTCGCCCGAAAAGAATCTCATTCTCCTCATCGACGCCCTCGCCGCACTCCCACCCTCCCTCGCCCAACGCAGCACCCTGATCTTCATCGGTGACGGGCCGTTCCGTGCCGCCCTGCACGCGCATTGTGCCGCCCGCGGTATTCGTGCCGTCTTCACCGGCCATCTTTCCGGCCGTGCGCTTGGCGCAGCATTTGCAAGCGGGGACATTATGTGTGCTCCGAGTGTGACCGAGACGTTCGGCCAGACGACGCTGCAGGGGATGGCTGCAGGAGTTCCCGTGGTCGGACTACTGGCAGAGGGGACCGCGGATTTGGTGGACCATGGGAGGACGGGATTGCTGCTGGATTTGCTTGCTGCAGCGGAGGGCAGGGCACCGTGGAGTCCCGTGATACCGCTAGGACCGGGAGCGAGGGTTGTCGGGTGGAATGAAGCTTCACCGCTGCTCGCTGATAACAACGTGAGCCTTGGCTCCAGTGCGCGCGCCAACATCGTAGCACGGTTCGCCTGCCTGCTTGAGGTGCTCATCGAGGACGGGGAACGTCGCCGTGCGATGGGCACGGCAGCAGCAGACGCTGCGAGGAGCGGATTGTACGAGTGGGAAGCATGTGCCAGCCGAGTCGTAGCGGCGTATGGCGAGGCTGTGGGTGTTACTGGACCAGCTTCTCTCTCTGGTCTCCCCGCTGGTGATGCAAAGCCGGCTCCTCCAGTGCTCGACATCAAGCTCGTCCCAACCACCACATCTACACTCGTAATCAAACGACCCGCAACGATCCGCTGGTCCTTCCCGCCTCCCATCCAGTTCCTCGTCGACGGCGTGGTGGTGCTGCACTCTCTGGGTCTTGCGCTCGCGAGCCATCTGGTGTATATGGTTCCATCAGGGAGGGATATCAGCGAGCGGGTCGGCTGGTTGGGCGGACGTGGAGGAGGGCAGTAGCGTTGGAAGGCGTCTGGGTCGACAGAAGACGGTCTGGCTAGATCAGCGCAAGCACTGGCAAGCCAACCTCCTTCTGGGAACGAACGAGCATTTCCGCCAGCAAACGCAGCTATCTAAGTCTTTCCGAAGCCCTGATACAGCTATTTGCATAAATCAGTGAACACAACGAAGAAAGTCTGTATGATGGCCGCTGACGCGCTGACGGCCCGTCCCGTGGTAGCCATATTTAGCAGCATGTCGGCAGCATGTTGACTAGCTAACACGACCTCTCCTCCGTCCCTCATGGCCTCCGCCAAGTATACCTCTGCCCATCCCGACAAACTCCCTTGGCTGGTCGTCGCCTGACACCTCAACGACGGAATGACATTGCGCGACGACCCGACTCCCCGAGCTCGACGTATGATGGGAGTGGCGCTAGCGGAGCTTTCGGAGACGGTGGTGGGAAGTGCCAAGGGCAGAGTGCACGGTGAGGGGAGGCTGGCTGGAGAGGATCTCAGGATCCAGCCCTCAGATTCCAGGTATTGTGCGGGGGGAGGAGCAAGGTCTTGTCTTTACCAATGTCCTCCGAGTTCGGAGGCGATGGCGGAGGCCATTTATAGTGCAATAAAGCTCTTTTAGGCAAGATTCAAAGCATCCGGCGACCATGACACCCGATTAAACACAGAACATGTGGTTGCACGCAAATCGGCTGCACGGGCCGTCGGCGGCCATCATGCAAAGTTTTTTCGTCGTGTTCACTGATTTATGCAAACGGCTGTAACTTTCCTAACATTGTGTCTCCTCCTCGAAGCATTCTTCTCTCGCTTCGTTTTGAGATGCGAACCTCGCTCCGATTCCTTTCAGTCAAACTCATCTTTACCCCCCCTTGGAACTCTGTCAATTTTTTTTTGTCTCTCAGTGATCTCCGGCTGCATTAACATCCAGCTCGCTTCTCTCTGCGGCTTCCACGTTCTAAACGGAAAACCAAAACATCGTACATTCGTAAATCGTGAATCGTAACGAGGGTCGACGTTTCTCACTTGGCCGATTCACTTTTCCTGCGCGAGATTCACTTGGGCTCACTTGGCTTGGCAAGTGAGCAGATCAACTTGCCAAGCCTCTCCCTCACTTGGCAAGTTCACTTGTTCTGCTCGCACTTGAACACGTTCCCAACAAAGTAGCGTGATCTAAGGTATCCCCCCGAGGTCTCAAGACTACGGACAGTGTTTCCAGTCGACGCTCCGGCTCAAAAGCTGTCATTTAACGACTCAACACGTGAACCTCGTCGCACATGGCGAGGATCGGGTTCATTTCAACGATACGAAGGCACTCTACGGCGTCTAGAGGCGCTACACATCATATACGAAGTACTTGACACGTAAATAACGCGTTCACGGTTCAAATACCTGCAAGACACATGAGTTCGACGCGATGGACTTGTATAGAGTTATGACAAATATTATGGATTTTCTGAGCAGTAAAGTGCACGGATCGGCGCTCATGCGCCTGTACAGGCTCTTGGAGGGGTTACTGGAACGCAAATACACCGCCCAACTGTCCTGGACGTCGTCGGCGCTGTGCCAAGTGCCGCATCAGTGCCATCTGATGACACAAGTGAATCTGCGCGCAGATTCACTTGCGTTCACTTGCGGCTCACTTGGCGGCAATCCGGCCCTCCCTGGCTCAAAAAATGTATTTGTCGGCTTCTAAGGGTCTGGTGAGCCTCTCCGCCACCCATCTCACTCACAGCGCGGAAAATGCGAGAACTTCAGGCGAACAGGCGCTTCATCCGCCTACTACCTACAATCCGAAAATTTTACCAGCGTCATCTCCTCCCCTCTCCCTCCCCCCCTCTCCCTTGCTCTCCACCTCACCTCTAGCCTTGCAATCCCATGCCTGTGATCGTCAAGTGGCGGTTGGAGTCAATTTCAACGGTTAAACCTCCACCAATGTGCAGCACTGGCAGCCTCGGAGTCAGAAGGCCGGAACCGCGCGCGTACCAGAAGCCCGTTGCGGCGCTGCCCGTGCGAAGCCGTCAGTGGAAGCGAGCGACGAGAAGATCAAGAGAGACTCACCTTCGATGTTCAAGTTCTCGAGGCGCAGACGGAGTAGACTTGAATAAATACGCATAGAACTCAATTCTTCTAAAGCGAACTTGTAATCAAGTGACTAGCTTTGCATTATTGGCCAGAATGACGCGTGCGCAATGGAACACGTACAAGTGAGCCCCAAGTTACATTCTGGGGAAGTGACAGCAAGAGACATCCGTTGAGAGCGATGGGAGGAACACACTCGAACACTCGAAACGTATAGTGCGGGAAAGCTGCAAGGAGAACGACTCTGAACAAGAGACTCGAGCCGTCAATGGTGTTCGTTGATGTTCGACGTTGAGGTCTGATGCGACAGGAACAAGCCAGTGTATTGACGAGACAGCGAACTGAATCAGATGCACCGGTGTAGCGACGTTGTGGTGGTTAGAAGCAGGAGCGACAGACGCCATCACTTGTCTGATGGACGTCGGAGACGGCGACGAGCGTTAATGGTGAAAATATTGACATTAACTCACAAGTGAGTGCCTTAGTCCAACAGATCATTATATGAGGCAGTAGGAAGGGTCGACAGGTCTTGGGAGTGGTGAGCAAGATCCAAGTGACCATCAGCGCAAGTGCAAGCGACACAAGTGAACGCCCGCCAAATTTAAACTCCGACATGCGGGGCAAGTTGATCTGCCAAGTGAGATTGAAAAGCCTCAATCGTAACTGGAAGAGCGCTCGTAACTGGGTAAGTCCACTAGAGGAGATATACAACATAGTCGACACGAGTCCATAGATTCGTGAAAGTGGAAGGGAACTACGTGCAATAAACGCGGGAAGTAATAACACAAACGATGAAAGGCAGCGAAGTTTACAAGCTATACCGCACATGTAATACATATTCGAGCCAGCCTAGATATTCTCCGAAGTCGGAGGTTTACACCATGTAATGCTTGAATTCGAACATGTTGTCGCGAAATAAATGAGCAGGGCGGGATGTTCCGTTGTCGCGTTCATACTTGCCACAGGCACTACAGACGTGGTTGCCCTTCTCGTCTCGTCGCCAGTGCCCATTGCTCGTGGTTGCCCCACAATTCGCACACTTCGCCGGCGCTTCCGTTTTCCGCTGACTCGGATGGCGGAGAGACAGCCCACATGCGTTGCAAATCCGCTCGCGGGTCTGGGGGTGACGACGCCAGGTAGATGTCTTGTTTGCACCGCACAGGGTACATACTTTCGCAGAGCTCGTGGACGCGTTCAAGGGGTAGTCGTTCGGATCGGCTGCTGCAAGTGCGGGTGCGGGCGGGGGAGCTGAGTAGTAGGGCTGCGAAGGTGGGTGGGCTGGAACTGGGCCCATTGCGCCGGCAAGAGACGAGTATGGCGAATGGTGCGGCATATTCTGGCCGGTGGGAGGAGTTGGGTAGTAAGGAGCCGGCGGGTTGTACGGAGCCTGGTAGGTGGCGCTGGAGGCTCCAGCCGATTGGTTGGCATACAAATCCCAATTGGCTGGTGCAGGAGGAGCGGGGGCAGCCTGGGGGACTGCGCCTGCAAGGGCGGAGAAGCTTGACACCTGGTATTCAGCGCGAGGCATCATCGCCTTGCAGTGGGGGCAAAAACCAAAGGCATCCAAAGGTACGTGGTAACCGTTGTAAATGCACGTCGGGCATGGGCCTTGCTCCATGTTTGTGGAGATGCTGAGCGGCACAACGCAGCTCTGACCTTTATATGTTCATAGCTTGACGCATGTAGACGGCTGAATTGTCCTCGATGGATGAAGTCGGATGATACCCAACGTGGGGAGTCAACGGTAATTGAAAATGGTTGGATGATGGGAGAGATGTTGGATGATGTGAGGGAGGTTCCGAGTGAAAAATAACTGTTTGTGCGCTCAAAGGTGGGACTGACTCCTACTCTGATATTATGGGATGATGTCCAATGTCAAGAGCCAACAGTAATTAAATACGGTTGGATGATAGCATGAGGCATAATAATCTTGGATGATGGCTTGAAAATAACCGAGGCTATGCAGTTGGATAATGCGGAGTTAGCTCAAGCACAACTCGGGAATCGTTGGCCATGCACACATGAAATCGGTAGGTGCCAACTACATTGTTCGATCCAGAAGTCCGCGAACAAAAAACTCTTGAGTGCGGTCCATGAAGATCTATTCAACCGGATCAGTTTTCGGACCGCCACAGGTGACGTGATTCTTCTTGTGGGTGCACCACATCTGTACCTGTGTGTGTCCGGTCCAGAATGACTCCACCCTCTATCTTGCCCACAAGCCACCATGAGCCCAGCCCTGTTTGCCCCTCACCATTCACAATATTGTTCCCCAGGCTTTCCAGACACTATTGAGAAGATCAAAGACTCGCCGGAGAGCTGGAGCCACTCCCAAGCCCAGAGTCCACGCACATGCCACACATCAGTCGATGGCCTGCTCTCCCGGGACTCTTCAAGCTCTCCCTCCCCTTTTAACGTGTTCCAAGGGACAACAACCATGGCGGTATCAGAGATATTGGAGTACTGGGGGATTGATAATTCACATCCGTCTGGCACAGTGGCCTCAGGTGAGCCCAAAGCCCAATTGTGTCCTTGATGTCCCTCCACTCACTGCATACAAAAGATGCCGCAGGCTATTCCCCTTACCTACAATGCTGGCGATGTGGTGCCACCCTGAGCGTGGATGAGTATCTTGGTCATTGCTTGGATCCGACAATGAGCAACTCCTGTTGTAATCGGTGCCATTTGGGAGTAGCCTTTGGCATCCCCTTGGGCATGCCTGAACATCCACTCAGCAGTAACTCCGGATCGACATCGCCAGCATCACTGTCCTCGCCGCTCAATATATCACCCAACGAAACTTTTGTGTATGATTTTGGCGGCATACCGGAATCAGAGCAGAATGGTCACCACCAGAGATATTCACCATGCTCTTATGACCTGGTTAGCCCCGACTCTTACAACACACTGCCGGAAATCCATGGATTCAGCTCGGTCTGGGAAGATCCAGCTCTGCTGCAAAGCCTTATGATCTATCAGAGCGAGTATTTGCCACAGAACCACCTCCCGAACCGTCAAGTGATGTCACATACACCCCTGGCAAAAAAATCACAACATCCCTGGCCTCGTAAATGCTCCAATTGTGGCTTTGAGGGGAAAACACATTGGTGGTGGTCATCAAACAGGAAATTACGCTGCAACCCATGCGGGCTGCGGCTTAACAACAACCGCAATGGAAATCATTTTGGATGCAAGAGCCATAATGGAATCTCTCGGCTGAGGAATACAAAGAGGCACAGTAATGTGAATCCTAAGCGCGTACATACTTGAATTGTAGGGGATTACATAATATATGTCCAGCGACATAAATATTGTTCTTTGTTTTGGAATGATATTTCCCCAGGTCAGTGCAGGGGCCCACTGAGGCGTGCATCTCTAACGGTGAGGAATTTTCCGGTCCAATACTGATCCTCTGCAGGAATATGAGATGCATCAAGGACAAAGAGAGACAACTCACTTGGGACCAAACCAAGCTGTCTTTTCTGGATAAAGATTTCAGATTCATGCCAGTATGTGTGTCCTTGCTCTGACAGACAGTCAGTGAAGTGACTGTGTGGGGCCACAACCACCCGTGGGTCGGCCACCGAGCGTCCGATGGCATTTGCCCAGTGCTCCTTGACATCCCATGGAACCTCAGCGGCTGGCATGTAAAGGAGGACGAGGATCTGCAGGTGCGTACAGCCGTTGTGTTGGACAAGACTGTTCGCTACACCCGTGTGGTGGTGAGGTTGAGGGCGTAGTGCCAGGTGAGTGAGTGCAGGAAGGGATTTGAGGAAAGGGACACATCGGGGTTCTGCTTCGATATCCAGATCCATGACCTCTAGGTGGGTCAAAGAGTGAAATATTGGTTGATGGGCGTCCATAGGAGCATGATTGGGGATCAGGTCCCTGAGGAATACCGCGAGGCGCTGCAGCCGCACAAGGTTGAGGACATCAAAAATCTTGCCTCCAATCATGGAATCCCGGGTTTTGTTCATGGCGAGGCAAGTCATCCCAGTGCAGTGTTGGAGCACTCGCGGGAATTGTAGACCCACTTCTGCATTCACAAAGCCGTCCATGAAGTCAATGCTGACTTGCCGTACAGCTTGTGCGAGGAAAGAGGGCGGTTTGGAGGATGTCATGCGCAGAAGGGCTGCCTGCGCATCTGTCTTCCGTCCTGGGCCCAGCGGGAAGTGGAGGTATATGGAGCGGTACAGGAATGGCTCCAGCCTAGAATACCAGACGGTGAGCAGGACTCACTGTTACATGAAGATAACATACCACAGATGGACGCGGCGGGCAACGAGGAGTAGTTGAGGAACGTCCTGAGACCATTTCTCGGCGGCGATTTCGAGTATCTCGCGCTCCAGCTCGCGAGGAAAGTACGGGAGGTCCATCGATGTGGACGTGAGAGGCGAGCGCTCAAAGTGACAGATGATCCGGACTGCCGATGCAAGTGACGTGGCGCTGAAGTTCAAGCACTTACTTAATGTTGAAGTCGGTCCAGCGTTAGGCAACATTTCAAATCTCACCCTTTTATCACAACTACACGTCTGAGACTCAACTTGAACTTACCGAGAATAAGTAATTTTCGTGTTTTCGCTGAAATAAGGTGTGGTGGAGCGAGGCGGACTCGGAGAGACGTACTTGGAAGTCCGGAATGAGGTCAATGGACCATCGTTGTAGTTGCGCATGCAGCGTGAGCACTTGATCATTCCGACGTGCGGCGTTCTTCACCCGCCGCTGGGCGTTTTTCAAGAGCGTGGGGTCTAGTAACGGGAGACTCCCTGCAACTGGTGTGCCAGTGGGGGGTATTTTCGTTTGGATACAGTGAAAAATGTACAGTGAGATGGGGCGGAAATGGGAGACAATACGATGGGATACACAGTAACCCTACTGACTCGACACACGCGAATAACGATCAGAAGAATTGCGAAAGAGAGACGAAGGTGGGGGTTTATGAGATAGTTAATGGAATACGAGTGAAATAACTTCTTGAAAAGGGACTGCGAGTCTACCTGGTTCGCGAGATCGCCGCGTACGCCATGGACACGTTCATCAGGCAGTGCTCTGTGCGCGAAAGTCAGAAAGTCAGAAAGGGGAAGAAGATATCTGCACTCACGAGTAACCGGACTGCTGCTCGCGTTCACCGACATGATATTCATGAGGTTCCGCAGCTGCAGCTCGATTTCTTGGTATTGTGCACGACGGCGATGGTCAAGCTCGTTGCGCAATGTGGTGAGCTCGTTAATATAGACTGTTGCCACGGTCGCTGAGATTATCTGCGAAAGACTGAGGTAAGCCAATCGCCTCAATGCGCCCAAGGTTCACCGTAAGAAAGAAAGAAAGAAAGAAAGCACGCACCCCAACCACAGGCTCAACCTTGATGTCCTCCATTCCCAACCCGCTTAGGTTGGCCACGATGCGACCGGCAGCGGCGAATACCGCCCCGCGACTTGGGTTCGGGCTCGTCGACACGGCGTTCGCATATGGCGCGTGCAGTCGCACAATGGCGAGGTCCGCGAGGAGGTATGCGATGATCACCGGCTTGCTACCGTTCCCAGGTAGTGGAGGCAGCTTGGCGTAAAAAGCCTGGATCCGGCTGGCGATGGAGGAGAACACGGAGGTGTCGGGTGGGCCTGCGAGTGTTCGGATTAATGACTGGGATGAGGAATAGATAGGGAGTATACCCGTTGTATGCGCCGAAAATGCGACCGTGCGCTCGAGGAGCGTTGTGGCTTTCGCCAACAGGGCGACGGGGCTGAATGTTTCCTGCTCATTACCGTTGAGGAAACGCATAACCGTTGATCCACTCTACAGACCCGAATCAGCAGGAAGTTTGAAGGATGAATGCCGAAGGAAACTCACAGTACTACTCCCCGGCCACGGTGTATCGATCGTGACCCCGCTTGGTATTGCCGACCCACTCCCGTGGGCTGCGACCCAGTAGTTATTCAGAACCCAAACACTCCACCATGAATTGATTCGCTCTGACGCCTCCCGTGGATCCACAGGAGGCGAGAACAGCACCCCAGTCTGTCGCAACGGAAACTCGGGAAACGCTTCCGACTTCCCGGCATGCGGCGGGGCAATAGAATGCAAACCTGCGCTCAGCGCAAGCGATACAGCGGCCGCAGCGTGAGATCGTCCTTCGACGGGTCGGGCGATGTGCAGGTAGTAGTACGACAGAAGAACCTGGGCCTGGATCGCATGAAGGAGTAATCTGGGATTGAGTTCGAAGCCAGCGATGTCCCGAGGGAGGTTCTGATGCGCGTATTGGAGGAAGGTATCCGGGGAGTAGGGTGGGCTGAGAGGTGCACGGGCGAGAACGGCGCCCCAGAGGTAGGTGACGCTGAGGAGGGAAGGCGCTGGGCGGTTTGGGTGGCCGAATGGTAGGGGTAGTAGTGCACCGGTACGAAAGGTATGCGGCTCGAGGAAGAAGTAGCCGCGGGAGGTAAAGGCTTCGAGAAAAGTGTCCACTCTACGACGTGAGCTGCTTAAGAAAGCGAATTGAGCAAGGCAAGAAGCTCACAAGGTGCCGACGACGTGGAGCGGTGGTTCCTGGGCGAGGGTCAGACGACCAAAGGCAGCAGAGAAGGTGTTACCTGAATGGACGCTGTTGAGTCGGTTGGTGACGGTGTAAAATGGCCGGGAGACGAGTCTGTTAAAATTTATAGGTCATCCACCAACAAAATTCAGGGCGAACTCACAACTACTGCCACTACTTTCCCCATCCGACGAGTAAGGTTGGTGAAGGAGGACCCCAGGCATGGTTTGACCTGTCATGCGCTGCAGTGTGTCCACGCGTGTTTGTAGGATCTGAATCGTCTCGAGCAGCTGGGCCGGCGTCTGGTGACTTTTGATTGGTTCGAGTTCAAATTCGCAGGGCATATTGGAGCGGGGTGGTCGAACTCGACATTGCGAACATGTCGGGCGGACACCGTCGCATTTCTGAAGGAGCGTGGAGGTCAAGCAGGTCAGGGGAAGCTAGGGACGTACAATCTTGCGACGTCTGAGAGGTATGGTTAGCCCAACGATGCAACAGCCACAGGAGAAAAATAAAATACCTGCAATTGCTACAGGCCTTTTCGCGCTGGAGAGCTTTGTCGGCGGCGTTTGACATAAGAAAATGTGAGTTTGGGGCGAGAGACTCTTCGCGAGGGGGCTATATAGGCACATCGCACATGTTATCGAGCGGGTATCGACAGCGAGGATCCGTTGCAGGGAGGAAAACTGTTATAGCTCGCCAATCTCCGTCTCTTTGTGTCCATCTATGCAGAGGTTCGATCCCTCCGTGCAAATCCCAGATGGCGATGAGAACTTGACTTGGCCTCGAGTTGAAGCCTTCGGGGTCAACGGGAAGCATACCCTAGGTGTCGCGGGGCAAGGCTCCGCGGTGCGACCGACGGCGTGACTTTTCACTGGCGGAGCTGAGGTTCGGGAGCAAAGGCCACCTCGACGTGACGTCGTGACAGCTCTGATGATCCAAAATTATGGACGATCAAACTCATTTTTCTGACGGCTTTGAAAGTTGAAGCGATGCAACAGCAGAACAACGCGACAATCGCCAATATTATCACTTAACAGAACATCGGAATCGCGCCTGAGCATCTATGCCACAGAGGCCAATGGTAACCGCCGCCCCTCGCAAGAGAATGGATTATATGTCTTTGGTGACGATGGTGACTCCCGCCGCGAACACGCATCATGATCATGATTCAGAGCAGCGCTCGTAAGACGAACAAACTTCCACCAGCGACGGGCGCCTAACTGCATCCGTGCATCAACTGAGGTAGAGAACCGAATTTCAATTGTGACTTGTCGGTCAGACACTCAAGAAGAATTGGATCGCCGTTCCTGAGGCCTGAGGCTCGAGCATTGGATAAGGAATTCGTAGATGCACAGCAGCGATGGTAAGGCATCTTCGCAGTGCGTAGTATGAGAGTGGCGTTTCGAGTACAGTTGGAGTGGAGTGAGGTACAGGTTCGATCCATGTTCTTAGGCGTCCGCGTCCACGGCCCGTGTCTCCGTCCATGATTGAACGTGTTTCTCCGAAGCGCCAGTCCAACACCCCTGCGCACCGGAATTATGAATTACAATTAAGACAACGTTGCATCTTAAATGCTTCGTCTGTCTCACTCCACTCCAACCCATGGACTCGGAGGGAAACGGTTATTTTCGGGCGCAGCGGCCGAAAATAACCGCTTGAAAGGAATTGAGGATTCTTGAAGTTGAAGAGTACTAATCCGTAGAGTTTCGTGTAGCGCTGGTACTGTAAAGTTTGAATAGTTCATGCTTGAGTTGCCAGACTGAGGGTTTTCAGCGGTGAACGCACGTGTTCGGACTTCGGAGGCGAGCGCAGCAGCCCGAGTGATACGGAACATCGCCGGGCCTAGACCTGCACTGCATGACTCGGATACCATTGTCCAACTAGCCAGAAAAGTTGAACAGGCGAGGGCAGGTTTCCTAGACCTTGAGACATAGGATAGGAAGACAGAACGCCGCGATTCGAGGTCGTATGAATGCGATATAGACGTAATGGGAGGATGAAGCGATTGAGTGTTGATCAATATGCCCCTCCGCGGAGGATTGGATTGGATTGATACACAGCACGGTCCCGCTGAGGACCGCCGGGTTCCAGGAAAGCAGAAACGGAGCCAATTCAAGGAGATGCTTCACGACGAAAAGAAAAGAAAAGATATCGACGGCAGACAAGCCAAGACGGAAAGACAGTGCGAATCCCAGATAGCCCGACGCGTCTGTGTACGAAAGGACGAGTAGGATCCCGCGAAAGTTAGTTTCGACGAGCAGGTAGGTGCCAGCGAGCAAGGGTCACGATACGCCAGACAGCTTTATTTCCGGTGGTTTCTGTCCCAGTCGTCAATAGCGTTCTTCTTGGGTGTAGAATCGGCATGCGAGAATGAAGTTGACAGCGTGATCCCAAGCGCTAGAATGAACTGGGGTAGAGTCGAGAGATACGAGCGTTTCCTTTATTAGAAGGTAGAAGCATCTATAGTGGAGGGTAGAGATTGCACGTCACACAAATTCGAACCACGGGCA
Source organism: Mycena amicta (assembly GCA_029282125.1). NCBI lineage: Eukaryota > Fungi > Basidiomycota > Agaricomycetes > Agaricales > Mycenaceae > Mycena > Mycena amicta. The sequence continues at coordinate 447,050 of JARIHP010000032.1, read as the reverse complement.
GACCAGCTTTCGTCGCGGTGGGGCCAACCTGAAGAACATTCGAGTCGCGAGCGCGTCTGCCGCGGAGGATTGCAGATGCACCTACTAGATGCACTCGATGTCGCCTTCTACGGGACCGAGGTGGTGACTTGGAGTCAAGTTGTTGATCCGTGATGCGAGGGCGTTAGACAGGATCACAAGTGTGACAGGCTTGAAGACAACGACCATGCGCTGCAAAACGTCGCTTCATTATATCCGGGACATTCCTCCGTCTTACTTCCCCACCTCTGCCGGATCAACTGAGGACACCGAGAGAAGAGAGAAGAGGTGGGCACTGGGTTCAGCAGACTGGCAGCCACTAACTTTAGACAGCCTCCGATTTCCCCGTGCCAATCTTCCGTTGCCTCGCTCTAGTCTGGCTCTGGTGCCTCACGACAGTCTTCAACAACGCTGCATATCATCTGTGCCTGGCCATACTTAGTGTCATGGCCGCATGGCGAGCTCGGAGATGAGGTAAGATGATTGAGCTCCATTTCTAACATCTGTCTCGGGATAATCGTCGGTGAAGGAATGCATCTTGCTTGGTCTGGAATCTACGTCGTCCTCGCTGATATTGACAACGGGTGCAATTCTGTGCTAGTACGGAGCTCAGCATCCAGCATCGACAAATGTCTTCGTAGTCGCCAGGACACCATCACCCGACTAGCCCGCCGACTTCTCCACGTGGCTTTTGCTTGACGACCAGCAGCCTGCGAACCCGTCCTCCGAGACGCCCTGCCCTGTTCTCTCACGCGGTCCGCCCGGATGTGCTGGGATTAGCATCTCCGAATTGCCTCCGCGAATCGCTGCTTCTTCGAAACACAAACACTGGGATGACGAAAGACTTTAAATACCTCGCCCCATGCCGCGTGGCTTTTTGTTCTCGCCTGTGGCTGTCGGGCGGCCTTTTTGTTCCCCTCTCTTCGTTCCTCAACACGACTTCATACTCTCATTCTCTCCGCACTACGACGAATAAAACGCACCCGCACCCCAGACCCAACCACCTCCCGTATTAACGAGAGCCGTAAGTACACGGCATTTGTAATGGATTCCCTGTGGCTGATGATCCATGCCTGCCATTCATTTCCGCTCACCACAACCACGACCATGCCTGGCAATCGTGACGACCAGTCGGATGTTTGCGCACCGCGACGCCAGCAACTCGCTCTAACCGCGGGTCTTCATGGATGTCGCTCCAGCGCCTGCGACGCCCTCGGCCACTTCTTCCGGCTCACCACCACGATCGTCACGCTCTACAGTCCCTGCTCCCTCGCCATCTTTCCCTCGCCGGTCATCGACATCCGTATCTTCGCCTGCCGCTCCCCTCCCACCAGCACCGGCCCTTTCCCCCGAATCATATCGCGCAATCGCCCGACTCGCTCCTCGACGCAGGGATCTCGCCACTCTCTGCCTCGTTTCCCGTGCCTTCTCGCGTGCGGCCCTGCCGATAATGTACAACACGCTCAGCGTCAACGATGCAGAGGGTGGAGCGCGTGTGTGCGAGACGCTAGTGGCCTCTAAAGACGTGGCAAGGCTAGTGAGAGCGATCACGGTCCAGGTCTGGCCGAGACCTTCGCCTGGGAAGGCTCGTGCAGTAGAGGAGATCGATGAAAGCGACTCGGAAGCGGAGGAGGAAGACGATGAGGCATCGCACTACCGCAACGACCCGGACACTGACGCGGAATTCTGGACGCTTATTGCCCATTCTCTCGTCAACACCACGCGTCTACGACATCTTGTCATCGACATACCCTCCCCAAATTCGGATGGCGTCGAGTGCGCCTGGGCGCTGGGTGGGACCCAATGTGCATTCCGATTACACACGTTCCATTGCGACTTTGACTGGGATGCAAATCTCGTTGCATTCCTCGACACTCAGGACGAGTTATACGATCTTTATGTGCGCGATTTTCGCGATCTCACTCTTTTGGCTTTGTCTCCAGCCTCAGCCTCAACTTCTCCCCCACTCCTCCCTGCTCTTACGACCCTCGAATGCACATTCTCCGAAGCCGCCGTCCTCCTTGCCCCGGGTCGCCCCCTGTCCCGACTAAAAACGGCATTCTCCACCCCACCTCATCTCGCCAACCGCGAACCCGAGCTCCGGCTGCTGGTATCCGCTCTTCGGCGTTGTAGCGCGCCTCTTCACGCGCTCGATGTTGGGGATGCACCTGTCCCGGGGGCAACAGCAGAGGCGGAGGCAGCGAGCATGCAGCTCCTGCAACGAGTCGCCCATGCCCGTGCAATGACGATGGCTCATGAGTTGCGGTACTTCGGGACGCTGATCTTGCCTGTCGGTGGTCGCAAGGTGAGCAGCGATGATACTATCCTCTCTTCATCAACTCAAACATCGTTCATCTCCAGCGCCTTCAATTCTACGGTATCCTCATGCGCCTGCCTTCTCTCCGCTGCGTCGAATTGGACGTAACTGCCTGGACCCCCGCCCCGTCGTCTTCCCCCGCCCTTCGCGCCCTTGCCGCAGAGCTCCGGTTGTACTGCAAGGGCGTGCTCCAAATAGTCTTTGTACACGGGGACGACTTTCAGCGCACCGTCGTTGCTGTAGACCCAGGTACAGGCGTACTCAAAATCGATCGGGATGCTGTGCCAGAGCATTTTTGGCGCGAAATCTAATAACTATATCTCTTTTTTTATACCCTGCTGCCGCCGCTCATTAAAATGGACTTATCGAACTCCTCGGACATCTTACTCTACCCCTCGAACTCTCACACACTGCAATAACTCGGACTTAACTCACTGGCCTACACTGCCACCACATATATACTCCAATTTCCCACTGTATTTTTACGCTTCTGCTTCTGCATATGTATTTCTACTCTCCGTGTTTACTGTATTGAGATGTAGGGAAGATCTGCTTGGACCTTTACGAATAGCATCGCATCTGAGTCAGCGTCCGAGTCCGGGCGAGGACTCTCCGATCTTACACCTCAGGCTCTGGCGCCACCGCTCACAACTGAAGTCAGGAGCATTGTGTTCATTTTTCGTATATTTGTCGGAGGCTCAGCATCTGTCTGTGACTCATGCTTCCCCGCGGCCTATACCAGTATGCAGCCCTTCGGCATTAGGCCATGTTAGGCGAAATTCTCCCTCCTTTGCGAGAAATAAACACTGGAAGAAGCGCGGCTGGATCTTGGAGCGAATTGGCTTCCTAGCTTCCAGGCTTCTCTTTCACCTTGCTAAATATGCGCGAGGCTTCTCAGGCGTAGCGCGCCGCGGGCAGACAAAAGACACAAAAATAATTGACAAGGACAAGGACTCCGTTGCGCCCGGATCACTGGCAAAAGCCGTGATGTGATGTCGCCGAGGCTTCTCACCGAGAACCATCATGTCCGCTCAGAACGCTTCAAGAACACCGTGCGTTCCATTTTGCGCGTATACCGCCACTCGATTTCGACTTACCTCCATATTCAAGACGTCATTATATGGCGGCCTGGAGAAACGCATGGCAGCATGGGGCCATAACGACCCAAATTGGAGCTCTTGGCGCCGCACTGGTGCGTCCGTGGATGAACAAAGCCAAGTGGAGGAAGATATTCACAAACCTCGTGCGATAGTCTCTCCGCCGGAGCTGGGTGATATTATACTCCGCCGGCGTTCGCTCGAGGCGAGGTATTGGGTTCCGCCAAGGCAATATCGTGTGCGCCGTTCACATATGGTACCCGGCTGCAGCCTAACGTACCGGACTGCGGAGCATTGTATGAACCTTCAGTAACTCACGAGGCCGTTCACATTGTATCTTTACCGCTACGACTCGATTTCGAACAGCCGGAAGCAAGTGGCGCCTTGGTCGGATTCTTCGGACTGTGGAGGGGAACTAGTTTGCATGAGGTCGGATGATCCTCCTGCAGGAAGGGTGGTGCGATTTCAAGCTCACAAAGACTTGGTATTAATTCACACTAAATAAGCTACGATTTTGGAATCCCGAGAAAGAAGACGGCGAAAGAAGTCCTTTCGGCATCACTCGGAGATAGAGCGGCATTGCGGAATGCACCCTCTTCCGCTGCCTTTTTTAGTTCTCCGTTGATCTGCTATGAAAAGAAATCACAGGCTTGAGGCATTCTTATACCGGGCGATTCACCTCAGCCACTGGGAGAATCCCGGCCGGGAGTGAGACGCGCAGGAAGCTTTTCACCAACCTTTCTTGCCAAGGCTGTTCGGCGAGTCATTGCCCCCGGAGGGTACAGCTAAGTATCAGAAGACACATTTCCGACTAGCTTGGCTTGAGCTTGCGGACGTCGCCGATGACATTTCGGCGCCTATGTCACCCGTCAAACAGGCTCGAAGTTGAAATTCACCCGGGCCATCAAGCTCCTGTGATCTGGTGTCGAGCGCCGAGTTGCTTGAGCACATCTACGCTGCTATGGCCCAGGGTTCAGACACCAAAGGTAGGTAATTGCATTTACCTATAGCAGCACGCTTATCCTACTTGACGCACATTGAATCTTGCCGCTTCGCCGGAACGCCTTGGCGGCGTCGCGAGTCGCTGTCAAGAAGTTGAAGCAATGAGTATGTACTTGGTATGTACCCAAACCCACGCCAATCCCATCAAAACATCGCCTCAGGCGTGATTTGTGGGATCGGAGTGCGTTCGTTCCGTCGGTTCCATCAAAGGTTCCATCAGTTTCAACGGATCGGCGTTCGGCACAAGCCAGTCCGGGGTCAACGCTCGGTATCAGAAACACCCTTCTTGGACGCGATGGCTGTCCTCGTCTGCAGATCTTGGTTCTGTTCCTGAGGGGAGAGGATGAGCCTTCTTCGGAGATGGATAAGCCCCGGGCAAAACACCGTTGGACGTGCAGTGTCGGCGGATGGTTGGAACAGAAATCGGGAGCAAGAGCCTAGTCCGAGAAGGCCGAGTGGATCATTATTTGCAGCTTCCAGGCTGCCATCTCCTACGCTCCGAGCACCAGCATTATATTATTCTCGGTGTAAAATACAGTGGATGTAAGTACTGTAAGTGTACGAGAAATCTACAGTCTAAAACGTTGCGAGTCCGAGCTCAAATAATCTAAAATATTGCGAGTCCAAGCTCAAATAAAACGTACCGTGGAGGCTAAGACGGGTAGTTATAGCCATACCCACCATACCCAGAACCCTGGCCACCTGCGCCATAATAACCTGGCGGATACGAGCCGGGCTGCTGAGTCATATCTGCTGTGTCGACGTTGTTGCCGTCATTATCGCCGGCGCCCATGTCCATGTTCATCGCCTCACCGGCGATATAGCCACCGAAGCCTGCGTTGTGCCTCGTCTGAGGTGCACTGGCAGCGGATAAGCTCAAGTCGGGGTATTCCGACCCGGCGTAGCGAGGACGCGCGTAGGTTGGTGGCGGGAGAGTATATGGGAGTGGGCTTGCGTATGCACTGGCAGGGGGTTCGAGTTGGCCGATGGCGGGGTATCGGTGCCCGCTAGTGGAATACGACTGGGAGCCTGGGTAAGCTCCATAGACGGGCTGAGGCGGATTTTGCGGCAGAGGCGGACCCGAGTTGAAGTACTCGGGCACCGTCACGTATTCGCACACCAGCCCCTTCTCCCCACAGCGCTTGCATGGAGTGCTTGGTGGGTACTCGAACGTTACGCACTGAGGGTTTTTGCGTCAGCGAGGAGAAGGAGCGCGCAATGGACTGGCTACTCACCCGAGTCTTCCGCCGTCGACAGATAACACACGCGATAGTTGTCCTCAGCCGGGGCGTCCTCCCATCCGGGCCAGAGGGATGCATGGAGGAGGAGGAAGGCGCGTTTGGTATTTGAGACGACATTTAGGCCCGCAAGTCGTCGAGTCCTTCATGCTTAAATACCAACTTCGAGAATTGCTGTCGGCTAAACGGTTCACAGTGTAGAGTCAGGGTACGTGTCATGAGCCCCGCTACACCTTTAGATGATTCATCGTCGACTTTACGCAGCTGTTTTATTCAAGTTGCTGCCAGGATTGACGCCGACTTGCTTCTCTGTGGATGTTGTGGCATTTGAGGGGTATTATTGCGATATCGTGGCGGAGGAGTATGGTAGGGCGTCCCTTCCTCTGTTCCTCTCCTTCAAAGTCGTGCAGTGCTAGCAGAATTCCAGAATTCCATCGTCAGGATGACATGGACGAGCCGCGCGAGCGCGCGTCTCAGACATCCGATGTGCCGTACAGACGCCGGCCGCAGCGCATGAGTAGTCTGTCGAAGTTGAACCGATGCTGTAGAATTCTAGAATTGCGTTGCTGAGATGGCGGAACGGAAGAAGGAAGGGTCCGTTTGCTTGGTCAGCGTGATCAAAAAATCCAAGCATGACCATACAGATTAGTCAGCAGTCACCGCCTTGTCCTTCAAGCCATCCAACGAACAAAGATGCTTTGTCTGTGCTTTAACTTGACTAGAATGGACGATGGGCGACACTGGCGCTTTGGACTTGCCCGTTCACCCAGCACTATAAAGAGAGCGTTCGACAAGGTCCACTGGCACCCCGCCCTGTTCGTCCTCCATCCAATCTCCTACACGCTCCCAACCACCGATGGCTCCAGCAGGCCTTGTACGCCGCTTGAACAACTTTCGCTCCAACAGGCCGCGCAGTCCTAAGCCCTGCACGACCCCAACCTCTTGCCCCAGCCCACATTCAGGTGGCATGCCACCTATCTCGGAGTCACCTGAATCGGATTCCTCTTCACCCAACACGCCGACCTTCCTCCCAAAGCACGCAAACTTCAACCCGATCTACCGCGGTCCGAAAGAAGTCTCCGCCGACACTGCGCGCGAGTACCGTGCGCTCCTGAACGATATCGATCCTGCCCTCGCCCAGCTGCAGAGGATATCGGACAGCAGCTACGCGTCGGTGTACCGTGCGCACCATCGTGGCTTGGATGCCGTTGTAGCAGTCAAAGTCGTTCGATGCCTGGACCCGCAGGACCCGAATACGTATTTCTCTTCCAAGGATACCAAGCCTCCGAAGGACGTGCGTGGCGTATAGTCCTTTCTCCTCAATTGCCACTCTGACCTCGGTCCACAGTTCACGATCTTGCTCTCGCTCCGACATCCGCATATACTTCAGGTCCTGCACGTCCATCGGTCCAATGTTACCCCCACCACCAACGTTATCTCGGAGTTCTTCCCTAACGCGCTAACGCTTCGCGAGTACATTCAGCAAGCGGCAGACGTCCCGGAAGCTATTCGTGAGTAACCGCACTCTGCGTGCGCTGCCCGTATTGACTTGCCACCCTTCCCAGCGGAACGTACCATTCGTGACATCGCCTGCCAGGTGGCTGAAGCGTTGGTATTCATTCACGCGCGGGGTATCGTTCACCACAACCTTAAGCCTGAAGTTCGTTCTACTCTCTCATGTAATTCTCAAGAAATGACCTAAAATACAGCACATCCTCCTCGCCAACACGCGGCACCCGGTCATAAAACTCTCTGGATTCGGGCACGCAACGGAGCTTGCCATCCAATTTCGTGATAATGGTAGTGGCACGCCCGTTAAGATTCCTTCTGTGCGTCTTCATATTCTTCTTTCCTCCCGGCCCGAACACCAACGGCTGTTATACAGGGAGTCATAACCTGGTCGGACTGCACATACACGGCCCCTGAAGTCCTAGCGCGCGGTGGGCTCGGATACGACTACTGCGCCGACGCGTGGAGTCTTGGAGCAATTCTCTTTGAACTGTGCGTCTTTCCTCTGCTTTGGGGTGTTTCCGCCGCTGACAGTGAATCTCAAAGATTCCTCCTCGCGCACCCATACGATCCGGCGCCCTACTCACGCTACTACCCCGAGGTGCACGCACCGGAGTTCTTCTGGGGCGACCTGCGCTCCTTCATCGCAAAAAAGGTCTCGAGCTTGCGTGGCAGTATACGGCCCTATACGCAGCCTAAGTACGTGTCAGTTGCCCGCTGACCATATGACACAACTCACTTGGCTGCAATGGCAGTATATGGCGCCGAGATGCCTCATATGGCTGAGTAGGATCAGATATGGCAGTATATGGATCTCGCTGGGGACATAAGGACTCATATGGTCTCCCGTGCACAGTAAATGGCTTTGTATGGCTCACGAAGGAGTATATGGCATCGGTGTAGCGTATATTGCATCGTATGGTCCGGCAGTGTTCACTATGGCATTAAATGGCATTATCGCCGCGATACGGTCGGATACGATCATGCGAGTTCAATTCTGGTATTGCGATCAAGAAAGACAAGTTTAACGACGGAAAGCAGTAACAATTGTCGCTTCTAATCACGGGCGGCGTCAGCGCGCGCATGCTTTCGGGCTATTCGCAAAGCCTTGAGCAGAGCGGCGGAGGAGTTGGGATTGCGCGTCGGAGCAGTATTAGTTACGTTTTGAAGGTGTTCGGCGCCGAAGATTTGGCTGAATGATGTTCGTGATCGAAGAGGAGCAGAAGGGAATGAGACGCACTCAGTCCAGAATGCGAGTATCTCCACCATTTTCTCGTCCTCCTCATCCTCCTCGAACATCTCCACCATGTCGTCATACCAATCACGCAGATCGAACGTGCCGACCTTGTCGGTCCACTTCTCCGCGGTTGTGCAAGCAAAATAGGCCTGACGGGTTGTCAGCTTACACTGTGCATGCAGACGACACCGCACCTGAACATGGGCGTAGGCGATGAGGCGCCCCGTTACATACTTGATCCTCTGGCGGTCGGCGTTCGAGTTCTTGACTACGCGGGTGGGGGTGTATACATGTTTTTTGCCGTGTAGAATTGCACGAAGCGTCTGTCAACGGTATTTCAGAAACAATGGGATGGCAGGGATGGAAAAACGTACACGGATGGGTACATGACCTTCAAAGAGACCGGCCTCACGATCCTCGCTGTCGGCTTTTGCCTGGTCGAACATCAAAGCCGGATGGTCTTCGAATGTAAATGCAACAACTCCGTTCTTGACCTGTTTCACGAATCTATGGTGGCGTAAACGATGAACATAAGGAGCACAGCCGCATACTCGGGATCGGAGAGCTCGTTAAATCGATCTTGAGCCGTAAGCATTAGTCGCGTCTGAGGGTGCGTAAAGCCGCGATCCGCTTTCAACTTCGCGTCAAAGCTTGGGACGACGTGCGAATTCTCTTCGAGGGGTATGATCTTGCCGATGAGATCGCGAAGGAGTGCGGTGTCGGCATGTTTGGCTTGGTTGGCCGCGTCTTGCATCTGGAGAAGTTATACGGTAGTCCAACGCTCCGTATGATGACGCACAATCTTGGTAACATAGTCAAGTCGGTCGTAGTCGCGATTTGCAAGCAAAGAGTCTAGTTCCGGGATCGTCAAGGCTAGAATGTCGTACGTCTTGAGATAGCGGACGTCTTGGGCATTGATTGGGCGAGCGTCGAGTTCGTCTAATTTGATGTCGATGACGCCGCGGAAGGAGATAAAGGGGTGAGCGAAACGAGCAAGGCCGCGCGAATGGTCGTAGATGCGCTGATCAGTCTTGTCACTGACATCAGGGGTGAGTATATGCGCGATTTTAAGGTCCAGGCACGCACAGAACTCCTGCAGACACTCGGCTGCGCGACTTTGGCTTGGACGTACGCGTCTTGCGGCGCTGGCGGGAGAGCGACTTGACGTGAGGTGAGAGTGCGTCCTCGACCTCCTCCTCATCCTGCTCCTCCTCCTCCTGCTGCTGCTGCTCAAACTCGGGATCCTCGAAGTTGCTGTGGGAGCGTCTGGGGCTTGCGTCGCTGTCAGAGGCAGAATGTTCGGGCGGCGTCACTGTCCGACGCTTTTTCCGGCGAGGAGGGGCTTGTACATCGCTGCTGTCTTCGTCCTGGTTGGTTCGACGTTCGTTTACGGGGCGTTTGCGCGTGGACGGCTTGCTCTTCTGGCGGTCGTTATCAGCGTCTTCGTCGTTGTCATGGTGTTCTTCGTGCTGGGAGTATTTGGAGGATGGCAGTGAGGGATAGGAGGACTTTGGCGGTGGAAAGTGACTAGCGCCAGCTGCAATGCGTCGACTGGCCATGACGGCGGGAGGAAAGGGTGCGGTGACGTTACCGTGACTGATCGCGTGAGTGATTAGATTACCTCAGTTTTTGCGTCTTGCGTCCATCATCACCGCTGCGAATGCTCCTTCACCGGGCACTTCTCTTGTGGATCGTCCTATCTCTCATGTCAAGTCTATGCCGACACTGCAAGCGCGATTTCGAGACGACGCATGGGCTCAATATCCATCGCCCAATGTGCCCAGTACGCGCACGCAACCACCTTAAGCAAAAACCATGGGGGCGGAGGAATCTCTCTGCTTATGTACCCACCGACGGAAACCAGCGTCGTGTACGATCTTCCAAGGTGTGTCTTCGCTGATTTTCCGTCTCGCATGTCTCAGAGCATTCAGGACGACTGGGCTGCTCGACGGCGTCGACTCGATGCCAAGAAGATCAAATTTAGGAAAGGGTTGCGCAAGCAAGTTAGACCAGAATCTCCGGCAATAGAGGTGTGTTCTTCATTGCGCGCTGAGACGTCAGCCTGACGGTGCATATCAGGGCGACTCGGAGCCTCCGATGGACATCGATTCCAGTCATCCGCACCCGCACCCGCCCACGACAGGAGATGAACTCGATACAGAAGGCCCAGCCACCTATCCAGCGCCTCAGCCGCCGCCTCGCCCACGGCGTTCTGCGCGACTGGCTCCTCAAGCCGCCGCTGACCTGCTTCCTCCTTCGCGCGGTCAAATTCCAGAGCATATGCCAGTGAATCCTACATCTCCCACACCACCATCTTCCCCGCCTCGCTCGACCTTCACTGCCACGGAACCCAATGAGTTTGGTATCTACGCCGTCTACAAGGAGCTACCCGAGCGACAGCCAACTACGCTGGGTGACGATTCAGCTTGCGATGCAGCAACCTTCAACGTCACTCCAGATGCTCCTCGCGATATACTCTCTGGCTTCGGTTCCGATGCGCTCAAGGAACAACCCGATGGCTCATTTGGGCCGTTTAAGAACTGGACGGTGTTCTCGTTGCTTCGATGGGCGTACGATACGACAGTTGTGACGGGTGCAGCACTGAATCGACTTGTGCGTGAGGTCATTCGCCAGCCCCAATTCGACCTCGATCACCTCGATGGCTTCAACGCGCATGCAGAGATGAAGAAGATGGACGACTTTCTCTCACCTGACGACGACGAGACTGACCCCGAGCGGCCGCGAGACGAGTGGAGGGAGGGAACTATTCGCCTTGCAATGCCCAAAGCGACTCGCCGCGCGCCGGAAGACGAGGCTCCATTTTTCGAAATACCTGGTGTCCAGTACCGCGATCTCCTCGAGGTTACCAAAGCAGCTTTCCGAGATCCAAACGTGTCCGAGATGAACATGAAGGGACACGTTCTAATGGTTGACCCCGGGGATGGTTCAGACATGGCCGAACGTGTTCACGGGGAAGCCTACACCGCGAATGCAGTTCTCGAGTTCGAGGAGGAGGTTCGTAACCGCCCCGACGCTGCCACCTGTCATCTGGAGACTGTCGTCGCTGTTTGGATACTCTACTCGGACTCTACGCACCTGGCCAGTTTTGGAACCGCATCCATTTGGCCGGTGTATGGCTGGATCGCAAACTTCTCCAAATATCTGCGTGCGAAATCCTCGAAACTATTAGCTCACCATCTCGCATATCTGCCTAAGGTTTGTCTTGAGCGTCCAAATCGTTCCTGTGACTGATAATGATGTCCAGCTCCCCGACGCTGTTTACGACGCATATCGTCAGGCGTATGGCTGTAATCCCACCAAGGCTGTCATCGCGCAACTTCGTCGAGACCTGTTTCATGCGGTCTGGGAGTTGATTCTGACTCCAGAACTAGCGGAAGCTTACTGCCACGGACACGCAATGGCATGCGGAGACGGTGTGCGACGACGGCTCTTCATCCGTTTCCTTTTAAAATCGATGGATTACCCAGAGAAGTAAATCGAAATCCACCATTTACCGTTCCTTGTTGACTTATGCTCAGAATGCTCACCGCGGCGATACGGACCATGACCGAGCATATTTGCCCTCGCTGCAACACCCCCAAGGACAAACTACACCTCATGGGCACCAAGCAGGATAGGACTCGCCGCGAGAAACTCGAGCGGAAGGATAGCAGTACTCGTCGTTCTTTGGTACAGCGAGCTCGTGACTGGATGTTTCGTCTGGGCCGATCTATCAAGCACACCGCCATCCGCGCAAAACTTTCTTTTGGGTCCGCACCTCTCCTCAGCGCATTTTCCAATTTCCTCTTCCCCTTCGGGATCAACTACTACTCGCTCCTGGCTGTGGATCTGCTGCATGAATTCGAGCTTGGTGTTTGGAAATCCCTTTTCATTCACCTTGTACGAATGTGTGTATGTTTTGGTCCTGCCACAGTTCGCACGTTGGACGAACGGTTCGTTCCTTGATTATAACCTGTCGAACTACAGCCAACTCACGATCCTTTGCGCAGTTATCGAGCGCTTCGTCCATTCGGTCGGAGTGTCATACGACGTTTCCGCAACAATGTCTCCGAGTTGAAAGGATTTGCTGGACGCGACTTCGAAGATCTTCTTCAATGTGCTTTACCTGTCTTCGAGGGACTATTTCCGGAGCCTTTCAACACGCTCACCTTGGACCTGATTGGCTCGATGTCAACCTGGCATGCTTACGCCAAAATGCGGATTCACACCGATTCTACTCTCCGCTCCTTTGATATAGCTACCACGGCACTGGGGAAAACAGCTCGCCGGTTTTCGAACAAGACGTCGGAGCTTCAGACACGGGCACTAGTGAAGGAGACGAGGGCGAAACAACGGCGGAAGACATCCAAAGCGTCAAAATCTGGGGCGCAACCTGCTGTCGGTAAACAAAGGTCGCATGCAGCACCGGTCGATGACGGCAATGTCGACGACGCTCCGCTAACATATTGGAATCTTAACACGGTCAAGTTTCATTTCCTTGGGTATTACGTGTCCTCCATTCCCCGCTTTGGAACGACAGACTCACATAATTCGGAATTGGTATGTGCTTGCTACTTTGTGGGCGTTGATTTCTCATGTTTGATAGGGTGAAGCTGAACACCGCCGTTTGAAGCGATTCTACGCGCGCACTAATCGCAACCGACCCGATTCTCAAATTGGCCGTCATGTGCGACGCGAACGCCTTTTGCGAGCGATTGATAATCAGGCAAACGACTCGGACCCACTACGCGCAGGAATGGCGAGGGCAACTGCTCGGCGTAGTCTCATTCTCACTGATTCGGCCATCGAGCCTCTACCGAAGACCAATCCCCACGACCGTTATCAATCCTCTCGTTCCACAAGATATCCCGAGGATCTGACTCGATGGGTGAGCGGTAATGCCGGTGATCCTGCGGTTGAGGTGCGACTCGTGCGTTATTTATGACTTTGATAACCTAACATCCGTTGCTCCAGGAATTCATTCCCAAACTTAAAAATCACATTCTTGCACGCATTCTCGGTGGTGACGAGGAGGAGGATTTCGATGAGGCCGACCGGGACTCCCTCCACATTATCAACAACACGATCTACAAGCATAAAACGGTTCGCTTTAATTACACGACATACGATATGCGCCGCAAGCAAGATTCCTGCAATCCGCGAACCCAGGCGGATATAATGGTCTTGAACCCGAGTGACGACAAGCACATTCGACCCTACTGGTTTTGCAGAATCACTGGGATTATCCATCTCCGCGTCCTCCACACTGGTCCTCACGCCAAATCGCATGCTATCCAGACGTTCGACGTTCTCACTGTTCGCTACTTTGGCCACGATGATCGACAAAAGAAGTTCGGCCTCCATGTCAACCGCAACCCTCGCATTGGCTTCCTTCCTGCGGACGACCCAGATGCATTTGGGTTTGTTGACCCAGCCGCCGTGCTGCGTGCATGCTATATTGTCCCTGCGTTTCACTACGGCTACCACGACAACGGCCTCGGACGTTCGGTTGGGCGTCCGCGACAGGAGGTGGACGACGAGAGGCAACCGGACATGGACTGGGCATACTATTATGTCGTGATGTGTGTTTCGTTCCCCCGAACTTGCTGAATCTGGCTCACACTATCTAGGTATGCTGACCGCGACATGGTGATGCGGTTTCGCGGCGACGGTATTGGGCATGTATCGACTCGGAAGGCGACTCGCGGGTTTGCTGAACAGAACTTTGTCCCGCTAGAGCAAGAAGAGGTGGAGGACTCCGAACTGGAAGGATCCGACGTGGAGGACATGGATGTAGATGTGGAGCCGGCTCCGGGTCGAGTTGACTCTGATGACGAAGGAGGTTCCCCGGCGGCGCTGGAAGACGACGGCGATGGCGATGGGGATGGCGACGACGGCGATGGTGAGGACGGCGATGGCGATAGCGATAGCGAGAGGGAGGGAGGGAGCAGTGGCAGCCTGAGCGACTCGCCCTCAGGCTCCGAGCCGGAAGAGGAACGGCAGGATGGTGAGGAAGCCGAGTCTGAAGATGAAGACGAATATTTTTAGCGCTCCTGTGCCTGGCTTTCTTGTTGTGAAAATCTGTCACTACTAGTATTCATGCTGAAGGACCTTGTACATGTCGCCACAGAAGGTCTGTGCTTTGCCTCGATAGACCATGTCAGTCAGCTCTGGACCATATAGGTGCATATGAGGTCAATGGAGGACCAGATTCGAGCATACGAGGCTCGAGGAGACCATATTCTGCCATATACGCGTGCAGAGGACCATATGAGCCCATCAGGGTGCCATATACTGTCTCGTAGGGACCGGACCTACCTCAAGTGGCTTCAAATGGAGCTGGCGCAGCATATACTAACAGATGAGACACTCCCAGGCAGATATGGTACAATAAGGTCTGTGAGTGCCGTACCAGTTACTGACCCTTTTTGCGATGTTGTCGGTGGCTAAAGACGGTGCGTACTGCTTTGGTCTAAACAACAATCTAACGCTTATTATTATCATCTATTCCAGCCGTCGATTTATTGAAGAGCCTCCTTCAGCCCGAACCATCGCTTCGACGATCGTTGAGAGATGTACTCAAGCGCCATGCGTGGCTTGGCCGGGGAAAGAAATAATGTGTTGCGGCTCTGAAGCGAACGCACAAACGATTTAATAAGTTTATCGTCTTCTGTATTTAGTAGTAACCTTCCTGTGTATATGGACTTGCTTGCATGGTTTCGTTGGGTGGGCGCCGCTCTATCGTTACGATGCGATGTCGATTATCTTCGGGCAGACTTGATCATGAGGCTACAGTGTTCCATTCCGTCTCAACAAAGTAATACATCAAAACAACACAAGCATTCGGACCACCCTCAGTTCTGCACCGAGCACCCAAGCGCCTTCGAAAGATCAATAGCGTTGCTGATCGACTGGGTCGCCTTATCCAAATTCGCGGTGTTGTTTCCAAGGATTTCTGGTGGAAAGAATCCACCGCTGTTTGGTCTTTGTTAATCGGGGACGACACTCGGACTTGGGGGGGGGGACTCTTACACGGTGATGTTGGCGACGAACGCCTGAATGGTGCCGAGTGATTTGGACAGATCGTCCAGCGCCGTCGCAACCGGTGGGTTCGCCGGTGGGAGCGTCGGGAACAGTGCTAGACTCTCGAGCTGGCTGGTGATTGCCGACGCGGAGAGAGCGTTTAGCTGGGCGGAGAATATGGGGGCCGGATTAACAATGCCTTCGCTAAGATAGGCGCGGATGTTGTGAGTACATACAGCTGCGGATGCTAGATAAACGGAAGACTCACAGAGGGTTGATCCGGTCGAGGAAGGATTGCAGCCCTTCGAGTTCCGCTCCGAGATCTGTGGTCGCCGTAGAGTTGGTGCATGCGATTGGACTCGTTTGCGCGGCACGACCGAGAGGGGCTGCAACCAGAATGAGTATTGGTTGCAATTAGGCCGTCGGACTCACCTGCCAGAGCAGAGCCTGCAACGAACAAGAATGAGAGTAGAGCAGTGGTGGTGGCGTGCATGATGAATGTAGAACGATGTATAAAAGAGGACACCAGGTCGAAGAATTGAAAGGAATGGGATGCAGCCTGGCTTTCCCCTTTCCGAGCCGCTTTTTATATCTCTGAGTGACGGCTTGATGTTGGAAAGCGCTTACCTGAGAACGGCCTGATATCGGTCGCGTTAGTTGTGCTACTGAATGCCCAACAGAAGAGGATCTGGTGAGGCGAGGCGGATCCTCGCATGGCTCAATACAACATGATTCGCGGGTTTGTTACCGTCGCTCGGTGACAATTGATTTCAACATCTTACGAAGTATTCTTAGCTCGTCTAAGATCAACGCATAGAAACCATCAGGATGCCGGTGGTCCTTTCGATCGTCGCCCACCCTGAAAGGGTTCTCGCGGAAGAGGTGCGTGATATGTCGAATACTATCCCGGTGCCCGAATATGGGCAACGATAATAATGCGATAGAAGAAGTGTGAATAAACTTCATGGAATATTCTTCCACTCGATCTTCAGCGCAACGAAGGAAAGCCTGATGCACGTCTTAGCGGCGGATTCCTGCTACCGTTAGGTACAGGTTCTATAGGGCGCCCTCTTTTCAGTTTTTGTGCGTAAATCACATTTTGGTCATTTCGGGTTTGTCAAGCCAAAATCCCTCAGCCAAATGTGTGAGAAAACTTCCCATGTCACTCGCATCGTGGCACTTCCACCCGTCGTCCCAACTTCGTGTCCTTGCCAAAGTCCTTGCGCTCGACTTCGTTTAGGATCCACTGCAGCTGTTACGCTGCACTATTCTCCTGTCCAGTCTGACTCTGAGGTTACAACACTCTATGACGTCTCGGCTCTATCTGGATTCGGGAATGGATGCACTTCGGGTCCGCAGCCGTCCGCTCCTGCAACTTCGTACGGTCTATCCGCGGCTATTCATTCGCCATTCAACTTTGCATCGGTTCAAAACCCGGGTAAAGGTAGGACCAAAGGTGACTGACTGGTTTCACTTGTACTTTATTCGTGCGTCGAACAGAAGTACCGTAACGGTGCATCCATACTTCGTTCTTACTCTTGACCACCACGCTCATCTCCATTAGCAGCTCACGTTCCCTCGCTCCCAACGATGGAATACACTTGTCCTGCTTCAACCTGCACAATATGCCGTCAACTGGCTCGATTTCTTGTCGATTTCATTGCCTAGTAATGGCTAGTATGACATTGCAAAAGACCATCGACTGTGTCAAGGTCATCAGGTCGGCGTGTGCTTAATTTGCAGCGGGAGCTGCTCTCGGCGCCTAAGCTACCCGATCGCGCAAGACCTTCAAATGGACATGCACATGAACAGTGGAGGTTGCAAACGAGTACGTGGAGCCATATCCACCGGATTCTTGCGATCTTGAGGTATTGTCGTTGCTTTTGGATTGCTCGCCATCACTGAACGCAAGTTGTGTGTGTGTGTGTTTTTTGCGCTCCCTTGAATCAGCCTGACGCCAGTTGTGCCTGGCTTGATTTGCAGGTTACGTCGACAATCATGGCAGTGTGGCTGGAGCGTTAGCAGAAAGGGCATAAAGGATTTCAGGATGGTGCGGTGCTTTTGTGATTTTGAGGTCTGTGCCCGACTCACTTTGAGCTGGGCTGAGGCATTTGCAGTGAGTTGATGCTGTAGAATGGATGCGGGCAAAGGAAGTCCGATGGCTGACACCCCTCTGTACAGTCGTCCTTCCTGCCTCGTGCGACGCCCAGGGAATGTGTGCAACGTCAATCATCGATCCGATCCCGCACGTCGCAGATAGCAAGAGCGTCAAGAAAGTGCCTTTGTTTTGTTCGCCGCTGCTGATCTCAAGTTGTATATTTTTTGAGCCTTTCTTGAGTGGGATAGGCTGGCCGCAGGTGCGCTGCGGTTTACGTCCACGATTACGGGTCCGGAGATATGGCAGGAGGGACACGAGGATGGCACAGTGCTAGTCTCTCATACAGACTCTATCAGCGGTTGACGAACAAGTATGTAACCTTTGTATAGAAAGCACAGTGCTATGTATGTTTGTATTTTCTTCCTTGTTTTTTTTTTTTGACAGATTTTGCGAGTCGACGCTGGATGAGAATGAAGCACGTAGAGGAGTGTTTCCATGTCATGTTCACGGCTTGGGGCCGCATCACCGGCCTGCCTTGGATCATGCAGCACGCGTGCAAACCTGACTTTACTCGTGCTTACATGTAAGTATTGTATTTTACCAACCCCTCCTTGCATGCAAAGAAAAATAAATCGGTAGCAGGCTCTGCCGCTTGTCGGCCTTACAGCCTTATATACTAGTAGTACGCCGTAACCAAGACACCTCAGCGAACGCACCGTAAATATCATATTCCAGGCAAACTCCGATCCACTCCTGAGGCGACAGTCTCCCATTTGTCTCAACAACAACAAAGTAATACACTGAACCAACACAAGCCTTGAACCTCCTCGTCTACCCAGGCGCCCTCAGTTGACCACCGAGCACCCAATCGCCTCTGGGCTTGAAAAACCAACAGCTTGGTCGATTAACTTGGTGGCCTTGGCCACATTGGCGGTGTTGCTGTCAGTAATGTCCTGGGAAGCGCCGCCCTCGCTGTGTGGTGAAGTTGGTATTCAGAAAATCATGGTGGGAAAATGCTTACACAGTGATGTTGGCGACGAACGCCTTAATCGTGCTGAGCGAGGTGGACAGATCATTGAGTGCCGTGGCAGCGGGCGGGTTTGATGGTGGGATCGTCGGAAACAGTGCCAAACTCTCGAGCTGGGCGTTGATTGACAGCGCGGTGAGAACGTTGAGCTGGGCGGAGAATATGGGCGCCGGATCAACGATGCTTTCGCTGAGAACTTATGAGTACAGCTGCGGAGGCGAGATCATGGAAGCTCACAGAGGGTTGATCTCCACGAGAGTGATTTCCAGCCCACGCAGCGCCGCTCCGATACCCGAAGTCCCAGTTGTGTTGGTACAGGCGATCGGACTCACGGCACGGCTGTGCAAAGGTGCTGCAGCAATTGAGGTTCAGAATTGAGAGGAAATATATGTGAACCCACCGGCCAGAACGGACCCCGCGACGAACAAGAGTGAGAGTAGAGTGGTGGTGGCGTGCATGATGAAGTAATGTAGAACGATGTGAAGAGAGAGAGAGGACACCGGGTCCAAAGATTGAAGAGAAAGAAGAGAATGAGTAGAACTGCAGCCTGGCTCTTTCTGCTCCTTCCGAGTCGACCTTTATACCTCGGAGCCAACCGTGCTTACATCAGCGGGATCGACATCGGTTGCTCTTCAATAAACGGAGAAACGGGATAGTTGATCGGGAGATCGACGGGAGTGGATATCTCGCAGTCAACGGCTGCGCATCGCGTGGTAAATAAATCAACCGCTTGTAGAGCTTTGTAGAGTCCCAGGCGAGAACTTGGGCAGGACAGGACGGCGACGCGTCTTGATTTTTGCAATGTGAGCGACAGTACTATAGAAGAAGAAACAAGGTTTGTTAATAAAGAAAGGGCCGGACTGGCACTGCGCAGAAACATACTGGATCTACGCTCGGGCTGCGGCACCCGGGCCGGACATATATATCCATCCCCTTGACATTCTTCGGCTGAATCGTCAGCGTACCCCACGAAAGAGAGGCACACCATCGCAACGGAGACATAATACGCCGCAACCAGGGCTCGGACGCGTAAGTACCGAATTATGCACCAATAGCAGTGGGGTGGCTTGGGGGACGTCGATGAATGTGTGAGCACATGTCAGTGAGGAGTACGTACGAGCAGATATCTGCATGAGCTCGGTAGCCAGGTGCGAGGAGACTGCAAACTTCAAAGTAGACGACGCACGTCGTCCAACGATTTAGACTGGTCCCTTGTATGAGGGATGGGGGCTGGCCATGATCGTGTTGTCCTGCCCGTCCGTCAATCGTCAGCGAGAGAAACAAACAAGCGTACGAGAGCGACGAGGAATACAGCGAGGCAGAGCGCAGTTATGAGCAGCACCAGCTTGAATCCACTCGGATAGTCCTCGCCATCGCCAGCAAGCGCAGACGCGGGCTCGGGCTCGGGCTTTTCGTTGAGCTGCCTTGTTCAGTGATACTGTCGGTGGTCGAGACTCGAGGCGAGAACTTGAATGTGCCTAGGCATCGAATGTGGGAGAGAGGCGACTGGGACTGCGGGGCATCCCGGAGCGTTACCTAGAGCCGCATGTGTTCAGATCCACCGCAACGCCTCGCGCGTTCATCCGGCAGCGACACTGCCAGTGGCGGGACTTGGGCTGGGCCAAGTCGGCAGATGTGTCAGCGGCCATCATGATTTCGTGCACGGCGTGACACACAAGTGACACGGGCGACGCAGCAGTTATGTCTTCTCACCTCTGTACATAACAAACTCCGGCTATTGTGATCGCAACGGTGTCCCTCCACTTCACTCGATAAGAAGAGAACTTGAACTTGAAAGGAAAAAAAAAATCAAAAAAATATAAGTATATGCAAGTTTCACTTCGTTAAGTTCTGTACGCTAGGTATTACTAACTGATATTCGTCGCGTTCTGAGCACAGGATTGCCTGTCTACAGAGAAGTCTCCGGTCCAGTAACGGTCGTCTGGAGGAGCATGAGATGAGATGCATGAAACACGAAGGAGCGCAACTCACTTGGAATTAGACCGAGCCGCTTCATCTGGACAAACACCTCGATCTCGTGCCACTGCGTAGGCTCGCAGGTTACATGAACCGTGAACACCACTCGTGGATCCTGGACAGAACGTCCAACGGCGTTTGCCCATTGCTCGTGCATTTGCCATTCGGGGTCACCAATCTCTCTTATGAGGAGAAGAACGAAAATCTGTAAATGTACACAGGCGTTGCGGTGAAGGAGAGGGCTCCAGATGTCGGCCTCAACATCACCCCTGAGCGCCAGATGAGTCAGGGCAGGAAGGGTTTTGAGGAAGGGGAGACATCTGGGGTCCGTTTCGGGGTCCAGCTCGAGTACCGTCAGGTGGGTTAGGGAGCGAAATGCGGGTAGAAAGGCGTCCATCGCCACAGGATAGGGCATGAGGTCACGAAGGAATGCGCAGAGGTGGCGGAGATGTGCAAGGCTAACCACGTTGAATTTCTCGCCCACCTGCTGGTCGCTGTTATTCATTGTGAAGTGAGTTATCCCATTGCAGTGTTTTAGAGCTTCGATGAATCGTAGGACAAGCTCCGGTTGGCAATACTCATCGCCAAAATCGATGTTTACGTGCCGAACGGCTTGGGCGAGGAAGGACGGTGGTTTTAAGGATGCCATGCGAAGGAAAGCTTCTTGGGCGGGCATGGTATCGCTTGGGTCTCCTCCGTACGGGAAGCCCAGACGGATGGATCGGTAGAGGAACGGCTCCAGCCTAAAACATCCAATAATTAAGGGACAAACAAATAAGAGATAGAGTAACGCACCACAGATGGACTCGGTGGGCAACAAGGAGTTTAGGAACCTCGTGTGACCATCTCTCCGCCGCAATTTCGAGGATTTCTTTCTCAAGCTCGTGCGGAAAGTGTGGAAGGTCCATCGGCGTGGTGGTAGGAGCTAAGCGCCGACGCGGCACATGATCAATCAGGGGCGGATCATTCGAGCGCTTGTCTTAGACCATTCTTACTTTCTTCCGTTCGTCCGACCGTCCGACTCGACCCAGCAAACACTTGGCTAGAGCTTTTGCTATACTCCACAGCCGCGCTCGCTCTGGCCTTTCAAGTCCATCCATGACTAGAGCATTCAGACAAGCGTTGATTCCGAGTCAAGGAACTTGAAGGACATCGAAATCTTCAAGTACGGCTCCTCCATGTCGAGGACTCCGCTTGCAATGATATTCGAGTCCTCCACCCTTTCGATGTCGTCGCTGAGGGCAAGTGGGCGAGTGGGAGGACCAGAGACGCCGCTTGCAAAATGTGGTGAGTCGTCTTTGCGATGCAGAATGCATTGGACTGAACGGTCTTTTCCAGTGAGCGTCCTCTCCCTCTGCATCATTCGGCGCCGCAAGGTCATAGTCTGCGGATTGGCAGTGCCGGTGAGCGTCGATGCGATGCAGGGAAACGCAAGTACGCACACTCTGCATAATGTGGATTGCTCATGATGTTGTTCATGATCAGTCAGCGGCGTACTAGTAGAGCCGCAGGCGTAGACCAGACATAACAAGCCCCGCGGCCGGGCGCCTGCCTACCCACCTTCGACTTCGCTCTTCCTATCTACCACCTACGTCAACCGCAAGACCCAAGACGAGTTTTCTTTTAACACCGCAACTAGAACTAGTACTGTGCCGCAACGCCCCGGCAGACCTCACAATCACGCTCCTAGCGGTGTCCGTTTCCGTTACAACCTGAAACCATCTTCGCATTCCTTCCTATGCTATGTCGTCGAAACCCCCGTCTTCGGGTCGGAATCCTGTAACCTACAGCCTACATACAGCCGCACCAAACGCCCAGCCCTCCGAGTCCGAAAATCCTCATGCGGACGTGTGAGTCATCTCCCGTCCAGCAGGCTACCGCTAAAAATGGGCTAAAGTGCGATTCATTGCGATTCATTACAGAGAGCCGTGCTAGCTGCGCGCCATTCGCGTGCTTTCCAGGTGGATCATCCGGAGTCTTTTGAGGATCTGCGATCTACTGGCGATCAACGATTCCATTCCAATTGGCGATCACCGTTGGCAGCAATGTACATCTGCGCGCGAAGCACCGAGCTTGCCGTTTCCAGCCGGTAATTCACTTCGTGGGGGGAGATGGATGGCGGATGCGGATCTCATTTCATTCCGCTCTCACTCACTCGCCGCGGGAAGGAAATTCGAGTCGAAACGCGCTAGCGCTAGTTATTCGGCGTTTTGGATCCACACTGGCACTGGTACTCGTACTGGCACTGGCACTTGCATGCTAACTCCCGCAAATTGAAGAGATGTCGCGCCGCAGCCGCGCGAGAAACACATGCCTAACATGCCCAGCCAGGTACGACACACGGCGTTCACATTGGCAGTGCGGGGCCGCATCCAGGATTGTCAAGTTTCAAACATAATAATAGGACAGTTGGAACAAAAGGTAAGCATGAAGGTACACCGCCTGCCGATGGAAGAGGGCTGACAGACTCGGAAGCATGGTTGTAGATGATATCATGAACATGGGACATGGACATGAACATGAACATGACCGGGCGTCTGACGCCCGGTCGGCTTCCTTTCAATCTTAAAGTTTGAACACCGCCTTATCTTGAACACCGCCTTATCTGGGAAAGATTGACGTGGTCGTCGCTATCGTAGCCGCTTCGCTTGGGTGGCTTGACGTTGATCAGCGCAGAGATCAACCCATGTCGTGATGATGATTAACCGCGGGACGCGGGATTCAGACGCGACGGCATCTTGACTTCGCCGCCGGGCGCCGCCCGCATGCGGGAGGATCCCCACCGGTTCAGGGTCTATTGTGGGCTCAGGGAACACAACTCACCTCGTGGGTTTCGGAGATTTCGAATAGGTACTGCGTGCTGCACAAGGGTAAGTAACTTTTTTGTTGAGGCGGTGGCTCAACACTTCAGCGCTGAGAGATCGGGAGACTGGAGCTTCTTCCTCTCTCTCTCTCTCAGCAAAAGGTGACTCAGGCCGAACTTCAAGTTGGTTCCCGGTTCGCGGCATTCACCTTCACCGTTGACTTTTCAATTGAACGGCACTGTAGATCACCGACTTTGAAGGTCGATCAACGCCGGTCACGACGGTTGTTTGGGAACGAAGGCAATGACGAAAGAGACCCTCATCAAGTGCCCCGCGGCTAGACGGCAAGTGGCGGTGTGATTCTGTGATCTGTGATCTCTGATTGGTTGCCAGGCAGGAACCCCGGAGACCGGCAATGCTGCGCGACTGTCGCTATAAAGACATGCTCGTTGTTGCCCTACTACCCTTGTCTCACACACCTTTTCGCCCCTTTTCGAACAACCCCCCCACTCTCTTTCGACAACTCTCGTTAACTGCATTCGCTGCTGCCTTTCCTTGCACGCACGCACGCACGCTCGCATCTTCTTTTAACTACTATAACAAATCCAAATGTCCTACTACGACATGCCGCCCTCACCCACCTCCTCTGCATCCTCCTCTGCATCCTCTGGAGCACCCAACACACCCAACACACCCGACTACCAGGCCTCGTCGCTTGTCATCCCGTCTCTGCCCGATTACGCGGACGCATTCTCACCCAAGGTCAAACCCAGCACGGCAGAGCGTCGTGCCTCGCACAACGCTGTCGAGCGCGCGCGGAGAGAGACCCTCAACGCCCGCTTCCTCGTGCGTTTTGCCTGTCTTGTTTGATTCGAATATCTTTTCTAATATACTCTCAATGCAGGACCTAGCCGTGCTGCTACCGAACCTCAAACACCTCCGCCGCCCGTCCAAATCCGCCATCGTCAACTCCTCCATCGCCCACGTCCGTGCGGCTCGTCGATACCGCGCCATCGCGTCTGCCCAACTCCGGGCATTGAACGCCGAATGCGACTCTCTTCGCCGGGAAGTCAACGCCTGGCGAACGCGGTCTGGGCTGCGGCCCACCGCCGTGCCGATTCGCGACGAGGCCTTTGCTATGGTGCTTGCCGGGGAGGAGCCTGCCTTTGACCCGTTCGATCTGGATTGTGGGCTGGACGACGAGGACGATGCCGAGTTTGCGTTTGCGAGTGCACGGAGGCGGAGGAGTGCACCGGTTGAGGCGGCGTGCGAGGGTCCGCTGGTGCTCTCGCATCCGTATGCCGAGCCCGCCGGCGAGTCGCAGAAACGCCAGCACTCGGGATCCCCGACGCCCACGACCTCTGCGCCGAGCTCCGGCTTCCATGCCGGCCCCGTGCCCGTGCCCGTGCCGGTCGAGCCCTTCGATGCCTTCACGCACCAGCAACAGCAACAGCAGGACGCCGCGTGGGCATACGCTGCCGCCGTCTCCGCCGCACACTGGTGAATCCCTTATCCTTATTATATACCTCACGACCGCATCCTTGCATTCGCATCTACACATACCACTTGATACCCACTCGCTATACCCTCACCCCCCCCCCACCACACACACCGCATAGAAACTCAGCCCTGTATTCATACTCACCGCTGTCACTCATTGCATTGCATTTGTTCGATATACCTGTACTAGCTCTCCAATACTACTCTATCTATCTCTGTATACTTTTCACTAGGTGCGATGAGAGATTCACAAACAGAACGTAGTTCGTTTGTGTATGGGTGACCAGAAATGAGACGAAACGCTGACCTAAGATGCCCCTAGTCAGCAATGGTCTAGAAGCTTCCATCACCGTTCCGTCCGCAGCCGCTCGGCCCGCTGAGCTCTCCACGAACGCCCACCACTCGCTCAAAGACGAAGACGGTTATGAAACCAGCCAGACCCAACGAAGCCGTACCACTGTCTCAGCCTGCCGGCAAGCCCTTCTTCCGGTTCCTCGGCGTGGCTCCGCCTCGGCCGGGTCTGCCGGTTTTTCCGGTCCATGGGCGTCGTTGTTCCTCGGCTTGCGTCATTAACATTGCTCACAGAACTCTGAGTCATGCATATGCAACCTGCGTCTCCAACGCACAAAAGACCCGCGCTCTCGGAATATATGCTCGTCTCCCTCTTCTCTCTGAATGGCTTGAGGTCGCCAAGAGTACACCGAAGACAGCTGCATTCCGACATCTATTGCGTGTAACCTCCTGACCAACATCTTCTCGTATCAACCCTGCCGATATGCATTCAGCACTCTAGTCCAAGTTGCGCTACGGAGACACCTAACGATAAACGCGCTGTTCTACAACATCCACTCGTGTAAGGTGAAAGACTGGATAGAAAGTGTGTTCTCCAAGTCAGCTGTCTGGAAAATTGACCCAGGGCATTCCTGACCTTAAGAACGGTCTAATATGCATACATTACGGAAAATAACCTTTTCTGGACGATCATCTTCGTATTCTCTGCAGTCTCGATTCACAAGCAGATATTGCAGTGGACTCGGGATTGACTCGGAGCTGTCCATTCGTGTTTGCAATTCATAAATCGAAATGCATTATGCGACCGAGGCGATCGTTGGGCAACACGTCCTACTTTAGGATGTGAAGCCCAAAGTAACTCGTGACCGTGTTGGGAGATGCTAGTAGTCTCCAAGACTCGGATGGCTCGTATGAAAGGTTTCTGGCAAGAGGCGGATTTCAAACAAATGCTGTTCGGGGCCGTCCGCGCCACGGAGCTGATACACACAACCCACCTCGTGCCAGTGGTCATCGAAGACAACGAGAGGCTAGTCCAACTGTCCAAGAGCACGAAATGGCGAAGCAAACTTGAAGGGTACTGTAGTCACTGTAACGCTCAATGGACTGGGAGAGTATGTCATTGGAACGATGAATAAGTATATGCAAAATTTATTGTTGTGGCCGTTCTGTTTGCTCCGCCGCGTGCCGGCTTAATATCATTAGGCCCAGTACGCCACAAGTTTCACACGATAACCTTCGCGTGACTGCTTCCACGTGATCCCTTGCCTCTTAAGCTCGTACCACGATGACCGACAGTCGATTCCCGAACGAACTATGGCTCGACATCCTCAAGCACTTGCCCAAGGCAAACATGAAGCCCCTTGCTTCCACCAGCCGCACCCTCATGGCCCTAACACGTCCCCTCCTCTTCGACCATTTCGCTGCGAGCTTTTGCGTCCCGGACGGAGAGGCGCATTGTCCGTCGTCGCCGAGCGACACTGCGAAGCGCCTGCAGTTCCTGGCCTCTCCCGATATCGCCCCGTTGATAAAAACGTGCACCGCTGGCTGTAGCATGAACGATATCGGCAGCATCGGCATCCCCGTCGTCAAGATCGCGCTGCCTGGCGAGGATGAGCTCCGGACCCATGGGTGCGAGCAGGTCATCGAGTTCCTTCTCCAAAACATCCATCTCTTCACGGGGCTCAAGCGCCTCACGCTGTTCAATCCCATTCTCTGCGACGAAACCGTCTCGGCGCTGCAGCTCGCCGCGTCCGGCAAAGATTTAAAGCTCCGCGTCAATGTGTACACCAATCCCCCGCTCTTTGGCAACAAAACCTTCACCGTGCAGCTCCCCCTCGCGGCGTTCTCCCTGCGCGGCATGCAGCGATACACCCCCTGGATCCAGCTGCTCGATGCGACCCGTCTGTCCGCCCTCCACATCACCTGTGACACGGAGGCGCTCGATATGTCCAAGCTGGCCGTATTCAAGGGCCTCACTCAGCTGCACTTGGAGGTTTACCAATCGGCAGACGACGGGTTCGAATTCAACGACCTCCCACTCCTGAGCGACGACACGTTCCCCCTGCTGAAAGACTTTATTGGCCCACCGGACCTGGCCAGCGAGTTCCTCGCCCATTGCCCCTTGCATCGTCTCACGGTGCTGCACGGGGATCTCCAAGACTGGCCGGCGCGCCTCCAGGCAGTCGTCCCCGAGGAACGCCGCGCCGCGTTGCGCATGCTGGATCTAGACCAAGTCGGCTTCACTCACCCGCAGCTGCGCGATTCGCTCGCGCTCTTTCCCAACATCGTCCAACTGGTGGTTTCGAACTGTAGCTATTGGTCGCAGGGAGGCCCAAATGACATGTTTAGCATGACTATACCGACGAATATGTTCACCACGCCCGGTGCCACGTACGTCCTGGGATACCTCGGGCCGAATGGCTTTTACAACCCCGACCTCGGTGCCGACCCCAATGCCAACATCGACCCGTCCGCATCCGCGGATCCAGACCAGCCACCTGCACCCGTGAGCCTCCTAGAAGCCCTCCCTCCCCTCCTCCCGCCATGTCTCAAAGCGCTCAACGTCGCCATCTACCCCGTCGTCGCCGGCGCCCAAGGCCTGGAACCCCCGCTCTCCACGGGCAATCCCAACCCCGGCCCCAGCCCCAACCCCACTGGCAACACCACCCACCACGAGGAATTCATCACCAGTGCACGCGCCTCCGCCCCAGACCTCGAGTGGATCTGGATCGAACAGCAGTATCCGCCCGCAGATTTTGCCGTGCGGTGGATGAAGCTCCCTGGGCCCGGTGGCGAGGTCGAGTTGAAGGTCTCGAAAGATTCCAGTGCGTGATCATGATATGTAATTCTTGTTCTGCGTTAACCCTCATTGCGGTTGTTTTTGTAGAAGATTGCATGGAGATGAAGAAGACGATTCTTCAAGAGTAAAACTTACAATACTGCCGTGATGTTGAGGTTCTTTTCTTGCGCGCGCTGGGGTGCTTTTAGGAGCGTCGTCGGGAGCAAAATGCTGATATTCTGTGTTCTATTACTTAGTGCTGAGTCCTTGTAGGCTGTATATAGGTACATTTCAACCCAACCAAAATGTTGTTCACAGTACATGTAAGTATTGGATCAGACTTATGTCGAGGCGGACC
Source organism: Mycena amicta (assembly GCA_029282125.1). Classification (NCBI taxonomy): domain Eukaryota; kingdom Fungi; phylum Basidiomycota; class Agaricomycetes; order Agaricales; family Mycenaceae; genus Mycena; species Mycena amicta. The sequence continues at coordinate 418,775 of JARIHP010000032.1, read as the reverse complement.
CTCGGTCATCTCGGAGATGTTGACATCATGTTGAAAACGTGCTGCCAGTGAGGGTCAATCAAAGCACGCAACGCTTAGCGCAAACGGGGGAAACAAGCCACCATCGCGAGCGCTCGTCTGATTGTACATGGATATATAAAAGGCCACTTCGCAAATTTAAAACGTCTCTCTCATTTCCGGGTTTCCGTTAGGCTGTGCCACCCTCATCTTTCTATTCATTCATTTAACCAAAATGGCAGCCGTCTCTAGATCTACCGCGATCCTCGACTCGACTATCCGGACGGCAGATCTAGAGGCATGCACCAGCGGGCTGGTGGATTCTGCCGGCGATGTCCAAGTTCCTCCGTGCGTACTCTGCCACTCTAGATCTACAACGGATCCTGGCGCTAATGTTTGGCTCTTCTTTTACAGGAAATATGCCACCGCCAATTGCCACACGCACCTGGACTTCTCCATGGCCATTTCCCCAGAAGACATCTTCCACGTCGATATGTTCGACGGCGACCTCTCTGGGTTCATGCCAGTGACTCCCGTCAATCCCCCTCCTGCCAGTGACAAGTCGCACTCCGAATGCTATGTTGATGTCGATGTCGATGTTGAAGGAGACGTCGCGCTCCAGGCATCGGCGCTGCGTGACGAAGACGCTGGGCAACTCATGTGGTCCGACGGGGCAAACGGGCGGTACCACGCGAGTCGAGCGGATAAGAAGAACCGCCGGACCGGCCATGTACTCGATGGACGAGGAGGAGAGCCCGCAGGGACGGTCAAGGGGGAGGTTGTTCGTGTTCGGGATTAAATCTAAATCCTACCTCACATCGATTGGAGATAATACAGTAATGATGCACTCGTTCTAGACTTTGTTGTTTTCTCATTTAGGTCGAAAAGTCTCAAGTCTTTTCCCAAGAATATTCAAAAACAAAAAAACAAAAAAACAAGTCAGCTACTCAAAAATCTCCCCAATGCTCCTGGATGACGAGCGGATGGTAAGAGCCTATCCACGCCGCATCGACGCCGACTTGCCGAAGTCTCCCCAGATTGATTGTCACCGATTCACTCGGGGGAAAGGTGACTTCCCAGTCCGATGTTTCATAAAGACGGAAGAATCTTATCGGTGTGCAGTCTTGCCCGGCGATCGCCCTTGAACGCACCATCGTGAAGACCTGCGGAGCCGCCAACGAGCCGTGGTACCCGTAGACGAACCAGCGAAGCTTGGGAAGGAGGATGTCGCTTTTCGGTGTGGGATTGAGGCAATTCTCGGGGAGAGTGAGCGGATAGAATAGTGCTTGTCGATCCTGCTGGCCAGTCTCAAGGAGTACTGCCTGGAGAGTTGGTAATTCACGCAACAGATCGATGACGGCTGCTGAGGAAGCCCGACAGTCGAAAAGCGCGAGCTTCGTGAGGGTGCACTGTGAGCGCCGCACAAAAGGCATGACCTTGTCAAGAGCTGCATTCCAAATTGGTTCCTTGTCGCGAGTTTCGCACCACAACGCAAGGACGTGCAAGGACGGGGCGATGATTCTCTGCAGCAGTTCCGTATTTTCGAGCACGAGGCGCAGACATTGCAGTCGGGGCAATTGAATGTCATCGGTTTGTATAATCGGCCTTTCGCGCCATGTACCAAGCACGCACTCGACGAGGTTCTGCGCTGCGAGGCGAAGGACTCGGAGATGTGCGAAAAGGTTATTTGCTGCGCGATAATGCGTGATTTGCGACCAGGGGAGCTCGACAGAAGACGAGCCGTCATTCTTGGATGCCTCCATGAGGAGAACACGGCGGAGGAGCGGGGCGGAGCTGAACAAGCTTGGTGGAAACGTCTCGAATCCGGTGCGGAAGATTTCCAGACGTTCTAGGGACAACAGAGAGCCTTCCAATCGATTCATCCATACGACTCTATCAGCTGAGCAAAATGCAAGCGCGTCCATGTCGGAGAGCTGCAACGCTACCCAACGTGGGGAAGTGGCGAGGATGAGAGCAAGCACGTCGTCTGGCAACTGCGATATGTGCCCGCGGGTCGCAGCAAAGCGGACCAGCAGGGATGCGCTCTTCGTCCGTTTGAGCTGTTCTTGAAGGGCAGTAAGATTCGCCTTCGCATGGACGGAAATTGTGGTCCAGAGGTGGGAATACGACAATGCAGTGGCACGCCACGAGGCACAGATATGGCCAAGCCACCACGGAACGTCAATCCAGAATCCCGTCCGCCACGCTGTACTACTGAGCGTCGCCGTGGCGGCCAGATAGAATATCGCACACAAGAGTTCCGGTGGAAGGCGGTGAACAGGAGGCAAAGAGCGATGCTGCGATCCGACGCGATACGAAGGCTCTCGGCGGTCAACTGACCCGCTCATCTCGGTCGTTTGAGAAGGACGAGCCCACGAAGAACGATAGTGCTGGCAGTGGCAATGAGAAACTGTGACTTGTGACGGATGTTGCCTCGCGTCCCGTGCTCCCAAACGGTGCGTCACGTGCGTAGCCACCTCAAGTTCGATTCTGCTTGAAATTATCACGGATACTTGGAGAAGACTATGGCAATTGACTCCGAAATATAGTTATGGATCTATTGTCCGGAGCGGCAATACAAATCCCAAGTCTGGTATACTTAAGTATGGCTATGTGCGCTATCATCTAGGTGCGACGGGTATCATGCGACGGGTATGAATGACACCGTTCTAAGCGGTCCGTGCGTGGTCCATCTCACAACCTACTCAACCGAACCATTCTTCTGAGCGACATTTAAATCAGCCGTGATCCTCTGTCTGCTGCTCGAGATGAGGCGAGTCGGGCGCGACCAGCCCTAGTGCTGCATGCCAAAACCATCCACTCTCCGGGTCTCGGAACCATCCCGGCTTATCGGGGTTCGTCTGCGTGAAACCCGTGGGGACGATGGTGTGTACACCGGAGACAGCAGAGGAAGGACTGTTGTTTCGATGTCGGGGCGAGCTTTGTCTGCTTGGGTCTGCGCGTTGGTATAGAGGCGGCGCGGGGGTATATCCTGGTAGGTCTGCATATGCATAGCGAACTGGTGTAAGATATTGGTGCTGGGGGAGAACCTGAGGTCCTCTTGCGCACGGCAGTCAAGGAAGTACCCTGGGGACGGGACTTGTTGCGCGACTTGGATAGACCAAGGAAGAGACGAAGGAAGAGGAGGAAGAGGCAGGAAATGGAGCTATAGCCGGCGATCTACTTGAATCAGAAGACGAGGACTCGGAGGGATAGCTTATATTTCCTAGCCCATGTTGACCCATCGTTAATAACGCGCTTGTACCTACCATGGTTCGGAAATTGAATGTGCAGTAGCAGATGAACTGAATACCATTAGACACAAGGAAGCGCCTGCGGTGATTCCAGTACGCATCGAGATTCTGCGTGCAAACCGGCGGAGTAGTGTAGGACGTGTCTCTGTGAGCTGTGGACTCGGACGTCATTAGTGTGATAGCGACGTTGGGCGGGGTGGAAACCTACCCTGCATGACCTTCGCTCGGTCAAATACCATACGCAGCGTTGCTGGTGGGCCAACCCAGATCCAAGCGTCGGGATTCTTCCATGTGATCACAGGTTCTGTGTCGACGCGCACCCAAAGGCTTGTATCGAGTGGCTGGAATATTTCGTTAGCAAGCAATCCAAAATAGAAGGGGAAATAAGGCGCACCTGTGTTTCGCAAAACCTCGCAACCTGAATAAGCCGCTCCCCTGTGTTGACTGCAACGACGAGGCACGGACGCAGATCGCGCTTGCCCCGGCTGGGATCTATAGGGAAGGTCGGTCCGGCTGCGACTTCGTAGGGATCGAGGCACCAAATTATGAGACCGGGATAGAATTCGGAGGGGCTTTTGAATGGCGGGAACATTGGGTTGAGTCAGATGTGGATTGAACGTTTTTATGGCCATGCGAGACGAACAGACGCGCGTAGTGAGTCGTAAGGCGCTTGGCGGGATGATTCATAGCGAGTCAGTAGCGGTGGGCGATAGGGCGGGATTGTCGGTAGGGGCGGCCTTGGCTAGAGGCGCATCACAGAAACGTCGGGATTGTCGGGTGGATAGCGGTGATTCGTGGAATGTGCAGAGCAGCAGTATCCGTCGACGCGGTAGCTCAAGGCCAGATTCTCGGTCTGTGCGATCCACAGGACGGCGTGAGAGGCACAAGCGGCAAACTTGCAGTGATGGTCAGAGTCAAGTCGGTCCGAGTCAAGACTTCTGCGCCGAGTCACATCAGTCATTCGGGTAAAGCCGTGATTGCACATCGTGCCTCTTACTCCCATCTCTGACGGGCGGGCCACGTACAGTTGCTCTTCCCGCGAAAGTTGACAGCGCGATTGTCGACGTCTTTCTCGTGTATAGCTAATGCGCGACCACCACTGGCAGCTTCGACTCCGAGCGTTCAAGTGGCCGGGTCTATTTCTGGAGCAACCTCAGAGGCCACCGTGCGTACGATATTGTCGCGAGGGATGTTCTGCTGAATTCTCGTCCGATCTGGCCACTCTCAACTGGGCACTTGTACGAGAACGCGATTACGGTTTCTGACTCAGCTTTCTCGGTCTCGGAATACCGCCCGGGCTGACTTAGCCGTTCAAGTTGGATAGTAGCATCCCTGGAGCTCATTCGCAGAGAGACAGACAGAGAAGAACCTTTCAAGTACTCAATGCGCCCACAAAGATTCATCTCTCCGCATGCCAGCAAGCGCGTTCGTTGTCGAAGTTTGGAACCTGATAGATCAGCAACCCATTACTCAGAATCGACCTGTCAATTGGGTGCATATATTGGAGGAAGCGACAAACGACAATCACTGAATATCATGTCGACTTTCCCCACTTTTTCGTCCACCACCACAGCAGAAGAGGTTGCCAAAGCCTTTGCGGATGTCGTGAGGGGGAAGAATGGTTCGTCAAATTCAGACTCCCCTCCCTCTTGACGGCTCACGGTGCCTTAGTGCTGATCACCGGGACGTCTCTGAACGGTGTAGGATACGAAGCCGCACGGGTCATTGCCGAATTTGCGAATCTGGTGGTCATCACTGGGTACAACGAGGAGAGGTGAGTGCTCCATCTAGGTTCTTCAAGAGGTTCAACCCTCCGCAGACTCAAGCGCTCCGAGGACGAGCTCAAGACTGCTGTTCCCTCTGCAAATATTCGTCCCTTGATCCTGGACCTTTCCTCGCAAGCGGCCGTGCGTCAAGCTGCAGCCGAAGTGAACGCATATTCCGAACCGCTCCACGTACGCTCTGCATGCACAGGTTTCATCTTCAGGACCACATTTCAAACGCACTCCAGGTTCTCATCCATAACGCCGGCGCTAACATTGAGCCTGCGGAACGTGTCCCAGACCTCAACGTAGACCGGCAATGGGCAACGAACCACTTCGGCCCGTTCTTATTCAACAAGCTCATACTCCCGAAACTGCTCTCAGGCGCGCGCCCGGGGTATATTCCTCGTGTGGTCTACGTCGCAGCACAGAGTCACCAGTTTGGTCCCGGTGTGGATTTGGAGAATCTCGGCCAGCCTACGGTGGACGGGTACAGCGCACTGGGTGTGTATTGGAGCACCAAGAGCGCGAATATCATGATCTCTGGCGAGCTCACAAGGCGTGCCCAAGGGAAGGTCAACGCTTATAGTCTGCATCCGGGCGGTAAGTTTCAACTCTCTTCCTTGCCGTCTCCAGATTGATTTCTCGGATAGTGATTTTTACGAACATTTTTGCGCGTATGAAGGAGGCCAAGTCGTTTCCTCCTGAACTTAGTTCGATGGGAATTATCAGCGAGGAGGGCGATCCAGACATGGACAAGTTTCCGTGGAAGACGATTGCGCAGGGTGCAGCAACGTGAGTTTCCTACAAATCTCCTCGGTGGCAGCGAGTGTTGAACTGTTTTTGCACTGGCACAGGACTGTTGTCGCGGCGTTTGACCCTCGCTTGGACGACACGCCTGGCGCCTACCTGGATGATTGCCGTGTCGCCTCAGAGCAAATCGCCGCCCACACCGCAGATCCGGTATGTCCTTTCTTTGAAGTTGTTTGTGTCGTTGACCTTTTTGTGCCAGGAGAAGGCCGCCCAATTGTGGACTCTTACGGAAGAGATGATCGGGGAGAAATTCGAGTTTTAGTCATGCTTCTCCTTTAACAGACAGTGCAAGTTCTTGTTTCATGGCGTGAATTCAAGAGAGCATATGCCTGCAAACCTTGTGGTAGTTTAGAATGAACGGTCAAAAATTTAGCCTCTTGTTGAAAAACGATTGATTCTCTCCGCTATTGTCCGTAGCCAAAGGACATACAAATCAGGCAGTCTGGGTATATGGCTATGTGCGAAACCAGCACGGGTATGAATGATACCGTTTTAAAGTCCGTGGTCCATCTCACGACCCAATCAACCGAGAGCGACATTCAAATCACGAATCCTGTATCTCCTGCCGAAGAAAAGGAGAGTTGGGCGCCACCAGCCCTAGTATGGTAGGGGACGCGACTTCGTGACAAGTGTGATGACCCAAACTCCCGACCCAAATAGCTCTACCAGAACTTCATGTAACCTATCTAAAATGCACAATTGACCACCTATCTAAAGGTATAAGACATTGTGTGGACCAGAATTTTATTAACTTGAGTTTCAATATTTCGGGGCCCGATTTGGCGGGTTTAGGTCACGTACTAATCACGTGCAGCCCCTATCAGTTGCAAATTTTCATCCCACCGACTATGGCTCGCTCAAAGGCATCGAAAAAACGCGCCCGGGACTCCTCTGGGCTCTTCACCTCCAACAAGAAGGCGTGCCTTGCACCTGCGGATGACTCTGGGCCAGAATCTGAAATGCCTTCGGACGGCGGTCTTGACTCAGACTACGAGGCCGATGACTCGGACCTGGACGATGAATCTGACGAAGAATATGGTGCTATCCCTCAGCCATCGACCTGGCTTGCCACCCAGCCCCTCGCTGCCCCACCTCCAGGAATAATTGAGGTCCATTCAATGCGCGACGCCGAACGACATTTCGACGGCCCGATTGACAAGAGCGGTGGTGCAAAGGACAAGACGGGCAAGTCTCGAGGTCCATATCTTGTTGGAGGAATATCCCAACGGGAAGCTGAACGGCGTCGGGCACTTGCAAGGTCGAGGAAGGAGACATCCGGGGGACGGCTTGACGATGAATGGCTAGCTGGGCAATATGCAGCAATTAGACAAGCACAGGCGCCACCGGCACAGAAGAACCGGGATATTTCGCAGTTTTTTTCAGCCAAGGTGTGTTCATTTGTCGTCCATTCCTGTTGCAAGCTCATCTGTTACTGTCAACTAGCGAGCACCAGACTCACCTGCGCCTGTGCCAGCCGCATCGACACCACAAGAATCCGCTCCGTCGAGCTCCAGACGTCCGGTGATCATGGTGGACGAGTCGGACGACGAGTTTACGTGCACAAACGTCTCCGAGCCGCTTCCTTTCGAGGCCGACGGGCCAACGGTCCTGTATTTCGGGCCCAATGCCACGGACAGTGATTTGGAAGCACCGGCGAGCGACACCGCTCGCACTGACACACCGCCATCGACAATCGAGCAGGCTGCAGCTGAAACCGAGGTCTCTGCAGCAGACTCCATCGCAGCATTCGTCGAGGGAGCTGTGGATGAGGACGAGTCGAAAAGCTGGCCAGAACTGCAAGCTCTGGCGCAGGAAGCCAAGAAGAAAGCACGCAAAGGGAAAGTGTATCGGGACGAGGTAATATATGCCTCGTTGGAGCAGTTCTATCGTTTCGCTCCGCGGATTCAAGAATGAGCCATGTTTGTTGGAACAGGTGCGCATCTAATCTTTTCTGAGCATGAGCACTCAACACTCTCAGATTATCAAAGAAGCCGGAGACGAATGCCATTTCCTCCCGAAATTCCACCCGGAGATGAACCCCATCGAATATTTCTGGGGCTGGTGCAAGAATTACTTCCGTGAGCGAAGCAACGGCAAGTTCGAGCACGGCAAGCGACTGCTTCAAGAGGCTCTGGACATGTGTCCATTGATCTCCATACGGCGCTTCTTTCGACGTGCCCATCGCTATCTTGACATTTATCATAACGGCGCAACTGGCGCAGTGGCAGAATTTGCAGCTAGGAAGTATCGGGGTCATCGAGGCGTCTCTCAGCAGGATATAGAGGTAGCTGAGGAAGAGTGGAAGCAGAGACAGGTTAAGCTTACTTCAACAAGTCTCCGTAACGGCTAGTTCAATTTATTGCTCTGAATCTATTGACTACACATCGTCTTAACTGAAAATAAAATCGGGTCGGAGGCAGCGATTTGGCGGGTTAATCACGTGATCACGGAAGCAGGTCCTGGGATGAAAATTTATAACAGAAACCTGCCGATTTCCGTTCGTTTCCGCTCAAAATCGCCCGAAAATACCCCAAAATGCGACTTGTCACGAAGTCGCGTCCCCTACCATACTGGATGCCAAAACCATCCGCTCTCCGGGTTCTTGAACCATGTTCGCGTGTCCGTCTCTATGAAACCCGTCGGGACTCGGGTGTGTGTAGAGGAGGAGGGAGTGCTTCGATGATGGCGCGATAAACTTTGGCTCTGAATTTCGTTCTCCCGTGGATCGACAGGCGATGGGGCGGACGCCTGTGAATGTGCATATGGATAGCGATCAGGCGGAGCAAGATACTGGTGCTGGGCGGAATCCTGAGGTACTCCTGCGCGTGGTAACCATGGGTTTACCGTCTGGATGGGAGTCGCCGCGCGGCTTGGATAGGCCGAGGAGACAGGGGAAAAGGGGGAAAAGCGGAACGTAGGCCGTGATCTACTCGAAGCCGGAGACAAGCTTGGAGTTTGTGGCTGCTCAGATTGTTCCACTGTCGACGCAGTTGTACCTTGCAATGTTCGTTGAATGGAAACAGTGATAGATGAACTGAATACCATTATTTGCAAGGAAGCGCGTCCGGTGAATCCAGTATGCATCAAAATTCCACGTGCATACCGGCGGGGTGGTGTAGGACATGTCTTTGTGAGCTGTGGACGCGACTCGGATGATTGATAGCGAGGTAGGGCGACGGAAACCTACCGTGCATCACCTTCGCTCGGTCAAAAACCATGCGCAGCGTTGCTGGCGGACCAACCCAGATCCAAGCCTCGGGGTTCTTCCATGTAATCAGAGGTGCTGTGTCAATGCGCACCCAAAATCTTGTATCAAGTGGCTAAAGTATTTCATGAGCAAGCAAGAACGAAGGGAAACGAAGGGCACCTGTGTCTCGCAGAACCTCGCAACGTGAATCAGCCGCTGCTCTGTGTTGACTGCAACGACGAGGCACGGACGCAGATCGCGCTTGCCAGGACGCAGATCGCGCTTGCCAGGAGCTAAAGCGAACGTCGGTCCAGTGGTGACCTCGTACGGATCGATGCCAGTGCACCAGATGATGAGACCCGGATAGAACTCAGAGGGGCTTGTAAATGGCAGGAACATTGGGTCGAGTCGACGTGACGGTGGATGATGTGGCTTGCCACGCTGCGGCCCACGCAGGATGAATCGACCCGTAATGAGTCGGTGATGGCGCACGAGGGGGTGATTCAGAGCGAGTCAGGCGCGATCTGTGACGCAAGAGTAGACTCTGCGAGTCGATACAAGTTGCGGCACACGAAGGTCTTGATGGCGCTTCGAAACTGACTGGCTGACTATCTACGGTGGGCGTTTCTTTTATACTAGTACCGTGACGGAGATCAAGGTAACGAAATGAGATGGCGCGACAGACAATGAGCGACGAGAGCCGCGCAACACAATTGAACAATGTGACATGAGAATACACAGCACGGTGTTCCTATTCTTCCTATTCTTTTCTTCCTACTCTTATTATTATGCGTCGATCAGAGTTAATGGGAGTCGGGGCAGACCAGATGAGGCCCGCACGCCTATTTGGGAAGTGATGCACATGCATATCAAATGCGGCACATCCCTAATCAGGCAAGGTGATGAGTTGCTGATGGAACTTCGGCGGGTCAGCCGGAGAAGCCGAATCAGCCATCGGCGCCGTGCCGGTTAGGGTTCGGTGTTACAGCCGTTTGCATAAATCAGTGAACACGATGAAAAAACTTTGCATGATGGCCGTCGACGGCCCGTGCAGCCGATTTGCGTGCAACCACCATGTTCTGTGTTTAATCGTGGGGGGGGGGGGATATATTATACTCGCGTGTCATGGTTGCTGGATGCTTTGAATCTTGCCTAAAAGAGCTTTATTGCACTATAAATGGCCTCCGCCATTGCGACTCCGCCGTCGGTGACTCCAAACTCGGAAAGACAAGACCTTGCTCCTCCCCCCCGCACAATACCTGGAATCTGAGGGCTGGATCCTGAGATCCTCTCCAGCCAGCCTCCCCTCACCGACTCTGCCCTTGGCACTTCCCACCACCGTCTCCGAAAGCTCCGCTAGCGCTACAGTGTCGCCACTCCCATCATACATCGAGCTCGGGGAGTCGGGTCGTCGCGCAATGTCATTGGGGACGGGCAAGGGTGATGTAGCTGATGGCAGACGTGACATCTCACAGCGGGCATTAATTGCGGAAGGATACAAACGGCAGTGCAGCGGAAGTGCAAACGGCATGTCAATGAAAGTGCACATGGCATGTCTTTGGCAGGAGGCAATTCTCTTTGTTGCCCATTGAAACACTAAACGGAAGTCCTCGAGTGCACGAGTCTGATGGCTGATGATGAATTTTGATGATTGCGGTGTCGTTGCGCAGAAGATTTTTATTATTGTGAAAGGATTTGATCGGGCAACAGTGGTGAATATGAGCCGACACTATGGCACCTCATGCTTGAGCTGCACAAAGAGCTTTTGCCTGCCCTTTGATTTTCCCTTTGTAACTTCTAGTGGGATGCCATGTGCACTTCCGTTGACATGGCGCTGCACTTCCGTTGCACTTCCAGTTGGATCCTTCCGCAATTAATGCCCGCTGTGTCTGTGACTCGGGTTAAATGTCCGTCAACTGATGTTCTTGCATTTTGCGAGAGATATGGGCAGTATATGGACTCGAAGTAAAGACGTAAATTGTACAGAATTGGCGTAGCTATGAGACGCAATTTAGATCTTGGCCATAGCTGCTCTTGAGCCCTTGAAACACGACCTTCTTGAGGCAGATCTGGCCTATATTTGTGTTCACAGGAAAGATTGAGCTACTGTGGCATGCCCGCTGAGCCGTTTTCAGTCATATTTTGAGGGAAGGCTTTTTGTATGTTCCAGATCGAAATGAGCAGTTCTCCTGGGCTTTCTTGAAACTTCAAAAGTGGACCTCCATGGGCCAACTCAACGCGCAACGCCATGTTTTTTGTGTGATGGGTCGCGTAGAAATCTTTCAGCGGACTCAATTTTGCTCCAATCGCCACGATTTTGCGTGCAATATTATTCAGAATACCTCTGTCCACAGAAGTACCTTGCCCGATTTTCGTCGTTTGCTTGAATATTTCGAGATAAGGCCACATTCTTGGGAGAATTTAGTTGTTAGATTTTAAAGAACATTTAAACAGAATCCGGCCAGGTACATTTGTCGTGAGTACTAATATCTACAACTTTCATGTTTTGACTCAGACAGTATACATGGTTTCTAAGCCGCTGAAAACTTTGCGGCGGCGGAACCGTGATTTGGGTCTGGCCAAGCGCAGTCACACGTGTCACATCTGCCATCAGCTACATCACCGTTGCCCGTCCCCAATGTCATTCCGTCGTTGAGGTGTGAGGCGACGACGAGCCAAGGGAGTTTGTCGGCATGGGCAGAGGCCATGAGGGACGGAGGAGAGGTCGTGTGTCTAGTCAACATGCTGCCGACATGCTGCTAGTTAGGCTCACAATATGGCTACCACGGGACGGGCCGTCAGCGGCCATCAGACAGACTTTTTTTCGTTGTGTTCACTGATTTATGCAAACGGCTGTAGTGGTTCGGGGTGGGGTGGAGAATGCCGTTTTTAGTCGGGACAGGGGGCGACCCGGGGCAAGGAGGACGGCGGCTTCGGAGAATGTGCATTCGAGGGTCGTAAGAGCGGGAAGGAGTGGGGGAGAAGTTGAGGCTGAGGCTGGAGAGAAAGCCAAAAGAGTGAGATCGCGAAAATCGCGCACGTAAAGATCGTATAACTCGTCTTGAGTGTCGAGGAGTGCGACGAGATTTGCATCCCAGTCAAAGTCGCAATGGAACGTGTGTAATCGGAATGCACATTGGGTCACTCGACGCCATCCGAATTTGGGGAGGGTATGTCGATGACAAGATGTCGCAGACGCGTGGAGTTGACGCACTCTCACTACCCTTGCCATGTCTTTAGAGGCCACTAGCGTCTCGCACACACGGGCTCCGCCGTCTGCATCGTTGACGCTGAGCGTGTTGTACATTATCGGCAGGGCCACACGCGAGAAGGCACGGGAGACCAGGCAGAGGGTGGCGAGATCCCTGCGTCGAGGAGCGAGTCGGGCGATTGCGCGATATGATTCGGGGGAAAGAGCCGGTGCTGGTGGGAGAGCGGCAGGCGAAGATACGGATGTCGATGACCTGCGAGGAAAAGATGGCGAGGGAGCAGGGACTGTAGAGCGTGGCGATCGTGGTGGTGAGCCGGAAGAAGCGGCCGAGGGCGTCGCAGGCGCTGGAGCGACATCCATGAAGACCCGCGGTTAGAGCGAGTTCCTGGCGTCGCGGGGCGCAAACATCCGACTGGTTATTGCCAGGCATGGTCGTGGTTGAGGTGAGCGGAAATGAATGTCAGTGAGGTGGGGAGGTAAGACGGAGGAATGTCCCGGATATAATGAAGCGATGTTTTGCAGCGCATGGTCGTTTTCTTCAAGCTTGTCACACTTGCGATCCCGTCTAACGCCCTCGCATCACGGATCAACAACTTGACTCCGGTCACCACCTCGGTCCCGTACCGACATCGAGTGCATCTAGGTGCATCTGCAATCCTCCGCGGCAGACGCGCTCGCGACTCGAATGTCTTTCAAGTTGGCTCCGCCGCGACGAAAGCTGGTCTGCCCGTGGTTCGAATGACGCCGTGGGACTTGGGTGAGTTTGAGGGACGTGCAATCTCTACCCTCCACTATATATCGTTATTCTGATGCATCTACCTTCCAAAAGGAAACGCTCGTATCTCTCGACTCTACCCCAGCGCTTGGGAACACGCTATCAAATTTTGCCGATTCAGATTCTATCCAAGAACAACGCTATTGACGACTGGGACAGCTGTCCGGCGTATCCGAGTCGTGACCCTTGCTCGCTGGCACCTACCTGCTCGTTGAAACGAACTTTCCCCGGATCCTCCTCGTCCTTTCGTACATGCCTCGGGCTATCTGGGATTCGCACTGTCTTTCCGTCTGTGCTTGTCTGCCGTCGATATCGCTTCTTGTCTTTTCTTCGTGAAGCATCTCCTTGAATTGGCTGCGTTGCTGCTTTCCTCCGCGGAGTGGCATGTCAGTCAACACTCAATCGCTTCATCCTCCCCATTACGTTCATACGACCCCGACTCGCGGTGTTCTGTCTGTCTTATCACTGGGACTCACCTGCAACAGGACAACGATCCTATCCTATGTCTTAAGGTCTAGGAAAACTGTCCTCGCCTGTTCAACTTTCTCTGGCTAGTGCTCGACGTCTCAAATGCAGTGCAGGTCTAGGCCCGGCGATGTTCCGTATCATTCTGGCATCGGATGCTCGCCTCCGAACCCCGAACACGTGCAATGCTTTTGCGTTCACCGCTGAAAACTCTCAACTCAAGCATAAACTATTCAAACTTTACGGTACCAGCGCTACACGAAACTCTACGGATCAGTACTCTTCAACTTCAAGAATCCTCAATTCCTTTCACCGTAGCGGCTCCACTAAGCGGTTATTTTCGGCTGCGGCGCGTTTCATGGAGTGAGACAGACGAAGCATTCAAGATGCAACGTTGTCTTAATTGATTCCGGTGTTGGACTGGCGCTTCGGATGGAGAAACACGTGCAATCATGGACGGAAACACGGACCGTGTACGCGGACGCCTAAGAACATGGATCGAACCTGTACCTCACTCCACTCCAACTGTACTCGAAACGCCACTCGCAATTCAACCGTGTACTACGCACTGCGAAGATGCCTTACCGTCGCTGCTGTGCATCTACGAATTCCTTATCTAATGCTTGAGCCTCAGGCCTCAGGCCTCCCAGTCGAAATCGCCTCCGCCAAGGTCTGCCCAGACCTGCCCGCATCTGGCAGAGTTGATGACTGATTCGCAATTTCTGCCCACATCTGGCCGCTTCCGTCAATAGCTGCTTCCGCCATATTCTTGCCATATTCTGCCATATTCTCTGTCTTGTCCCGGTTGCGTAGAATGAGTATATTCGGGGACTTGTAAGTAATCGACTTGTATCAAGCTCACAGTGTGACACTGCCACGTCATCTTGTCCTCCTCCATCACCAGCGTCGTTCCCGAGCACGTCCCGCCCGCACGCCCACTCCACGCCCACTCCAAGCCCTCGCAAAGCGCTCTGCAAGGTCCATCAACTGCCCTGTCAGAGCATCTCAAGACCAACTGGCTCGATATCGCCCACTCCGCTCGCTCCTCTTGCCAGGATTTCCACCATGAGAAGCTCGCCTCTAGCTATGAGACACCTCCTACCTGCTCTTTGGTGCTGTGGCCCACGCCATTTGCCATCCCAAGTACGTCGTAAGCCTTCGATATGTCCGCTTCGTATGCTGATTCTCTCTCTCGCCCCAGTCTCGTCGCCCTGCGCCGTGTCCAAGCCGCTAGAGCTTGTTGGTCTGCCTGGTACGTTGTCCTTGGCCACAATTCACCGCATATATTCACCTTCTTCACAGCAATTTCGACGTCTCCGCTGGTATACATCCATTGCTACTCTGCGACGTCTACGACTACCGCAACACAAGCTACTGCTCGCCGCCTTGCGTCATCCAAGCACTGTATGTGTCCATTATTCCGCGTTGCCCGTGTACCTCAATGCGACCTCCAGGCATGCGTCGAATACGGCAGGTCTTTCTTACGGTATGCTCTTCTTCTCTTGATATTCCCATCTCAACGCTTCCCCGCAGACATCCCACGCTTCCCCTCCTACCAGCCTCAAGTAACGCAGGCCGACTTGACCACAACCAGTGACGAAGCCGGCGGACCACGCGACTTGGTAGGTTCTTCCACGTTCACTTCTACATTTTTCTGACTATTCCCAGACCGTCAAATGGAGCTCGTCTAGCTATAGGTGTGTCAGTGCCTGTCTTGATTTCTGTCCGCTAACCTCTCCTCTAGAGCACGCTCCGACACCACCCCATCCGCTCGTACGACTCGCATACCACACCGACGGTCTCGCACACCAACGCGTGCACCAACTCGTATGTCGACACGACACACCCTCCTACGGCCTTGAGCACAACGACGCTGGGCAAGTCGGGGTGGATTTGGGGCGAGTTGTTGGAAGGTTGAGGCGGGAGAAGGACTCGTTGGGCGGGACTTGGTGCGATGGCGGCCTTGGCGCGATGGCGGACTTGCATGTAGCGATGTTTTATGTAGAATGTGAATAGTATTTATTCAAAAGCAAGAGAGTGTACAAGGGAACTAGCGGGGCAGAGAGCGGCGGATGCGGACAGACAGCGAAGGACGTAGACAGACTGGGTCAGATCAGGCCAGACGAATGTGAAGTTTTTTGTTCACATTTTCGTCCGAGGTATGCCGCGATCTGCCATACTATGTCGGGCAGATTCGGGCATACTTCGGCAGCTGTGGGCAGAGGGAATTCCGACTGGGCCTCAGGAACGGCGATCCAATTCTTCTTGAGTGTTTGACCGACAAGTCACAATTGAAATTCGGTTATCTACCTCAGTTGATGCACAAATGTAGTTGGGCGTCGGTCGTTTGAATTCGTCTTACGAACGCTGCTCTGAATCATGATCATGATGCGTGTTCGCGGCGGGAGTCACCAAAGACATACAATCCCTTCTCTTGCCAGTGGAGGGGCGGCAGTTACCATTGGACTCTGTGTGGCATAGATGCGAAGACGCGATTCCGATGTTCTTAAGTGATATTGGCGATTGTCGAGTTGTTCTGCTGTTGCATCGCTTCAACCTTCAAAGCCGTCGGAAAAATGAGTTTGATCGTCCATAATTTTGGATCATCAGAGCTGTCACGACGTCACGTCGAGGTGGCCTTTGCTCCCGAACCTCAGCCTCCGCCAGTGAAAAGTCGCGCCGTCGGTCGTACCCCGCAGTCATGCCCCGCAACACCTAGGGTATGCTTCCCGTTGACCCCGAAGGCTTCAACTCGAAGCCAAGTCAAGTTCTCATCACCATCTGGGATTTGCACGGAGGGATCGAACCTCTGCATAGATGAACGCAAAGAGACGGAGATTGGCTCGCTAACAGTTTTCCTTCCTGCAACGGATCCTCGCTGTCGATACCCGCTCGATACAGCCGTTTTCAAAAGTTTATGTGGATTGTGGAGCACGTTCCTTGCTCCAAGTTGTTTACCTTTGTTGTTGTCTTTTCTATTCAAACCGCCTTCGCCGCTGACGTCAAGCCTGCTCCACAGGCCAAATTTCATCAATTTAGTCAACAAATGTCAACAAATTGGAGCAGCGAACGCGCTCCACGATCCACATAAACTTTTGAAAACGGCTGTAAGATGTGCGATGTGCCTATATAGCCCCTTCGCTGAGAGTCTCTCGCTCCAAACTCGCATTTTCTTATGTCAAACGCCGCCTACAAAGCTCTAGAGCGCGGAAAGGCCTGTAACAATTGCAGGTATTTCATTTTTTTGCCTGGGGCTGTTGCATCGTTGGGCTAACCATACCTCTCAGACGTCGCAAGATTGTACGTCCCCAGCTTCCCCTGACCTGCTTGACCTCCACGCTCCTCCAGAAATGCGACGGCGTCCGCCCGACATGTTCGCAATGTCGAGTTCGACCACCCCGCTCCAATATTCCCTGCGAATTTGAACTCGAACCAATCAAAAGTCACCAGACGCCGGCCCAGCTGCTCGAGACGATTCAGATCCTACAAACACGCGTGGACACACTGCAGCGCATGACAGGTCAAACCATGCCTGGGGTCCTCCTTCACCAACCTTACTCGTCCGATGGGGAATGCAGTGGCAGTGGTTGTGAGTTCGCCCTGAATGTGGTTGGTGGATGACCTATAAATTTTAACAGACTCATCTCCCGGCCATTTTACACCGTCGCCAACCCACCCAACAGCTTCCATTCAGGTAACGCCTTCTCTGCTGCCTTTGGTCGTCTGACCCTCGCCCAGGAACCAGCGCTCCACGTCGTCGGCACCTTGTGAGTTTCTTGCCTTGCTCAATTCGCTTTGTTAATCAGCTCACGTCGTAGAGTGGATACTTTCCTCGAAGCCTTTACCTCCCGCGGCTACTTCTTCCTCGAGCCGCATAACTTTCGTACCAGTGCACTACTACCCCTACCATTCGGCCACCCAAACCGCCCAGCGCCTTCCCTCCTCAGCGTCACCTACCTCTGGGGCGCCGTTCTCGCCCGTGCACCTCTCAGCCCACCCTACTCCCCAGATACCTTCCTCCAATACGCGCATCAGAACCTCCCTCGGGATATCGCTGGCTTCGAACTCAATCCCAGATTACTCCTTCATGCGATCCAGGCACAGGTTCTTCTGTCGTACTACTACCTGCACATCGCCCGCCCCGTCGAAGGACGATCTCACGCTTCGGCCGCTGTATCGCTTGCGCTGAGCGCGGGTTTGCATTCTATTGCCCCGCCGCATGCCCAGAAATTGGAAGCATTTCCCGAGTTTCCGTTGCGCCAGACTGGGCCGTTGCTCTCGCCTCCTGTGGATCCACGGGAGGCGTCAGAACGAATCAATTCGTGGTGGAGTGTGTGGGTTCTGAATAACTATTGGGTCGCAGCCCACGGGAGTGGGTCGGCAATACCAAGCGGGGCCACGATCGATACACCGTGGCCGGGGAGTAGTACTGTGAGTTTCCTTCGGCATTCATCCTTCAAACTTCCTGCTGATTCGGGTCTGTAGAGTGGATCAACGGTTATGCGTTTCCTCAACGGTAATGAGCAGGAAACATTCAGCCCCGTCGCCCTGTTGGCGAAAGCCACAACGCTCCTCGAGCGCACGGTCGCATTTTCGGCGCATACAACGGGTATACTCCCTATCTATTCCTCTTCCCAGTCATTAATGCGAACACTCGCAGGCCCACCCGACACCTCCTCCATCGCCAGCCGGATCCAGGCTTTTTACGCCAAGCTGCCTCCACTACCTGGGAACGGTAGCAAGCCGGTGATCATCGCATACCTCCTCGCGGACCTCGCCATTGTGCGACTGCACGCGCCATATGCGAACGCCGTGTCGACGAGCCCGAACCCAAGTCGCGGGGCGGTATTCGCCGCTGCCGGTCGCATCGTGGCCAACCTGAGCGGGTTGGGAATGGAGGACATCAAGGTTGAGCCTGTGGTTGGGGTGCGTGCTTTCTTTATTTCTTTCTTACAGTGGCGCATTGAGGCGATTGGCTTACCTCACTCTTTCGCAGATAATCTCAGCCACCGTGGCAACAGTCTATATCAACGAGCTCATCACATTGCACAACGAGCTTGACCATCGTCGTCGTGCACAATACCAAGAAATCGAGCTGCAGCTGCGGAACCTCATGAATATCATGTCGGTGAACGCGAGCAGCAGTCCGGTTACTCGTGAGTGCAGATATCTTTGTGCTTCTTCCCCTTTCTGACTTTCGGACTTTCGCGCACAGAGCACTGCCTGATGAACGTGTCCATGGCGTACGCGGCGATCTCGCGATCCAGGTAGACTTGCAGTCCCTTTTCAAGAGGTTATTTCACTCGTATTCCTTTACTATCTCATGAACTCCCCACCTTTGTCTCTCTTTCGCTCATAGGACGCGGCAATTCTTCTGATCGTTATTCGCCTGTGTCGAGTCAGTACTAGTAGGGTTACTGTGTATCCCATCATATTGTCTCCCGTTGCCGCCCCATCTCACTGTACATCCCACACCGGTTGCAGGGAATCTCCCGTTACTAGACCCGACGCTCTTGAAAAACGCCGAGCGGCGGGTTGAGAACGCCGCACGTCGGAATGAGTGCTCACGCTGCATGCAACTACAACGATGGTCCATTGACCTCATTCCGGAGCTCCAAGTACGTCTCTCCGAGTCCGCCTCGCTCTACCACACCTTATTTCAGCGAAAACCAAGGGGGCTGCGGAATGTTACAAAATGAATCAACCCAAAAAAGGCTTTAAATGAGGGCTGGCATTCGATATTTAAAACTTTCAACCCCATCCGAGAAAAATTGAGCGAGCTATGGTACTTTTGATGGCAACTTTTGAATATTTTTTTGATTTTTCTGTGTAACAGACACTTCATTTGGGGCATTTATTGAAAAAGTCCGCCCAGTGAGTGGACCAACCACGTGATTTATTTCCTTATATGGACAGCAATATTGCCTTAAAAGGAAGTTTCGCCCGGTGAGCCATATCTCCTCAACCACTGCAGCTATCAACATAATTCTTTCAGAATCGTGCTTCCCAGCCCAAATCCTTTCAGATAGAGGTTAGGGTCTCTTTTTAACATTCCGCAGCCCCCTTGGCGAAAACACGAAAATTATGCTTGGTAAGTTCAACTGTTCAAGTTGAGTCTCAGACGTGTAGTTGTGATAAAAGGGGGAGACTTGAGATGTTGCTCAACGCTGGACTGACTTCAACATTAAGTAAGTGCTTGAAGTTGAAGCGTTGAACTTAAGCGCCACGTCACCGGCATCGGCAGTCCGGATCATCTGTCACCTTGAGTGCTTGTCTCTCACGTCGACATCGATGGACCTCCCCCACTTTCCTCGCGAGCTGGAGCGCGAGATACTCGAAATCGCCGCGGAGAAATGGTCTCACGATGTTCCCAAACTACTCCTTGTTGCCCGCCGAGTCCATCTGTGGTGTGTCATCTCCATTTGACAAGTCCCGCTCACCATCTGGGATTCCAGGCTGGAGCCATTCCTGTACCGCTCTATCTACCTCCACTTCCCGCTGGGCCCAGACCGGAAGACAGATGCGCAGGTAGCCCTTCTGCGCATGACATCCTCCAAACCGCCCTCCTTCCTCGTGCGCGCTGTACGGCAAGTCAGCATCGATTTCATGCACGGCTTTGTGAATCCAGAAGTGGGCCTACAATTCCCTCCAGTGCTCCAACACTGCACTGGGATGACTTGCCTCGCCATGAACAAAACCCGGGATTCTGTGATTGGAGGCAAGATTTTTGATGTCCTCAACCTTGTGCGGCTGCAGCGCCTTGCGGTATTCCTGGGGGACCTGATGCCCCATCCCACCCCTATGGATGCCCACCAACCAATATTTTGCTCTCTAACCCACCTAGAGGTCATGGACATGGAGATTGACGCTGACCCCCGATGTGTCCCTTTTCTCAAATCACTTCCTGCACTTACCCACTTGGCACTACGTCCTCAGCCTTACGACACTGGTGTCGCAATCACTCTTGTACAACCAGATGGCTGTACACACCTGCAGATCCTTGTCCTACTTCTTGTGCCATCCCCTGGGCTTGCATGGGAAGTCGAGGAGAAATGGGCAAATGTCATTGGATGCTCAGTGGATGACCCACGGGTGGTCGTGGCCCCGCTCAGTCACTTCACAGACTGTATATCAGAGCAGGGACACACATACTGGCACGAATCTGAAATCTTTATCCAGAAAAGACGGCTTGGTCTGATCCCAAGTGAGTTGTCACCCTTTTGTACTCCATGCATCTCATATTTCTGCAGAGGATCAGTATTGGACCGGAAAATTCCTCACTGTTAGAGATGCACGCCTCAGTGGACCCCTGCACTGACCTGGGGAGACATGATCGGACTTATGTCGCTGTTGTATCATATATTATGTAATCTCCTACAATTCAAGTATGTACACGCTTCCTTGGATTCACATTACGGTGCTTCGTGGTATTCCTCGGCTGAGAAATTCCATTATGGCTCTTGCGCCGAAAATGATTTCCATTGCGGTTGTTGTTAAGCCGCAGCCCGCATGGGTTGCAGCGTAATTTCCTGTCTGATGACCACCGCCAATGTGTTTTCCCCTCAAAGCCACAATTGGAGCATTTACGAGGCCGGGGATGTTGTGATTTTTTTGCCAGGCATGTATGTGACATCACTTGACGGATGGGGCGGTGGTTCTGTGGCAAATACTCGCTCTGATAGATCATAAGGCTTTGCAGCAGAGCTGGATCCTCCCAGACCGAACTGAACCCATGGATTTCCGGCAGTGTGTTGTAAGAGTCGGGGCTAACCAGGTCATAAGAGCATGGTGAATATCTCTGGTGGTGGCCATTCTGCTCTGATTGCGGTATGCCGCCAAAATCATACACAAAAGTTTCATTGGGTGATATATTGAGCGGCGAGGACAGTGATACTGGCAATGTCGATCCGGAGTTACTGCTGAGTGGATGTTCAGGCATGCCCAAGGGGATGCCAAAGGCTACTCCCAAATGGCACCGATTGCAACAGGAGTTGCTCATTGTCGGATCCGAGCAATGACCAAGATACTCGTCCACGCTCAGGGCGGCACCACATCGCCAGCATTGTAGGTAAGGGGAATAGCCTGCGGCATCTTTTGTATGCAGTGAGTGGAGGGACATCAAGGACACAATTGGGCTTTGGGCTCACCTGAGGCCACTGTGCCAGACGGATGTGAATTATTTATCCCCCGGTACTCCAATATCTCTGATACCGCCATGGTTGTTGTCCCTTGGAACACGTTAACAGGGGAGGGAGAGCTTGAAGAGTCCCGGGAGAGCAGGCCATCGACTGATGTGTGGCATGTGCGTGGACTCTGGGCTTGGGAGTGGCTCCAGCTCTCCGGCACTGGCAAGTCTTTGATCTTCTCAAGAGTGTCTGGAAAGCCTGGGGAACAATATTGTGAATGGTGGAGGGCAAACAGGGCTGGGCTCATGGTGGCTTGTGGGCAAGATAGAGGGTGGAGTCATTCTGGACCGGACACACACAGGTACAGATGTGGTGCACCCACAAGAAGAATCACGTCACCTGTGGCGGTCCGAAAACTGATCCGGTTGAATAGATCTTCATGGACCGCACTCAAGAGTTTTTTGTTCGCGGACTTCTGGATCGAACAATGTAGTTGGCACCTACCGATTTCATGTGTGCATGGCCAACGATTCCCGAGTTGTGCTTGAGCTAACTCCGCATTATCCAACTGCATAGCCTCGGTTATTTTCAAGCCATCATCCAAGATTATTATGCCTCATGCTATCATCCAACCGTATTTAATTACTGTTGGCTCTTGACATTGGACATCATCCCATAATATCAGAGTAGGAGTCAGTCCCACCTTTGAGCGCACAAACAGTTATTTTTCACTCGGAACCTCCCTCACATCATCCAACATCTCTCCCATCATCCAACCATTTTCAATTACCGTAGACTCCCCACGTTGGGTACCATCCGACTTCATCCATCGAAGACAATTCAGCCGTCTACATGCGTCAAGCTATGAACATATAAAGGTCAGAGCTGCGTTGTGCCGCTCAGCATCTCCACAAACATGGAGCAAGGCCCATGCCCGACGTGCATTTACAACGGTTACCACGTACCTTTGGATGCCTTTGGTTTTTGCCCCCACTGCAAGGCGATGATGCCTCGCGCTGAATACCAGGTGTCAAGCTTCTCCGCCCTTACAGGCGCAGTCCCCCAGGCTGCCCCCGCTCCTCCTGCACCAGCCAATTGGGATTTGTATGCCAACCAATCGGCTGGAGCCTCCAGCGCCACCTACCAGGCTCCGTACAACCCGCCGGCTCCTTACTACCCAACTCCTCCCACCGGCCAGAATATGCCGCACCATTCGCCATACTCGTCTCTTGCCGGCGCAATGGGCCCAGTTCCAGCCCACCCACCTTCGCAGCCCTACTACTCAGCTCCCCCGCCCGCACCCGCACTTGCAGCAGCCGATCCGAACGACTACCCCTTGAACGCGTCCACGAGCTCTGCGAAAGTCTGTACCCTGTGCGGTGCAAACAAGACATCTACCTGGCGTCGTCACCCCCAGACCCGCGAGCGGATTTGCAACGCATGTGGGCTGTCTCTCCGCCATCCGAGTCAGCGGAAAACGGAAGCGCCGGCGAAGTGTGCGAATTGTGGGGCAACCACGAGCAATGGGCACTGGCGACGAGACGAGAAGGGCAACCACGTCTGTAGTGCCTGTGGCAAGTATGAACGCGACAACGGAACATCCCGCCCTGCTCATTTATTTCGCGACAACATGTTCGAATTCAAGCATTACATGGTGTAAACCTCCGACTTCGGAGAATATCTAGGCTGGCTCGAATATGTATTACATGTGCGGTATAGCTTGTAAACTTCGCTGTCTTTCATCGTTTGTGTTATTACCTCCCGCGTTTATTGCACGTAGTTCCCTTCCACTTTCACGAATCTATGGACTCGTATCTGCTATGACTATGTTGTATATCTCCTCTAGTGGACTTACCCAGTTACGAGTGCTCTTCCAGTTACGATTCACGATTTACGAATGTACGATGTTTTGGTTTTCCGTTTAGAACGTGGAAGCCGCAGAGAGAAGCGAGCTGGATGTTAATGCAGGACTCGGAGCCGGAGAGCCGGAGATCACTGAGAAACAAAAAAAAATTGACAGAGTTCCAAGGGGTGGTAAAGATGAGTTTGACTCAAAGGAATCGGAGCACGGTTCACATCTCAAAACGAAGCGAGAGAAGAAAGCTTCGAGGAGACACAATGTTAGGAAAGTTATCAGGGCTTTGGAAAGACTGAGATAGCTGCGTTTGCTGGCGGAAATGCTCGTTCGTTCCCAGAAGGAGGTTGGCTTGCCAGTGCTTGCGCTGATCTAGCCAGACCGTCTTCTGTCGACCCCAGACGCCTTCCAACGCTACTGCCCTCCTCCACGTCCGCCCAACCAGCCGACCCGCTCCCTGACATCCCTCCCTGATGGAACCATATACACCAGATGGCTCGCGAGCGCAAGACCCAGCGAGTGTAGCACCACCGCGCCGTCGACGAGGAACTGTATGGGAGGCGGGAGGGACCAGCGGATCGTTGCGGGTCGTTTGATTACGACAGTAGATGTGGTGGTGGGGACGAGCTTGATGTCGAGCGCTGGAGGAGCCGGCTTTGCATCACCAGCGGGTAGACCAGAGAGAGAAACTGCTCCAGTGACACCCACAGCCTCGCCATACGCCGCTACGACTCGGCTGGCACATGCTTCCCACTCGTACAATCCGCTCCTCGCAGCGTCTGCTGCTGCCGTGCCCATTGCACGGCGACGTTCCCCGTCCTCGATGAGCACCTCAAATAGGCAGGCGAACCGTGCTACGATGTTGGCACGCGCACTGGAGCCAAGGCTCACGTCGTTATCAGCGAGCAGCGGTGAAGCTTCGTTCCACCCGATGACCCTCGCTCCCGGTCCTAGCGGTATCACAGGACTCCACGGTGCCCTGCCCTCCGCTGCAGCAGGCAAATCCAGCAGCAATCCTGTCCTCCCATGGTCCACCAAATCCGCGGTCCCCTCTGCGAGCAGTCCGACCACGGGAACCCCTGCAGCCATCCCCTGCAGCGTTGTTTGGCCGAACGTTTCGGTCACACTCGGAGCACACAGAATGTCCCCGCTTGCAAATGCTGCGCCAAGCGCACGGCCGGAAAGATGGCCGGTGAAGACGGCACGAATACCGCGGGCGGCACAATGCGCGTGCAGGGCGGCACGGAACGGCCCGTCGCCGATGAAGATAAGGGTGCTGCGTTGGGCGAGGGAGGGTGGGAGTGCGGCGAGGGCGTCGATGAGGAGAATGAGATTCTTTTCGGGCGAGAGACGGCCGACGGAGAGGATTATCACTTGGTCGCCTGGTGCCGAGTACGTCGATATTGTGCTTGTGTTTGAAGAGGAAGAATGTGTCGAGGGGAGATGAGACGGAGGAAAGGCCGACGCTGCAGCGATCCATGCTTGGCGCATCGATTCGGAGCGGAGGGAGGGCTGCGCGGTGTTAGGACAATTAGAATGGAAGCGATAAGTAACGTACATACATCGAAGATGGAAAAATCGACACCACGCGAGACGACACGCAAGTTGGTGAAGCCCCGCTCAGCCAAGAGTCCAGCGGTGCTTGCACTGGGTACCATTGTACACCGAGCAAAAGAGTGGAAGTATGCTGGTTGAATCGTCATATTACCTCACGGCGAAATTTCCTCACTCACCGTGGACCTGCCAAGTCCGATGCAGGTAGTACGGATATCCAAAGATCGCAGCGTAAGTCGGAAGGTTGGTGTGATGGCTTGTCACGACAGGGACCGTCGGGAAGAGGAGCGCGATTGCTGCGAGGGCCTGCACACCGAGCCAGATGGGGTCGACGAGGTGAATAACATGGGCGTCGAATTCCCGCAACGCGCGGATAAAGGACGGGGAGATGAAGTTGATCTTGAGCCCTGGGTAGACCCGCAGCGGGACACCGTAAGTGCCGAAGAGCTTGGCGCCAGCGTATTCGGACTGAGGGTAAAGTGAGTTGAGTGGCGCTGGATCGAGGGTACGACGCACCATGCCACTATCTGGACCAAACAGCATCGCCTGCACACCCGTAGTCTTCAAGTGTTGCAGTATGTTTGCGATGGTGATCGTCGACCCGTCCACCTTGGGCAAGAAGTTCTCTGTATCCCTGAGCATAAACGATGGAAGGAGAAGTACATGCACGTACCAGTGATTATTGCGACGCGCAACGACTCTCGTGCAGGCGCATTGTGGAGCGGGAGGACTGGCAGTGCATTGGCTCCGGGGCTCCGAGTCATGTCGACGACGAGAGCGGAGGACAGAACCCAAATGGCCAGTTATATAAAGCTGCTCAAGGCGGAGTCGGACCGAGAGAGGATTACGGGAAACGTTCTGAGCTCTGCGCTTCTCGGGGCGACCAACGTGTCTGGACCGCCGACGCACGTGAAGGACCTTGAAACGTGGTCGGCGCTTTTCGGCTTGGGCCATGCATCGAAAATCCTAATCGAATGCGGAGCGTTCGGGAAGCCTAAGGTGCTTGAGGATGTCGAGGAAGACGGAGAAAATGATTTGTCAGCGCTGATGGTGACGGTCACTTGGCGACTAGATCAGATTAGATTAGACGTACGAGATCGCCCGTTGCTCCCGTCTACGGTTGGCTTTTGACCGCGGGGAATGAGGACTACGAATTAAAAGAAACATACATGGATCTAATCGAAGCAGCATAACAAAACATTTCTGTCTGTATACACAATTGCAGGACGACTTTGCAGGCAAGCGGTACTGTCCCGGGCCGCCCACGCATCCCTCACCCTCACCCTCACAAATCCGCAATCATCCTTCCAGACGATTATTGAATGCGTGGTAAGCCCAGACTGACTCCACCAGCCTGCTCCTTCAACCTCATCGCCAATTCAACGACGAGGAACGCTGTGAGGATTTGGATACGATGTGCCTCGGATGCATTGTCCGTGGACTTGAGAACGAGCGTGGGCGGAGAGAGTACAGTGGGACGATCCCAGCGTGCGATATCCTGCGAGTCGTTCTCTGGGGCGGATAGCTAAGCGACGAGATCATGATCAGCGAGGGAGGAAGTGAAGAATCTGGTAATGGTACGTACTGCGAGACGATATTGCGGGTGTCGACGGAGGACCAGACGCTCGTCGTTTATCTGGAGGAAATAGGCAGTTCTGTCATAGAAAGCATTAGCAAGAAAAAAAAATCAGAGAAGGATGCTTAGAACACACGATTTATCTGCCATCTTCCCCTTGCGCAACCACTTGTCGAGTCGCACTTCGTGGCCCAATATACCACCCGACACCGCAAACGCGACGGTATTGGGAAAGATCTCTCTGCGTACCACACGCGCGAGAGCCACCATAGAGCCCGCTGCGATTATCTCAGTCGTCATACTGTCGAGCGGAGTCCGAACAGTATACGCGGGCGCGCCGTCAATGGCGATGCTCGTGTTCTTGACGTCGTCGCGAGCGAACACGAGGCGCAGCTCAGTGGGGTGATGGACGAGGGTAAGCTGGGAGTCCATTTCCGTTGTTGCTTGGGGTATTGCGGGCGAGCTGGTGTCTTTTATAGTTGGGCTGCTCTTGTGTGCTTTGTAACAGGATGATAAGAATAACCACGAGGAGCAGCGAGGAAATCCGGAGCCGCACCGGCTGATCTGCCATTCGAGTCAACCAAAAGAAAAAATAAGTCGCCGTTGAACTCGGCGCGTCATCGATGGTTCGGAACGGTTTCCGTTGAATGGAATCGGCGTCATGGAGGGATTGTAATCGGTAGCTGGCCGCAGTGAGTCGCTCGTGAGGTCCCCGGCGATGCGGAAGGAGTCATGGTTTGCAGTTTGCCACGCCGTCGTGACGGAGAAAGCTCGGAGGAACCGATGAGCGTTATCAGAAATTGCCTTTTTGAGAGGTGAGCGTTGAAGGGTTTGCTCAGGACTAGGAAGACAAGGAGTGAGGCCAAAGGAGCGTCTGGAATTAACATTGTTGGACGTCCAAGTCGGCGCTGAAGGCCTTGAAGGTGACAAACTGTCTGAGTGCTGAATAAAGGAGGCTAGCCGAGTTAGGACAGTCATCTACATGAAAATAAGTTCCGGATGAGATCGCACATGCTCATGTCGTGGGAGCTCACCGAAGTGTGGCGAAAACGCGAAGACTTTAAGGCGCGAGAACCGAAATGTAATCAGGCGCTTCGCAGCCCTTCATTCAGTGTCGCAGCCAGGTCAGTGCCAGATTTTTTAACACAACGAGAAGGTGTATAAGAAAAAATCGGAGTGTGTGGTGAAAGTTGCGAGCAAAGAAGAAGAGCTGACTCAGCATGAGACTCGATTAGGCAATGGCTTCTACAACAAACACCGTGAAACAATGATGAGACGTGTCACCGCCCACCATTCCGAGCGTCCTAACGGCCATGTCATCGTCTCTCACCGGCTCCCATCTCTGGCTGAGGCGAGTAACTGCTCTCTCCTCGTGGATTCCTCCCTTGTTCGAAGACCGGAGCTTTGAACTATAAGTCTATAATCGCCCGGATCTTGAATCCCTTCGACATCCCGGCTGTTCATTGTCTGGCTGTGTCTGTCTGAGATCTGACATCAAAACTATCCGGGCTCTGGGTTCAGGAAGCGCTCGCGCCCAGTCGTATAGCCCCATCATGCTGGCGGAACTTGAAGTTACGATTGATGGTGTTGGGCCGTTGGAGCTGGGCTAACGATATGCGCAATTGCGAGAGCGGCGCTACTGGCTTCTCTTGAAGGCGCAATGAGCTTTCGGAGGTGAGTTTTACAAGCGGTGAAGCTCGCTTCTGGTTGAAAAGTATTCTCATCTATTGTCCGTAGCCAAAGGACGTACAAATCAGGCGTCTGGGTATATGGCTATGTGCGAAACCAGCACGGGTATGAATGATACCGTTTTAAAGTCCGTGGTCCATCTCACGACCTAATCAACCAAACCCTTCTTCTAAGCAAATCACGAATCCTCCATGTCTTGCAGAAGATAAGAGTTGGGCGCCACCAGCCCTAGTATTGCATGCCAAAACCATCCGCTCTCCGGGTTCTTGAGCCATGTCGGCCTGTCCGTCTCTATGAAACCCGTCGGGACGAGGGTGTGTGTGCCCGAAACAGAGGAGGAGGGACTGTTTCGATGATGGCGCGATAAATTTTGGCTCTGGATTTCGTTCTCCCGTGGATCGACAGGCGATGGGGCGGACGCTTGTGCATGTGCATATGGATAGCGATCAGGCGGAGCAAGATACTGGTACTGGGCGGAATCCTGATGTACTTCTGCGCGCGGCAACCGTGGGTTTACCGTCTGGATGGGAGTCGCCGCGCGGCTTGGATAGGCCGAAGAGACAGGAGAAAAGGGGGAAAAGCGGAACGTATGCCGTGGTCGACTCGAAGCCGGAGACAAGCTTGGAGTTTGTGGCTCACATCACGAAAAGTGTCAGATCCTAGTTGGGTCTCGGCGCTGTGACGAGCTGTGACTAGGCTCCCACGATCCTCGGCGCCTACTCACTAGACCACAACTATCATCGTCCCCGTCGACCATCCTCGTCCCCGCCTCGCGCGGTGTCCGCTAGCCTCCGGCCAGCATAGTCTCTGCTCGCTAGCTGCCCACCAGCCCGACCTCGCCACGTCAAATCGTCGAATGCGGGGCCTGTCAGTACATCATCCAACAACTTATTCGTGCCGCCTACTCGCACTGGTACATCGTTGGGCGGCCTTCGGGCTTATTACAGGTGCGTCCACCTCCTGCTTCAACGTCCACCTTATGCTAATTGCTGTTTTATTCTCTCAGTGTTCGTCATCTGCCGTTCTCCGCACTGCGAGTCGTTTGCAACCCGGCTCCGATTCTCAGCGACCGCGGGCCAAATTCAACGCCACCTCTATCCACCGCACTCCCCAACAGACACCAATGCACTTCCGCAGCCTACCTCCGCTATTATGTCCAGAGATTCGGCGGAGGTCTGACCCTACCGGTATGTCGCATCTTATGCCCTTGTAACTTGTCTTTCTCACAATACAGAAGCTCAGGCCGAGTCCCTCAAATTCCAACCCTAGGACCATCGTCGTCATCACCGCTGTTCCCCCGTTCCCCGACATCCTTCAGGCCTCGGACGACTCGATGTGCCCCCACGGGACCTTCTTCCGCGGAGCTTTATACACCGCTGTTGCAATCGGCTCTCTCGACACTCGACGACATCCGGAGAGCATTTTGGCCGCATCGGAGGAGTCGGGTAACGATTGACGGAGGTGAAGCGAAAGAACCCACGTTCGGCATCGTCATGCGATGTCGAGTTCGATTTCGAGATCAAGATTGCTGCTGAGTATGTTGGGGCGCGGACATGTACGTACGAAATGCTTTCAGCATTGGTTCAGGTGAGCAAAACTCTCGCAGTTGCTCGGTCAATACCAAGCCTATGAGCAGTGCCGCGATATGTGGATCAACAAGTTCTTGCACGACCGCGAAGCCGAGGGCCATGGGATCAGCATCCTCGAATGGTACCGCAAGCTCACCGTCGATATCATGGTGCGTTCCATCATTCCTGCTCTTGTCTTCAATGGGTAACTGACTTTATTTAGGCTTTATGAACTTGCTCCAGCCCGAGGGAATCACGAAGAGCTCAACGATGTGAAGTCAAAGAGCGTCACGGACACGTTCGGCGTCGGCCTTGGCCACTACGAGCACGAAACTGGATTTCGAGATGTCAAGGGGGATTTTGTTCGGCAATTATTGCCAGTAGGTGCGGGAAGATCTTCGATGGCAGCTGGCGGCGGACGCGGAGGATAACTACCACGCTACTAATCACTGTACAGCAGAATACAATTTACACTAGTAGTGGTACGGCGCAGGTCGGGCCCGTTTGATCCGCGTCGCATCCAGCAATGGCCTAGATTCGAGCGTGAGAAACTCCCACTCAGTTTGCTTCTTGGCCACCACCGTCGAAAACTTTATTGGGGCAATCTCTGCGCGTGGAGACGGCCTTGACCGGCCGTTGGGTGTGTCTATCTCTGTTTTCAACCTTTTTCTGAGGCTAATTTGTGGTTCGTAGTCTTTTGGCGGGTCGACAGGCAACGAGTCTGGGTATTAACCAGTCAGAACTTTACAACGGGGACGACGTTAGGCGGCCTTCGGGCCTATGGGAGGTGTGTATAACTACTTTGGCAGCACCCTGCTCAAGCTTTAATTGGTTTCTTAGTGTTCGTTCGCTCGTCGACGGTCGAACAACTCGTTAAAGGCATTCGCGGGGCGGCCGTGTAACTCTTAAGCGTGCGCCCAGCTCCTTTAGTATCACCTCTAGCAGCCTTAACACTCTCTAGTCACTCTTCCGCACCCTCGCGAACCATCCATCGACGACGATGTTATGCCCCAACTGCTCGAAGGACGTGCGCGGACCGCATGGCCTGAGGAAGCACCGACCAAACTGTCCTGGCTTGCGTCAACAACACACTCAAAACGTACAGGCTGTCCTAACGCACGAGCAAGATGTCCAAAATCAAGCAGACGCGCTCGAACAGGCTCGCGTCGCTTTCGAGGCGGACGAAGCTGCGAGAGCTAATGTATGTTCCTTCTTCGTTATACCTGTACACTCTGTTTATGCACACCAGGCGCCAATGCGAGACCCCACGCCTCCGCCACCCACTCACAGCACGTTTGAACGTCCCCGTCGTACTGCACGCGCGCGCCAACGACCACGCCGCTACCGAGACGAGCCCCCGGAACCTCCCGCTCCTGCCGACACTGCTCCATTATCGTCTCCCAACTCGGATGGCCCCGGGGACGCGCCGCAAGACGAGCAGCAGGAAACGCCATCTTCACGCGGTCAAACGTGGTATCGTACTCCTCCGAATATCCACGGAGTGTACAAGGTCTATCCGCAGCGACCCACGCACGACCCCGACAATAGCACCACCCTCAACGATCTTTGCCGTAGTTCTCAGCTTCTCCGACCCGAGACTGAGCCGCTCCACATCCCGGAGCTCCCCGCCTACTTCCCATTCACCAACTACTCGGCCGCCTGGCTCATGACGTGGTTCTTGAATACGCCAAAGCTCAATCTTGCGACGTTGAAGACGTTGGTCGACAAGGTCTTTCGGCGGTCGGGACATATCAGATGAAGCCAACGCACGCAGAACCAGATGCGACACTCACCTAGAAGATGCGACACTTTGATGATTTTGACATTATTTTGTGTGCAAATGCGACACTTTTGGTGTGAATCCGCTGAGATGCGACACTCCCATTTGCAGTGCCGAAGGCTGGCAATCAACCAATCATCATTTAATCAAAGCCATGACTGGAGGTTAGCGACCGGTTAGCGTTAGCTGGTTAGCGGTTAGGGTTGGTTAGCTGTTAGGTGGTTAGGTGGTTAGAGGTTAGTTGGTTAGAGGTTAGGTTGGTTAGGGTTAGGCTAAGGTATATTGTGCATGCTGTTGGCTGTCGGCAATCACGGCCGGTTTGATATTATGATGTTATGATGAAGCAAGTGTGACACCTTTTGCAGCTTTGATCTCGTCAGAGATGACAGGTGCCGCATCTGTATTTGCGCGCGTCTGCTTCATCTGTACAATACTCTTCGGCGGTCCACTTTCAGCACCGACGAGATTGTCGACGACTTCGACCCAAACCGCGAGCTCCATCGCGTTGATGAAGCCGCCAAGAAGATGCCCGACGACCTTCCTAAGGGCTGGAAGAAGGGCTCGGTGAAAATCAAGCTTCCGCCGCCTCCCGGCCATCCAACGCTCGAGGCTGATGCTCCCGAGGTCGAGATTGGGGATATTCTATACCGGCCTCTCGAGGACACGCTGCAGGAAGCGTTCCAGGGCCCCGCCTTCAACGCTATGCACACGACACCGTTTTCGATGCGATGGGACCCCAAGTACGACGTCGCAAACCCGGATATCGTGATGGAGGCGGCAGACCCAGAGCTGGACGAGTTTGGACTACCGGAGCTGCCCGAGGGCCACCAGGAGCTCTACGGCGAGACGTATACGTCACCGGCGATGCTGGGACCTCACCGCAAGCTACCCACCGAACCCGACATCGAGAGCGTCGTCGCTGGATTCATGTTCTTCTCAGACGCCACACATCTGGCCAATTTTGGGACGGCCTCACTCTGGCCGCTGTATACGTTCTTCGCCAACCATTCGAAGTATCTGCGGTGCAAACCAACGGCGCATGCAGGATACCATCAAGCGTACTTCCCGTCGGTGCGAAACTCACTCGCGAGCTTGGATTGGATACTGATTGAAGAATAGGTACCCGAGTGGGTCAAGGACAAGTACAAACAGCACTACAAGGTCCCGATGCCCTCCGACACGCATACCCACGTCAAGCGCGAGCTCATGCACGCCGTTTGGGACCAGCTCCTGCTCACACCCGAGTTCATCCATCTCTATCTCCGAGGTTGGCGAATTCGATGCGTCGACGGAGTATGGCGACTTGTTTTCCCTCGCTTCATCACATATGGTGCCGACTATCCCGAAAAGTGAGTCTTTTTGAATCAGTTTGGGTTTGGTTAACGTCTCACAGAATGCTCCTCGCAACACTGAAGAACAACGGGACCTGCCCTTGTCCTAAGTGTTACGTCACGAAGGACCAAATTCACCAACTTGGTACCAAGGCGGACACCAAGCGACGCAAGAATATCCGGCGGGATAATTCCAAGTGGCGCTACATGGTCAATCGGGCGCGCGACTTTGTCTTCAGGCTTGGTCGCAAGATTACTGGGTCCACCGTTGAGAGGATTCTCAAGCCATTCTCATGGGTTCCTACCAAGGCGAGTAGTATTTGTTGCTCTTCGATAATCTTACACGGTACTCCAGAATGCTTTCCATAAAATCCAAGAAGTCGACCCTGATTTCAATCTCTTCAAAATGATTTCGTTACCGGATTCACTTCACGAGTTCGAGATTGGTCTTTTCAAGGCGATTTTATTGTTTATCCTTCGGCTCTTGGAAGCAACGTCAAACGCGCTTGATGAACTTGACCAACGGTGAGATTTCAATTTGTAGCCACCGACAACGCTCAGACATCTTCAGCTTTCGGCGTGTTCCGACGTTTGGACGTACCACGATCCGTCGCTTCATTTGAAACGTCACGGAGACAAAGCAGTTTGCCGCTCGCGATTTTGAGGATGTAATGCAGGTACGCTGGTCCACGTTTCCTTCGACTACGACTGAGAAATCTCAGTGCATTCTCCCCGTGATCAACGGACTGTTTGTTGATGGAAAGCATGATGCGTACGATGCGCTAGTGCAGGACGTTCTCTTCGACCTGGTTACCTGCCACGCCTACGCCAAACTCCGCCTTCACACCACCTCATCCATCCAACTCTTCAGAAACTCCATCACCACCCTTGGAACCAGCTTGCGTCGCCTCCAGCGCGAGACAGCTGAAATTGTCACCGTCGAGCTTCCGAGCGAGTACCAGAGCCGTATGCGCGCCAAATCTCGCAAAGCTGCTGGTGGCTCAGCGACTCCAATTATAACGACGACCAAGCTCGAGAAGCCACTGAACATTAATACTCCGAAGGCACACCTCATTGGGCACTATCCGGATGGGATCGTTGACACAGGAACGACTGATGGGTACTCGACGCAGCTTGTAAGTTTCTTCCTTCACACTTTCTCTTTCTTTGCTCATTTCCATAGTGCGAGGCTTCGCATCGCCTGCCCAAAGTCTGGTACGCCACTCGGACCAACCGTCGCAACGTCGAGACGCAGCTTGCGACGAACGAGCACCGGATCCGAGTTGCAGCCCAAACGGAGGAGCGAATGCTGGCAGAGGAGACGGGATCCAAGCAGGGTTTATCCAAACCCTCCGACGGACGACACACCCTTCCCGAACCTGCCGAGGAGACGCTTCCCGATGTGCCGCCTCGCCAACACCACCAGATCGGAGAATCCAGAAGGACATACTGGAAGCTGGACGATTTACCCCATCTTCCCGGTGTTCCTGTTGCGAACGACCCAGCGTACAAGGTACTATACCTGCTCCTTCTCTTATATCGCTCTGATCACCCGACCAGGACTTTGGCTTGAAGCTGAAGGCCCATCTACGTCGCCGTCTCATCAACCCGGATGGTGACGACGAGTCCGAGGAGTTCACCAACGAGGAGCTCAACGACGTGCTCATCGAGCTGAATCGACTGTACACGCATTCCTTCATGCATGTCAATTTCACCTCGTACGACATGCAGCGTGATCAAGACCTAGTTAACCCGCGCACACACTGCAATGTTATGGTTGCAGCGTCGGATTCAGAGGATGCTGCCACCGAACAACCCTACCTCTTTGCACGGGTGCTTCAAATTCACCACCTCGATGTTCGCCTCCGCGGCCAGCGTCCACAGCGAATGGAGGTTCTCTTCGTCCGGTACTACCAGGTTGATACCATCCACCGCTGGGGCTGGAAGCACAAGCGCCTCCCTCGCGTCGCATTCCTTCCTCACGACCACCCTGATGCATTTGGTTTTCTCGACCCGCACGACGTTATCCACGCTGTACATCTCATCCCGCAGTTCCGGTATGGGCGTACAACAGAGCTCCTTCCGCGTTCCGTCGCTCGACAATTTGATGTGGATTATGACGATGACGGAGACTGGCGGTTCTACAACATCAATTGGTATGGCGTCAAATTTGAGTTGTGCTTTTTCTTTCTTCTAATACATCTGCACAGGTTCGTTGACCGTGATATGGTCATGCGCTTCCACAAGGACGCCGTCGGTCACCGTGTTGTCAAGATCAAGGCAGATGACCCCGTACCATTAGAGCAAGAAGACGGAGAGCAAGAGGGCGATGTCGACGTTGAAGCTCTGCTCGCAGAACTCATGGCACTGACGGCACCAGCCTTGGAAGAGACGGAGGGAGAAGGAGACGTGGGTGGACCGCAGCCAGGAGAGGAGGATTATGAATCCGGGACTGGTCGGAGGGAGGCAGAGGAGGGATTGGAAGACGATGCGGAGCCAAATGTGGCGGAACGGCCAGCTGTAGCTCTTGTCGGCGACGAGGCTGCACTCGATGCAGCGGGACTCGATAATTATTAATTTCCTGTGCCTTTCTGTATATTGATCTTGCAAAACTCTTGTACACCATGAAGGTCTCAAATTTGGGATGGGGGGTACACGTCCGAGTGCAAAAAGTTGTCAGTTCGAGGCCAAGAGCAAGCACTATCGGTGCATTCAAACAAGATCAATTGATTTCTCCCTCATATAAAATCGCAAAAAATACGGCAAAATTTCACAACGTGTTGAACGGTCTTATCATTTATCTCCTTCTCGAATTGTAGCAATAGTCGCGTTGGTTGCGGCCAAAGATCGCGCTGAAGAAATGTCACACATTGTGACTCTCTGCCTATAAATGGAGACACTGTGACGACTCGCTCCTTACTTTCTCCTCTCATGTCCTTCCCTCACCCGCCCCGCACCATTCCTTTCTCCCTCCCCCCTCGCTTCCACGACACTTACACCGAGGTCCTTGTTGGCCTCGGGCTCATGACCCCGCCGGCCGCCGTCCAACCCGTTGTTCTTCCCAGGAAGCGTAAGCGCGCAAGCACCAATATGTACGCGTCCATCTTCCCTTCCCTCCTCGTCTAACAAACTCTCAGCCGCACCCGTGGCCCTTACGATCGTCTCATGTCCGCCGCACGCGCCATTACTCGCGCCGTCAGCCCGTATGTCGATGTGCATGACCTCATGCTCTGGGGACCGCTTGCAAAGTGGGGCAAGCCTACGAATGGCACGGATGCCGCTGAAGAATCCATCTCTGTCGAGTAAGCCAGCTCTGCTCTCTCTCTCTCTTGACGTTACTCACCCATCTACAGGGCACGCAGGGAGTGTGAGGAAGGCTTTTGTATCATCTTGGCAACCATCCCCGACCTCGAGCTGATTCTCAAGCAACTCTACATCGACTCGATCCACGATCAGGAGCCGTGGGCTGTCCTTGTATCCCGCGTACGCTTCTATTTTCGCGCATATATCCACTTACAATTCATCAGATGTCTACTGCTGCTCGCGATGTCCGCCAGTACGACACGGGCGAATATCGTAACAAGGACCGACTCATTGTCCCGAACCCCAACGACTGTCTTTATCCTCCTCTCTCCGAAGACACCAAGTCCGACCGTGGCGAAAGCCATCGCGTCCTACGTCTCGAACTTCTGGGCTGGCGCAAACGGCTGCTGCTGCCCCCAGTCTCCTACAAGGAACCCACGGACGAGTAAGTGATTTGTTAGCGCATATATTCTTCCACTCAGACCTCTTTTCTCCCAGAACAACGACGACCTTTGTAATGACGTGCGTGTGCCCATCCTCTTTCTTTCTCTGTCTTATTCCTTGCCATAGGCAGGCAGCAATCGAGTGTGTTCTTCTTCCAAGGCCCGCCTTCCCGCTCATCCCGTCGTAGACTCGACAAGCAACTTACCGGAGGTACTTACGAGTTCAAGCATACAGTGATGCCCTCGTGCTTCTACGCGGTCGACTCTTACGACGCGACTCGCTACTGGATCGGGCTGTTCAAGGGTGTTATCCTCGTTCGTGTACGTGCATCTCTTCACGCCTCGCCTCGCTGATGTATTGCACAGATCCTGCGCTTCATGTTAACTGGCCCGAAAAGCATGCTCGTCCGCGCGGATCGTCTTGGCACCTGCAACGCCCGCCTGATGAACATCTACACCATTACTCCCCGCCTTGTTGCTTATGCCGCCGTGCAGGTAACTTTCTGCTCACCTTTTGGCTCTGCTGATGTATTCTCGCAGGCGCGGACCATGATGAGCAAGTCCGACTGGACGCTGAAAGATGGCAATTACGACTACACCCGGCTATTCGCGCTCGTTCTGGATGTCTTCGCGGAGGAAGACCTGGTGGACTGGTCCCAGGAGACGCTTGCGTGGCTTCAAAGGTTCGTCATCCGCTGTGCATTCTGTTTTGTTTCTGATAGACCTTCAGCGAAGTCTTCGGGACTATCTCAGCACCCGCCTCTTCTCCCAACACTTCCAACGACGACGACGACGAAGACGATGAGATTGCTGTTCAACGTCGTGCTCGTCGTACAGCTGCCGTCCCCGCTGGTCCCGCCTAATGGTTCGTGTCCCAGCTTCATTGCCAGTGGTCCACCCTAATCAAGCACAGTTTCAGCATCATACTCGTTCAACTCAGTCCTGGTACTTTTGATGGCAACTTTTGAATATTTTTTTGATTTTTCTGTGTAACAGACACTTCATTTGGGGCATTTATTGAAAAAGTCCGCCCAGTGAGTGGACCAACCACGTGATTTATTTCCTTATATGGACAGCAATATTGCCTTAAAAGGAAGTTTCGCCCGGTGAGCCATATCTCCTCAACCACTGCAGCTATCAACATAATTCTTTCAGAATCGTGCTTCCCAGCCCAAATCCTTTCAGATAGAGGTTAGGGTCTCTTTTTAACATTCCGCAGCCCCCTTGGCGAAAACACGAAAATTATGCTTGGTAAGTTCAACTGTTCAAGTTGAGTCTCAGACGTGTAGTTGTGATAAAAGGGGGAGACTTGAGATGTTGCTCAACGCTGGACTGACTTCAACATTAAGTAAGTGCTTGAAGTTGAAGCGTTGAACTTAAGCGCCACGTCACCGGCATCGGCAGTCCGGATCATCTGTCACCTTGAGTGCTTGTCTCTCACGTCGACATCGATGGACCTCCCCCACTTTCCTCGCGAGCTGGAGCGCGAGATACTCGAAATCGCCGCGGAGAAATGGTCTCACGATGTTCCCAAACTACTCCTTGTTGCCCGCCGAGTCCATCTGTGGTGTGTCATCTCCATTTGACAAGTCCCGCTCACCATCTGGGATTCCAGGCTGGAGCCATTCCTGTACCGCTCTATCTACCTCCACTTCCCGCTGGGCCCAGACCGGAAGACAGATGCGCAGGTAGCCCTTCTGCGCATGACATCCTCCAAACCGCCCTCCTTCCTCGTGCGCGCTGTACGGCAAGTCAGCATCGATTTCATGCACGGCTTTGTGAATCCAGAAGTGGGCCTACAATTCCCTCCAGTGCTCCAACACTGCACTGGGATGACTTGCCTCGCCATGAACAAAACCCGGGATTCTGTGATTGGAGGCAAGATTTTTGATGTCCTCAACCTTGTGCGGCTGCAGCGCCTTGCGGTATTCCTGGGGGACCTGATGCCCCATCCCACCCCTATGGATGCCCACCAACCAATATTTTGCTCTCTAACCCACCTAGAGGTCATGGACATGGAGATTGACGCTGACCCCCGATGTGTCCCTTTTCTCAAATCACTTCCTGCACTTACCCACTTGGCACTACGTCCTCAGCCTTACGACACTGGTGTCGCAATCACTCTTGTACAACCAGATGGCTGTACACACCTGCAGATCCTTGTCCTACTTCTTGTGCCATCCCCTGGGCTTGCATGGGAAGTCGAGGAGAAATGGGCAAATGTCATTGGATGCTCAGTGGATGACCCACGGGTGGTCGTGGCCCCGCTCAGTCACTTCACAGACTGTATATCAGAGCAGGGACACACATACTGGCACGAATCTGAAATCTTTATCCAGAAAAGACGGCTTGGTCTGATCCCAAGTGAGTTGTCACCCTTTTGTACTCCATGCATCTCATATTTCTGCAGAGGATCAGTATTGGACCGGAAAATTCCTCACTGTTAGAGATGCACGCCTCAGTGGACCCCTGCACTGACCTGGGGAGACATGATCGGACTTATGTCGCTGTTGTATCATATATTATGTAATCTCCTACAATTCAAGTATGTACACGCTTCCTTGGATTCACATTACGGTGCTTCGTGGTATTCCTCGGCTGAGAAATTCCATTATGGCTCTTGCGCCGAAAATGATTTCCATTGCGGTTGTTGTTAAGCCGCAGCCCGCATGGGTTGCAGCGTAATTTCCTGTCTGATGACCACCGCCAATGTGTTTTCCCCTCAAAGCCACAATTGGAGCATTTACGAGGCCGGGGATGTTGTGATTTTTTTGCCAGGCATGTATGTGACATCACTTGACGGATGGGGCGGTGGTTCTGTGGCAAATACTCGCTCTGATAGATCATAAGGCTTTGCAGCAGAGCTGGATCCTCCCAGACCGAACTGAACCCATGGATTTCCGGCAGTGTGTTGTAAGAGTCGGGGCTAACCAGGTCATAAGAGCATGGTGAATATCTCTGGTGGTGGCCATTCTGCTCTGATTGCAGTATGCCGCCAAAATCATGCACAAAAGTTTCGTTGGATGATGTATTGAGCGGCGAGGACAGTGATGCTGGCAATGTCGATCCGGAGTTACTGCTGAGTGGATGTTCAGGCATGCCCAAGGGGATGCCAAAGGCTACTCCCAAATGGCACCGATTGCAACAGGAGTTGCTCATTGTCGGATCCGAGCAATAACCAAGACTTGTCGAAAAGGCCACTGCTTGCACATGGCATACCGAGTACTTTTTTTGTCTTCTGCTGAGCCATACATAGGCAGGTTACCACTATGAGCTGAAAGTCTGCCACGCAACTAGCACACTGGCTTGAAGCGGTATCTGATTTTAATTTTTGATTCGGAACAGCTAGGTGATGCACATTACAATGGCCGGGTGAGGACGATGTGGAAGCCAAAGCGAGCGTGTATCGGTATATATTTTGGTTTTTTGTCTAATGTCTTTGCCATTTGGTTTTCTTTCTTGGTTCTTGCACAATACAGACCTCAGGCCTACAAACGCTGACGGACCAATGTCCGGGTCTGTCTACATTCTTCAGCAAGTTCAGCAAATATTCGAACAAAAGGTTTGAGGGAAAAAGACATGAAAAAATAACGGCCGTCAAATTCCACGCTCCAGAGCCAAAGAGCATATAAAGCACATTGAGGAGGCGCTGCAGGACACCGTCTCGCCGCCGCGTGAAGTACAAGCCGAAGCACAAAATTACAAGCAACGATACTGTAGTAATCCGACCGTAAGTTCTTTATTTTTCATACCCGAAGAGGTAGAGGCTGATAAATTTTCTTTTGATTTTAGGCGTTTAGCGTCTAACACACAACTCTGAATTACGGTCAGATTCCTACAGTAGGACGATACGACAAGACCGTCAGGCGTTCACGACAATGTCTAAAAAAAAATCTTCATATCGAGTGAACACTCGATAAATCCCAATCCAGCGCCTCCCCCAAATCATCAACACTCCCCTCATAGCGACCTGCAACGCGCGGAAGCCCGGGCCATCAATGGACAAACTGTCAAAGTACCCGCGATGAGCCACTTTGCACTTGCATGCGTGAACACGTTGTTTGCCTCTGCGCTAAAAGGCGAGGGTGAAGGAAGCGTTCTTAACCTCAATCAGACAAAAAATAAAAAGGGAGGATTTACGCGCCAACACTCACCGCAGCAGTATCGTGTCGTATGGGTAATAATATGCGTAATTGATCGACCAGATTTTGTGTGCGGAGTCACAGATATCGTGTGACAGAGGCGCACGTCGGGGCGGGCGTCGGGGTGTCGGGACGGCAACCGCGATGATGAGTCGGTGGGCAACCGCGATGATGAAGCCTCCAATTACGATGGCGGCAGCCTTTGACTAAAACATGCTGACAGAAAGCACAGCCGCTACAGAGACTACAAAAAATGTAATGGATTTTAAAAAGACTTCAAACATCGATCTAATGACTTTCGCTAATTCATTACAAACGAAAATGAAACTAATGATTTATCGTCGATGCGAAACGCCCCTTGACAGGTGTGTCATAAACGATTACTAAAGTACTCGTAATACTCGTCCACGCTCAGGGCGGCACCACATCGCCAGCATTGTAGGTAAGGGGAATAGCCTGCGGCATCTTTTGTATGCAGTGAGTGGAGGGACATCAAGGACACAATTGGGCTTTGGGCTCACCTGAGGCCACTGTGCCAGACGGATGTGAATTATTTATCCCCCAGTACTCCAATATCTCTGATACCGCCATGGTTGTTGTCCCTTGGAACACGTTAAAAGGGGAGGGAGAGCTTGAAGAGTCCTGGGAGAGCAGGCCATCGACTGATGTGTGGCATGTGCGTGGACTCTGGGCTTGGGAGTGGCTCCAGCTCTCCGGCGAGTCTTTGATCTTCTCAAGAGTGTCTGGAAAGCCTGGGGAACAATATTGTGAATGGTGGGGGGCAAACAGGGCTGGGCTCATGGTGGCTTGTGGGCAAGATAGAGGGTGGAGTCATTCTGGACCGGACACACACAGGTACAGATGTGGTGCACCCACAAGAAGAATCACGTCACCTGTGGCGGTCCGAAAACTGATCCGGTTGAATAGATCTTCATGGACCGCACTCAAGAGTTTTTTGTTCGCGGACTTCTGGATCGAACAATGTAGTTGGCACCTACCGATTTCATGTGTGCATGGCCAACGATTCCCGAGTTGTGCTTGAGCTAACTCCGCATTATCCAACTGCATAGCC
Source organism: Mycena amicta (assembly GCA_029282125.1). Classification (NCBI taxonomy): domain Eukaryota; kingdom Fungi; phylum Basidiomycota; class Agaricomycetes; order Agaricales; family Mycenaceae; genus Mycena; species Mycena amicta. The sequence goes on along the minus strand of JARIHP010000032.1, from coordinate 376,871 downwards.
TCGGTTATTTTCAAGCCATCATCCAAGATTATTATGCCTCATGCTATCATCCAACCGTATTTAATTACTGTTGGCTCTTGACATTGGACATCATCCCATAATATCAGAGTAGGAGTCAGTCCCACCTTTGAGCGCACAAACAGTTATTTTTCACTCGGAACCTCCCTCACATCATCCAACATCTCTCCCATCATCCAACCATTTTCAATTACCGTTGACTCCCCACGTTGGGTATCATCCGACTTCATCCATCGAAGACAATTCAGCCGTCTACATGCGTCAAGCTATGAACATATAAAGGTCAGAGCTGCGTTGTGCCGCTCAGCATCTCCACAAACATGGAGCAAGGCCCATGCCCGACGTGCATTTACAACGGTTACCACGTACCTTTGGATGCCTTTGGTTTTTGCGCCCGCTGCGGGGGGATGAAGCCTCGCACTGAATACCAGGTGTCGAGCTTCTCCGCCCTTGCAGGCGCAATCCCCCGGGCCGCCCCCGCTCCTCCTGCACCAGCCAATTGGGATTTGTATGCCAACCAATCGGCTGGAGCCTCCAGCGCCACCTACCAGGCTCCTTACAACCCGCCGGCTCCTTACTACCCAACTCCTCCCACCGGCCAGAATATGCCGCACCAGTCGCCATACTCGTCTCTTGCCGGCGCAATGGGGCCAGTTCCAGCCCACCCACCTTCGCAGCCCTACTACTCAGCTCCCCTGCCCGAACCCGCACTCGCAGCAGCCGATCCGAACGACTACCCCTTGAACGCGTCCACGAGCTCTGCGAAAGTCTGCGCCCGGTGCGGTACAAACGCGACATCTCGCTGGCGTCGTCACCCCCAGACCCGCGAGTGGGTTTGCAACGCATGTGGGCTGTTTCTCCGCCCTCCGAGTCGGCTGACGCCGGCGGAACGGACGTGCACGAATTGTGGGGCAACCGTGACCAGGAAGTGGCGACGAGACAAGAAGGGCGACCAGGTCTGTGATGCCTGTGGCAAGTATGAACGCAAACGGGGAACATCCCGCCCTGCTCATTTATTTCGCGACGACGTGTTCGAATTCAAGCATTACGTGTAAACCTCCGACTTCGGAGAATATCTAGGCTCGCTCGAATATGTATTACATGTGCGGTATGGCTTGTAACTTCGCTGCCTTTCATCGTTTGTGTTATTACCTCCCGCGTTTATTGCACGTAGTTCCCTTCCACTTTCACGAATCTATGGACTCGTATCTGCTATGACTATGTTGTATATCTCCTCTAGTGGACTTACCCAGTTACGAGTGCTCTTCCAGTTACGATTCACGATTTACGAATTTACGATGTTTTGGTTTTCCGTTTCAGAGATGGGCAAGTCCGGTTCGGTTCGGTTTTTCACCCTTTTTGCCCGAACCTCGAACCCCAGGTTCGGTTCAAAATCCAAAATTGCCGAACCTGAACCTCAAGGTTCAGTTCGGTTCGGTCAGTTCAGGCGGTTCGGACCCGTTTTTTCGGTTCGAACCTGGATTTTGGACCCCAAGAACCCAAGGTTCGGTTCAAAAACCGCTACAACCCGAACCTGAACCCCGAACCTGGGTTCAGTTCGGTCAGGTTCGGGTTCGAACCGATTATTCGAACCGAACCTGCCCATCTCTATGACGTTTAGAACGTGGAAGCCGCAGAGAGAAGCGAGCTTGATGTTAATGCAGGAGTCGGAGCCGGAGAGCCGGAGATCACTGAGAAACAAAAAAAAATTGACAGAGTTCCAAGGGGTGGTAAAGATGAGTTTGACTCAAAGGAATCGGAGCAAGGTTCACATCTCAAAACGAAGCGAGAGAAGAAAGCTTCGAGGAGACACAATGTTAGGAAAGTTATCAGGGCTCTGGAAAGACTGAGATAGCTGCGTTTGCTGGCGGAAGTGCTCGTTCGTTCCCAGAAGGAGGCTGGCTTGCCAGTGCTTGCGCTGATCTAGCCAGACCGTCTTCTGTCGACCCCAGACGCCTTCCAACGCTACTGCCCTCCTCCACGTCCGCCCAACCAGCCGACCCGCTCCCTGACATCCCTCCCTGATGGAACCATATACACCAGATGGCTCGCGAGCGCAAGACCCAGTGAGTGCAGCACCACCGCGCCGTCGACGAGGAACTGTATGGGAGGCGGGAGGGACCAGCGGATCGTTGCGGGTCGTTTGATTACGAGAGTAGATGTGGTGGCGGGGAAGAGCTTGATGTCGAGCGCTGGAGGAGCCGGCTTTGCATCACCAGCCGGTAGACCAGAGAAAGCTGGTCCAGTAACGCCCACGGCCTCGCCATACGCCGCTACGACTCGGCTGGCACATGCTTCCCACTCGTACAACCCGCTCCTCGCAGCGTCTGCTGCTGCCGTGCCCATCGCACGGCGACGTTCCCCGTCCTCGATGAGTACCTCAAACAGGCAGGCGAATCGTGCTACGATGTTGGCACGCGCACTGGAGCCAAGGCTCATGTCGTTATCAGCGAGCAGCGGAGCAGCTTCGTTCCACCCGACGACCCTCGCTCCCGGCGCTAGCGGTATCACCGGACTCCACGGTGCCCTGCCCTCCGCAGCAGCAAGCAAATCCAGCAGCATTCCCGTCCTCCCATGGTCCACCAAATCCGCTGTCCCCTCTGCGAGTAGTCCGACCACGGGAACCCCTGCAGCCATCCCCTGCAGCGTCGTCTGGCCGAACGTCTCGGTCACACTCGGAGCACACAGAATGTCCCCGCTTGCAAACGCTGCGCCAAGCGCACGGCCGGAAAGATGGCCGGTGAAGACGGCACGAATACCGCGGGCGGCACAATGCGCGTGCAAGGCGGCACGGAACGGCCCGTCACCGATGAAGATAAGGGTGCTGCGTTGGGCGAGGGAGGGTGGGAGTGCGGCGAGGGCGTCGATGAGGAGAATGAGATTCTTTTCGGGTGAGAGACGGCCGACGGAGAGGATTATCACTTGGTCGCCTGGTGCCGAGTACGTCGATATTGTGCTTGTGCTTGAAGAGGAAGAATGTGTCGAGGGGAGATGAGACGGAGGAAAGGCCGACGCTGCAGCGATCCATGCTTGGCGCATCGATTCGGAGCGGAGGGAGGGCTGCGCGGTGTTAGACAATTAGAATGGAAGCGATAAGTAAGTAACGTACATCGAAGATGGAAAAATCGACACCACGCGAGACGACGCGCAAGTTGGTGAAGCCTCTCTCAGCCAAGAGTCCAGCGGTGCTTGCGCTGGGAACCATCGTACACCGAGCAAAAGAGTGGAAGTATGCTGGTTGAATCGTCATATTACCTCACAGCGAAATCTCCTCACTCACCGTGGACCTGCCAAGTCCGATGCAGGTAGTACGGATATCCAAAGATCGCAGCGTACGTAGGGAGATTTGTGTGATGGCTTGTCACGACAGGGACCGTCGGGAAGAGGAGCGCGATTGCTGCGAGCGCCTGCACACCGAGCCAGAGGGGGTCGACGAGGTGAATAACATGGGCGTCGAATTCCCGCAACGCGCGGATAAAGGACGGGGAGATGAAGTTGATCTTGAGCCCTGGGTAGACCCGCAGCGGGACACCGTAAGTGCCGAAGAGCTTGGCGCCAGCGTATTCGGACTGAGGGTAAAGTGAGTTGAGTGGCGCTGGATCGAGGATACGACGCACCATGCCACTATCTGGACCAAACAGCATCGCCTGCACACCCGTAGTCTTCAAGTGTTGCAGTATATTCGCGATGGTGATCGTCGACCCGTCCACCTTGGGCAAGAAGTTCTCTGTAGCCCTGAGCATAAACGATGGAAGGAGAAGTATATGCACGTACCAGTGATTATTGCGACGCGCAACGACTCTTGTGCAGGCGCATTGTGGAGCGGGAGGACTGGCAGTGCATTGGCTCCGGGGCTCCGAGTCATGTCGACGACGAGAGCGGAGGACAGAACCCAAATGGCCAGTTATATAAAGCTGCTCAAGGCGGAGTCGGACCGAGAGAGGAGTACGGGAAACGTTCTGAGCTCTGCGCTTCTCGGGGCGACCAACGTGTCTGGACCGCCGACGCACGTGAAGGACCTTGAAACGTGGTCGGCGCTTCTTGGCTTGGTCCATGCATCGATAATTCTAATCGAATGCGGAGCGTTCGGGAAGCCTAAGGTGCTTGACGATGTCGAGGAAGACGGAGAAAATGGTTTGTCAGCGCTGATGGTGACGGTCACTTGGCGACTAGATCAAATTAGATTAGACGTACGAGATCGCCCGTTGCTCCCGTCTACGGTTGGCTTTTGACCGCGGGGAATGAGGACTACGAATTAAAAGAAACATACATGGATTTAATCGAAGCAGGTTCAAGCAACACAACAAAACAATTGCAGGACGACTTTGGAGGCTAGCGGTACATGTCCCGAGCCGCCGTCGCATCTCCCAACCTCACCCTCATAAATGCACGATCATCCCTCCAGACGCTCATTGAATGCGCGGCAAGCCCAGACTGACTCCACCAGCCTGCTCCTTCAACCTCATCGCCAGTTCAACGACGAGGAACGCTGTGAGGATTTGGATACGATGTGCCTCGGATGTATTGTCCGTGGACTTGAGGACGAGTGTCGGCGGAGAGGGTACAGTGGGACGATCCCAGCGTGCGATATCCTGCGAGTCGTTCTCTGGGGCGGATAGCTAAGCGACGAGATCATGATCAGCGAGGGAGGAAGTGAAGAATCTGGTAATGGTACGTACTGCGAGACGATATTGCGGGTGTCGACGAAGGACCAGATGCTCGTCGTTTATTTGGAGGAAATAGGCAGTTCTGTCATAGAAAGCATTAGCAAGAAGAGAAAAAAAATCGGAGAAGGATGCTTAGAACGCACGATTTATCTGCCATCTTCCCCTTGCGCAACCACTTATCGAGTCGCACTTCGTGGCCCAATATACCACCCGACACCGCAAACGCGACTGTGTCGGGAAAGATCTCTCTGCGCACCACCCGTGCGAGAACGACCATAGAGCCCGCTGCGATTATCTCAGTCGTCATACTGTTGAGCGGAGTCCGAACAGTATACGCGGGCGCGCCGTCAATGGCGATGCTCGTGTTCTTGACGTCGTCGCGAGCGAACACGAGGCGCAGTTCAGTGGGCTGATGGACGAGGGTAAGCTGGGAGTCCATTTCCGTTGTTGCTTGGGGGTATTGCAGGCGAGCTGGTGTCTTTTATAGTTGGGCTGCTCTTGTGTGCTTTGTAACAGGATGATAAGAATACCCACGAGGAGCAGCGAGAATCCGGAGCCGCACCGGCTGATCTGCCATTCGAGTCAACCAAAAGAAAAAATAAGTCGCCGTTGAACTCGGCGGGTCATCGATGGTTCGGAACGGTTTCCGTTGAATGGAATAGGCGTCATGGAGGAATTGTAATCGGTAGCTGGCGGCAGTGAGTCGCTCGTGAGGTCCCCGGCGATGCGGAAGGAGTCATGGTTTGCGGTTTGCCACGCCGTCGTGACGGAGAAAGCTCGGAGGAACCGATGAGCGTTATCAGAAATTGCCTTTTTGAGAGGTGAGCGTTGAAGTGAAAAAAAAGTTGAAGGGTTTGCTCAGGACTAGAGTGAGGCTGCCAAAGGAGCGTCTGGAATTAACATTGTTGGACGTCCAAGTCGGCGCTGAAGGCCTTGAAGGTGACAAACTGTCTGAGTGCTGAGTAAAGGAGGCTAGCCGAGTTAGGACAGTCATCTACATGAAAATAAGTTCCGGATGAGATCGCACATACTCATGTCGTGGGAGCTCACCGGAGCTGTGGCGAAAATTCGAAGACTTTGAGGCGCAACGACTGAAATGTAATCAGGCGGTGCTTCGCAGCCCTTCTGCTTCATTCAGTGTCGCAGCCAAGCCGGTGCTAGATTTTTTAACAGCGAGAAGGTGTATGAGAAAAAATCGGAGTGCGTCGTGAGAGTTGCTCGCAAGAGAAGAAGAGCTGACTCAGCATGAGACTCGATTAGGCAATGGCTTTTACAACAAACACCGTGAAACAATGATGAGACGTGTCACCGCCCACCATGCCTCCGAGCGTCCAAACGGCCGTGTCATCGTCTCTCACAGGCTCCCATCTCTGGCTGAGGCGAGCAACTACTCTCTCCTCGTGGACTCCCTTGTTCGAAGACTGGAGCTTTGGACTACAATCGCCCGGATCTTGAATCCCTTCGACCTCCATCCCGGCTGTTCATTGTCTGGCTGTGTCTGCCTGAGATCTGACAACAAAAACTATCTAGGGGAAGCGCGCGCGCCGAGTCGTATAGCCCCATCATGCTGGCGGAAGTCACGGTTACGATTGTTGGTGCTGGGCCGTTGGAGCTGGGCTAGCGATATGTGCGCAATTGCGAGAGCGGAGATACGGGCTTCTCTTGAAAGCGCACTGAGCTTTCGGAGGTGAGCTTTACAAACGGTGTAGAAGTTAGCTTTTGGTTGAAAAATAATTGACTCTCTCATCTATTGTCCGTAGCCAAAGGACGTACAAATCAGGCAGTCTGGGTATATGGCTATGTGCGAAACCAGCACGGGTATGAATGATACCGTTTTAAAGTCCGTGGTCCATCTCACGACGTAATCAACCGAACCTGTCTTCTAAATCACGAATCCTCCATGTCTTGCAGAAGATAAGAGTTGGGCGCCACCAGCCCTAGTATTGCATGCCAAAACCATCCGCTCTCCGGGTTCTTGAACCATGTCGGCCTGTCCGTCTCTATGAAACCCGTCGGGACGAGGGTGTGTGTGCCCGAAGCAGAGGCGGAGGGACTGTTTCGATGATGGCGCGATGAATTTTGGCTCTGGATTTCGTTCTCCCGTGGATCGACAGGCGATGGGCCGGACGCTTGTGCATGTGCATATGGATAGCGATCAGGCGGAGCAAGATACTGGGCAGAATCCTGAGGTACTCCTGCGCGCGGCAACCGTGGGTTCACCGTCTGGATGGGAGTCGCCGCGCGGCTTGGATAGGCCGAAGAGACAGGAGAAAAGGGGGAAAAGCGGAACGTATGCCGTGGTCGACTCGAAGCCGGAGACAAGCTTGGAGTTTGTGGCTCATATTGTCCCATTGTCGACGCAGTTGTACCTTCCAATGTTCGTTGAATGGAAACAGTGATAGATGGACTGAATACCATTATTTGCAAGGAAGCGCGTCCGGTGAATCCAGTATGCATCAAGATTCTGCGTGCATACCGGCGGGGTGGTGTAGGACATGTCTCTGTGAGCTGTGGACGCGACTCGGATGATGGATAGGGAGGTAGGGCGACGGAAACCTACCGTGCATCACCTTCGTTCGGTCAAGAACCATACGCAGCGTTGCTGGCGTGCCAACCCAGATCCAAGCCTCGGGGTTCTTCCATGTAATCAGAGGTGCTGTGTCAACGCGCACCCAAAGTCTTGGATCAAGTGGCTAAAGTATTTCATGAGCCAGCAAGAACGAAGGGGAAACAAAGGCCACCTGTGTCTCGCAGAACCTCGCAACTTGAATCAGCCGCTGCTCTGCGTTGACCGCCACGACGAGGCACGGACGCAGATCGCGCTTGCCGATAGCTAAAGCGAACGTAGGTCCGGCAGGTCCGGCCGTGACCTCGTACGGATCGATGCACCAGATGATGAGTCCGGAGTAGAACTCAGAAAAGCTCGCAAATGGCGGGAACATTGGGTCGAGGTGACTGGGATGATGTAGCTTGAACGCGACCACGTTTTTATGCCATGCAGGATGAATCGACGCGCGTAGTGAGTCGGTGATGGCCCACGGCGAGGTGATTCACAGCGAGTCAGGCGCGATCGCTGCCGACGCCTGTGGGAAATCCGGCGGGATTGATGGTACGGGCACGCTGTTGGCGCAGATCCGCATCACAGAAACGTCGGGATTGTCGTGATGGTGGGAAAAGACTGCGGGGAAGGTGTCTCCAAGCGGTAACTTGAAGGCCAGACCAAGGGAAGCCCGAGAGACAGCAAGCGGCGAACTATACAATGGTCAGAGTCAAGCCTTGGGGAGTCACATCACGAATACGTACACCGTACAACTCATTCTCGAGATATTTCAGAAGTTCGCCACCTTTAAGCCGGATATATCAATCCACTCAGAATCAGTCTGAGGTCAGGAACGATGCTGGATGAAATTTCCGTCGTCTTTCCTTGATTTTTCGTCTACCAGCGTTCGCGGATGAAAGCACTGAATTGGCAGATGAGACGATAATTATAAACAAAGTACAATAGCACGGATGAATGCGAGCGGCGCAGCGGATGGCATCTTGCAATGGTTGCATTCAATCTACTCTCCCCACGAGAATATGATTGAGCTGTGAACATCGGCGGGCGGATTAGACGTCGGATACTTTGTTGTCGCCTGGCCTGTTTGAAACGCGGCGGTCAAAGTCGAGGACTACACGAAGAAACAAAGTGAGACCATGGAAGAACTTGGCAGGGAAAGACGAACCTCACGCAGGGTTAACCCGCTCGCATCGGATACGTCCGATGCAGTGTCTTCCTGTGCATTGACAGGGTCTTCGGGTTCCTCGTCCTCCGTGCTAACGCTTGCCCGGCTCTCCTCAATCGAAGTCGCTGTCGAATTGGAATCCCCACTGGACATCCTACCCGGCCGTCCACGCTTCGAACGAGCGCCGTCTCCCATCGAGAAATACGACGTCCGCAGAGCACTCCCGTTCTCGCGACCGTGGCGCAAGAGTCGACTCCCGCTGAGCGAATTGGAGCGTGAAACAGCTGGCGTGGTGTACGTCGATGCCGATACGGGTGCAGGGGTGAGCTTGAATATCGGTGGGATAGGAAGCCGACGCGGTAAAGACTTCGGTGTCGTTGCGTGGACATGCGAGTGTCGCATCGCGATGGACGGAATGGGCGTTACGGGTGATGGCGGTGGCTGGAGAGGGAGGTCAGGCGAAGCGATTGAAGGGGCGCGAAGCGTGGATTTAGATGGTGTTTGAGGCATTTCAGGGATTATGCTGGTAATAGCACTAGTGGAAGCACTGGATTCCTCAGTACGATGGAGTATGAACGCCGCGCGGGTTCCAATTTTGACCATTTTGCTATGAATGCTGGGATGAGAATATTGAGGTATCTCATTGAGGGCGACGTACTTTTCCTTGGCATGTACAATTGCGCTCAGTCGAGCTATCAGTTGCCCATCCTCCAACCCATTCGTCTCTCTTCCGGCGACAAGAGTGGGTCTGAGCTTCTGTTAGTACCGGATATTGACCCAGAAAAGGTAGCCACGAACGACACACGGCCTACTGAACTCCCGTTTGACGACAGGAGACGGCTGGTCTCATCGGGGATGACCTACAAGCAGTCAGTTTCTGTGTCGCAAACGGATAGTGCTCACCAAATAATCATCCTCGATGGATTCAGTTGTACTCCGCCGACCACAGCAGCAGAGTAGGGTTCGCCAGCTATTCATGACGGAGAGGGAGGATGTGAGTGAAGAAAGGAGAGAGGCTCATTACGATCGCCGGGTCAATTCGACAATCCCTGATTCCTTGCCGAATCCGAATGTCTCGGCGCTAGCGTTCCGCATGGGCGTTCGAGGCGGAGGGTTATCATGAGGACTCGGACTCGCGGGAGCTGTCCATTCGGGGTGGGTTGACCGTCACGCGATGCGTTCTAAATGGTCGTCGGATATAGAGGAAGCAAACAAGCAGTATGGACGAATTAACCCGCGGATTGACGGTTTGAATGTGGTTCCAGTCGAAGCGACGTTGATGATGGCTGTCTGTCATCGACGTGCGATCCAAACACACACAAACAACTCGCATCAACTCATCTGCCACGTCCATGGCGACCCCAACGGACACGAACTCCCTCAACCACATCCTTCGCTCCCAAATTCAGCTCACCGAGTTCCACTTGCCCTCCCTCCTGGCGTCGCTCTCTGCCCAGCTGGACGAATGCGATGACGAGCTGAATGCACTAGCTGCTCGTCGCGCCGTCCTTCTCCGTCTCCAGGAAGGAGTTAGGTGGTCTAGGTCGCCTATCCGCCGAGTTCCAACCGAAATCCTCACCGAAATCTTCGCGATAGTCGTGGCATCCCCATTCCGGACCTTGCCGCTCGAGTGGGGTCACTGGGGTGAGTTCGGACTCGAGGAACTCGCGCAGCAGGATGTCCTGCGACTTCCACAGGTGTGCTGTCGATGGCGTGCTATCATCTTTGGCGTGCACTCACTCTGGAGCTTCCTCCGCATCTCCCCTGACCTCTGGATCATGGACTCAGATTTTGCTACTGCGTTGCTGAGACGGGCTCTCGAGCGTAGTGGAAACTCACCTCTCACAATTGCAATCAGCAATGACGCTCCGCCGACAGTCATAGGTGCACCACTTGCGCTCCTTGCAGCGCATTCAACTCGCTGGAGGCGCGCGGATTTCAAATGTTATCCTCTGCCGCTTTCGTGGCATGTGCCTTCAATCCGTGGCCGTCTCCCGCTTCTGGAAGAGCTCTATCTCCACCAGGGCATCCCTCTACTCTTCGACATCACCCCCAAATTGACGCGACTCTACATTGACCATAAGGCAATTTGGAGCCTCGCCTCGTTGTCTCTGGAGCAACTAACTTTTTTGAGCATTATGCCGTCCAATCCTGCATGGCTCCCCTATAGCATCTCACATGTCGCGCGTCTGCCACCAGGCAGCCACTTCTCTCTGTCGTTCTCTCTGGACAATTGGACCTCAGAACGCTCACGAAATATTGAAATCGACATCCCGCACATAATGTCGACTATCGGAGAACTGACTATACAAGCCACTTCCGAGTTTCACGAACCCCACTGCAAGCAAACGCTCACTGCTGTCCTCTCCGCTCTAACGCTGCCGAACCTCCATACCCTTTCTCTTCAATCGGAACACGCTGACCGATTTCCACTGGTCTGGGCTCACTCCGCCTTCGTCGCCCTATGCCAACGTTCGGCCCTGGGTGATCATCTGCGCGAATTGGACCTCTCTGACGTCCATATTGCCGAGGGTACACTGCGGCAGTGCCTCTCATTGCTCCCAGCGTTGACCCACCTGGCGATTTCGGACCACGAGCGCATCCGCGGACGTGGGGTCAATCTCGACCTCATTTCGGACACACTGCTCGGCGCTTTAATGGAGCACGACGAGCCGATGGCCATGGTGCTGGTCCCTCATCTGGAGCAGTTGTCGCTCCGCTCACGCCATGCGTTTACCGACGCCAAACTGCTCGATATGATCCGGTCTAGGGTGATTGCGGTGGACGGGTTCCGCTGCATGTTGAGAATTATGCGTGATTTTCAGGATAGCAGCCGGAAGGAACATCTAGAGATGCTTGCGCGGGAGCGAGGAATGGAAATAAGTCGCATCGATGGGCGGAAGTTGCGACTGACTATCCAAAATGCAAAGCTTTTGTAATCGTAACAGTACATTTGGATTCCGTCCGCACCAGTGACCCCCATGTCAACGCACAGATGCAAAAAATCATCGCTCCACCGTCTACCGTTCTTCCTGGACCAGCCCGTCACACGTGTTCCGTGTTGAACATTTCGCCCGATGGAAATTCAATCTTTGAGTGCTAGATAAGAGGAAGCTAAAATGGTCAGTTCCCAAACGACAACTGGCTGCAAGAAAGCTGCTAACCATCTACAGCGCCGCGTTGCTTATCGCGCAAGAATATCTCCGCCACATCCCAGTACGTGTATCCCTCGCCGACGCCTTCCTTCCAGTCTTTCGACACGCAAATCACTAGACGTTCGTCCGTTAGCGTTCTTGGTCGTGGGGTACTGCCAGCCGCGACGACAGCCCAATGACGCGAAGGTGCGATGAGTACCATGAGGCGCAAGTGCGGACAGTCGGCGAGCAAGTCCTGTACGATGGAGCAGGTAGGAGGATGGAAGAGCGCTAGATGGGTGAGCGAGGGCAAGGCAGAGACAAACGGTGGGAGTTTGTCGTAGGAACAGTCGAGGAGGGTGAGATGTGTGAGGTGGGAAAACACCGGTGCGGTCGGGTCAAAGGTGCGTAGCTCTCGGGCGGCGAATGCCAGCCGCTGAACATGCTCCAGAGAGAAGAAGAAGGGATGAATGCATTGCCACTGCTCGCGCAGAATGTCGTCTTCTATGGCCAGGTGCGTAACGCCCTTGCATAGCGCAAGGATCTGGGTCGGTGTATGGCTGTCGGCTGAGAGAACCAGGCGGCGAGTGATCCCAGCGAAGAAGCCCGGCGGTTTTGTGGTTGCGAGAGACACGATGCGGTGCGCCTCGTGGAGTCCGTCAACAACAAGCGTCTTGTATAGCAGCGGCTCAAGCCTATAATTTGGTAAGTCTCGGTGGTGGAGATGCAATATGCAGTAGTACGGACCAGCAACGCACCCGACGAGCAACGAGGAGGAGTCTCGGTCGCGTTTCGGGGTACAAGTTCCCGGTTAGCTCGAAGATTTCGCGCTCAAGGTCCAGCGGGAGACGTGGCTCAGGCCGCTCAGTTGGTCTTGACCGCGACGTTGCGGGGGAGATACGGTGCCAGTGCGTCTGCCGGTGGAATTCATCGGCAATAGATATCAAAGGCTTGATCCTGCACGTTTGTAAGCCTCTTGAAGCACGGCGACTCGGATACTGTACCAGCTTTGCACGCGATGAGGAAGAAGGAGGGTTGGCTGCATTCTTGTAGGAAATAAGCGGGTGGTCATCTCGGAGATTTTGCGCTCTACTTGAAGCTTGGAGCTTGAAGGCCGGCTGGATGAGGTGATCATGAAGGAGATGAACGAGCCGTGTTTCCGCTTTTCCGCCTTTCGAGAACGCCACTGACGTGTATATGACATGAGGATGGCAAACGGAGCAAGCTCTGCTGCCAAGTACCGGGAGCTGCTCGGGTCGGTTCCGAGTTGGCCGGCTTAAACCCACAATATAGAAAAGTCAGAAAAGTGAAGGGACTATACAGGGCTCATAGTGCTAAGTATCGTCTGAATTCGTTTCCTCCCACTCGTCTCTTACAGAACCCTCAAACTCCAGCTCTAATACGCGCGGAGCAGCGTGAACGAGTCGATCCAGCAGCCCGGCGAGATCGGGAAGGGCAGCGGCAGTAGCAGGTGCGATGTTCCATTCCACAACAGCGTGACAAAGCCGAATGTGTTCAGACTCGGACTCTGACGCAGCCCGAAGAATAGAGATCAAGGCCGACGGGACGTCTTCCTGTAATGATGTTAGACGATGTGAGATGACGGTAGCAATGGACTTTAATGCGCACCTCGACTTCACCCAACAACACTTCGAAAGCAACTAGCATCTCCTCATCGTCGCATGCATTATCCGACGCGCGTAGATGGAGGCTTTCGAGACGCGGGAAGTTGGAGCTGAAGAATTTGCGCACAGGTTCCTCTTGCTCTTGGGAGGTATCAATCCACTCATGGACGTGTCCCAGCGGGAGGAGAAGGGACAGATGCTTCACGGTACAAGTCGAAACGCGGCCGAGGAGAGCGTTGACTTCACAGAAGCAGTTTGCCGACGTGAGTGTGAGACTGGTGAGCGCTGGTACAGGCAGCACGGATAGGTATTCCGTGGGGCCGGTATAAGTGCGGACTTGACGCATTATAGTCTCGGTGGCGCTAACGTTACTGTCCCAGGAAACAAGAGTGTCCAGGGTGACATCGCGCACGTTGCGGAAGGCGCCATGGAGAACGATATCCTGTAAAGCGGGGAGTGCGCTGAGGAAGGCGCGTATAGGTCCCAAGAATGGGCCGTCGCAGGTGATGTCGACTTTCCGCAACGCCGTGAAGGAGGAATAGAGATCCTGGTCTAGGGCAAGCCAAGCGCCGGGAGATACGTCGAATTTAGGGTGCAGCGTCAACTCTCGGAGACATGTGGGCTCTAGGGCAGAGAGAAACGAGCGGGAGCTAACCGATTCTTCATCTGCACGACGCTGGGTAGGTTGGTGGCTCATACCCGGGACAGCGGTGTAGGCAAAGTGGGCGACGCGAATTCGTTTATCGGATGGAAGGGGATCGACGGGGCACAGCAAGCTGCACCCGGAAATCGTGAGTTTGTCCAGCATCGGGAGAGCATAAAGCCCGAGGTTCGTCAGATCAACCGTCCAGTTGGCGCGGAACGTGAATTCCAGTACACGCAGGCTGGTGAACCGTGGAATGCTCTGGAGCATAGGATCAATCAGAGAAGTGGACGTCCCGGCCCCATCGGGAACCCGCTGCGAGCGCGTCAAGCGCCCGAACTGGAAGGAGACCGACAAGGAGCGGACGTATTTCCGGATATGTGGCGCGGTATAGACGTCCAGCATACCCAGGAAGTCGCGGTTCCCCACAGCGGCATGGCGGTCTGGATCGAGGACGAGGGAACGGAAGAGTATCGGGTGGGAGATGGCGTAGAATCGCTGCGAGACGCAATGCACACAGACGAGGATGGATGGATGGAGGTCCTGGAAGACTTCGGTCCAGAGTTCGTTGGGGAGGTCGAAGTGCGAGTCCATGGTCGTTGTGATAGTTTGTGGTTCTTCAAGTTGTCGACTGCGGAGAGCGAGTTTTATAGGCGTACGCTTGGGCGAAAATTAGGTCAAAGAGTATCGACGCTTTGACCATTGGCGAGCGCCGGCGCTGGTGGCGGTTTGACCGTGGAGGGACCAGCGCAAGACCCTGCATTTGGTTGACCATCCGGAGTTGCGGCAACCGGCCGCGCGTTGTCGACATGGGAGTCTGCGTCAAGGTCCGCCATCAGTGTGATGCGTGACTGTCAACGCGATGATGGCGGGATTTTATTGATGCGCCTTGAATCATAACGCGTTCGGTTGACTTCCGCTGCTACCCAATTGCTGCCTCTCAAACCTACATAAACCAAAAGCGCAAAGACATACAGTCATCCACCGGCCAATGGAACACCACCTGTCAATGGAACAGTCGATGTAATCAATTATTTTTAAGAGCATGCCTCCTACTGCAGGTCTGAAAAAAGGAGAGAGTATCGGGGCACATGTCGGGCACCCTCTTGCAAGATTTCAAGACTCTGTGTGAAGTATTACTGTTGGGAGAACTTCAGCTCTGTCCTGGCTCCAAATCAGGATGTTGTGCTCAAGCCCAGTTCAAGCAAAATTTCCATTTTTTTCTGCTAAGAAGGAACACACCTATCTCATATGAACACTCCTGCCCTTCAATAGCTCCAGAATGTCTGCAAACAGCTTCAAAACACGTCGAGGAGGACAGGTTTGGTGCCATCAGTCACACTTTCAGTAACCCATGCATAGAGCTCGACTTTGGAACGGGACATAAGCTTGCCCAAAAATTAAGATTTTTGGTAGTCTGCCCGTACGACGCCTACAGAGAGCATGTACACACAAAAAAAACAGAGAATTCGGGCATCTAATGGACGCATCAGAGTGACTGTTCCACTGTTCCATTGGCCGGTGGATGACTGTAAAAGCCTTGAGTATCGCGAAGATTTGCCTAGATCCCCCAGAAAACAACAGGATGGTCGTGTCTTCTCCATACTGCGCCTACAGCCTCCTCTAGGGTTTGCAAACCGGCAGTAACCTCCAACAGAGGGGAGGGGATGAAAGTCTCAGACTCTCTCAGTCGTAATGTTTTGTTGTGTGAGTAATGGGGGTGCGCGGAGAAAGAAAGGCGACAAATTCAATGATTACACTATCAGCCCGCACAGAGCGACCACTGCGTTGACGTCTAGAAATCTCCCCATTGCGCCCCGACTATGAGACGATCGTCAGTGGTCGTCCAAGCAGCGTCCACACCGCTTTCCCGAAGATTCTGCATTCTGGTGGAGATGAGGCCCGGCTCCTGGCGGGATTCATACGCCACTGGATAGAGCCGAAAGAATGTTATTCTGGCGCAGATCTGCGGTGTTGCCGCGGAAGTTCGAGAGGCCAGCGTCTGGAGGACCGCTTGGAAGCCGTGGGCAGCGCAACATCCGTAATCAACGAGTGGAGGTTGGGAAGAAGAATGGAGGTGGAGCCATCGCTGCGAATCGTAAGGGCGTCGAAAAGCTCGTAGCGATCTCTGTCGATGACAGTTTCGAGGAGAATGGCCGTGAGAGTCGGCAGATTTCGCAAGAGGTCGACGACACTCTGCGAGGAGGCGTTACAATTGA
This sequence comes from Mycena amicta, assembly GCA_029282125.1. Taxonomy (NCBI): domain Eukaryota; kingdom Fungi; phylum Basidiomycota; class Agaricomycetes; order Agaricales; family Mycenaceae; genus Mycena; species Mycena amicta. The sequence continues at coordinate 360,840 of JARIHP010000032.1, read as the reverse complement.
ACAATGCCAATCTCGTCAATGTGCACGTTGAGCGCTGAACAAGGGATATGATGTTTGGGAGGTACCCGTCTTGAATACCTTCGCCGTTCTCAGACCACATGCCCAGGGCGCGAAGATTCGGGGCAGTCAGTCGTTCGAGATACTCTGGGTTTTCGAGACTAAGGGTGCGAAGGCGCGGGAGTGAGAGGTCTTCGTCTGGAATAGGGTCGTCGTTAGGGTAACCCCCGGATGATCCAAGCACACACTCGACGAGGTCGAGTGCCGCGCGGAGAACACGAAAGTGTTCTTGTGGTTGGTATGCCCCGCGATAATGAGTAATTTGCGTGTTGGGCAGCTCGATGTCGGGCGAGCAATCGATGAGATTCGGAGCCAAAAGAAGGACACGATGGAGCACCGGCGCAGAGAGGAATACGTCGGTTAGGATGACGGCCGGGGAGCTTCCGAAGAGTTCCAGTCGCTCGAGAGACGGCAGGTTTCCCCTGAGTGCGTCCATCCAGCTGATATCATCGTGGGTTTCGATTTTATTCAACTGCAGCGCAACCCAACGCGCAGAGGTGGCGAGGAGGAGGGAGAGTATTTCAGGTGAGTGCGATGGCTCGGTGACGCAGATTCGGAGCGGTGCCTGCTTCGTTCGTTGGAGCTGTTCTTGAAGGGCGGGGGTACGTCAGATCCTCGTGCAACGATATGGTGTCCCAGAGCACGGCATAGTTCAGCGCGGTATTGCGCCACGATCGACAGATATGTCCCAGCATCCAGGGCGTCTCGATCCACAGCCCGTCGGCAAGGGAGCTTCCCTCTGTCGCCACCAGACGGAAAATCGCACACAGAATCTCCCGGGGAAGTCGACGAATGGGGGACAAGATCGCCCTGTAGCTGGATGTGGATTTTAGAAGCGCCTCCCGCCTTTTAGTCAAGCCTTCGAGTTTGGCCATGACGGCTAATATCTCGCGGTTGAGGTGTGCCAGCTCGCAAGCTTCGTCCTGGAGGAGTTGGAGGATGTACGGGATATCAGAGTCATTGGGAGGATCATTGGTGGTGAGCGCAGAGTCGAGCCTGGACTGCATGATGGTAAGAAGCAAGCCGCGATCACATCAGTCACGATTCTCACGATCATCGATAGTATTCGGGCCGGGTCGGCCTTATCGTTGCTATCTCCGGCCCGTGCCCCTTGAGGACGGGCTTATAAGTAAATATAAATGCCCTTGAGTACTGCGGATATGTGTCTAGAAATCCCCCCACTGCTCCCGTACAATAACTGGATGGTCGCTTCCTCTCCATGCTGCGTCCACACCCTCCTCCTGAAGCGCTTGCAAACCGGCAGTAAAGTGAGCCTGGAAGCGCTTCGAGAGCATAGGTTGATAGAGCAAATAGAGACGGAGGTACCGGATTTCATGCGAGCGCATTGCACGCGAGCGGACCATCTCTACCACGCGAGGAGTTGCATTGAAGTTGGGCGGGAAGCCGTAGATGAGCGAGCGGAGTTTCGGAAGGAGAATAACGCCTGCTGCTGGCCGTGGCGGAACCATGAGCGCATCCAGTAGCTCCTGCTGCGCTTGATCATGAGTGTGAACTTCGAGTAGGACGGATTCTAACGTCGAAAGCTCGCGCAAAAGGCCCAAAGTGGCCTCTGGCTCAACATAGCAATCAAAGAGTGCGAGCTTTGTCAACGTGCAGCCTGAACGGCGAACAAAAGGGACGATTTTCTCGATACCAGCATCGACAAGCCCTCCTTCCTCCTCGCACCAGACGCATAACGCACACAACGACGGGGCCGTGATGCGATCCAGAAATGACACATTCTCCAGGCGAATACAACGCAAGTGGGGGAGCAGCACATCGTCTTCCGGAGTGGGGTACGTTCCGCCGTTCGTTCCCAGAACGCACTCGACGAGGTTGGACGCGCATTGCAGGATTGTGAAGTGCTCCGTAGGGCGATAGGCTCCGCGAAAGTGCGTTATTTGTTCCCAAGGGAGCTCCATGTCCGGGGGAGAACAGTCCGTGACACTCGCGGACAGCAAGAGGACGCGGCTAAGGCGAGGCGCAGAGAGGAATAGGTCTGGTGGGAAGGACGCCTGAGTGCTCATGAAGACTTCTAACCGTTCCAGCAACGGAAGCCGGCCCTCCAGCGAGCTCATCCATTCTGTATGCTGGTCTGTGCCGCCGATTTGGTGTAACTGGAGTGCCACCCAGCGGGCGGAAGTAGGAAGAATGAGGTCGAGGACAAACGGAGTTTCGGATACAGGCCCGTAGCTCTGGTCTATCCAGACGCGGAGAGGTGCCTGTTTCGCCCGTTCGAGCTGCTCTCGAAGCTGTGCGCGGTTTGCGAAGCTGTGGATGCGGATTGTATCCCAGAGAGCGGTGTACCCCAGTGCGGCAGCGCGCCACGGTCTACAGACAAGACCAAGGGTCCAGGGAGGCTTTCTTCGCAGTCCCGATTCTGGGTCTGTGTCGTCCCAGTTTGCCGTCGCCACCAGATAAAATATCCCGCCCAAGAGCTCGGGTGGCAAGCGGCGAACAGCAGAGAGGATCACTTTGTGTTTGAATCTGCGTTTATGCAGAGCGTGGCGCTGACGGATCAGGTCTTCCAGCTTTGCCTGCAAAGCTGCGATTTCGCTGTCCAGTGTCTCCAGCTCCGAGGTTTCGTCCTGAATTCTCTGTTCGATGAGGGGAATGTCTGAGTCGTTTGGCGGCTCATTGGTGCTGAAGTACGGAGTGAAGTCGGGACGGGAAGCCATCCGGGAATCGTTGGAGATCGAAGGGCCGATGTGGTGGTGGCAGGAGGCAAGTTTGGAAACGTCACGCGGTTCGCATGATCATATCATGGAGGATTTTCACATGACCATATATGTATTCGGAAATACTTATCGACACTTATCTTTTATTCCAATCCGAAAAAATCCTCATGGAAAAATTCGGCCCGCTTCGCGAGCACCAGCGGCAATGCCGCACGTATACTGGCCTCCACCGCTGCATTCGCAGTTCCATGCATTACGAGCCGCAGCCTATCGACACGCGCGAGTGGTGGCGCATCCAAAGACGCAAACACGCTCGAAAGCCGCTCGTTTCCGAGTTGCGGAGTCGAACCGTCGATAGTATCCATCAGGGCCACGCCGAGTGTAAGATCACTCAGCGGGGATTGCACCTGGAGCAGAAGGCGGCGGAGAAACGGAGAAACTCCGACAAGGTACGACCATGGTTCCTGATTGTTTCGCGCATAGCAGAGACCAAAGTCGATCTCTAACGCGCGCAGAGACGTTGAATTAGAGAGGTCTACGTCCAGAGTACCTAATTTGTCTATTCGGAGGGATGAGTTCTGAGCGGCATGGGCGACGACACGAACCTAGGTCGGCGTTTGATGTTTTCAGAATGAGGCCTTCGAGTCTTTCTCCGAGAGAGCGCAAGTATTTAGGCATCGTAGTCAGATCGGCACCCGGCTCCGACGTTAGCGGCCACAAGAGGCGACGCGGACGAAGGATGGAGAGGATATCATCGAAAGGCTCTTCAGGGTGCCATTCGACTTCGAGGAAATCGAGATGCAAGGGTGGTCTGGCGGGGTCTGCAACAGGTCCTGAGAACCATCTGAGTCGGCGGAGCGTAAGGTTACGCAAAGCCGGAAAATTCCCCAGCGACATGAGAATGTCAGATTGCGCATTAAAAATGCAGAAGTAGAGGCCGAGAGTGTGGACGGCAGGCAACGAAGGTATGTCCCCCAGCAACATCCCACATATCTTCAGAGTGGAGAGCACGGTGATGAAACGCGGCAGATATGACCGAAGGGGAGGTACCACGTCGGGCTGGGGATGGACGAGGTGAAGTTTCCGTATAGTGCGCAACAGAGTGCAGTGAGGGTTGTCCAGCAGCTCCTGGAGATTGTCCCGTTCGCCAAAGGCGACTGGGAGTGTGAGGTGATTGCGTGCAAGATAGAGCCACTCCTGGGACACCAGGGCAGCAGGAAGCAATTGAGCATCGTCCAGATGGGAGAGAATGCCGTCGACCAGCTCGGTCGCAAGCTCGAGCATGGTGGTAGTCGGTAACAACCATCGATGAGAGTCATGCGACAGTCGAGCCGCGTCGCACCTCCATGGAGCTGCCCACCGGACATGTGCTTCAAGTTTGGCCATCACAAGAATTCAAGTTCGGGCGGGCTCGAAGCATTCATCTATGACCGGGAATCCATTTTCGGAGGCTTTTTCGAGTGAATGATTTGACACGAGGAAGTGCAGGAGAGGCAAAGAAAGACTCGAAAATTTCGTAAGTCCCTAACTTACCGCCGCATCAAATTGGGACGGAATCAGGTCGGAAAGTGAGATTGATACCGTACGGCTCGTTATCGCGGCACTGCGCAAGGGGCTGGAGGTGGAGACCTTGGAGCTCGAAATAATCACGTTCAGCAACGCCAGCCGGGAGAAACTGGGAGGAGAAGGAGAAGATGCATTTTTGCGACCATGACGCAGAAGGTAAGCATCGTGTTTGGCACTGTTTGGCAGCAGCCCTTGATTCTAACAATGCCGTGCCAGTATCAGTCACGGTGGCACGTCTCTGCTTTCTGTCGTTTACCATCCACGGCTAGCGCTCCTACGCGCGTGCGCTATCGCTCGAGATAGACAGTCAATTTCCCCGCTTCACTCCTTCCAACCTTGACTAGGTCCTTGACGTCAGTCTGTTACACACTTACAGTCGCTCCCTTGAAGTCCCTTCGAGTCGTAGCTTCGACGGCCTTCGTTCCCATTGACGCAAATACGTGCGTCGTCCTCCTCCACTGCACCACTCAATCGCACATCCGAAACCTTTCCGGACACGAGAACTCCCAGCGACGACATCCGAATCCTTTCCGGATACGAGAACGCTATGACGTGAAACCCATCTTGCTCGAAGGCGACGGGTGTCCACTAGGTAAGTCTCTGTGTTCAGTCCTTCGACGCTGCAGATGGCTAATCGACGCCCAGAGAGACGCGAAATACAGCGCGCTCACCGCACGGCGGCAAATCCAGGACGAGCATGGTGTGCCGTTGAAGTCAACATCGCAGCCATCCAATTCAGACGCTGCTCCATAAGCAATGATATTACTCAGACATGGCTTATCCACTATAAAACTAAACAACCGTACATCGATCGACTCCCCACCATGTTTACCAACCCCAACCCAGTATTTTCCTTCAACACGACGGCGGAAGAAGTCGCGGAAGCGTTTGCAGATGCGATTCGGGGAAAGAACGGTATGACCCCTTCCAATCCTCTGTGCTTGCCCTCGCCGCTAAGAGATACCTCTAGTGCTAATTACCGGGACGTCGCTCAACGGTGTTGGGTACGAGGCGGCGCGCGTTATTGCAAAATACGCAAACCTCGTCATTATCACTGGATATAACGATGAACGGTGAGTCGGACCAGTGGCTTCTTGAACCTCTCTTACATTGGTCCTACAGATTGAAACGCTCTGAAGACGAGATCAAAAAATCCATCCCCACCGCAAACATTCGCCGCCTCACCCTCAACTTATCCTCGCAGGCAGCGGTGCGCAAAGCGGCGGCAGAGGTGAACGCCTATCCCGAGCCACTACACGTCCGTATCCCACTTCCTCGCACCCATTACACCTCTCTTATCGTCGTCCCAGGTGCTCGTGCACAACGCGGCAGCGAACACCGTTCTCGCGGAACGCACCCCAGACCTCAACGTCGACATCCAGTGGGCGACGAACCATTTTGGGCCGTTCCTCCTCACGAAACTCCTCCTCCCGAAGCTCTACGCTGCCGCGTCGACGACCTACACCCCTCGCGTGGTGTATGTCTCTGCCAAGGGCCACCAATTCGGCGGCGGCGTCGACCTGGATAATTTCGGACGCCCAGATCCCAGCGCCGAAGGGTACAGCGGGTTCAACGTGTATTTCGCCACCAAGAGCGCGAATATCATGATCGCGAGTGAGTTGGCACGGAGGGCGGGAGGGAAGATCAATGCGTATAGTCTGCATCCCGGCGGTGAGTTTACTTGGCTTTTCCTCTGTCCGCGTTTCTGACTCCAGATCAGTTGTATATACGAACGTGTTCATGCGAATGAAGGAGACCAACTCGTTCCCACCCGAACTCAGCTCCATCGGGATCATCAACGAGGAGGGAGATCCCGTGTCGGACAAATTTCCTTGGAAGTCGATCGAGCAGGGTGCAGCGACGTACGCCCAACTCATCTCTAACTTGAGTACTTGAAGCGCTAATTCGTTCTACGTAGAACCGTTGCGGCGGCCTTCGACCCGCGCTTAAACAGCTCACCCGGTGCATACCTGGACGATTCTAAAGTTGCGATGGAGGAGGTTGCCCCGCATACGGCCGATTCGGTGCTGCTTTTGTTTGATTTGGTCGATCTGGTACTCATTATTGTTTTTAAAGGCGAAAGCGGCGAGATTGTGGACCTTGACAGAGGAGATGATTGGGGAGAAGTTGACATTCTAACAAGCACCACATGTAGGTAGTTCGAAGATATGAAAGTCGATAGCAAGAAAACAATTACTCGACAACGCTAAGCGGGAGCTCCTTCAGACGCCGCACAATATTATCCCCACGAGCCTCCCAGCTGTCCTTCCCAACAACCACCCTCACGTACTCCAGCCCCGTACGCAGCTCTCCCCTCGGCTTGCAACGAGACTGTAGCATCGCCTGCATGAGCTTCCCGTCGCTCTGCAGCTTCATTCCCTCATCCAATCTGATTGTCAGTTCGCGTAGTCGGGGTACAATGACCACAGGGGTGACGGAGTCCGAGTCGTCGCCGTCGGCCCCGGATGCTTCATATTCCAGGTTGCGAACGATGTTGGCCTGGTCGTCATCTCCCAGGTTATGGAGCGATATCCGCCAGATATCCGGGCATCTCTCTAGGAGACGCACGATAGTGTTTCCGGTGTCCCACACATCTCCCACCTCGAGACTTTCTAGGCTGAACTCGGAGCGGGCTTGGAAGTTGAGTATCTCGTCCCATGCAACGGTGTTCAGGCTGAGGTGGCGCAGTGCCGGGGTAGTGAGGAAGACTAGAACATCCAGGGATTCCGGCCTCGGGACAGCGAGTGTATGTAGAAAAGGTAACAAGCATTTCGGAGCCGTCTCGACCGTCAGAGGTGTCGGTGCGTCCGAGTCGTAGTCAACCCAAAGGTCGGCGTCGAGGGTGAGTTCCTCCAGATTGGTGCAACAGGTAAAGAGTTCGACCACTTCCTCAACATAACAGTTGGTTGAGATAGTCAACCTCGTGAGTTGCAGCCATTCGAAGTCCGGGGAGAAGAGACGGAGACTATCAGGAATACTCCCGACTCGGAGCGCCGAATCAAGGGCAAGCGAATGGAGAGCCGGAGAGTTTCGAAAGAAGCACAAAACCTCCACGAGGTGAACCTCGTGCGATTTGTCCAGATCCATTGTTATCGCCCTAAGCGCAGGGAATCCTGGTCCGAGAACGCGGTTTTCTACGGAGAGGCCGTGATGGTCTGGGATGGTACGTTGACGTAGCATCTCTCGCAGGTGGTCTGTCAGACACCGAAGAGCCAGGGTGCTCAGTCTGATGCAAAAGTCGTCAAGCCGAGTGAGCGCCATCAAGATGTTCATGTTATCCCTGCGGCGGACGCCGTCACTAGAATGCACCGTGACCTGTAGCCTGCCAGTGGGTACCTGCGACCGTCGAAGGATGATTTTGAGTGCGTCGAGATCGGATGGGAGTCCCGGAGACCGGAAAGATATACGCTCCCAGAGCCGAGGTGTACCAATCGCGATGGAGCGCCAGTGGGCACAGACGTGCGTCAAAAGTAGCGGACACCGCGATGAGTCGAGAGTGAGGTAGAGTACAGTATCCTCCTCGCTTACCTCCTCGTCGACGCACCGACCAAATATCTCCAGCAGCACGTCTTCCGGCATGCGCCGAATAGGCGCAATTGCAGCGACGAGGATCTCCATTTCCCGTGAGTTTTGTTCGAAAGCCAGTTTCGCAGCCATGTATTCCGCTTTGATTCTTGAATGCTGCAAGCGCCGTTGAGCGAGTAGATCCCGAAAAGTCGCGTCTTGGACGGCCGAGAAGCGCACATTGCAGCGAAGGTCGTTGACGCTGGGTAGAGACATCCAAACTATGACATGAGGTTAGACGGATGAGTGTCGAGAAGATATTTGAAGACCAGTGTGGCCGAGAGCGGATGACGGTTTCTGTGGAAGAGAGAGGCTGAGGTTGGGGAGTGATGACGGTTTCTGCCAAGAAGGAATGATGCCATCATTTATTCAACAGGCCACGTACTTGCTCGACTGTTATGTCGGTTATGCCGGTAGCTGGTTGCGGGGTTAGCTGATGGGCAGACGCCCGCAGTCGTTACGCGTTTGTCTCGCCTACCACGACGTATGTACTAGGAGCCCAAACACGACTACTTTCTCTGGTCGACGTCTCGGATCGCAGCCAGCATTAGAGCGATATTGCTAACACGACTTTCAGTCTGCAACATAACGTTCACCATCAATTTCAACGAATAATGTACAGATTCCATTCGTTGTTTCCCTCGAGTACATATATCTATGTATAACGCGGGACAATCTCCTGCGCAATGAACTCCTCGATCGAGCCAAACTTGACTCCGAGTGCGACGAGTTTAGGATTCGGAACGGGTACGTCGGCGTATAGACCGAATTTCGCTTGGAAAAGATACTGTAGGGTTGCGGTTAGTTGAATACTAATAGCGGCAGAGAATACTGGGACGCACCATCTCATCGATCTCCGTCAGTCCAGCGCTGGGAAGGGATACGAAAGAGACTTCCTGCTTGATAGCTTTGGCGATCGCCGCAGCGAGCCCACCGTACGTGAACTGCAAGCTGACGACAGGGAACAGTTCTCCCAGTACACCAACCTCCTTCCCTTTCTCGGTGTTGTAGTTCTTCGCCAGCGCCAAGGCCGCCTGACCCAAATCGTGCTGCACCCACGTCGCGCGCTGCGTGTCCTCCGCGCCGTAATGCGGGATCGTGATGTTGTACCCGACGCTGGGGTCGGATTTGGATTTGGCGAGGGAGCCGTGATTCCAGAAGTTCTCGGCGAACCAGCCTGTTAGAATCACGGAGTACGGGACGCCGGAGGCGGCGAGGTAGTCGTCGATGAGGGCCTTGTCTGCGGGGAGTTTGAGTTGCGTTGGCACCTGTTCGAGACTGAACAACTCACTGTCGCAATGGTAGACGTGCGTGTACAGCCCGTTGGACGCCTTGTTGATATCAGGGAGGGAGCTGCGAACGAAATTAGCGCGACTGTGTATCTATAGGAATAAACTCGAAGCCACCTCCATAGGAAATACTTGACGCCCTCGTCCTTCGCCGCATCAACAAGGTTCTTACCCTGCGTGATCTCCCCCGCGCCTTTCGGATCCGCAGGGAACACAGTAGGGTCCCAGAAATTCGTGACCTGCACAAAGGACATCAGTTGTGAAGCAATGCGCCTCGTTGGCAGGCAGAGAACGCACCCCGAAAACGATCTCACTGCCGCGAACCGCCTTCTTCAGCGACTCCTTATCGAACAAATCCGCCACGACGACCTCTATTCCTCGCGCGATGAGTGCCTTGCTTTTTTCCGAGTCCAGGCTGCGAGAGATGGCGCGCGGGGTGAACGTCCCGTCCGCGAGCACGGATTCCAGGATGGACGAGCCTGCTCCCGTTAGTTCAACAGCGCACAGTAGAGTAAGCCCACGCACCCTGCGCTCCGGTGGCGCCGACGATGGTAAAGATACGCGGGGACATTGCAGTTGGTTGGGATTTGAGGTCGTTCGTTGGGCCTTTATATAGCCCTCCAGAATGAGCAAATCGATGCGTGGGGTGGGGTGATCAGCGCGTGACAGGCGGTGTTCCGTCGTGTCAAAACTCGGTCACAGGGGGTAAACAGCCAGGCGGATACCCGCTTGATCAACTTCTTACTGGGTTTCTGACTAATTCCTGACTCACGGAAAAAACGTACAGTTTCCCACTGCCCGGATTCTGCGTAAACTCACTGAGCATTTGAATAATTGCGGTAAATTAGCTAGATTGAGACGGATATTAATGATTGTTTAATTACCTCAACCGTGCCTTGTACGAGCGTCCGTTGTACTGTATACACCATGTCCGTCAACCCACAAAACGTCACCTCAGCCCCCCAGCATCTGAATTGCCTTCCACGGGATCCAGTCCCCACAGCTCCGCCCACTCCCCCAACGCCGCCAGATAATAACAATCATTCTGGTCATCCGTCATCACGCGTTTCGCCATTTCCATCCCCCTGAGCTGGATCAACCGCGCCTCGTCCGGGTTCGCCTCGGCCCATCGGAGCTTCTCGACGAGATCTGAGAGGTCCGGGAGGACGGGCAGGTAGTGCTCGTAGGGACGCAGCCACTCGGAGTGGAATTCTTCGAAGATCGTTGACTTCAAGTTGGGTGAGGGAGTGAGCATGCGTGTTATAATAAAGTTGGCCAGCAAAAAGACGTGGAAGAAACGCACCTTGAAAACCAACGCCCCGCTCCTCAACAAACTCAAAAAGCGTCCACTGAACGTCGTTCCATCCACATCCATCGCATACTTGAACGCATACACCTCCTCCCTCGCCGCCCCGACTCCGGTGATCCCGTACTCCTGCATGATGGCATCCCGGTCGCAGCCATTCTCGGGAAGACACAGCGTTTCCGCAAAGGTCGTGATCTCGGCGTTGATGAGGTCTGGGTGTTCGAGGGCGAGAGATGCGAGGCGGAAACGCGGGAAGGAGTGGTAGTTGGAGTAGTTTGTGGAGGGGGAGACGACGATCATGCCGCCGTTGGACATCCCGCGCCAGTCTGGGTGGTGGTGGTGGTGGTGGTTAGACGAAGTGGATGGATTGCTGGGGAAGAACGTGAACGTACACAGTTGGTTGAATTTTTTCTCCCATGGAACGTCCTCCGGGTAGCTAAAGTGTGGTGCCCACCACGAGCGGTCGTAATAGTACTATATATCTCAATCAGTATATCAAAGTTTGAGATACAAAAATCTAACCTCCGTCGGAAATAGCATATCAGAAAAACACGGCGATCCGGATAGCTTCGCCATGCTCAGCATTGGGTACAAATCCGTCGTGAAGCCAGGCTTGGCCGGCGACAGAAGGACTGCGGGCGGAATAAGACAACGAGAGGAGATCGGGCGCGAGATTCGAATACGTACAGCCACTGACGGGGTTTGCACTCTCTAGCAGTCCGCCATCGTCCGCTGGTACAGCGCCGCACCCGCTCCGGCCAGCAAACCAGTCCTCCGTGGGCTTCCCCGGCGGTGGGGAGAATGTGAAGGGCTTCTCGTCGGAGGGCGGGGAGAGAGCTGCCTCGCGCGAGGTGGGTTTCCGTAGGTCAAAGACGACACGCGGCTCGTCTCGCCCGTTGACGAGAAACGTCATGTTCGGGAGGTGGGCGGAGAACTATATGCGATTAGCTTGTACGAACTCGGGAGACAAATCGGAGGCACACATGCTGGATGGTAGTCGGCCAGTAAAAGTCGTATGCAGTACCGCCTGCTAGAGAAACCTCCCCATTCCTCAGCTCCACGCGACTAATGTCCACACCATTCAAGCCATCCAGCTATCCCTAACTATGAGTGCCCAAGTTCCGTGCACAGAGCGCAAGAAACACACCTTACTCGCAGCTCTCTCCACCCTGCTGCGAAACCACCCCGGCTGTACCCTCTCCAGTTCATGAAACGCCTTGAAATCGCGATGGACCCGGTCATACTCGTCGATGAGACATGCCCTCTCCTTTGCGAACTCGAAGAACGCTGGGAAAGCACGGGGCGGAGGGCGTCCAGTGCGGAGTGTGTATCTCGCCGACGCCTGTGCGAGTGTCGTCGACTGGCGGGCGAAGAGGGCGTCGACATGGGCACGTGCGATATCGGGGAGGGTTGACTCGGATGGATGCGAAGAGAACATGGGTCCGAGTACGAGGGTGCCGAGGGCGATCCCGAGCATTGCTGCGCCACCGAGAGAGACGAGGAAGAGCGCTACGACCACGCCTGCGCGGCCAGGCTCAGTATAGCTTTTCCACAGGCGCGGATTGTTTCTGCGCATGCCGCCCTTGGCACCGACAGGAAGAAGCGGGACGGAATCCTCGACGTCGCCGTCTTCCACGTCGTCGTACACATCTGATGCACGAGTAGTAGGCCTGCCCGGCAAAAGAGAGCGAAAGGTCTTGAAGACTTTGTGCATCACCGAGAAGAGAGGAATACGGGCATAGCTCGGGGAGGGGAGTGAAAATATCAATCGGCGCCGTACTCAGTGCCTATGTATATGCTGAGCGCTGATCCATCATCCCGCACGGTACCCTTTACGGATGGCATTCAGTTATCGGCGAATTAACACCGCCCGACAGAGGATCGGTCTTGGATACGCGTTACTGTACATGTATAGCGTTAACCAGTTAGGCAATGAGCGTCGCGACGGCTTACCGGTAAGGAAACTTGCTTGAGCTCGAGGGTAGCATCGTATACCTAGCGAGGCAGTGTAGAGACACGTGTGTTTAGAGCCTTGGCCTGGGCCATTGGCGATCTGTGCGAGACCGTGCCGTGTATGATCTTTCTTCCTTTCCGCAGTCCGCAGTCGTTCGGATGATCAAGACATGTCTTCGAGTTGCCACTTTTTCTGGCGAGATGATTCTCCAAGATGAACCAGAATGAGCTGGCGCCGAGATGCGATGAATCGGATGATGGCGGGAGGAAACAAGAGGCCTTCGTCACGGCGTCACGCAATAACAAGGGGACTAAGTAATTCTTTTATTTTTTTTGTTTTTTCTTTCTTTTGGCTCTACGTACTTCAAGTTTCAACGTTCAACGAGGCTGAATAGGCATATCCAGTCCCAACCAAGGTTCGAGACAAAAAGTACCAAACTTCCGATTTCACTTTCTCAGTGCCCGAACTGCAAGAATTATTCTTCAAGTAATCACCACGGCACACTGCTACTATGAAGGGACATGCATGAGAGAGGCAACTATAATCTGTCCCACGGAGAATGAAGCAAAGCTCTTCACCTCGCGACCGACTCCCAATTCAAACACTTCCTTACCAGCCGGAAGGGACTACATGGGCGACGTTGAAGTTTGATAAATATGTAATCGACCTGCGAGGTTCAAATTCCCCATAAGGTTAAAATAAAAGGGGATGCGGGCGGACTGCGACGACATACCTCACTACCAGCCGGACTATTCACACCGTCGTAGTCATCTCCGCAGCCCCACGTCGTCTTTGCCAGTTCCCGCCCAATGCGACTCTGGGCCGGTTTCGTTTTCGTTTTCGCATTTCGATTCGCCATGGCAGAAACACCGATTCAACGCACGCACGGCTGCGAGCACAACGACACTGCACACAAAGGTGATCTTGAGCGTGAGGAGGACGGGGAAGGTGATGTGCGCTAGGTGCAGGGCGGCGATGACGAGGTGCGCGGAGACGACGAAGCACAGCAGGAGGTCGCCGAGGAGAGGGACGAAGACGAAGACGTCGGGTTTGTTTGTTGGGCCCGGGTCACGGTGGGCGATGGCCGTCGGCAGCTCGAGCTGGAGTTTCATGGGGGTGCGAGACATGCTGGCGATGAGGGCGACGTCGAAGCCACACGTTTGGAGACAGATTATGAGGGTGGGGCTATGGTGGACGGGTGGAGCGTCACAAACGTGCATAGGCCGGCTTGGCAGTGGCTGTGAGATGCGGAGATTAAGCCCATATATATATATACTGTTATATATATACTACTCCATATTAGAATCACACGTCAGATTTGCTTCTCTCTCTCTCCGTCGGCGTACAAGAATACAAAGTTGATACACGCGCTCATCATGTCACTAACTAATGCTCGATGTACACGTCCGTTTCAATACACACATTAAGTAGACAAACGTTTAATGTTGCCTTGCCGAATCGAGAACTGCGAGTGTGTTGCGATACTCCTTCTCTTAATAGCGTCTCTCGCATCACACCTTATCAGACCTGTCATTCTAAACAGAATTCTTTCTCTCACACAGCACAAATCTAAGCAAATTTCCCTGCTTCCACCACGACGACATCGGGGCGACATCCCTGCTTCCATCTGCTCATTTGCAGCCACAGACTCCAGCTATCCGTCCCAAAATCCTCCAAGTTGTGCGACTATTCTGACGTGACACGAGGTTCTTTTTCTCATGCCATCGGTTGCCGTCGGCCTAGCCGTTTCGAGCTGTCTTCTGCCGCCCTCACTCCACCTTTGTGTCGTTCCTCTCGCCCTCATCCCACATTTTGTTTCATGCCTCTCGCGCTTCAATCTCACGCAAGCGACGCAAGCTCCACCTACAAAAGTCAAACGAGTGCTCGCATCAAGCTTTCGAGTCAAGAGCTTCAAGCTCAAGCCATTTCGCAGGCTCGCTAGCAAGCTTTTTCAACACCGTGGGCCAGCGCGCACGGACAGGGACGGGCGAGGCGGGGAGCGTCAGATTGACTTGAGATGGAGCGGACTCCGAGATGTGCAGGGTTCCATAGGTGCGTCGGCGCCTCCCGGGTGTTGCCACTACTCATGCATCCATTCCGTTCCAACATCGGTGCGTCTTTCCGACCTTCTCAACCTCCACAATAACACTTCTCGCAGATTCGCACTGGGCTGCAAGCCTGTGAATCCTTCTCAAGTTCGCGTCCGTCCCACTCAACTCATCTGATACGCAAAACACCCAGCCGACGAGAGCAATGAGTGGTCCGGTCAAGGACCAGCCTGAGCGGGAATATTACCGCTACAGCTCCTTAGGTGCGTGTTCCCACTGCACGCGACGATGTCAAGCTCATCATATCGCTGGATGAAACAGACTGGACTGGACTCAAACGTCATCAATTCTTGCTGCGTCCTATCAACCACTTGGCTATCCCTCAGCCCACAGAACTCCTCCATCACCGTCACCATCCCGCTTTACAAGAGCGCAACACCGAGACGGGCAGTGGGAGCGCCAGGTGGAGGAGACGATGCGGTTCGAACAGGCATGCAGCATTCCCGGTGCGTGTTCTATCCTGGCGGAACTCACTCACTCACATCCCAAGACCTAGAGGGGGCTCTCGTGTGCATCAGGCTCGACTTTCAGCCGCATTGCAGGGCGTATGACCTCCGATTCGACGTTGTCACGGTCTGGATCCGCCATTCCACTGCTCAAGAGCCGCCGCCGAGGTTCACGCCATGTCCATGATGCTGGGCCCAAAGCATGTAGTGAGTGGATGGAGGTCTGAGCCTCGAGCCGCGACTGACGAGTATCACACTCCCGCCTCTTTCAAAGAACAACACCGACGCCGATCATCACCACGCACGCCAGAAACGAGGGGCAACGCACGGGTAGGGAGACGCCACAGCCTCGATTTCAAGGTGCGTGCTGTATCTTTTTCTTCGTAAATGTTCTGCTCAATCGTTCCCTCCCGGCTACAGCATGGTCCGAAAAAATCCCGATTTCACTCGAATCGACGACAGTATAGCAACAGTGTCGTACGAACTTTCCGTGTCCTACAGCCTCCACGAAGCTGGCATTTCCCCGGGCAGTCCATCGCCAAACGCGCGAGTACGCATCCTCGCGATTGATAGCTGATGGTTTGCAGTTGGCAACAGACGCGTGCCTCTCCTGTGCGGGCCCATTTGCACCTATGTAGTTCTGTAAAGATTGCAGTAATGAATTCATAAGTCTCGCAGAACAAGCGAACCGGTGCCTGACTGCGAAGTCAGAACGAGATCTGGAATGCGCAGTTTGACGTGCGAGGAAACGATATGCACTTGGAATATCTTCGTCGGCCGTGTGCCAAGTCTCCCGAGTGCATGTGCATGTTCGCCGAACAACATTTACAACATCTTCAGCGACCTGCGTGGCCATTCAGATAGTGGCGCGGAGGGATACGCCGACGCAAGCAGTTTCGTTTGAGGGATGGACAGAGTCAATGCGAAGGGCGAGAGAACATGTAGGCAGTTGAACAAAATTGAATAGAGAAATGGATTCAAGTGATGTCCTTAGCCTGCAGCGTCGGCGTAGGCATCCCTTGTGCCCAGTAATGTCATAGAACCTGAATTGTGATGCTGCACGAGTTTTTTAGGGCTGGCGGTGCCGGAGAAGGGCCTAGTCGTCGGCGGCGCTATCCAGAGCGGTGAGAAGCGAGGATGGGCAGCTACATAGGCAGCGCCGGCAATCCCGAAGACGCGGCAGCTTGAGAGAGCACCGCATCGAGTTGGTTGGAGCCAAGGTAGTTACTATCCCGTTCCCGGTCTCCAAGGAAGAGATAGGAGCAGTTTTACGCGTGCTCAGGCATGCGGGAGGTCCAACCATTACGTGGTTCGCGTCGAGAAACAGAGAGCGAACATAGAAAGCAAAGTCAAGTTGTTATTCTATGTGACTTGATGTCACAAGTATGTAATCTAATCGTAGGTACAGTAAAGTAAATGCGAGTTCAAATAGCATGCGCTTTGTTATATATATACCTCTCACATGAATGCACTGACGCGCGCGTGCCCGCGCTGGCGTCGTACAGACACAGTCAGCACCTTAACATTGTCAGCAAGACCTACACATCGCACGGCTACACGCACCAGCGAATCCAGCCACCGGCGACCAAGGACGGACGTCCAGATGGACGTGAGAGCCAAGCCACGCTCACGTGTGACACCGGTGATCAAACGCGGTCCGGCTACTTAACGACGACCTCCCCCGGTTTCCCACTTGTCCCTCTCCATGCGGATACCGCTCAATTGGCCTTACCAAGCGTAGGATCGACGCCTCGCGCCTCGCGCTCTATTTACCTTTATTTGGCCGCTTTCTCTCACACTTTCTGCTTGCTCATCCATTATATTGCTCACTCATCCATTTCCCCTCCATTTCTTACCAAACAACGCGTCCCTGACGACGCCTAGAGCCCTTACTCATCCACCCAAGCCAGTGAATCCAAGGAATCTGTGTTTCAACCCACAGATCTTTCCCCATTTTGTCTCTACCTTAAATACAAGCCTGTATCTCATTCAATTCAAGTTCCCTTTCCCCCAGGTCTTCAGTCGAGCTTTCCCCGACTTTAAACTCGTATCGCCTCGCCTCGTATCGCCTCCGTTCGCCTTCGCTCGCCTCGTATCGCCCTCGCCTCCGCTGGCATCGAACCCGCCGCGCTTCCGCTCGTATCGCCATCGTTCCACGCCGTATCGCTCCCGCTCGCGTCGCACATCGACCTCGACACCTCCCTCGACCCTCGCCTCGCATTTGCTCGCCCATTCGACTCCACTCCAGGTTGTCTGCCACGGAACCGGGCTGGTTGAAGACCCGCACTACACCGTCACCCTTTACCTATTTGTTGGGTTTAGCTCGCGCTTAGCCCGACTGTAGGCTCGACAGCACTTTGTGATCTTTTTGGGTAATTTATTGACACTATTTCTTCCTGTTATTTTACACGTCCTCATTGTGCATCCTAGGGCGGAGCAGAGCGCAGCCCTGCCTTGTTTAGATCTAGATAAGATAACCGTGAAGTACGACTACTCAAATCCACTCTTGGTACGCGTACATCCGCCCATCGTCACCCATATTCGGGATACATACCCTATGTCCACACCCGTGGCCATGGCTGTGTGCGTTTGTAGATATTCCAGCTGCTGTAACGTCATATCGAACGCCGTCAAGTTCAAGTCCAAGTCCAAGTCCACTTCGCCATGGCCGTCTGCCAGTGGTGACGGAGTTAAATCTCCCGAGCCCACCTCCGGGACTCGATGCAACTTGAAATCCGACATCGCTGGGGCCAGCCACGACCCATGCGCAAAGTCGTGCACCTGCGAACCGCTGCCAACGACCCGTGTATACCCACCGACAATGTCCAGTTCTTCATCCGTGCGAGGTTCCAACGCCTGCGCCATTTCGGAGACACATCCTGTTGGCCACAGCCGCTGAGAACGGCCACCTATACTCCAGGCGTCAGACCGACTGAAAAGAATCGAAGAAAGATGGGGGAAATGAATGCGCACCATCGCAAGAACAAAATCGGAGAAACCTCCATATTCTTTGTCTGGCACTTGATGATCTCCGACGCAGCGCGATACGCAGCGAGGAATGACGCGGCATAAGAGCTTTGGATCGGACTCGTGCTCTCTCGCAGTGCCTCGACAAAGCTGCTTTTATGGATGAGCATCGTCACTGTTGCAGCCGAGTCAGCTGGGTAGAGGGGGGATACGTGACTCGGAGGACGCACACATTTTGCACACCAGCGGACGACTCATGCGCTGCAGATACGCGCTGACGGCGTGTGGATCCGAGTCCTCCGGCGGTGCATCTGGGTTGGGAATCAGGTATTCCGGGTCGTCGAACGCCGGTACCCAGAGTCGATAGCGCCGAATCCGCTCGTCGAGGTCTAGAATTGCGTCGTAAGAGGGTCGGTCTGCGGTGAGGAAGGCTTCGTGAGTGTGAGTGATGACCTGCAGGCGCGTCAGAAGGAGTAATCCAGGTGCAGTTTCACGGACATCTCGAGTGAGACGCCAGAGCGATGAGCGAACTAGTTATTAGTTGTGTCGTGTGCGGTCAGCCTATGGCGATGCTCACATCCGCATTGTATTCGTACGAACGGCGGTTCTGCATCCTCGTCGTCCGGTGGGAACGGGCAGCTGACGCTCGCGACGAAAAGACCTGTTGGGCGGCCAAGACTCTGGCCCTAAGGTAGCATGAGCATAAGCAAATAGACACAGTGCGAGGTCTCAAACGCACGAATAATGTCGCAAGGCTATAAACTTCCCAGAACAATGCCTGAAGCGGGATATCAACAAGACTCAAACGCATATGATTAGACGAACCTGCCGTCAATGGACATCCACCAGGCTGAATCTAGTATCCGAGTATGTAGATGCACGGTCTGAAGTCAGGAAAGGTGAGTCCAAACCACGCAAAACATTGAATGAAACACACGCAAACCAAGCTGAATGAAATATCAACCATCACCAAAAAGAAAAGAGAAGAAAGCTGCTCACCGTCTGGAGGATATTCAACGCCAACGAGATCATCGACCAAGCGGCGTCCATGGAGAATTGCGGCCCGCTGTGGCCATAGTACGCCGCGATCATCATGAGTGCCTGTACACTGAGAACACCCGGGTTGTCGAAGAGCGACTTGACGGACATTGCAGCGCGTGCCAGCTCGAAGTAGCCCTTCGCCTGATCGCTGAATGGCGGCAGAGCGACGTCCACGAGCGCGCCGAGTGCGAAGATTATATAGGTGACAGCGAGATGTTGCGTCGTTATCGGAATGGTGGGAGCTGGCAAATATACCTCGTGTAACAATTGGGCCGCTTCGTCTTTCATCAGGGGAGAGACATTCCAGCAGCCATTCTGGAAAAAGATCGCACAGAGCGCCAGACCGCGATCTTCGAGTGGGAGATGTTTGTGCAGATATTCGCGGGCTTGAGCGGCATCCCATCGTGGGGACGATTCAGAGTGAATGGTGAATGTGCTAGTGATGGCGGAGAATGGGCAGATGGAGTCGTTAGGCCTTGAGCTAGGGAGGGAATCGCGGTTGTCGAGCTGCATTGAAGCGATTAATTGGGAACGAAAAAATGGAATCGGATTGAACCGTACGGAAAGTAGCGCCTATGGTATTCAGAACGGCGTTGATCGGGATGGAGTTGAATTGAACTCACCTCGGAACACCCCATTGGCCCAAAATACTTTGCATTGCCCTTTTCGTCCACTCTCAGCGAACCCAGCGCTTGCCGCTTCTCCTCAACGACCATGGCAGGCGAGATCGCCACATTGGCACTCAACAGCGCATTCACCGAAGCGCACATGTTTCCCGTTGGCGATTCCTTCATACCCAGCTCCTTGAACGCAGCCTCGAGCTGCCGCACGCGATCACCCATTTTGGACAGCACCTGGGTGAGCTGTGGGACATGCGACAAAACAGAGCTGGGGAAACCATCTTAGACCGAATGTCGAGAATGGGTGGGAACGGTCGACGCTCCGTTTTCCGCGGCCCGCTGAGATTAACATCCCTGTGAGGATTATGCTCAGTGACAGACGAAGACGAGACGTAGAACGCACCGGTAGGACATAGAGTGCTGCATCCTCGACGTACTGCAGCGCCAAAGTCTCCGTTAGCGACCGCGGAATGAAGCTGCGGACGCTTACTACAGGCTCCACAGGGAATGCGCTTATCACATTTGAGTTTTTGCCTTCGGAAACCGAGTCAGCCCGACTAGATATATAGAGGACCCTGCAACCTCCGTCCATACCTGTGGCATTCGGCACAAGATTTCTATGCGCGTTGTGTTGAGGAAGGAAAACGCCGCCAAGGGATCCGCGACGCACCTTTCGCGGGTTGCTCCGAGTCACCTCAAAGTCGTGTGCTCGACGGGTGTGGGTCATGAATGAGCGGGGGGAGGGAGATTTGCAAGAAGGGACGCGTTCGCCGTTATTTATCTCGCCCTAATAAGCGAAGCGCGTTATGGTTGTTGCGTGCGGCAAGGAACGCGTCGACGAAGTGCCAATCCTACATGATGATCAATTCGTCCGACGAGTTGCGGAGAAGAGAAAATGGTTGCTGCTACGTTACCACATTGCCACTTTGTCCTGAGTGGGAGTTATGAAGAGTTAGTGAACGTCGTAGAGAGGGAAACAGCGGAGCACACAGTTACCAAATAAAGTAGCGCGCGACTCGCTCCGTGAGTTCTCGGCTTGAGATCCACACTCGGACCTCGGTTGCCACCTCAACGCTCGCTGATCTTTGCAAGTCCAGATGGGGTTAGTACTTAGCCTGCCTCGATAGTCTTTTAACCGTGGCCTTGGCGACGTGGTCATGGTCGTAGCTGAGCCGTAAAAGTGTGACTCATACTAATTGCATGTGAGCCTTTCCTCTTCTGACTCCAGATCAGTTGTATACTTATACGAACGTGTTCATGCAAATGAAGGAGACCAACTCGGGGAACGTCAACGAGGAGGGAGACCCCGTGTCGGACAAATTTCCTTGGAAGTCGATCGAGCAGGGTGCAGCGACGTACGCCCAACTCATCTCTCCTCGAACTTGGTACTTGAAGTGCTAATTCGGTCTACCTAGAACCGTTGCGGTGGCCTTCGACCCGTGCTTAAACAGCTCACCCGGTGCATACGGGCCAGGATAAACTGCCGCCGCAGGTGCCGCAGCCGCACTGTGCGGCAATGGTGCGGCACCCTTGCGGTAGTTGTGCGGTAGTCGACCTCGGCAGATTTTTTCTGGATGATTCTGAAGTTGTGATGGAGGAGGTTGCCCGGCCTATGGCCGATTCGGTGCTGCTTTTGTTTGATTTGATTTGGTCGATCTGTATGGGTGTATGGTTGAAATAGTGTAACATTATTCCCCGCACCACAGGTTGAGTGTTTTTGACACAAGTTACAGATTTTGCAACACAGATCAGAAGGATGCGACACAGGTTGTCTCACAAGACACAGGTGAAAACATTGGTACATTTTGCAACACAGGTTGAAAGTACACATTAGTTTTGAACGACACAGGTTGTGTCAATGCCCAACACACCCTACGCTCCACCCTGGTAACCAGAATCTTATATCAAAATTGCATTGATTGCCATGATGATCCAACACGGCATCACTCCGGCACCCCAAATAATGACCAGGCTAACATTTGGCGGACATACTACTTACCAGCAATAAAAGGGTAGGCCGTTCTTGACCCTGGACCCAGCAGTGATATGGGCTGAATGCCCAATCATGTGAGCGGAATCATTACAGACTTGATGCATTCGGAGTGACTCTGCCTCAGGTGGATCCAAGAAGTCAAAGCAAAAGTTGCCGAAATGGTTGGATAACGTTTGGATAACCCCGTCAAAATCTCCGGTTGATTACTACATTGTTTCAGTTTTGAAGGCAAGAAGCAATGCATTTGCCTACGGCCTGTCTGATCCTGAGACATTGAAATCAGATGTGCATCAGTTCATCTGTTGGGTGATCAACCTCATTGAGGAGGGCATGGTCAACCTGTGTCAAGGAAAGTGGTGGTGGACTCAACCTGTGTTGCAGCAACCTCCCAACCTGTGTTGCAATTCTGCATTGAACCTGTGTCAGATGAACAGAGAAATCGCGACACAGGTTGAGACCAACCTGTGTTGCAAATCAGCTTCAACCTGTGTAGCTCTCACCGGAATAATGTTACACTATTTCAACCATATGGGTGAAATAGTGGGTCATAATTGAAAATTGACACAACTTAGTGTTTTTTGACCAAAATTGACACAGGTTTCACGTTTTCGGCACAGGTTGGAAGCATTGACGCACAGGTTTGAAAAACTCACCACCACCTTGCTTGAGGCTGAAAATGTGACACAGCTGCAGCAAGTTCATGCATATCTTAAGTCACAGGTTGTAGATTGATAAAACTACTAATACACAGGTTGGGACCATGGCAGAAATTCTACACAGTCACACACATCAGTTCCATCATCAGCCGGTGATTCCCTAACTGCAGGGTTTTGGTATGTCGCCGCAAGAGGTGCTTTGAAAAGCACATTATCACATCTGGGATGAGAATGTAGGCAGAGTAGACTCCTCATCGACACAGAGGTGTAGTCCTTCATTTCTTCTTAGTATTCTACTTGAGTAAAAAGGTGCTATTTCAACTGATGATGAACATCAGATATCATCGGTTGCGATCAGGATGTGACCCTGTCGACTAAAGACTAGTAAAATTGAGATTCAACCTGTGTCAGTCAAAACTTCCGACCTGTGTCGGTTTTTTTCTCTTAATCTACGTAAAAGAAAACGGCACAGGTTGGGCTCAACCTGTGTTGCACACTGTCTGAACCTGTGTCAATTCTCAATAATTATGACCCAGTATTTCAACCATAGATCTGGTACTCATCGTTGTTTTTAAAGGCTAAAGTATGGTTGATATATGGTTGCAATGTTAAGGTCAAATCGGCACAGGTTGAGTGTGTTTTCAACGCAGGTCAGTGAAATTTTGACACAGGTACTGGCGACCTGTGTTTATTCTTTTTGCCTGTGAAAACACAGCTTTATACCCCAAAAATGGACATCAAAGACGAATGATCTGGGTGATGCAATCACTATACCATCGGCGGCTGCCAGCCGGCAGTTATCCTTCTCCTCACCTTTCCAGTGAACTTTGAAGGAAATATCCCCCTTGTGGATCATTGTTTTTACCGAGCTTTCAGTCTCATCCCATCCTCTTTCCTTCCTGCACCATATTTGCCGGTTATCTGGCTCAAGTTTCAGGCTATACTGGTAGGGGTGCCTCCTTAACATACCACACATTTAATGTTGTCCTCCAAGCAAACCAATAGCATCTTGGCTTGCTTTCATCCCGCTGGAACAACTGCACTACCACAATGATGTCAAGAAATGGATCAAATAATCTTGGTCCGCTGGGTTGATGTGATCATCAGCATCACATCTTGACCATTTTCGAAAATGAAGAAAAAAACTGCGAACCTGCGTTGACTGTGTAAACCTGTGCTGAAATCGGGACAAAGTATCCACCCGTGTCGAAAACCTCCAACTTGTGTTAAAACCGCTCAACCTGTGTCATTTTACTCAGAAAAACCCCCACCTGTACATATTGTAATTTTGCAACCATATATCAACCATATGGTTGATATAAGGTTGCAATATTAGGGTTGAATTGACACAGGTTGAGTGTGTTTTCAACACAGGTCAGTGAAATTTTGACACAGGTTTTGGTGACCTGTGTTTATTCCTTTCCCAGTGTGAAAACAACAGGAAATACAAACTGGTCAAATGATCTGTCTGATTCAATCATGATCCCATCAGCGGCAAATAGCCAGCAGTTACCCTTCCGCTCACTGTTGCAATGAACTTTTGAAGGAGATATCCGATATCTCCTTCAAAATCGGATATCTCCTTCAAAAGTTCATTGCAACCCTGTGGCTGAGTTTTTACCGCACTTCTGTCATCCTCATCCTTGCCTGGGCATACTTTCCCAACTGCACCCTATATGTCTCAAGTATCAGGCTATATTGCTTTTTAATAAGCCACACATTCAATACTGGTCCTCTGAGCAAGCCAGTAGCATTTGGCTCGTTGTCATTGCCCTGTAGTTCAACTGAACTACCATAATGATGTTGTATTGTCAAGAAAAGGATCAAATAATCTCGATCCGCTTGATTGATGTGATGATCAGGATCATATCTTGAACAGTTTTGAAAATGCAGAAAAAATCTGAACCTGCACTGACTGTGTCCCCCTGTGCTGAGATTGGGACAAATTATCAACCTGGGTCGGAAACCTCCAACCTGTGTTAAAAACGCTCAACCTGTGTCATTTTACTCAGAAAAACCTTCACCTGTGCATATTTTAATTTTGCAACCATATATCAACCATACAACCATACTAAAGCGGTGAGATTGTGGACACATGATCAAGCACCACATGTAGGTAGTTCGAAAGTACAAAAGTCGATAGCACGAAAACAATTACTCGACAACGCTAAGCGGGGAGCTCCTTCAGACGCCGCAGAATATTCTCCCCACGAGCCTCCCAGCTGTCCTTCCCAACAACCACCCTCACGTACTCAAGCCCCGTACGCAGCTCTCCCCTCGGCGTGCAACGAGACTGTAGCATCGCCTGCATGAGCTTACCGTTGTTCTGCAGCTTCATTCCCTCATCCAATCTGATTGTCAGTTCGCGTAGTCGGGGTACAATGACCGGGGTGACGGAGTCCGAGTCGTCGCCGTCAGCCCCGGATTCTTCATATTCCAGGTTGCGAACGATGTTGGCCTGGTCGTCATCTCCCAGGTCATGGAGCGATATCCGCCAGATATCCGGGCATCTCTCTAGGAGATGCACGATAATGTTTCCGGTGCCCCACACATCTTCCACCTCGAGACTTTCTAGGCTGAACTCGGAGCGGGCTTGGAAGTCGAGTATCTCGTCCCATGCAACGGTGTTCAGGCTGAGGTGGCGCAGTGCCGGGGTAGTGAGGAAGACTAGAACATCCAGGGATTCCGGCTTCGGGACAGCAAGTGTATGCAAAAAAGGTAACAAGCATTTCGGAGCCGTCTCGACCGTCAGAGGTGTCGGTGCGTCCGTGTCATAGTCAAGCCAAAGGTCGGCAGCGAGGGTGAGTTCCTCTAGATTGGTGCAACAGGTAAAAAGGTCGACCACTTCCCCAACATAACAGTTGGTTGAGAGAGTCAACCTCGTGAGTTGCAGCCATTCGAAATCCGGGGAGAAGGAACCCCCACGGAGACGGATACAATCAGGAATACGCCCGAACGGCGAATCATCAAAGGCAAGCGAATGGAGAGCCGGAGAGTTTCGAAAGAAGCACAAAACCTCCACGAGGTGAACATCGTGCGATTTGTCCAGATCCATCGTTATCGCACTGAGCGCAGGGAATGCTGGTCCGAGAACGCGGTCTTCTACGTAGAGGCCGTTATGGTCTGAGATGGTATGTTGACGTAGCATCTCTCGCAGGTGGTCTGTCAGACACCGAAGAACCAGGGTGCTCAGTCTGATGCAAAAGTCGTCGAGCCGAGTGAGCGTCATCAAGATGTTCATTTTATCCCTGCGGCGGACGCCGTCACTAGAATGCACCGTGACCTGTAGCCTGCCAGTGGGTACCCTGCGACCGTCGAAGCATCATTTTGAGTGCGTCCAGATCGGATGGGAGTCCCGGAGACCGGAAGAATATACGCTCCCAGAGCCGAGTGTACCAATCGCGACGGAGTGCCAGTGGGCACAGACGTGCGTCAAAAGTAGTGGACACCGCGATGAGTCGAGAGTGAGGTAGAGCTCGAGATCGTCGCTTGCCTCCTCGTCGATGCACCGGCCAAATATCTCAAGCAGCACGTCTTCCGGCATGCTCCGAATAGGCGCAATTGCAGCGACGAGGATCTCCATTTCCCGTGAGTTTTGTTCGAGAGCCAGTTTCGCAGCCATGTATTCCGCTTCGATTTTTGAATGCTGCAAGCGCCGTTGAGCGAGTAGATCCTGAAAAGTCGCGTCCTGGACGGCCGAGAAGCGCACATTGCAGCGAAGGTCGTTGACGCTGGGTAGAGACATCCAAACTATGTCATGAGGTTAGACGGATGAGTCTCGAGAAGATATTTGAAGACCAGTGTGGCCGAGAGCGGATGACGGTTTCTGTTGGAAGAGAGAGGCTGAGGTTTCGGGAGATGACGGTTTCTGCCAAGAAGGAATGATGCCATCATTCATTCAACATTTTTTTTCTTTTGGTTCTACAGGCCGCGCACTCGCTCGACTTTCAATCTAACGCATAACGTTCACCATTCAACAGCTTTCTGTCGTTCCTCCAAGCACTTCTCATCGCTTGCGGCCGCAATAGTTTTGCAAAATTCTGAAAATGGCACTCGCTCATGGCACTTTCCGTCCTCGCTCCCGAGAAGAGCTCCAGAACGCGACGTTCGACGTATTGGTGGGTGCCAACCTGAATGACATTGAGGTGATCTAAAATTCCCGCGTTTTCGGAGTATTTTCCAAGAAAAGTCCGCCGGGGAGTGGTACCCGGCGCCGCACATCCGAGGGACGTTCATCGTCCTCATCGGCCGAGGTGCGTTTTCCGCTTCAGGTAAACTAAAGGCAAGCACACTAGTTCTCGAGAAAGTCCCCCAAGCTTTACCCCGACGGCTTACCGGCCAAGTATGCGCATGTACTTAGTTGCTGCCCGTTGATTGGCGACTTGCGAGAGACGCAATGTGCGATGTCGTCGGTGTATTTTCCCGTGTATGTACGATGCATGCGAAGAATTCCATAGTCAGAAGACACGGTGGCGAGACGTTGAGCGGTAAACCGAGTGGATTCAGCAAGGCTTACACTCTATGTGCTCCGATGTCTGGTCAAGAAAGAGAAGCCATACTTATATTCCCGGTGAAACGCGGCCACTGACAGCAAAGGTGAAAGCAGAGAGACATCCACCAACACCAAACACTATCAATCCAGCGCGCGCGAGGCCAGGGCTCCACGGAAGGTATATCCGTGCTGCAATCTGGCTCAACGTTGTCGAAGGGAAACCGAGCGCTAGCGCGAGTATCGGAATAGAAAACCAATGTATTGGCACGGCCAGCGCGCCTCCAACCATGCCTATAGTGTCCAGAATACCCCTCCATCGTCCTTCCTTCCACCATCGTCGTCGTATCCACCTCTCGTCAATCCCAATCCCATAACCAGCTCCCAATCCAATACCAAACCCAACCAAACTCTCCGTCGTCGTCCTCCCAAATCCTACCATCAAGAAAGCGAATGCGAATACGAATGCTTGTGTCAAGATCGCCATCGACAGCGACAGTAATGGTCGAAGTCGTCCAGCCGTGGGTCGCTCCATCGTACGAGGGCGACGTTCCAAGGTTGGTGAGGCGCGTCAGCGCGAAGCGAAGAGTCAAAAGAGCGAAGTTATGGGGTCAAAGGTGGGGTATCATTCTCTCCCGACTACAAATCGCTCGCCCTTATATACCCACAGCTTATGTAGTCATGCCTACGTGTCCTCCACGTCCGCAGTCGGGCTAGAATGCTCTAGAACGTGCTAGACGCGTCTCTACGCTCGTCCTGCTTGCCCTGCTTGCCCTCCGGGATGCACCAAGCCACCGCATCAAAAATCAAGAAATATGTGGCTTTCACGCGTGTTTCACGCGTCCAACGCTTGCCCGCTCATCACCGGTGAGCTATTCAACTGTATATAGTATACCTGGAAGCCGTTCGCCGTCACCGATGGTAGAGAACTCGCCCTCTGTACAATAATCCTGAGCCCACCTAACCAATTGAAAGCGAGCCTCGGAAACGCACCTGGAACCACGCCTCGCTGCTTGTTCTCAATGAAAGTGTCTGCGATATCCCAATACGACGGTCCCTCCGAAATACACTCGTCCCAAGTTTTATAGTCGGTGAACACGACCCGTCGATCGGAGAGCCATAGTGATAACTGGTCGGCTCTGCCCTGGGCAAACGCCGGCGACCCGCTGAGGAAAACCAGACACAAGAGATGCTTGCAGCTACTCAGTATAGCTTGCATCAACTCCCTATTCATCGTCGCTCTGAACGCAAGGTGCGTCAGGCATGGAAGCGTCGATACGAAAGGCACGATGAACTCCTTGACGTCTCCCACTCGGTCGAAAATCTCCAAGTGCGTAAGAAAGCGAAACGCAGGGTCTCGGCCGTCCAGCGAGCTCGGGTTGGGCGACAAGGTAGTGAGACTGAGTGCCAAGCACTGCAGGCGCATACAGCCCAGGATGGTGAGAAGTTCCGGTGCATGTTCGTCGTGGTTGACAACGAGGTGTGTTACTCCTGTGCAGCGGCGAAGCACGGCATAGATCCATTGCACCAGGTCCTGTTCAGAAGGGAGCCCGAGGACGAGACTGCGGACTGCACGGGCGAGGAAGGATGGAGGTTTCTCTGAGACAGCCTGCCAGTTCCGTCGATGAACGGAATCGAAGCGGAGACGCCGGTACAGAAACGGTTCCAGCCTACTCGAAGAATTAGGCGACATTATTACGCAAAATACAAGTGGAATGATACCAGAAATGCACGCGTTGGGCGACGAGAAGGAGTTCGGGGACCTTCTTCGGGAACATCATTGCCGCGATTTCAAAGATAGCCTGCTCCAGTTCGGGAGGAAAGAAAGGGTCGGAGTCTGCAGTCATCACGGAGGGAGAGAAGAGTGAAGCGCCGTGACTAGATCTGCAGATCATCTCATCAGTTCCGAACCGTTTGTCGACATCCTAGCAATCTTTCAGATGGACCACCGGCTACGAATGTTAATTCAGAACTTACGAGCGAGTTAATTTGGCTCAATTCGCCTCATGATTCTGTCTTCAGCCGCCACTACTTAACGATGGTGAAGGTACAAGTATACAGAGAGGCGATCACGTCCATTCTGTTGTCCACTGGCACCCACCATCTGGCCATCGAGATTCTGCGACACTCGAATCATGCACTGCTGCGAGAGAATCGTCTATGCAGGTTATGCAGGCAGGCCGTTGAATCCCCGGAACACGCGCTGTTACGTTGCAACGCGTCAACACACTGGACGCGGAAGTACATACAAGAAATATCTTCCGCCTTGCGCCCCTGCGATCGTATGCAATGCAATTTCACGCGTCGGAAAAGAAAAAAACAAACTAAGTACATAGATATAAGGAAAACGACAAACAAAAAAAGAAAAAAAACTAGGAAGCAGAATAACCCGGAGGCAAGTCCATGAGAAGAGTCCTACTAATGCGGATCCCGCTATCGACATGCACCACGCCAACCGCCGGATCGTCATACGCATACGGGTCGAGCTCGATCCCATCGTACGGCTGGCGGCGATATTGATACCGATATGGATACGCCGTGGTGGGTGTGGCCATGACGAGGCTGCCTTCGGCTTCGGACGTTGCCGACGCCGTGGTCGGGGTGTACGCCCCAGACGCAGACGAGCTAAGGCTTGCCCGGCGCACGCTGAGGCTACCACCATTGTTGTTGTTGGCGAGGGCGTTGGCGAGCAGAGCCCGCACGGCAAGATCCTGTTCCGGCGGGAGGCGCGCGCCGTTTCGCGTCACGGGCGAGTGCCCGTGGGAGGGGGTGGTAGACGCAGAGGCGAGGGCGAATGCGCTGCGGGGGATGTGGATGCGCAGCGAGCTCGAATCGGCGGGGGTTGAGCTTGAGAAATGCGCTTCGGTGCCGGAGGACGAAGACGTGTACGCGTGGCCGTGGCCGTGTCCGTGGCTGCTGGAGAACGCACTGGCACTGGAGTGTTGTTGTCTACTGTGCCCTACGGAGGCCGCCGTCGTCATCGACATTGACTCGCCCGTGCCGGTGGGTGTGCTGGGAGGCTTGGTCTGCGTCGCAGCGATGGTGCGTCCGTGACCGTAGCTGTTATAGCTCAGCTCATTCATCGGCATCGTCATCATCATCGACGGGCCCGCTCTTCCCGCAGCAAGATGACTAGACGCAGGGGACGTCGGCGACAACGGCGAGCGCCCACCAGCAGCCTTGAGGACCATTTCGTGAGGCGGGATCCACGTAGTCGTCGCAGGCTGCTGTTGTACATGTGCCGCCAACGGAGGCGGCTTATAGTCGAGCAGGGCAAACGAGCTGACGGTCCCCGTACTCATAAGCAACGCCCGGCGCTGCCTCCTCCTGCGGCACCAAAGCATCATCACGACCGCGACGAATACGCACAGGATCACCCCGCCCGCGGCGCTGCCTGCAATGACCACGATGTGTGTCGTGGAGAGGCTGGTGTCCGCTTCTTGGGAGGTATCGGATCCGCCGGGGATGGCTGGGATGGAAGGAGTGGGGCCCCCGACTGTGATGTAGAACGGAGGGAGGGAGGTCGCGGGTTGGGCTCCAAGGCTCGCGTCGGGGGCGCTGGGGAATGGCGGGGGAGAGGAGGAGGAGGAGGAAATGGGTGGCTGGCTGGCGGGGGTGCTCGTGCTGGGATCATCAGCGACGGTGGTCGAGGGTAACGCAGTTGTAGTCGTCGGCGGTGGTGGAGGGGGTGGTTTCGTGTCTGTGTTGTCCTGGAACCTACAAAGTCTCCTTAGCTTCGTCAGAAGCAAAGTAACTGCACGCACGTATAGATAGCCCGGTCAAAGATCACCACAGCGGGCGTCGTCCCCGTCGTCTGGATAACAAAGACATGGTCGCCATTCGGTATCGTCGTGTTCTGGTAGACGAGCGTATTGTAGTTGAAGGTACCGCTCCCATCCGACTGGTGCTGGAAGGTGCCGACGTTGACCCCGTCGATGAGAAAGTCGCACAGAACCACGGTCGCGAGACCCTTGTTGGGGGGAAAGTTGGGTACGATCAAGAAGGCGTAGATAGCGGTGCCTGCGACAGAGGTGAGCAAGGAGGACGGAATATATTGACGGTGACGACGCACCACTGAATTTCATGGTAGCGGATATGGATCCGATGGACGCAAGGTACAACGCCGCAGTCCACGTATTGTCGAACGACAAAGCGGGGTCTGGGACGTCCGAACATCCCGCGCAGCTCGTCTGGTTGAACCACACCGTCCCGGGGAGGAACTGCACCGCCTGGCCAGTGACGCTGTCCCCGCGCGTATCATCTATGGTGCGATTTACCGCCGTGCCCTGGACGACGGTGAAGAGGAGGAGGAGGAGGAGTGGGAGGAGCCAAGCTGAAGAAAGAGCGGACGGTATGCCTATGCAACGCATCCTGCTCGGAGGACGGTGCAGGCGACCCGCGGCGAGTTTGCCAGTGATTGGAGGGAGAGACCAAGAGTGTGTGTGTGCCGGGAATAGACGCCCAACTGCGGCATATCTGGCAGATGGGATGTGACGGGTACGCAAGGCGCTGGAGCCTCCGGCAGCTGTCTCGGAATAGCGATGCTGTCTCGAGCCGGAGAAGCGTCGAAGCAAGTTGTCCCTCCGCTTCCAAAACGGCTACAGGCGTCTACTGGAGAGTGTATGGGTGAGGATGAGTTAATCCCAGCACGGCGAAAGAGCGCACTAGGTGTAGGGAGGACGACTCATCAGTCAAGAGCTGCACAACAGGACAGGAATGATTGTTCGAAGGAGAAGAGGCAGGTCAGCCTGTATCATGACAGATCGACGGACGGTGTAGATCATGGAAGAGGCTGAGGAGTCTGAGGCGGTGAAGCCTGAGAGTGTCTATTAGTAGGAAGCCGAAACGGCGAACACGGGCATCGAGCGTACCTGCGACTGCCAGTGGTGGACTGTTTCCTGTCGAGGAGTGGCAGAAAGGTGCCGAGGCGTCCCATCCAATGTCTTGTCAATGAAGAGACACGCAGCCGCTCGAGGAGTGGACGCGACGTGGCGGCCGGGAACAACCCGGAAAGTCAGCCGGTCACAACACGTTGTCACGTTTGATTGCGACGGAAGACGAGAAGAGACACGCTCTGCGTGGCCGTTACGGATAGGCGAGGTAAGCGAGGCATATCCCACTTATCCCCTTGTGCCTACTCGCATACCACCACCACCACCAAAATGACCGAGTGAATCGCGACACTCGCCATGCGTAGGATGGCAAGTCATCGATGGAGCATGCCCCACTGGAAAATGTCCATGCGCGACCATGGTCCCGAGCTCATGAAGCCAGCGGCCTCTTGCAGTGCGACCCCTGATATCATCCCAACTTCCCAAGACCCGCAGCACTTTAGCTGTGGGCACCCAACCATCATAAAGCCCACAGACCGAATCTAATGCCTTGAATCTCTCTCGGCATCTTTACGCCGCGTCAAACAGACTGCAGGCATGCACGAGGAGCCTCGCTCGGAACGTTTCGGATGATACCGACCGTGACTCGGAGACTGCCAGTGGGACATCTCCTGACATCCCCAACCCCTGATTCGGTACTGATTTTAGCCTGCGTCCTGTCCGGGTCGCGAGATGCTGGTGGCATGTTCATCTGACTTCACAACGAGACCGGCTGCACGTATTTCGTAGCATACATGATTTAGGCCCATGTATGTAGGTACGGAGCCCGCCAGTTCCTCATGGGGACTCTTGAGCGGTATTTAACCTTCCTTCCTTCCTTCCAGTAAGGCAAAATGATGGTGAGCAGTCGATTTGGCCGAGGACCCCGGTGACAGCCCCTTGGAACACAGTAAAGAAAAAAAGAAAATGGTACATTTGATAGTTCACATTTTGTTTATAGATTATCGCTCTAGGCATAGCGCGGAGCAACCTCCTGAGTCACAAACTCCTCCAGCGAGCCAAACTTGACTCCCAGCGCGACGAGTTTAGGATTCGGGAGCGGCACATCGTTGTACAGCCCAAACTTGGCTTGGAAAAGGAACTACAGGGTGTCCCGGTCAGTTCATAAAAAATATATATGGAGAGCGCACACACCATCTCATCAAGCTCCGCCATCCCCGCACTCGGGACCGACACAAACTTAACCTCCTGCTTGATAACCCGCGCAATCGTCTCCGCCAATGCAGGGTACTTGAACTCCACGCTGATCACCGGGAACGACCCGCCGAGCACCCCGACCTCGCGGCCCTTGTCGGTATCATAATTGCGCGCCAACGCCAACACGGCCGGGCCCAAGTCGTGCTTGACCCACGTCGCGCGCTGCGTGTCTTCGGGGGTGAAATGCGGGATCGGTATTTCGTACCCGGCCCCGACGCCGCTGGAGGATTTGACGAGGGAGCCAAAGTTCCAGAGGTTCTCGAGGAACCAGCCGGTGTAGACGATGGAGTATGGGACGCCGGATGCGATGAGGTATTCGGTGATGAGTGCTTTGTCTGTCGAAATTTGTGTGTGAGGCAAGTTCGGCAGCAGCTGGTGGGGGGACGTACTGTCGCAATGGTACACCTGCGTGTACAACCCGTTCGACTCTTTAGCGACACCCGGGACGGAGCTATGAACGACATCAATTAAATCGTGCAACTAAAGGGAATCATAAACTAGAATTCGAAGCGCACCTCCACAGGAAATACTTGACGCCCTCCTCCTTGGCCGCATCAACAAGGTTCTTACCCTGCGTGATCTCTCCCGCGCCTTTCGGATCCGCAGGGAATACCGCAGGATCCCAGAAGTTCGTCACCTGCGTATCATGATCAACAATGCGCATGCACAGAAACCCAGGCCCAGGGAAAAACGCACCCCAAAAACGACCTCACTCCCCCTCACCGCCTTCTTCACGGCCTCCTTATCGAACAAATCCGCAACGACGACCTCTACGCCGCGCGCAATGAGCGCCTGGCTGCCCTTGGAGTCGAGGCTGCGCGAGATGGCCCGCGGGGTGAACGTCCCGTCCGCGAGCACGGATTCCAGGACGGACGAACCTGCCAGTAATCAGTAAATCCTCGTTTTAGTCGCCCCCAGAGCTAGAGGTAGAGGTAGAGGTAAAAGCGCAACAACACACCCTGCGACCCGTTGGCGCCGAAGATCGTGAAAATACGAGGGGACATTGTGGTGTGAGATGGAGGAAGGAAGGAGGAAAAGATGAGTTGACTCACCAAGATATTTGACTCACCCAAGATACTAGTTGACAAATCTTGGAGCCCGAAGGGTCAGCAGGCGGATGTCATCTGCATCTGATATGGCGCTGTTTAGATGAGATATGAGGCAACAGAGAAGGGGTGCCACGCACACGGTCGGACATGACGACACCGCCAGTTAGAATATCGAGCGGATCGAAATCCAGGAGTGCAAGAAGATATGTAGCTTCCAGCCATCGTCGGAGGACGTCGGCCATCTCACTGATGCCAGTGGGGCACTAAAATATCCGGAAAGTTACATAACCGGGCTCTCGAAGATCTATGTAGAGCTCCGATTCCGAAGCCAACTGGTTAAGTACTTACCTAGTTACGGGTGAACTTGAAACGCAATCACACACACTGTGATAGAGATGGGCAGGTTCGGTCCGAATAATCGGTTCGAACCCGAACCTGACCGAACTGAACCCAGGTTCGGGGTTCAGGTTCGGGTTGTAGCCGTTTTTGAACTGAACCTTGGGTTCTGGGGGTCCAAAATCCAGGTTCGAACCGAAAAAACGGGTCCGAACCGTCTGAACCGACCGAACTGAACCGAACCTTGAGGTTCAGGTTCAGAAAATTTGGATTTTGAACTGAACCTGGGGTTCGGGGTTCGGGCAAAAAGGGTGAAAAACCGAACTGAACCGGACTTGCCCATCTCTACACACACATACACACACCTGCACTCGGAGATTCAGACACGCTTCATTTAACGGTCTGAAAAACAAGTCAGGCAAGAGAAGGACTGAGGCCTGAGGACGGGACGGGATCTAACCGTTCAGGCCATGAAGGGAGAGTGTAAACCCGGAACTTTTCCCGCGCTGTTGATCAAGGAGTGTATGGCCGAGAAACCCGAGCTATTCGCGTGATGTGACACTCTTCTCCCTTCCTGCGCCGAACTCGTGGATGTTGCTAACTTACACACGCACAGCGTTAGCGCTGTGACTCCCAGGCTATTGGCTATCTGCGGCTTCCAATCTCGATATGAATGTGTTGCCTGACGTAGCAGCGCAAATGACATATTGACAGATTCACTGACAGCATACTTAATCGCTTCCCCTCACCACCACCCACTGCCGTCGAAACATGCGCAGCTCGCAGCTATTCGGCGGGCTCTCGTTCGTCGTCCTCGTCCACGCGATTGTCCAAGAAGGCACCTTCCAGGCTCCGCGTCCAGCTCGCGTTTCCGACGAAGCTTCCTTCACGTCTCGTGCGTCTACCGTCCAAGCTCATTCATTCGCAAAACTCACCCACTAACTCAGGAACCTGGGCCGAAGCCCAATCCCTCGCATCCTCCACCGTCTCCCAGCTCACCCTCGCGGAGAAGATCGGGCTCG
Source organism: Mycena amicta (assembly GCA_029282125.1). Lineage (NCBI taxonomy): Eukaryota > Fungi > Basidiomycota > Agaricomycetes > Agaricales > Mycenaceae > Mycena > Mycena amicta. The sequence continues at coordinate 325,610 of JARIHP010000032.1, read as the reverse complement.
TCACCGGCGTGGGCTCAACAAGCTCTCGCTGCGTCGGAAACGTCTCGCCCGTCACGCGTCTCCAAATCCCGGGATTTTGCTTCAACGACGGGCCTGCCGGGGTCCGCCCCTCCAAGGGCGTGACAGGATTCCCGCCCGGGATCGCTGTTGCCGCGACGTTTAGTCGGAGGCTGATGCTCGCGAGGGGACAGGCGCTTGGAGAGGAGTTTCGCGGAAAGGGAATCAAGTGCGTTTCAGTTTTTTTTTTTTTTGGCCGGTGCTGAGGAGATGAAAGCATGCATCTGGGACCTGCGATGGATCTTGTTAGTATCGGCTGCTGTTCTCTATCCCGTATCATGATCGTTCCGACCTTCGATGTAGATGCGCAACCCAAAGGCCGGGCGTGCATGGGAGAGGTCTGCCTTCATTCCTTTTGTCATGCGTGTGCTAACCATTCAACCAGCTTCGGACCCGACCCATACCTCAACGGCGAAGCCGCCTTCGAAACCATCACCGGCATCCAAAGCGTCGGCGTCATGGCCTGCGCAAAGCACTTTATCGCAAACAACCAAGAACACTGGCGCTATGGGTACATCTCCGAAGTCGACGACCGCACGTTGCATGAGATGTATTATTATCCGTTCTTGCGCAGCATCGAGGTGAGTTTTCCCTTTCTCTTCAAAATAGCCTCACTAATAATATGAACGTAGGCGAATGTTTCTGCTGTGATGTGCGCATACCCGCAATTCAACGGTACCTCGGCATGCCACAACGCGCCGCTCATTGGACCGAACGGGCTATTGCGGAAAGACGGATTTCAAGGTCCGTCGCCCCTCCTCCCTGTGTTTACTTTTTTTGCCAGCGAGTGGAACAGGGTTTATCATCAGCGACTGGGGTGCAACGCACGATAGCGCCGCAACGAACGCAAACGCCGGTTTGGATATAGAGCAGCCGGGAGATTACATAGTTATCGGTGAGTATCTACCTCCCGTTGGTTCTTCATGCAACGTCTAATTGTAAAACCACAGGCGGTGGAACCTTCGCAGGCTTCCTTGGACTCGGCAGCCTCGAGGATGATGTCAATTCGGGCTCTGTTCCGCTCGCGGTGGGTTGCATTGTCTTCGCATCGATGCTAAGCAGGCGAGGTTAACGTGTTGGCGCAGAGGCTGAACCAGATGGTGACCAACATCCTCACGCCGTGGTACCGACTGGGCCAAGACTCGGGCTACCCCGCAGTAAACTTCGACGCACAGCACTCCGACGGGTCCGGTCCGCTCAACCTCAATGTCTCCGTGCGCTCTGCGGCGCATACCGCCCTCGCGCGCGAAATCGCTGCGGATTCCGTGGTACTACTGAAGAACCTGCCGCGGGGACTTCCGCTGAACGCGGCGGCATTCAAGACTGCTGCGATCGTAGGCAAGGACGCGTTGCTCCCCAACTTGAACTGCGGAGACTCGAATCAGTGTGATGATGGGACTATGAGTATTGGGTGCGTTTGCGTTTCTACGTTTTCTTCTGGCTTTGCCATACCATACTTCCGCGTATTTACTTAGATGGGGCTCGGGCTCAAACTCACTCCAATTCACCGTTCCGCCGGTCACGGCGCTCAACCAGACATGGGCTGCAGCCGGTGTGGCGGTGACGATGTCCCTTTCGAATGATCTGATTGCTGGGCCCAAGGCAGCGGCGGGGAAGGATGTGGCTATCGTCTTGGTCAATGCGTGCGTGTAGTTTCTTCTCTTTCTTGAGATTGATTGATATATCAGGAGAAATATTTCAGGATGAGCGGCGAGCTCGGATTCTACCAAGTCGTGGACGGGAACGAAGGTGACCGGAACGACCTCGAGTTGTGGTTCTCCGGCAGCTCCTTGGTACGTTTTTCTCTGCAGAAGCCTAAATAAGCTAATAGAGTGCTACTGCTAGGTCCAAAACGTCGCGGCAGTCTGCAGCAACACGATCGTGGTCGTGCATTCCGTCGGCCCAGTGCACATGCCGTGGGCCACGCATCCCAATATCACGGCAATCGTGTATGCGGGGGCACCGGGCGAGCAAACGGGCCCGGGTTTGGTTGATGTGTTATTTGGCGCGGTGAACCCGAGTGGGCGGCTGCCGTTTAGTATTGCGGATGTGAGTGTTCCTTTCTTTGTTTTCATAAGTGGGCGTTAATTCTTGTGATAGGACGAAGACTCGTATGGGACCACCATCGTCACCAGCCCTGGATTCCCCCTCGGATTCCCCGTCGTTCGTCGAGTCCCCTGCCATTCTTAACCCGTTTCTTTCAACTTGACATCAACAGATCAACTACACCGAACGACTCCTCCTGGACTACCGCTACATGGGCCTTCACAACATCACCCCGCGCTTCGAGTTCGGCTTCGGGCTGTCCTACACAACGTTCACGTACTCCGGACTGAGCATCACTACCTCCGGGACGTCCAAGACCATCACGTTCACCGTGCAGAACAACGGCACGGTAGCGGGGATGGACAAGCCGCAGCTGTACCTCGGCTACCCTGCCGCTGCGGGCGAACCGTCAAAGGTCTTGAGGGGTTTCGAGGAGGTCGGCCCTCTGGCCCCCGGAGCGAGTGCGCAAGTCGTGATGACGGTGAACCAGCGTGAGATGAGGTGCGTTTTGATTTGCCGATGCTCGAGAGGGGGGGTACTGATTGTTGGAACTTTGAAAGTGTTTGGGACACGCCGAGTCAGTCGTGGATTCGGCCGGCGGGGACGTTTGAGGTGTTTGTTGGTGCCTCGATCAGGGATATTAGGCTGACGGGATCGTTCTGAAATGTTATTGGACTGGATAAATCGTTACAAAGGCTTGTTTGGTTGTGTCATGTTATAGCATAGTGGTCTTGCAGATCCATCGTTGAATGTAAAACGTTCCTGTCCAGCCTAGTCCGACTCCTCATCTGACTCTTCCCTCGTGGCTCCAACCCACTCAATACCGTTCGAGGGATTTTGCTTCCGCTTGCTGACCACTTCCTCTGCCAGCGCCCACATGTCCACCAACCCATTGGCCCCACGTCCCCAATCGTCCCAGAACACGTTGTAGTCGCCCGAGACTTGTCCCCACACGAGTCGCGGATCAGCGCTAACGACGGCGTATCCGGGTGTCTCCGTCACTGAAGACGTTCTCCGAGTCGATGTCGTGAGGATGAAGATCTCGAGCAAGGTGCAGGAAGTAAGCAGGTGCTGGATGTCGGCGGCGGAGAGGCCAGGGGACTTGAGTCGTAGATGTGTGAGCCTAGGCAGGCCAGGAAGTATAGCGCGGTTGCACGTGCGTATGACATCCTGGTGCATATTGTCGTGCAGGCATAGATGGGTGACACGCGCAAAGGCCGGGTGAGTCGAATCCACGCGTCCCGGTAATAGGTTCTCCTCGGCTGTGAACAATCCACAGAGGTTGACGGCTAAATGGTCGACATTCTTCAGAGTTCCGAGCGCCTCGAGTGCTCTCGGTCCAGTGAACCTATTCGTCGTACCGATTCGTCGTATGCCGGGGCATTTATGATCTCGAGGCATATTTCGTACGTGCATTCCGCGCGCGCTTCAAAGTGGACGTGGCGTACGCTGGTAGCAAGGAATGTCGGTGGTTTTGTGAGAAGGGCCCGCTGGAAGGCATCGAAGGCTACGGAGTTCCGGACTTGGACAGTTCTGTACAGCAACGGCTCGATCCTATGTACATAGGGAATGTGAGAACCGGTGTGTGCAAAACAGTGAGCAAGTGCACCGCACCAGTCCAGCACCCGGTGGGCGACGCGAAGAAGCGTGACCAGCGTTTCTCTGTGGTTCTCGGCGGCTAGTTCAAAGATGTCCCGCTCTAGTTCTGGTGGAAGGCGCGCGTCGTCCATGGTGGGGAAAGGCAAAAAAAAAAACGTATGCATAGCCACTGACAGTGATTATCGCTCGTCGCCATGTTAGTCATCATCAAACGACAAGCTACCTGACACGTCCTCATCTAGCTGTTCCACTGGCACAGACGTGGTACCTCCAACCCACTCAATATCGTTCGAGGGATTCTGCTTCCGCTTTCTGACTGCCTCCTCTGCCAGCGCCCACATGTCTACGAGCCCATCGGCCCCACGTCGCCAGTCGTCCCAAAACAAGTCGTAGTGGTCCGCAACCTGTCCCCACACGAGTCGCGGATCAGCGCTAACGAGGGCGTATCCGGGTTTCTCCGTAACCGAAGACCTGCTGGCTGTTGTGAGGATGAAGATCTCGAGCAAGGCGCAGGAAGTAAGCAGGTGCTGGATGTCGGCGGGCGGGAGGCCAGAGAGCTTGAGTCGTAGATGTGTGAGCCTAGGCAGGCCAGGAAGTATAGCGCAATTGCGCTTGCGGATGACATCCCGTTGCATATTGTCGTGCAGGCTCAGATGGGTGACGCGCGCAAAGGCCGGATGAGTCGAGTCCATCTGGTCCGGCGTTGGATACCACTCTGTGGTGAACAATCCACAGAGGTTGACGGCCAGATGGTTGACGTTCTTCAGAGTTCCGAGCGCCTCGAGTGCCTGGGGTCCAGTGAACCTATTCGTTGTGCCGATTCTTCGTATGCCGGGACACTTCGAGATAATCTCGAAGCATATTTCGTACGTGCATTCTTCCCGCGCTTCGAAGTGGACGTGGCGAACACCGGCGGCCAGAATAGTCCGTGGTCTGGTGAGAAGAACTCGCTGGAATGCTTCGAAAGCTGGCGAGCTCCGCACTCGGACGGTCCTGTACAAGAACGGCTCGGTCCTAGGTGCAAGTGAGAACCGGGTTGGGTTGCAAGAAGCCAATAACGCACCACTCTAGGACTCTGTGAGCGACGTTGATCAGATGAACCACCATTTCTGGGTGGTTCTCTGCGGCTAGTTCAAAAATTTCCCGCTCTAGTTCTGGCGGAAGGCGTGGGTCGTCCATGGTGGGGAAAGCCAAAGGCTGTATGCATAGCCACTGATTATCACTAGTCATTCAGCCGCGCTTACTGTACTATTTCGACCATAAGTTCGCGTAATGCGTAAGTTCCGGAAAAAAGTCCTCGTTTTTATTCGTCTAAAATCAAAAGAAAATTTTTTCGGCCTCTTCGGGCACGAAAAAGGGAAAAACTCTGAACTTAAGGTCGAAATAGTACAGTACTCACACGCAGTATGAGTCTGCATGAGAGACTGGCAAACCTCGTCAATCAGTTGGTCAAGGGATATGCTGTGCTGTGCTGACTAACTGCACTTCTCTTCTCCCACCACAATCATGGACGATCCGCGTCTACCGCCTGAATTGGAGCGCGAAATCTTCGAAATAGCTGCCCTTGCGGATCCGAAGACTATACCAATCTTGGTACAAGTGGCCCACCGGGTGCTCGATTGGTATTGCTGGCTCCTATTACAACTCGGTATATCTCACTCATTTGCTCCAGGACGGAGCCATTACTCTACAGGACGCTACGAGTGAAATACTCCAAGCGTCTTGATGCATTCCTGGTTGCTCTCCGAACCAAGTCCCCATCGTTCCTCGCCGTCGGCCTGCGCCACGTTCTCTTTGAATCTGTTTCGGAATGCACTGATCAATTATGCCTCGAAATTCTCTCAAAGTGCCCTGGGGGTAACAAGTGTCGGCACTACGAATAGCTTCTCGGGACCTCCCGCGTTCAAGGCTCTCGGCACGCTACGAAATCTGCGACGCATGGCTGTGTCACTCTGCGAGATCTTTCCCTGGGACGAGGGAAGGCTCGAAGCGGAGGACGTTACCGTGGACCCAATGACCGCCAGCCCCGCACTGGCTCAAATCACTCATCTGAGCCTGCACGATAACATGGACTGCACCTACTACCTCGTTTCAGCTGCGCTTCCCTGTATCCCCTGCCTAACCCACCTGCGCCTCAAAATGCGTGGACTTCCGGCCGGGACTGTCATAACAATACTCTCCAGTCGTCGTCCCTACCTCGAAGTCCTCCTCTTGACCACGGGATATCCTTCTTCCTCAGTCAATGTGACCGAGGGTTACCCAGTAGATGTGCGACTCGTGTGGGGCCTAGCGCACGACAGTTATTCGGACTTCTGGGATGATTGGGAGAGGGGATCGCGGGGACTGGATGATATGTGGACGGTTGCGGAGGAAGTTGTCCAGCGTAGGAAGCGGGATCCCTCGAGTCACAACCTGACTGACATCGAGTGGATTGCCGCGCCAAAGGATGTCGTCTCCGAGGACGAGTCAGCGGAATGGCCGTGATATCTAGTGTATCAGTGTCGTATGCTTTGCGCTTCCGCGCAGCGACACTAAATATCTATCGATGACGAAGGAAAGGAATGTATATATGGCTAACAAAAGATTTCAACTTTTTATCGGACGTCTCCGTAGATAGCTCAAAGGAAACTCATCAGGCTATATTCCGCACCACTTTCCAATGAACAGAATACTTATGTGTTTCGCGAGTCCGGTGTTCCCCCGCTCTACCATTGCTCTCGTAGCAAAATTCATGTTTGAGGTTCTCACTGTGTTCTACGCGACACCAGTATACAGGTTTCAGGTTCCGGGGTACTAATTCTAGTGAATGTTTCTAACTTGCTCTCTTCCAGCTCGGTAGTTCTACCGCGGGGGCGTCATAGCTGCTCGCGAGCCCGGCTACAACAGAGTTGGAGAAGGCCCGCGGCCGATGGTGTACATAATTTTTTACGTTGCTTTTGTACACCGGGAAAAGCCCGGAACCCGGCGTACGTCAGTCGGACGTGCCGTGTATTAACCCTATCCGGAGTCACATCAATTTACTGCTTGTCTCCCACCATCATGAGCGACCCTCTTTTACCAAGGGAACTGGAGAACGAAATCTTCGAGCTAGTCGCTCTTTCATATCCTAAAATGATTCCAACCCTCATGCGCGTCGCTCAGAGGGTTCTGCATTGGTAATGACCATCCGAGTCTTCATCGTTCCTTGCTCATGCTGGCCAGGACGGAACCGTATCTCTACAGAACGGTCCGAGTGCAGACTTCTCCCATACTCCAGCCTTTCCTGGAGATCCTCCGAACCAAATCACCGTCATTCCTCGCGGGCAGCGTACGCCATGTCCTGCTCGAGTCCGGCAGCGAATGCGACTACGACCTCGGTCTCGAGATCCTTACGAAATGCACCGGGATAACCAGCATTGGTACGACCTTTCGCTTCGGGGGACCTGAGGTTCTCGCCGCTCTGGGTTCCTTACCCAAACTTCGACGCATGACTGTCGACGTTGGGGCATTGTTTACAGAACACGGTGTATTCGAGTCTCCGCGCCGGGTTTCTCGCGTCCGGCTAGAGATTGACCCGGCTCATCCGGTCTTCGCGCACGTAACCCATCTCAGCTTGCACGACAACCTGGATGACGTCAGGACCTGCGAGCGCGTCTCTGCTGCCCTGCCTGGAATGCCCTCCTTGACGCATCTGCGACTGAAATTCAGACCGCCTGAACTCTCCAACGCTACGCTGAGGCATATACTCACTGCATGTCCTCGGTTGGAGGTCCTACTCCTCACAACTGAGGACACGGATGTGTCGGGCGAAGGGTATCCGATTGACGATCCACGGCTGGTATGGGGATGCATGGACGACCACTACGAGCCTTTCTGGGCCGACTGGGAACGCGGGGCGAACGGACTACTGGACATGTGGGTCCTCGCAGAGCAGATGGTCAAGAAGCAAAGGCAGCAGATGCCGATGGACGGCGAAATCGAGTGGATTTATCCTGTAGGCGCCAATAACAACTCGGAGTCAGAATGAGAAGAGGGTATTGTCTGAGAAGAATGCGTAGCTATAGACGTCAGATATATAACTGGAATCGAATGAAATACCATGGCAGATCCCTGCTCTTTTCGCACCGGCCATGACGAGGTGCCAAGGACGCCTTTACGAGAAGATATGCCTCTGCTGCTCGGACAGTCACCCAGGGGCCAGTAGTGCACAATCGTCGGCTCTAGATCGTACGCGGGATGAAGGGATGTGAGCCCCCGCAGAGGAGATCCTCACGAAGCCAAGGCAGGACAACATTGGATAGCGAGATCAAGGGAAACGATATAACGTGGGCGTCAAGGACGACCCCCGGACTCGTGCAAATATAATGGAGTACTGCGGTACTACGTGCGTAGGCTCGTCGACTTCCCCAACAAAATGATATGTGGTAAAGCTATGGTCACTCAATGGTCGCACTGCAAGAACCGTCAGCCTTAAGTCCTATACCAAAACGAAGGAGGAAGAACCCACATCATCCGCGCCATGGCCTCCTCCACCCGCTCCACTGCAATCCGTGCCCCCCGCTCGAAGCCCCGGAAGTAATGCTCGCCATACTCGACGCTGAGCCGGCCGATGCCCTCCCCCTCATCGGTCGTAGTCCGAGTCCACTGAATAACACACCACGGGCGCTCGACCGCCCACACCCGCCAACTCGTCGGGTCGTACTCCGCCGGAAAGCCAGCGAGGACCTTGCGCGCGGCAGTACATAGTGCATCAGAGTGCATACCCGCAGCACCGAGTTGGGCACCCAGACGGAGGGTCTGTAGCATTGGAGGTAGTCCCGCCTCTGCCAAAGAGACAACTGCTCCAGTAGCTTCGTGTACCGTACGACGCTCGAAAGATCCGGGGTGGAAGGCGTCAAAATGCGCGTTGATAGATAGCACGGTGAGGACTGAAAATAAGGTCGCATCACACAGAGTGTCGAGGAGCTCTGGTGGGACGCGGACAGTGCCGAGTTCGAGGTGGGTGATGAGCGACTGCGATTGCCCGGGAATGAGTTGGCGGAGGAGCGGCGGAAGATCCCAAGGCGAACGCGAGTCGGCTGCGGAGACGCTATGGGAGGACCACAGACGGAGCGTTTTCAGCGGACGGGCTCTGCCACTGTGAGTAGAAGTAAATGATGGTGCAAATGCCGCTGGACCGTGGTAGGTCTTTAGGCGGGGAACGATGTCGGCGGGTATGGAGGGAAAGTCGACGATGGTGGTGAATGCGATGTCGATGGCAGTACGTCGAAGGCGGAATGAAGCGAGGTTGGGGACAGAATGGAGGGCGGCGACAAGATGAGGGGATGAGATGACGGTAAGTGCGAGGTCGAGCGTATGAAGGGCAGGCAAGGGTGTCTGCGCAAGAGCACATGCGACTGGCTCAGAAGCGCTTGGTCCGGCGACAATGTGCTGTATCTCGCTCGGATAGAGGAACGAGAACACCAGGGCATCGCTCGCAAACGTGGCCAGCAGGCTCGTATTGCGGTTGACGAGGAACATATTCCGCGCTGGCACAGGTACCGTCCCCTTCGCGTTTAGCGGCACCTCGAGCTCGAAGAACTGGAGTCGCTCCAACGACTGCAAAGCCCTCATCATCGCGTCGTCCATCGGTGCTAGTATCAGTACTAGTTTCGTGAGGTTGGTGAAGCGCGGTAGGGCGCCGAATAGCTCGTTCATGACCGGCTGGACAGGCCTGTGGTCTCCACGATGTCGACGATTGTATCCTGGTGGGTAGGGCGACACCAGCAGATCTCGTAGAGCACCCGCTTGGCCCAGAAGGAACCGAATCCGCGCGATAGACCGTCGTTCGTATCCCGACAGCTCGACGGTGGCGCTACGACGACGAAACGCGAATGTGTCGACAAATGGGAAGAAGAGCTGCGTGTGGAGGAATCTGGGGAGTGCGAGGGCACGAAGGTCGTGGCTGGTGAGAGTAATGGGCCCGAGAGTGTCTGAGGAGAAGAATTCGAGGATGTGGAGCCATATTTCAGGCGGGAGAGATGGGGATGCAGTCGGTGGAGACGGTGCTGGACGAGAGTTCGAGTTCTGAGCGCTGGATTCAGCAGTTGGGTAGAGTGGTAGTGGGACGAACCTTGAAAAGCTTGACGAGGCTGGACGCCGTCCTGGTCAACGACAGCCGGCTCCGAGTCATCCCGACGTCACGATGTCACGTTTCTGATCCTCCTCCTCTTTCGCCTCCATGGACGGTCCACGCCTTCCACCCGAGCTTGAACGTGAAATCTTCGAACTGGCTGCTGAAATCCATCCGTCGACCGTGGTCTTTCTGCTCCGTGTGGCCCGTAGAGTGCAGGAGTGGTACGTGTAGTAGAATATCCTACTTGCGCCCACCTTAGATTGCATAGGACGGAGCCTTTCCTCTACAGAACGATCAGAGTACGGACATCACAATCGTTCAAAGCATTCCAGCACGTACTACGCACCAAATCCCAAGATTTCTTGCTGTGAGCGTTCGCCACGTCCTTTTTGAAGGATGCACGGACGACATATGTCTCGAGGTCATCTCGAAATGCCCTGGAATCACACACATCGGCACGACTATCAAATTCACGGGACCCAAGGCCCTCGATGCCTTCCAGACTCTACCCAATCTCACCCACTTGGCCGCCCGTCTCTGCGGCCTATTCCCGCCGGAGGGAAACTCTGTTTTTGGCAAAGTGAACCCTGTTCACCCGCTTTTTGCAAACATCACTCATCTAATCCCGCTCGATGAACTCTACCACCGTCAAGGCGCGGGCAGAGAGTTCTGTGATGCCCTGTGCCGAATGCCCAGCCTCACCCATCTATGGCTGGGCCCGCAGGGCCTCGATCCAGCGGAAGTCGAGCACCTTCTCTCCGACTGTCTACGGCTTGAAATCCTCCTGCTCACCACTGACACCAAGTCTTACATTACAAGCGGAGGATACCCCACCGCTGAGCCTCGACTCGTCTGGGGACTTCGTGAGGATCGATATTGTTACGAGTCGTTTTGGAACGAGTGGGAGCGCACGGTCAATGGATTGGTGGACCCCTGGGCACTTGCGGAGGCGCTTGTGAAGGAGCGGAGTCGGAGTCAGGCGACCTGCAACAACCGCAACGAGTCGCTTTGGTTTGGCTTAGATGGTGTCATTACGCGTGACCCGCAACCCATTTGAATCACAACCCCAAACGTTCTCCGACCTGGTCTCGCATACATCAGGAAAACCAAAGGGTGCGTGTCTCGTAATCCCCGTCGATATTGTGGTAATTACTTAACTTCTTCCTTTCCTAAGTGCATCTCCGCATGACGAAAGCAGGCTCGATGCCAGCCCCTACTTCCGGAATACTTTCAGTAATAACTTGACCTCCTGTGATTATTTTGCGCCCCATATAATCGAGGCTTCGAGTCTAGGCCGAAAGCTACAACAGACAATGATATCAAATCGATGTTTCTACCTCTCGTGTACTGATTTCCCGAGCACAACAGCGGCATTGAATATTGAAGGTCGGAGATCATCTGTATAGCCAGATTGGGAGCGTTTTGCTTATCTTAATCCCAATCTTATCTGCTTTGCTGCTCAATCAATGATGTGACACTGGCAGCTGTCGCTTCTCTCCTCCCACTGGCATCCCCCATGGACGAACCGCGCTTACCGCCGGAGCTCGAGTGCGAGATCTTCGAGCTGGCCGCAGCTACATATCCAGGAACCGTACCACTGCTGATGCGGGTAGCTCGGAGGGTGCTCGAATGGTAAGGACCTCCTTATCCGCCACTCGCTTCAAGTTAATAGTCGGTCCAGGACGGAGCCATTCCTGTACAGGACGATTCGAGTACGGACATCGAACTCTTTCGACGTATTCCAGCGCATACTACGCACCAAACCCCCCAACTTTCTTGCTGCGAGCGTTCGCCACGTCCTTTTCGAAGGATAGGACCCCGGAATATACGGTCAGAGGTCATGCTGAGAATTCGGGCAAAATGCGAGTGGCCCCAGCTCGAGGTTACAGCTGGTTTCAAAATGCAGCGGAATCGCTAAAAATTTGCGTGGCTGTGCTCAAGGCTGCGTTTTGGCGCCGGTTCGATTCTCGGGGTAGCACCCTTTTTCTGTCTTTTTTTTTCTGTCAGCTTTTCGCATACAGACATGTTTTTTTTGCGCTCGAAATGCAGCGTTTTTAAGGAGAAGACTTCGTACCACAAAAGACACCAAAGAACACTATTCAGACGACGAGCGCGCTGGCAGTGATGCCAGTGTGACCAAGATCACCACTCTTGTTAACAAACTACGACCACCATTGCAGGCCGGGCTTCGCTGCATAGTGCTTACGACGCCGTCTCGCGCTCGCCTTCCATCTGCCATTCACATGCCTCAAAAACTCTCGCGGCCGAGTCTCGCACGACCTGACGGCGTGAATTCCGGTCCGTTACCACGAGCAGGTCCACAGTTTAACCAGCATCTCCAACTATACACAGCGAAGGCTCGAAGAAGCGGTCGGCTTTGCCTCCTGACGTCCGGCGATGTCAATGACACGAAGCGCGACCTCTCACACCCCGGCAGCACCGTCCTTGACGAACTCTAGAAGGCACTATACAATGTCCGCGCCGAGTCTCTCCACAATCTCGCATACATACGGGCGACGCGACACAAAATCCTTCGCGATGCAAGCGACTGTTTCTGCCTCACTCGACGTTCAATCACCACTGCGAGACCACAACCGGCGATTATGAAGAACGCGGAACTGTCTGAGACGGACGAGTATGAGTGTGAGTGGGCAAAGACCCAACGGGGCTATGGTGCGTAATTAACGTCCATCTGACTTACGGCGACGCTAACATTGCTCCAACAGGACGCATGGCGGATGGGACGAAACCAATGCGAACAAACGCGCACTTGACACGGCAATGATAGTGAGGACGAGAGGAGGATGCAGAAGAGGGCTCTTGCAACCCAGGTGCGTGTCTCCGTTGCGAGGACACTACCAAATACCTATCATCTCACAGATTTCATACCGGTGCACGGGCATCTAGATACCAATGCCCCAGCGACTCCATCACTCGTTCCGAATGTGGCTAGCTTGACGACAACGGAGAGCCGGCAGCCTTGGGGGTAAGGTCGTGCCAGTAGGACGGTCTCTCACCCATTGTGATAAAAGTACTACTCACACTCTGTTGAATACATTGAATGAACTCTGACCATAAAGTTAAAATCCTCTTCTCTGTCAAAATACTGCATTTCAGGCCCAAAGACACCTCTGTACATGAAGAACTGACGGAGGAAAAAAAAGACAGAAAAAGGGTGCTACCCCGATAATCGAACCGGCGCCAAAACGCAGCCTTGAGCACCGCCACGCAAATTTTTAGCGATTCCGCTGCGTTTTGAAACCAGCTGTAAGTCAAAATTCGGACATCCGCGACTCGGCACCACAACGTCATGCCAGGAGTTCGGACATGGTGCCTCGCGATGCTGTGGCCTGGAGATGCGCAGATCCCGATTTTGATGTGGGAACACCTTGTAATGGGCCCTGAGACCCTTCCAGAAGCAATGGGAAGACAACGACGTCCAGCTCTCTGCGTCGGGGGGGCTTTGGCGATTTTTTTTTTGTGATTTTTCTTCCAATTTGAGCAATATTTTTGACCACTTGGCGCTGAGGTCATGCATATCATTCGGACAGAATTTTGGCGCAATTTTGGCAGAGAGTTCGGACAAAGTTTCGGGCCCGGGAAATTTTCAGGATGACCTCTGACCATATATTCCAGGGTCCTCGAAGGATGCACGGACGACATATGTCTCGAGGTCATCTCGAAATGCTCTGGAATCACGCACATCGGCACGACAGTCAACTGCGTTTTTGGAGCGAATGGGAGCACACAGTTAATGGATTGGTGGACCCCTCGGCGCTGGCGGAGGCGATTGTGAAGGAGAGGAGGCAGCGATACATGGCCTGCAACAACCATAACAAGTGGCTTTGGTTCAGCTCGGAATGCGTCATTGAGAGGAACTCAGTTGGATCAGGACTCGAATTGTCGTCTGGTTAACTTCTGTCGAGAGCATTTGGGAAGTCGAAATTCCGGGAGTCCACTGCTGCCTCCCGTACTCCCGGACTTTCGAGATCCCAAAGGCACCGAAGCCCATTTCTCAAGCTCAACCCCCGTCGACTCGAGCTCGCTGCGCATCCACATCCCTCGTAGCGCGTTCGCCCTCGCCTCTGCGTCTACCACCCCCTCGCATGGCCACTCGCCCGTGACGCGAAACGGCGCGCCCCTCCCGCCGGAACAGGATCTTGCCGTGCGGGCTCTGCTCGCCAACGCGCTCGCCAACAACAACGGTGGTGGTAGCCTCAGCGTGCGCCGGGCAAGCCTTAGCTCGTCTGCGTCTAGGGCGTACACCCAGACCACGGCGTCGGCAACGTCCGAAAGCAGAGGCAGCCTCGTCATGACCACACCCACCACGGCGTATCCGTATCGGTATCAATATCGCCGCCAGCCGTACGATGGGATCGAGCTCGATCCGTATGCGTATGATGAGCCCGCACCGGTTGGCGTGGTGCATGTCGATAGCGGGATCCGCATTAGTCGGACTCTTCTCATGGACTTGCCTCCGGGTTATTCTGCTTCCTAGTTTTTTGTTTTTGTCGTTCTCACAGATTTTCCTTATATCTATGTAGTTTTGTTTTGATTTCCTTTCCGACGCGTGAAATTGCATTGCATACGATCGCAGGGGCGCAGGGCAGGGCGGAATTTCTTGTAACTTCCGGTCCAGTGTCCACGTCCTGTGTTTTGTTTTGTTTTTTTTACTTACGACACGAGCTCAAGATACATACACGCAGTGGAGATCTCTTACTTCTGCTCTGGTACAATCCGGTCTACAGTAATCAGGACTCTAAACCGTCCCGTATACGTTTTTGCCCCATTATTACAGACCTACCCGTACAGTACATCCGGCTTCAAGACTTGGCGCCGGTACGGCACCCGTACGCCAGGAACCGTACCGATACGAGCGTACTTTAAAGAACGGTCGATGGGTGAGATTGGCAATTTGGCTGTCGATGCATTAGCTGATGACTTGGATTCGCGATGGCGCGAGCAGGTGAAGATAGAATCATGAGGCGAATCGAGCCAAATTAACTCGCTCGTAAGTTCTGAATTAACATTCGTAGCCGGTGGTCCATCTGAAAGATTGCTAGGATGTCAACAAGCGGTTCGGAACTGATGAGATGATCTGCAGATCTAGTCACAGCGCTTCACTCTTCTCTCCCTCCATGATGACTGCGGACTCCGACCCTTTCTTTCCTCCCGAACTGGAGCAGGCTATCTTTGAAATCGCGGCAATGATGTTCCCGAAGAAGGTCCCCGAACTCCTTCTCGTCGCCCAACGCGTGCATTTCTGGTATCATTCCACTTGTATTTTGCGTAATAATGTCGCCTAATTCTCGAGTAGGCTGGAACCGTTTCTGTACCGGCGTCTCTGCTTCGACAGACGTCCCCGTTTCGACGATTCCGTTCATCGACGGAGCTGGCAGGCTGCCTCAGAGAAACCTCCATCCTTCCTCGCCCGTGCAGTCCGCAGTCTCGTCCTCGCGCTCCCTTCTGAACAGGACCTCGTGCAATCGATCTATGCCGTGCTTTGCCGCTGCACAGGAGTAACACACCTCGTTGTCCACCACGACAGACATGCACCGGAACTTCTCACCATCCTGGGCTGTATGCGCCTGCAGTGCTTGGCACTCAGTCTCACTGCCTCGACGCCCAACCCGAGCTCGCTGGACGGCCGAGACCCTGCGTTTCGCTTTCTTACGCACTTGGAGGTCTTCGACCGAGTGGGAGACGTCAAGGAGTTCATCGTTCCTTTCGTATCGGCGCTTCCATGCCTGACGCACCTTGCGTTCAGATTGACGATGAATAAGGAGTTGATGCAAGCTGTACTGAGTAGCTGCAAGCATCTCTTGTGTCTGGTTTTCCTCAGCGGGTCGCCGGCGTTTGCCCAGGGCAGAGCCGACGCGTTATCACCATGGCTCTCCGATCGACGGGTCGTGTTCACCGACTATAAAACTTGGGACGAGTGTATTTCGGAGGGACTGTCGTATTGGGATATTGCAGACACCTTTATCGAGAACAAGCAGCGAGGCGTGGTTCCAGGTGTGTTTCCGAGGCTCGCTTTCAATTGGTTAGGTGGGCTCAGGATTATTGTACAGAGGGCGAATTCTCTACCATCGGTGACGGCGAACGACTTCCAGGTGTACTATATACAGTTGAATAGCTCACGGGGAATATATGGCTGGTAACCCGTCGGGGTAAAAGCTTGGGGGACTTTCTCGAGAACTAGTGTGTTTGCCTTTAGTTTCCCTGCAGCGGAAAACGCACCTCGGCCGATGAGGACGATGAACGTCCCTCAGATGTGCGGCGCCGGGTAAGTACCACTCCCCGGCGGACTTTTCTTGGAAAATACTCCGAAAACGCGGGAATTTTAGATCACCTCAATGTCATTCAGGTTGGCACCCACCAATACGTCGAACGTCGCGTTATCTAGATCTTCTGGGGAGCGAGGACGGAAAGTGCCATTTTCAGAATTTTGCAAAAACTATTGGGGCCGCAAGTGATGAGAAGTGCTTGGAGGAACGACAGAAAGTTGTTGAATGGTGAATGTTATGCGTTAGATTGCAATTCGAGCGAGTACGCGGCCTGTAGAACGAAAAGAAAAAAAAAAGTTGAATGAATGATGGCATCATTCCTTCTTGGCAGAAACCGTCATCTCCCGAAACCTCAGCCGCTCTCTTCCAACAGAAACCGTCATCCGCTCTCGGCCACACTGGTCTTCAAATATCTTCTCGACACTCATCCATCTAACCTCATGACATAGTTTGGATGTCTCTACCCAGCGTCAACGACCTTCGCTGCAATGTGCGCTTCTCGGCCGTCCAGGACGCGACTTTTCGGGATCTACTCGCTCAACGGCGCTTGCAGCATTCAAAAATCGAAGCGGAATACATGGCTGCGAAACTGGCTCTCGAACAAAACTCACGGGAAATGGAGATCCTCGTCGCTGCAATTGCGCCTATTCGGAGCATGCCGGAAGACGTGCTGCTGGAGATATTTGGCCGGTGCATCGACGAGGAGGTAAGCGACGATCTCGAGCTCTACCTCACTCTCGACTCATCGCGGTGTCCGCTACTTTTGACGCACGTCTGTGCCCACTGGCGCTCCGTCGCGATTGGTACACCTCGGCTCTGGGAGCGTATATTCTTCCGGTCTCCGGGACTCCCATCCGATCTGGACGCACTCAAAATCATCCTTCGACGGTCGCAGGTACCCACTGGCAGGTTACAGGTCACGGTACATTCTAGCGACGGCGTCCGCCGCAGGGATAACATGAACATCTTGATGGCGCTCACTCGGCTCGACAACTTTTGCATCAGACTGAGCACCCTGGCTCTTTGGTGTCGGACAGACCACCTGCGAGAGATGCTACGTCAACATACCATCTCAGACCATTACGGCGCAGAAGACCGCGTTCTCGGACCAGCATTCCCTGCGCTTAGTGCGATAACGATGGATTTGAACAAAGCGCACGATGTTCACCTCGTGGAGGTTTTGTGCTTCTTTCGAAACTCTCCGGCTCTCCATTCGCTTGCCTTTGATTCGGCGTTCGGGCGTATTCCTGATCGTGTCCGTCTCCCTGGGGATTCCTTCTTCTCCCCGGACTTCGAATGGCTGCAACTTACGAGGTTGACTCTCTCCACCCACTGTTATGCCAGTGTTGGGGAAGTAGTCGACCTCTTTACCTGTTGCACCAATCTAGAGGAACTCACCCTTGACGCCGACCTTTGGGTTGACTACGACTCGGACGCACCGACACCTCTGACGGTCGAGACGACTCCGAAATGCTTGTTACCTTTTCTACATACACTCGCTCACCCGAGGCCGGAATCCCTGGGTGTTCTAGTCTTCCTCACTACCCCGGCACTGCGCCACCTCAGCCTGAACACCGTTGCATGGGACGAGATACTCGACTTCCAAGCCCGCTCCGAGTTCAGCCTAGAAAGTCTCGAGGTGGAAGATGTGTGGGGCACCAGAAACACTATCGTGCAACTCCTAGAGAGATGCCCTGATATCTGGCGGATATCGCTCCATGACCTGGGAGATGACGACCAGGCCAACATCGTTCGCAACCTGGAATATGAAGAATCCGGGGCCGACGGCGACGACTCGGACTCCGTCACCCCTGTGGTCATTGTACCCAGACTACGCGAACTGACACTCGGATTGGCTGAAGGAATGAAGCTGCAGAAGAACGGGAAGCTCATGCAGGCGATGCTACAGTCTCGTTGCAAGCCGAGGGGAGAGCTGCATACGGGGCTTGAGTGCGTGCGGGTGGTTGTTGGGAAGGACAGCTGGGAGGCTCGTGGGGATAATATTCTGCGGCGTCTGAAGGAGCTCCCGCTTAGTGTTGTCGAGTAATTGTTTCCTTGCTATCACCTTTCGTATTTTCGAACTACCTACATGTGGTGCTTGTTAGAATGTCAACTTCTCCCCAATCATCTCCTCCGTCAAGGTCCACAATCTCGCCGCTTTCGCCTTTAAAAACAACAATGAGTACCACATCAAACAAAAGCAGCACCGAATCGGCCGTATGCCGGGCAACTTCCTCCATTGCAACTTCAGAATCATCCAGGTATGCACCGGGTGAGCTGTTTAAGCGCGGGTCGAAGGCCGCCGCAACGGTTCTAGGTAGAACGAATTAGCGCTTCAAGTACTCAAGTTAAAGGAGAGATGAGTTGGGCGTACGTCGCTGCACCCTGCTCGTCGACTTCCAAGGAAACTTGTCCGACACGGGTCTCCCTCCTCGTTGACGATCCCCGAGTTGGTCTCCTTCATTCGCATGAACACGTTCGTATAAGTATACAACTGATCTGGAGTCAGAAGAGGAAAAGCTCACGTGCAATTAGTATGAGTCACACTTTTACGGCTCAGCTACGACCATGACCACGTCGCCAAGGTGCCACGGTTCCGAAAAGACTGTTTCGTCGTACTTAGCTCGTCGCAACCAGCTTCGCAACCGTCCCAGCTTACAGGTACTAACCCCATCTGGACTTGCCAAGATCGGCGAGCGTTGAGGTGGCAACGAGAGTGCGGATCTCAACCCGAGAACTCACGGAGCAAGTCGCCCTACTTCATCTGGTAACTGTGTGCTCTCTCTACGATGCTAACTAACTCTTCATACTTGAACTCCCCACTCACAAAGTGGCAATGTGGTAACGTAGCAGCAACCCTGTTAGGATTTTCTCTTCTCCGCAACTCGTCGGACGAATTGATCATCATGTAGGGTGGGCACTTCGTCTTCGCGTTCCTTGCCGCGTGCAACAACCATAACGCGCTTCGCTTGGCGAGATAAATAACGGCGAACACGTCCGGCTTCTTGCAAATCTCCCTCCCCCCGCTCATTCATGACCCACACCCGTCGAGCACACGATTTTGAGGTGACTCGGAGCAACCCGCGAAAGGTGCGTCGCGGATCCCTTGGTGACGTGTTCCTTCCTCAACCCAACGCGCATAGAAATCTTGTGCCGAATGCCACAGGTATGGACGGAGGCTGCAGGGTCTTCTAGTCGGGCTGACTCTGTTTCCGAAGGCAAAAACTCAAATGTGATAAGCGCATTCCCTGTGGAGCCTGTGGTAAGCGTCCGCAGCTGCATTCCACGGTCGCTAATGGAGATTTGGCGCTGCAGTACGTCGAGGATGCAGCACTCTATGTCCTACCGGTGCGTTCTACGTCTCGTCTTCGTCTGTCACTGAGCATAATCCTCACAGGGACGTTAATCTCAGCGGGCCGCGGAAAACGGAGCGTCGACCGTTCCCACCCATTCTCGACATTCGGTCTAAGATGGTTTCCCCAGCTCTGTTTTGTCGCATGTCCCACAGCTCACCCAGGTGCTGTCCGAAATGGGTGACCCCGTGCGGCAGCTCGAGGCTGCGTTCAAGGAGCTGGGTATGAAAGAGTCGCCAACGGGAAACATGTGCGCTTGTGAATGCGCTGTTGAGTGCCAATGTGGCGATCTCGCCTGCCGTGGTCATTGAGGAGAAGCGACAAGCGCTGGGTTCGTTGAGGGTGGACGAAAAGGGCGATGCAAAGTATTTTGGGCCAATGGGGTGTTCCGAGGTGAGTTCTATTCAACTTTATCCCGACCAACTTGAACGCCGTTCTGAATACCGTAGGCGCTACTTTCCGTACGGTTGAATCCGATTCCATTTTTCGTTTCCGATTAATCTCTTCAATGCAGCTCGACAACCGCGATTCCCTCCCTAGCTCAAGGCCCAGCGACTCCATCTGCCCATTCTCTGCCATCACTAGCGCGTTCACCATTCACTCCGAGTCGTCCCCACGATGGGATGCTGCCCAAGCCCGCGAATATCTGCACAAACACCTCCCACTCGAAAATCGCGGTCTGGCGCTCTGTGCGATCTTTTTCCAGAATGGCTGCTGGAACGTTTCTCCCCTGATGCAAGACGAAGCCGCCGAGTTGTTGCACGACGTATACTCGCCAGCTCCCACCAATCCGATAACGACGCAGCATCTCGCTGTCGCCTATATGATCTTCGCGCTCGGGGCGCTCGTGGACGTCGCTCTGCCGCCATTCAGCGATGAGGCGAAGAGCTACTTCGAGCTGGCGCGCGCTGCAATGTCCGTCAAGTCGCTCTTCGACAACCCGGGTGTTCTCAGTGTGCAGGCGCTCACGATGATCGCGGCGTACTATGGCCACGGCGGGCCGCAATTCTCCATGGACGCCGCGTGGTCAATGATCTCGTTGGCGTTGAATATCCTCCAGACGGTGAGCAGCTTTCTTCTCTTTTCTTTTTCGTGATGGTTGATATTTTGATTCAGCTTGGTTTGCGTGTGTTTCATTCAATGTTTTGCGTGGTTTGGACTCACCTTCCCTGACTTCAGACCGTGTGTCTACATACTCGGATACTAGATTAAGCCTGGTGGATGTCCATCGACGGCAGGTTCGTCCAATGATACGCGTTTGAGTCTTGTTGATCTATCAGTACAGGCGTTGTTCTGGGAGGTTTATGGGCTTGCGACGTTATTCGTGCGTTGGGACCACTTGCTGGTTATTTGCTTATGCTCATGCTACCCTAGGGCCAGAGTCTTGGCCGCCCAACAGGTCTCTTCGTCGCGAGCGTCAGCTGCCCGTTCCCACCGGACGACGAACATGCAGAACCGCCGTTCGTACGAATACAATCCGGATGTGAGCATCTCACTTGATTGCACGCGCACAACTGATGACTCTCTCGACGAAGTTCGCTCATCGCTGTGGCGTCTCACTCGAGATGTCCGTTCAACCTCAACCTCTTCATTATTGCATGCATCTGACACGCATGCAGGTCATCACTCACACCCACGAAGCCTTCCTCACCGCAGACCGACCCTCCTACGACGCAATCCTGGACCTCGACGAGCGGATTCGGCGCTATCGACTCTGGGTACCGGTGTTCGACGACCCGGAATACCCGATTCCCAACCCAGATGCACCGCCGGAGGACTCGGATCCACACGCCGTCAGCGCGTATCTGCAACGCATGAGTCGTCCGCTGGTGTGCAAAATGTGTTGAGAATTGAGCCCGAAGTATTCACCAATGGGCTTGGTCATCAAGATTGATAAGATTATCAATCATCCCCGAGCGCAAGCATATTGTAGAACATTCTAGATACAATCACCTGTAGTATATAAGGAGGACACTGGAGCCTGAAGCTCCAGTGGATTGTAACCAATGGCCTAACAGCCGCGTGCACCAGCGAAGGAATCGCTGAGATTCACAACAAAATGCGTGCGTCCTCCGAGTCCCGCTATTCACCCAGCTGACTCAGCCTCGACAGTGACGATGCTCATCCATAAAAGCAGTTTTGTCGAGGCGCTGCGAGAGAGCACGAGTCCGATCCAAAGCTCTTATGCCGCGTCGTTCCTCGCTGCGTATCGCGCTGCGTCGGAGATCATCAAGTGCCAGACAAGGAATATGGAGGTTGCTCCGATTTTGTTCTTGCGATGGTGCGCATTCATTTCCCCGTCTTTCTTCAATCCTTTTCCGTTGGTCTGACGCCTGGAGTATAGGTGGCCGTTGTGGAAAAGCGGTGAGTTCTCCGAAGCGCGTGTTTTCTCCTTCGAATTACTCATTTGTTGACAGTGTTCAATGCGGCAGTGAGGCTCAACATTATCTACCTTAATTTTCTCCTAGGCCCGTTTATAAGATCATCGTCGGCGCGGTCGCCACACGCCTCAGCAGTGACAACATCGGCCGCGTGGCCCTCGTCGAGCTCTTCACCGCCGTAGACCTATTCGAGCAAGTTGCCAAGATGACTGAACGAGCTCAGGTGGCCCTGGTATATTTCCTTCGCTTTCTCATCCGACCCCGACCCCGAACCCTGATTTAATTTTTCACAACAGGAAATTCTTCGCCGACTGCGGGACAAAGCAATCACATCCTACTCGCAAGGCTCCACTGGCAGTTCAAGTTCTCAGCTTCCATGGCCAACGGGCTGTGTCTCGGAAATGGCGCAGGCGTTGGAACCTCGCACGGACGAGGAACTGGACATCGTCGGTGGGTATACGCGGGTCGTTGCTAGCGGTTCGCAGGTGCACGACTTTTCGCATGGAGCGACGTCGGATTTGCGTCGAGTCCCGGAGGTGGGATCAGCAGATTTAACGCCGTCACCATTGACAGACGGCGATGGCGAAGTGGATTTGGACTTGGATTTGGACTTGAACTTGGCGGCGTTCGATATGACGTTACAGCAGCTGGAATATCTACAAACGCACACGGCCACGGCCACGGCGTCGGGTGTGGACATAGGGTATGGTATCTCGAATATGAGTGACGATGGGCGGATGTACGCATACCAAGAGTGGATTTGAGTAGACGTACTTCACAGTTATCTTATCAGATCATATCTTGACTTTATCTTATCTTGCGGGCTTTAATCTCCGCATCTCACAGCCACTGCCAAGCCGGCCTATGCACGTTTGTGACGCTCCACCCGTCCACCATAGCCCCACTCATAATCTGTCTCCAAACGTGTGGCTTCGACGTCGCCCTCAATCCCCAGCATGTCTCACACCCCCATGAAACTCCAGCTCGAGCTGCCGACGGCCATCGCCCACCGTGACCCGGGCCCAACAAACAAACCCGACGTCTTCGTCTTCGTCCCTCTCCTCGGCGACCTCCTGCTGTGCTTCGTCGTCTCCGCGCACCTCGTCATCGCCGCCCTGCACCTAGCGCACATCACCTTCCCCGTCCTCCTCACGCTCAAGATCACCTTCGTGTGCAGTGTCGTTGTGCTCGCAGCCGTGCATGCGTTGAATCGGTGTTTCTGCCATGGCGAATCGGAATGCGAAAACGAAAACGAAACCGAGCCAGAGTCGCATTGGGCGGGAACTGGCAAAGACTACGTGGGGCTTGCGGAGATGACTACGACGGTGTGATTAGTCCGGCTGGTAGTGAGGTATGTCGCAGTCCGCCCGCATCCCCTTTTATGTTAACCTTATGGGGAATTTGAACCTCGCAGGTCGATTTATCAACTTCCACGTCGCACATGCAGTCCATTCCGACTGGCAAGGAAGTGTTTGAATGGGGGTTGGTCGCGAGGCAGAGAAAGAGCTTTGCTTCATTCTCCGTGGGACAGGTTATAATAGTTGCCCCTCTCATGCATAGTAGTGTGCTGTGGTGATTACTTGAAGAATAATTCTTGCAGTTCGGGCACTGAGAAAGTGAAATCGGAAGTTTGGTACTTTTTGTCTCGCACCTTGGTTGGGACTGGATATGCCTATTCAGCCTCGTTGAACGTCGAAACTTGAAGTACGTAGAGCCAAAAGAAAAGAAAAAGAAAAACAGAGAAAAAGAAAAAGAAAAATTAAAAAGACTGTCAACAGGGATATGCTGTGCTGTGCTGACTAACTGCACTTCTCTTCTCCCACCACTATCATGGACGATCCGCGTCTACCGCCTGAATTGGAGCGCGAAATCTTCGAAATAGCTGCCCTTGCGGATCCGAAGACTATACCAATCCTGGTACAAGTGGCCCACCGGGTGCTCGATTGGTATTGCTAGCTCCAATCGAAACTTGGTATATCTCACTCATTTGCTCCAGGACGGAGCCATTACTCTACAGGACGCTACGAGTGAAATACTCCAAGCGTCTTGATGCATTCCTGGTTGCTCTCCGAACCAAGTCTCCATCGTTCCTCGCCGTCGGCCTGCGCCACGTTCTCTTTGAATCTGTTCCGGAATGCACTGATGAATTATGCCTCGAAATTCTCTCAAAGTGCCCTGGGGTAACAAGTGTCGGCACTACGAACAGCTTCTCGGGACCTCCCGCGTTCAAGGCTCTCGGCACGCTGCGAAATCTGCGACGCATGGCTGTGTCACTCTGCGAGATCTTTCCCTGGGACGAGGGAAGGCTCGAATCGGAGGACGTGACCGTGGACCCAATGACCGCCAGCCCCGCATTGGCCCACATCACTCATCTGAGCCTGCACGATAACATGGACTGCACCTACCACCTCGTTTCAGCTGCGCTTCCTTGTATCCCCTGCCTAACCCACCTGCGGCTCAAAATGCCTGGACTTCCGGCTGAGACTGTCATCACTATACTCTCCAGTCGTCGTCCCTGTCTCGAAGTTCTCCTCTTGACCACGGGCTTCCCTTCTTCCTCTGTCAATGTGACCGACGGTTACCCAATCGATGTGCGACTCGTGTGGGGCCTAGCGCACGACAGTTATTCGGAGTTCTGGGATGATTGGGAGAGGGGATCGCGGGGACTGGATGATATGTGGACGGCTGCGGAGGAAGCTGTCCAGCGCAGGAAGCGGGATCCCTCGAGTCATCATCCGACTGAGATCGAGTGGATTGCCACGCCAAAGGACGTTGGCTCCGAGGACGAGTCAGGAGAATGGCGGTGATATCTAGTGTATCAGTGTCGTATGCTCCGCGCTTGCCTGCATCGACATTCAGCTCAATATGTATTGATGACAAAGGAAAGGAACGGGAGGAAGGAACGGGATGAATAAAATAAACGGCATATATGGCTAACAAACGATTCAACTTTTTATCGGACGTCTCCGGATCCGTAGATAGCTCATAGAAGCTCAGGCTATATTCCGCACCACTTTCCAATGAAAACAATATGTCACACCGGATTGGGCAAAATATACGAGTGTGGAGAAATGTACCTCGAAGCTGTTAGAATCAGAACTACAATCAGTGCAGGGGAAAATGAGTAGTTTCCGGGATGTGCGATACAGGAATGAATGCTCTTCGAATATGCGGCACTTTCAACTGCACGGAAAGAAAAAGAATACATTTGCATTTCACCACAGCTGATATTTTCCTTTGTTCAAACAAAGAAAAATTTCAGCTGCGCAGAAACTTGCCTTTATTCTTTTTCTTTCTGTGCAGTTGAAAATGTTGTAGAATTAAAGAGAATATATTCAAGTATCATCCAAAGGAGAAACCACGTGTTTCTCCCTGCTCTGATTCTTGTTCTGATTCTAACAGCTTCGAGGTACGTTTCTCCATACTCGTATATTTTGCCCTATCCGGTGTGTGTGTTTCGCGAGTCTAGAGTCACATCAATTTACCGCTTGTCTCCCACCATCATGGGCGACCCTCTTTTGCCACCAGAACTGGAGAACGAAATCTTCGAAATTGTCGCACTTTCATATCCTCAAATGATTCCAACCCTCCTGCGCGTCGCTCAGAGGGTTCTGCATTGGTAATGACCATCCCAGTCATCATTCCTTGCTCATGCCACCCAGGACGGAACCGTATCTTTACAGAACGGTCCGAGTGCGGAATTCTCCCATACTCCAGCCTTTCCTGCACATCCTCCGAACCAAATCACCGTCATTCCTCGCGAGCAGCGTACGACATGTGCTGCTCGAGTCCGGCAGCGAATGCGACTACGACCTCGGTCTCGAGATCCTTACGAAATGCATCGGGATAACCAGCATTGGCACGACCTTTCGCTTCAGGGGGCCTGAGGTGCTTGCAGCTCTCGGCTCCTTGCCCAATCTCCGACGCATGGCTCTCGATCTTGGTAAACTATTCACCAGACAGTCGGGGGCTGTCGAACTTGAAATCGACTCCGCTCATCCGGCCTTTGCCCACGTAACACATCTGAGCTTGCACGACAACCTAGAGTCCGAGGACACCCGCCAGCGCATCTGTGCTGCCCTTCCGGGAATGCCTTCCTTGACGCATCTGCAACTGAAGTTTACACCACGCGCGCTCTCCAACGCTACGCTGAGGCATATACTCACTGCATGTCCCCGGTTGGAGGTCCTACTCCTGACAACTGACGACACGGATGTGTCAGGCGAAGGGTATCCGATTGACGATCCACGTCTGGTGTGGGGGTGCATGGGCGACTACTTCGAACCTTTCTGGACCGACTGGGAACGCGGGGCGAATGGACTGGTGGACATGTGGGTCCTCGCGCAAGAGATGGTCAAGAAGCAAAGGCAGCAGATGGACGGCGAAACGCAGTGGATTTATCCTGTACGCGTCAATAACGACTGGGCGTCAGAATGAGAAGAGGGTGCTGTAGCTATAGCGGTACAGATGTCAGGTACAACCGGAATCCAATACTATGTCAGATCCCCTGCTCTTTTCGCACCGCCCATGCCTCAAGAACGATTCGCTGACGAGGTGCAAAGGACGCCTTTACGAGATATACTCCTCTGCTGCTCTGACAGTCATCCAGTAGTGCACAATCGACGCGGGATGTAGGGATGTAGGAAGAGGTCTCAAGAAGCCAAGGCAGAACACATTGGATAGTGAGATCAAGGGAAATGATATAACGTGGGCGTCAAGGACGACCCCCCGGACTCGTGCAAATATAATGGAGTACTGCAGAAGCATTGTCTCGGGTCCTAGCTACAGCAGTGCATAGGCTCATCGACATATGATACTCGCATCAACGAGTTTACGGTCACTCAATGGTCGCACTGCAGAACCGTCAGCTTTCAGGTCCTACACCCAACGAAAGAAGAACTCACATCATCCGCACCATGGCCTCCTCCACCCGCTCCACTGCAATCCGTGCCCCCCGCTCGAAGCCCAGGAAGTAATGCTCGCCATACTCGACGCTGAGCCGGCCCATGCCCTCCTCGTCGTCGGTCGTAGTCCGAGTCCACTGAATAACACACCACGGGCGGTCGACCGCCCACACCCGCCAACTCGTCGGGTCGTACTCCGCCGGAAAGCCAGCGAGTACCTTGCGCGCGGCAGCACATAGTGCATCTGAGTGCATACCCGCAGCACCGAGTTGGGCACCCAGACGGAGGGTCTGTAGTGTCGGAGGTAGTTCCGCCTCTGCCAAAGACACAACTGCTCCAGTAGCTTCGTGTACCGTACGACGCTCGAAAGACCCGGGGTGGAAAGCGTCGAAATGCGCGTTGATAGATAGCACGGTGAGGACTGGGAATAAGCTCGCATCGCAGAGAGTGTCGAGGAGCTCTGGTGGGACGCGGACAGTGCCGAGCTCGAGGTGGGTGATGAGCGACTGCGATTGCCCGGGAGTGAGTTGGCGGAGGAGCGGCGGAAGATCCCAAGGTGAACGCGAGTCGGCTGCGGAGACGCTATGGGAGGACCACAGGCGGAGCGTTTTCAGTGGACGGGCTCTAGCACTGTGAGTAGATGCGAATGATGGTGCAAATGCCGCTGGACCGTGGTAGGTCTTTAGCCGGGGAACGACGTCGGCGGGTATGGAGGGAAAGTCGACGATGGCAGTGAATGCGATGTCGATGGCAGTACGTCGGAGGCGGAATGAGGCGAGGTTGGGGACAGAATGTAGGGCGGCGACAAAATGAGAGGATGAGATGATGATGAGTGCGAGGTCGAGCGTATGAAGGGCAGGGAAGGCTGTCTGCGCAAGAGCACATGCCACAGGCTCAGAAGCGCTTGGTCCGGCGACAATGTGCTGTATCTCGCTCGGATAGAGGAACGAGAACACCAGGGCATCGCTCGCAAACGTTGCTAGCAGGCTCGTATTGCGGTTGACGAGGAAGGTATTCCGCGCTGGCACAGGCACTGTCCCCTTCGCGTTTAGCGGCACCTCGAGCTCGAAGAACTCGAGTCGCTGTAACGACCGCAAAGCCCTCGTCATCCCGTCGTCCATCGGTGCTAGTATCAGCACTAGTTTCGTGAGGTTGGTGAAGCGTGGTAGGGCGACGAATAGCTCGGTCATGACCCGCTGGTCAGGCTTGTGGCTTCCAGGATGTCGACGATTGTAGCCTGGTGGGTAAGGCGACACCAGCAACTCTCTGAGAGCACCCGCTTGGTCCAGAAGGAACCGAATCCGCGCGATAGACCGTCGTTCGTGTCCCGACAGCTCGACGGTGGCGCTACGACGACGGAACGCGAATGTGTCGACAAATGGGAAGAAGAGCTGCGTGTGGAGGAATCTGGGGAGTGCGAGGGCACGAAGATCGTGGCTGGTGAGAGTAATGGGCCCGAGAGTGTCTGAGGAGAGGAATTCGAGGATATGCAGCCATATTTCAGGCGGGAGAGATGGGGATGCAGTCGGTGGAGGCGGTGCTGGACGAGAGTTCGAGTTCTGAGCGCTGGATTCAGCAGTTGGATGGAGTGGTAGTGGGACGAACCTTGAAGAGCTTGACGAGGCTGGACGCCGTCCTGGTCAACGACAGCCGACTCATCCCGACGTCACGGTGTCACGTTTCTGATCCTCCTTCTCTTTCGCCTCCATGGACGGTCCACGCCTTCCACGCGAGCTTGAACGAGAAATCTTCGAACTGGCTGCTGAAATCCATCCGTCGACCGTCGCTGTTCTCCTCCGCGTGGCCCATAGAGTGCAGGAGTGGTACGGGCAACTAGATTAGAATATCCGACTTGCGCTCACCTTAGATTGCACAGGACGGAGCCTTTCCTCTACAGGACGATCCGAGTACGGACATCCCAATCGTTCGAAGCATTCCAGCACGTACTACGCACCAAACCCCCCAACTTCCTTGCTGCGAGCGTTCGCCACGTCCTTTTTGAAGCCCGCGAAGGATGCACAGATGAAATATGCCTCGAAATCATCTCGAAGTGCCCTGGAATCACACACATCGGCACGACTATTAACTTCGTGGGACCCAAGGCCCTCGCTGCCTTCCAGACTCTACCCAATCTCACCCACTTGACCGCCTGTCTCTGCGACCTATTCTCGCCGGACGGCAACTCTATTGTTGGCAAAGTGGATCCTGCTCACCCGATTTTTGGACGCATCACTCATCTAATTCCGCTCGATGAGCTCTACCACCCTGACGACGCGCGCAGAGAGATCTGTGATGCCCTGTGCCGAATGCCCAGCCTCACACATCTCCGGCTGGACCAGGATGGCCTCGCCCCAGCCGACGTCGAGCACCTTCTCTCCGACTGCCTACGGCTTGAAATCCTCCTGCTCGTCACTGACACCACGTATTCAATGACACGCGGAGGATACCCTACCGCGGAGCCGCGACTCATCTGGGTAATCCGTGGGTATCTGAATGGTTACGACTGGTTTTGGAACGAGTGGGAGCGCACGGTCAATGGATTGGTGGACCCCTGGGCACTGGCAGAGGCACTTGTGAAGGAGCGGAGTCAGAGTCAGGCGACCTGCAACAACCGCAATGAGTGGCTTTGGTTCGGCTCAGATGGCACCATTGAGCGCCGCCCTAGTCTCTGCGACAGTCTATAGGTTGGGGTATTGTGGTAATTAACTTCTTCCTTCTTGTTCTAAGTTGTCAAAAAATGTCTGTGGTAATTATTGTGCACGAAAGCTACAACGGAGTCGCGCCAACAATGATATCCAATCGATGTTTCTACTGATCTCCCGAGCACAACAGCAGTCCGAGTCGGAGGTCATCTGTCTGGCCAGATTGGGGGGGGGGATTGTATTATACTCGCAGGTCCACAGCCTGAACAGCGAGTTTACCTAAGACAGATCGTAGCTACGTTAGGGTGGTTATCCTAACACTACAATCTACCAAAGGAACACACACCGATTCCAGGGGATCGATGGCTGCTAGACTCTCTACACCTTGGGAAGCGCGTTGTGCTTATCTCAATCTCAATCTTATCCGCTTCAATCAATGGTGTGACACCGGCAGCTGTCGCTTCTCCTCCCATCCCCCATGGACGAACCGCGCTTACCGCCCGAGCTAGAGCGCGAGATCTTCGAACTGGCCGCAGCTACATATCCGGGAACCGTACCACTGCTAATGCGGGTAGCTCGAAGGGTGCTCGAATGGTAAATGTGGTTTCCGTCGACTGCGACATGCTCGGCTGACGTGTTCCAGGACGGAGCCATTCCTGTACAGGATCGTTCGAGTCAAGAGCTCGAAAGACTTTGAATCTTTCCTACGCGTTCTCCGCACCAAACCAGCTTCATTCCTCGCCGCCAGTGTTCGCCACGTTCTCTTCGAGGCTGTCGATGAATGCACCACCGAAATCTGCATCGAGATCATCTCAAAATGCCCTGGGATCACGGATGTCGGAACAACTCATAGCTTTACGCGCCAGAATGCGCTCGCGGCGCTCAACACTCTACCCAATCTCCACCGTCTGTCCGTGTCTCTCCACGAACTCTTTCTTCACGAAACTTCGAAGCACTGGGATGAGGTTCGCATCAATCCGAGCGAGCCCGCCTTCGCCCACGTCACCCATCTCAGCCTCTACGCCACCATGGATTCCCATGCTTCCGTCATGATTCCTGCGTTCCCTGGCATGCCCCGCTTGACCCATCTCCGGCTCGTGCTTTACGGACTGCCGCCCCACCACGTCCGAAATATCCTCTCGATCTGCCCACGCCTTAAAGTCCTGCTGCTTACCGAGAGCGGCAACGCTCCCTTCGACGGCCGCGAATATCCGCTAGAAGACCCGCGACTCGTCTGGGCGTGGGCTTCGAACTTATACGATCCTTTTTGGAGCGATTGGGAGCGAGGAGCGCTGGGATTGGTCGACCTGTGGACGCATGCGGATGATCTTGTGGATAAACGGAGGAAGAATCCCACAGACAAGGACAGGAACGAGATAGAATGGATTATCGCACCACGTTAGAGGACCGCAACGATCCATGGGGACCCTCAGAATAGCTACCCTGCTTGGTTGTAGGGAGATATTCCGTCCAAAACCGCCGGGAACTAGGAGGTCTCAGCTTCAGATAGCCGCTGGTTTGGTTAACGGTACTAGTTAAGTTTAGAATAGCGGTACAATTCAAGTATTTATACTCGAAACAATCTTCCACTCGAGTTGATGAATTCAAGCAGTGCTAAGCGCGATGGTCGTGGGGATGTACTCGTCAGGGTTGGAACCCTTCAGCCAAGTCAGCCCATTACCAGTAGAAGAGAGAGAGAGACGCACGCCTGGGCACTCGCCGCGAAAGATCTCCTCGACGACGGTGAGGTACAGCTGCGATCCCGACGCGAAGCTGCTAATGTCGGGGATCGTCAGATTGGCAGGCGGGGGAGGGGGTCCGTTTCCGAGGGGACCAAGACCTTCATTTGTCCGCCATCATGATTAATGCATGTAACGGAGAGAATAAAACGAGAGAAGACGGACCAAAATGCGCAATCAAGTACTCCCCATAGTACTGCGTGACCTCGCCCTCGACACCGCCGGTCGCGTTGAGCGTGGGGTTTGCCTGCGGCGTGAGGTACACGAAGATTGGGGTGTAGCCCTCCATGCATGGACTGGAGCCGTCGGCAAAGTCGAAGGGGATGGTCGCCCCGGAAGAGATGGTCGTGCCGGCAGCGGGCGCTCGAATGGTGCCTGCGTCCTGGCGCTTGTTGGGGACCGCGACAGCAACAGCGGCGAGAGCAAGGGCAAGGGCAAGGAAGGAGAAGGAGAACATGTTATGTAGCGAGTAAGTGGAAAGAGGATCATCGCCAATTTATACTCCCGCGGGATGCCCTCATTCCACAACCAACCGCGTTTCAGAGTTGTGACTTATTGTATAGTAGCACCGAAGATCAGGCACCGGCGCCGTTTGCGTACTGACCAGGGATAATTATGAGCGCTCGGATCGAGGAATGGAATATATAATGCAAAGGGAATAAAGATAATAGCAAAAAAAAACACGACTCATCGATATGCCTCGCCAT
This sequence comes from Mycena amicta, assembly GCA_029282125.1. NCBI lineage: Eukaryota > Fungi > Basidiomycota > Agaricomycetes > Agaricales > Mycenaceae > Mycena > Mycena amicta. The sequence goes on along the minus strand of JARIHP010000032.1, from coordinate 293,801 downwards.
GCTCCAGCCAATCCAGCGCGGTCTTGGCCTGGTCAATCACATCCCGGTCATCCTCCATATGGCCATGGTGGTTCCCCCGGCCCAAGGATACCGACGCACTGGCAGTGCTCCCGCTTCCGAGACTCCCCGCACTGCTCTCACGCCTCACTCCCCAACTCCCACCACTACTCCCAGTCGCAAACTGTTGCTGCGGACTCGATGCGGTTGCATGGGCACTGCACATTCTTCGCAGGGTCACACCCACACCCGCATCCACCAGCGCCCTCCGACCCGCCGTGCTCCCCTTGGCCAGTTCCAACACCGCCGCAACGACAGGGCCGCGCACGCCCGGGCCGCGCTCGGCCAGCACACTCCGCAGGGACGCGAGCAGTTCTGCGTCACGCACGATCAGACTCTGCATCGATGCGCCGTTGGCGAGGTTTCCGAGAAGACATGCTGCTTGCAGGACCACGTCTTCGTCGGATGGGCCTGACGGGGAAGCAGACGTGGCAGAAGAAGAAGGATTCCCCTTGAGCACTCGCGTCAGGTGTGTGAGCAGGAGGGTCCCGCCGAGCTCGCGTTCCCGCGATATCATGTCCACGCCAGTCTCGTCCTCAGCCAGGTTGCGCAGGACAGCCCATGCTTGTTCCTGCAGGGCTGTGTCTGGTTCCTCGAGTAATCTACGACCGTGATGTCAGCCAGCCACAGTCGCGTAGAGGGAGGAAAAGACGTGCCTGACCAGTCTCCCCCACCCAAAACTTTGCATGATATCCCGCTTCGTCTCGTAGCTCGACTTGTGCAGCAGATTCTTCATCGCCCAGAGCGAGCTCAGCCGCAGCGTCGCGTCTTCGCCGCTCACGAGCTTGACCAGTCGTGGCACGAGTCCGTCACTGAGGTACGCCTACGAGACAGGAATCAGTCCACTGAGAGTCATCGACACGACAAACGCGGCTAACCGGACGTAACGGGGAGAACTCGTTGACGATATTGCATACTGCTGCCAGCGCCGCAGCAGTCACTCGCCGGTCCTCGCCTTGGTCTTCATCTGCCTCTCTGTTCTCCGACGTTCCTTGCCCATCCTCTACGTCCAGACCCAAGTCGCCGCCCCGTTTCTTCCTCTCCTCCTTCAAGAACACTCGGAAGACCGCCCGCCCCAATCCACTATCCACAAGATTCGTCCGCAGGACGGCAACGGCGCGGCTCAGCGCCCTCACACACTGGCACGACGCGTACCGAACGCCGACACTGCGATGGCCCAGCCCGGCGTTGATAATTGGGAGAATCAACGCGCCATACTCGTCCGTGATACTCCTCCGGATCGTGTTGTCGAACAGCGCCAACGCGGCGAGTGCTGTGAGAGCGGCTTCACGGAGAGCAGCCACCGGGACGGGTTCCTCCTCTTGCCATTCTGACAATGGTGAAAGGGACGATGACGACGATGACGACGATGAAGGCTCCAGACTGCTTAGCAGCCCTGCGAGCTTGCCTAGACACCCGCGCTCATAGGCAGCAGTGCAGAGCGCGGGGTGGTCCGATACGAGGTTGACTGGAAACAAGGTATCAGTACGACTTGGTCAAGAGGATTGGGAGCACGCACACAGTATGAAGCACGCTCGGGTCCTGCTCACAAGAGTCTCGGCTAGCGCGGGAGCGGAAAGGATGCGATTGACGACATTCATGACTGTGTTTGCGGGGGCGTGGGCCAGCGGTGGGTCGGAGGTAAAGGACGAAGAGGGGCTTGTGGGCGGGTATGTAGACCGGATAATGGACGTTGCGCTGTGGGGGGTAGTCAGTTGTGTACTTTGACCAAAGTGCATATCGTACCAAGAGCATGCGGCTAGCTGGATGTTGGTCGAGCGTGATCGTGCAAAGGAAAGGACCGAGTCGAGGAACGGAGCGCCAGTGTCGATGGCGCGATTTAGTGTGCCGACCACACTGGCGTTTTCCTTTGCTATCGTCGCCAGAGCCCACAATGCCGCTTCCTGCAACTGTAGAATGGTATGAGAGTCGGAAGATAGCGGCAGAACCAAGCACGCACCTGTGCCTCGCGACTGTAGACCAACGCCGTGAGCTGCCTGCAAATCCAGCCCCCATGCGTATTGGGGTTGGCTGTAGCAGGAGCCTTCTCCCATCCGCGATTGCTCTTCGCCTCCGTTCTTCGCATGCGGTCTCGCTCTTCGAGCGGCATCCACTCGATGACAGCCGTCCGATACACCGCGCTCCTCACAGCAAAGCCCAGCAGCTGGGCAATGTATACACGGGCAGCGGGGTCCCCGAGCAACGGCAGAATCACGTCGAGGGACTCGGTCTCGAAGATGGCATCCAGCGCCGCCTCTGCGGCATTCGTCAATCCTGCCGACCGCTCCTCTGACAACCCCCACTGAGACGGCCCAACCGTGTCTCCCAGCACAATGGCCAAGGCACGCAGTCCTCGCGCGAAGGCTCCTCTGAGCGCTGGGCTGTCGCTCGCCGTGAGCTTCGATATCGCGTAGAGGAAGGCTCGAGGGGCATCGCAGCGCAACAGCGTGCCAAGCACTGCTTCCGACCCGTACGATATCGACGCGATAACATGGGCAGCCTCGACGCGGAGGTCGTCGCCGTCTGGGGTGTCGTTCAAGCAGTTGACGAGGCTGTATTGATGGTGAGGAAGAAGAGACGAGAGGAGGAAGGAACAGGCGCACGTTTGGACAAAGTCGAGGTCTTGGGAGAGCTTCAACTTTGCGGACGGGTTCCCGATAACGCTGTTTTTGACCTGCTTGAGGCTGGAAAGCGAGATAGGCGTGAAGGTCATGATGGATGCTCTGGACGTGGCATCACGGTCTGTGACACCCTTGCCTCTCACCAGCTTCTTGCGATAATCCCAGCAATGGGCTAAAAAATGCCATACTCTACCTGCAGAGCACCGGTTGAATGGTCTACCTTCAGCTGGCAGGCTTCAAGTCAACTTCTGCGAAGGAAGACCCGCATACGCTGGTCAGGTTTCATTAGGTTTCGTTCCACTTGCCATGGCCTCTTCTCTTTCAAGCCCGATCAAACAGCAGACTTTGGACACGGGTCCAATGAGGTGATTCCTCTGTGGAGTAGACGAGGTCACCCGCTGAGTGAGCAGTTATAGTTCGAACGTTCTCCGTCCGGCCAACTGGCACGGACAAAGACATATATCCTCTTTATGTTCTCAGATGCGCGGAGCACGCCTCAAACAAAGTCGGAGCCTCGGGCTCAAAGAGAGCTTTGTCTGATTTTCTTTTCGTCACAGAGGAGAACTCACTCGCGGAGGACCAGATATATGACTCTGAAGCGCAGAGTCAGAGGACCAGGCGGGCCGGACACTAATCCTCAAATTCGGCGCAATCCCGGAAACGCCTAATCTTGGATGCAGCTCCGGTGCAAATTTCCGGGCCGTCCAACACCTCGGGCCTCAAAGAGAAGTTTGTCTAATTTTCTTTTCGGCACAGAGAGAACTCAGTCGCGGAGGACCAGATATATAACTATGAAAACGCGGAGAGTCAGAGGACCAGGCGGGCCGGACACTAATCCTTAAATTCGGCGCAATTCCGGAAACGATCTTGGATGCAGCTCCGGTGCAAATTTCCGGGCCGTCCAACGGAACGCGCAGGGGATTATAAAGGCCCGGCGTGCGAGACGCTTGGCCCTTGCACTTCTTCGAACGACGGACATGGCAAAAACCAAGCTTTTGTTGCTCACTTTGGTCGCCGTCATCCCTGCGATCTTGGCTCTCACCCCCACGCCGGCGGCTGTGGCGGCCACGACCTGTACGGTGACTGCGGCCTCTCAAGTCGCTTCTGCTACTGCTTCCTGCACCGCGATCGTGCTCTCCAATCTCGCAGTTCCCTCCGCCACCACGTTGAACCTGAGCAAGCTCAAGACTGGCACCACGGTTACGTTTGCGGGCAAGACCGTATGGGCACCCATCCCCTACCCTCACCCAAGTTCTCATTCTCATCTCCACAGACATTCGCATTCACCGACTGGGACTCTGATCTCATTGAGATCGGGGGAGCGAACATCACCATCCAGGGTGCGGCGGGCTCTATCATCGACGGCAACGGTCAGGCATGGTGGGATGGTCAAGGCTCCAATGGTGGAGTCACCAAGTACGCGCCGCCCTCCCTCTGTATACCACTGTAAAAATCGACAATTTCTTGCCCAGACCCGACCACTTCATCGTCCTCAAGACGACTGGAACGTCCGTCGTTCAGAATCTTCATATCCAGAACTGGCCTGTGCACTGTTTCGAAATCACGTCCGCGTCCGGAACGACTATCACCGGGCTGACGCTCGACAACTCTGCGGGCAACGCCCCCAATGCCGCCTCGGGTGGGTTGCCCGCGGCGCACAACAGCGACGGGTTTGATGTGTCGGGCAGCACGAATATTCTCATTACTGCCACCACCGTTATAAACCAAGACGACTGCGTCGCCGTCACCTCTGGGACAAACGTGACGGTATCCAACCTGGTTTGCGACGGGGGGCGTGAGTGTTCATCATCGGCCTTTTCCTTCCCTACTCGTCTCACGACTTTTTTAGATGGTCTCTCCATCGGTTCAATCGGCGGCAAGAGCGATAACGACGTCTCCAACGTCCTCTTCACCAACTCCGTCGTCAAGAACTCGCAAAACGGCGCGCGTATCAAGACCAACTCGGGGACGACCGGGACCGTCACGAATATCGAGTGGAGCAATATCCAGGTGTCGAATATTTCCATGTACGGCATCGACATCCAGCAGGACTACCTCAACGGCGGGCCCACTGGTACGCATGCCTCCGTCTCTGTTTCGTATCGTATACTCCAAAAACAAAAAATCCTGAATCGTACGCTACAGGCACGCCCACCAACGGCGTCATAATCAACGGCATCACCATGTCCAACATCACCGGGACCGCGACGTCCCAGGCCAAGAACTACTTCATCCTTTGCGGCTCCGGCTCGTGCTCCAATTTCACTTTCCAAAATGTTGCGATCACAGGAGGGACGGCGGACAGCTGTAACTTCACCCCCACCGCCGGGAACTTCAAGTGCACGTAGGACCTGGGTCGGTTGGGCGCTTGACGCTTGTATTTGTAGGTGTTTATCTAAAAATCACGGTTCGATTCCGAATCAAATGAGGCCCTCCTCCAAACAATAATCTGCGGTTTGTGTGTTGTGCAACGTGTTGGACATCCTCCATGATCATGAACGACCTAAGCTTATTGACTCGCGGTACTTACTTCAGCCCGAGATCGCCGATGGGTTGACTGGCTGGATATCCGACGCTCGCAAAGGATCAAATTTCGTGCTCCGAGATCTGTATGACCTTGAAAAAACGTCGGAAACACTCAATTCCGCCACCGACACCAGTCAGCGCTGAATTCATTTCCACAGAATGGCGGTAAGCAAAGCTAGCAGCTCCGTTCAGTATTATCGGTGCTGAATATCTGGCAGCGGATTTAAGCATCTATTTTTATCGCGCTTCCTTGAAACCCTTGCGCGTGCAGACGCATAGCGACTCGACTTCCTGTGCCCTCGGCTCGCCCCGCGTACTCGTGAAAGCCCGGATCCGTACTGCAATACATTCAGAGTAAATACGCTTCGACTATGAATGCGATACTCGCTCGGAGATATTGAGATGATCAGTAAGTGGACGATTCAGATGTTGCTGACCGAAACCTTCGAGGCCTAACGGCGCCCGTCTGTAATGACTCTTCTGAAGGCCGTGTCTTTTCCCGTGGTCCGAGGCGAGACTGGTTGAAAGTTGCAACTTGCGATTGAAATCGGTACGTACCTGGAGGATCTTGCTGCTCTGACCAAGCTCTGACAATGCTCTAGGTTGGCTCTGGGCTGCAAACCAGATCATCTCATACCCCAACGTCATCCGCACATGAAGGAAGATCGGCGCTCTGAATTTGGTCATAAGTGATTAGCGCCTAAGGCGCCAATCATTTCGCCAAGTCCGGTTCGGCCGTGACGCAGAGCGCTCAGTCTCGGCAAAGCTCTGTAAACAGATCGTCCAAAGAGTCCACATGCATTCCCCCCAGCATTCTTCCCGCCACAGATATTGCGAGGCATTCAAATTCGACCCTCACGAACACCGAATTGTTCCAGCAATCAATTGACCGCTCGGCTTTCAAGTTCTCCTTGAACAAGAAGCCGAAACCGCAAATCTGAGACACCGATATCCAGCGACTCCGACGCGGCACGGACCGGTACGTACTTCGTTTCGTCCCTCTGCTCGATCACCGCCACTGATATATGGATTCGCACATGATTCGCATTTTCCCAACCCAACCAACCAACACCGCCGCCTACCTCATTTGACGGTGAATCCCAATGGGCTGTACCCAATACATTCACACGGGACATCAGCATCAGCGCCTGGGGCTCCGCGTTTGCAGTTCCGAGTCAACTGCGTCACAGGCAGAGTTGGAACGCCGGTGCTTCTGCCTACAGTAAATGTTTCCTCGGTTGTGCGGCTTCACCCACAGACTCGAGGGTTCCGTGCCAAGATTTTACGAGCGCTACAACACATTATGGAGGAGAATCCAACGCAGTATATAACGTATGTGCACTTTTGCTTCCTAATAAACTCACTTCCCTCGACCAGGATGTTCAACCCCTACGCTCACGGTAACTGGCCCAACACCGCCAACGCGAGCTCGTCGAATCCGAGCGGCACCATTCCGCAGCCTTCGATTTTCGGCGCCCTCCCGTACCCGACGCCGACAGGCGGACCCGCTCCCGTCTGGATGACGTTCACATTCAACGGCTTCAACCCAACGATTCTGAACTCCACTGTCACTGGCCCCCAGGCGCGCACGTACTTCACAATCCGAACGGACAAGCAGGGGCAGGCGCCAGGGTTCACGGTGGTCACGAACGCAATGAACCAGCCGGCGGTTATCATCGAGTGGACAAAACATCCTGTCCTCGAGGTACGCGGCGAGGTGTCGAAACAGCCGACTGGGCAGTGGTTAGCGCTGGCTCAGGGCAAAAAGTACGTCTAATCGGCCGAAATACAGGACTCTTTCTGACAGGAGTTCTCAGATACAGGACGATGACTGCGCGCGGGAAGACGTTCATCTGGGCACCAGACGATGACGATATCTCCGTAAGCTCTCTGTCCGAACGAGAAACATCGCGCTGACTTGTCCCAATAGCTATACTCGGTCGGCATTGGCACACCTCAGACGTACGCGCGGATCTACCGCGACGACGATGAAGTCATTCTGCAGATGACTGTGGAGGCTGTTCAGATTGGCCTCCTTGAAGTCTGTGTCGCCGCCACACTCCTGCTTCAGTGCGGACGGAACATAGATTGACAAAAGCCCAGCACGAAGACGTATCCAGTAACTTATTTGCTTTGCTCGTACCCGTTAACTTATTTGCTATCGAACGAAATTAGAACTAGATGTATTCTGTACCGACGCTTTTGATGAACATAGACATGCCGTCCACTCGGATCGGCGATATCATCACCACTTGACGTTTTACGAAACACCGGTTGGCTTTCAAACGCACGCAAATCCTCCGTCTTTCGTGTTTTCACAAAGGTCTTCCTTGACGAATTTTACGGTATCCAAGGCGTGCCGATGGCATCGCCCCGCGGCAGTCCGGCTGCTTGTGACTTTTGATCATAAGTTCTAAATATTGGGTTGTTTCGACATCGCTTTGATCAGTGGGCGAAAGCCGCCCTGTGAGTCCGCATGTAAAATTGGTTTCATATTGCTACAACTTACAGTCGACCACCAATGAACGCGAGTCCGAAACATCACCGAGTCTATTCCCATAGAGCCCAGGCGCGGATTCACAAAAGCTTCACGTTCTTCGCACCCCCCAGCCAGCATAAACATACAGGCACACTAGATATACCACGTCAGTCTCGTCCGTAAAAAGAAACGGCGCAACGCACCATGAAAACAGCCGGAACCAGGTATTTCTTCGCCGCACGCTTCCAAATCGGCATCACTCTGCTCTTCAAATGGTCGTGGAACTCCTGCGTATCGTTCACCTTGGGGAACGCTACCCCGACCGGAACCTCCTTCCCCAAAAACGTACACAAACGATCCCACCCTCCAGCTTCGCCGACCTGATACTCCAGCAAACGCTCCTTCGGCACCAGCGCTCTAATCTCGTCATAATATTCCACATAGCGCTTCTTCGCCACCTCCGGGGTAATGTCCGTAGTCTTGAACATCGCGAGGAAGACGAGTTGCCAGAAGTCGCGTATCTTCCCGGCTGTGCCGGGCTCGAGCCAGGCGTTAAACATGCCTACGGGCGAGGGAGGATGCAATAGTCGACTGGTAGGACTTCTACCACGAGTCGGGAGAGGGCGTGGCGAGAACGATCTTTGCGTCAGGGTAGGCAGCGATGAGCTCAGGGGCAAAGAGGAGGTGAGGGACGTCTGTTGCGGCCTGGATGGGTGTCCGAGTCGTTAATAGACGACAAGGAAAAAGCGCTGAACACACGCACCATGCAATGACCCAGCAACGCGTCCCACTCCTTCCCGTGCGGCTTTCCTTTTCCAAAGAACTTGGCGTTGATCGCCTCGGTCCACATCTCCATCTCGCTGAGGTTGGTCCAAACCGTGAATCCGTGGTTGGTCTCGAGATAGCCAAGTGTCTCCAGCGCGATGCGCATGGCTGAGGAGAGGAGTTGAAACGGCCGGCATGGAAGGAGAACGCAGGGAGAATGAGACCAATCCTCGTCAGCGACTCGCAGACCTGACAAGAAATAAAAACCCACACGCTCAGGCTGTGCCTGTACGCGAGAATCCGAGACCCAACACTTGCATCGGCACCTAGCCAGTCGCAGCGGTTGGCGGTAGAGAAAGGCATCGAGGGTCGTCACTTCTTGTGTGAGTTGTCATTTATAGAAAACAGGGAAAGGGGCAAGCGGCCGGGCGGAAGTGGTCTTGCGTAGATCAGAATGTAGGAGAGCTAGAACGTGCTAGTTTCTGTCAGAACGTGATTCATGGGGTAGGGAGTACCATCTACGGGTAATCCCGGGCCAGACAGAGAGATTGTGGAGAGTTCATGCACATCGAGGTTCACGTCAGAGTGAAGTGGTCACGGTGTCACTCGCCTGATTTAACTTGGCTCCCACCATCAATCTGCCTTTGCTCTGCCTTGTACCCTCCCGCAGACACATGCATGATGTCTACACTTTGCCACTCTTTCGACCATTCAACTATTCTCCCACAAGATCCATCATCCAAGTGCTCGATGTTATATTCATAAATATCTTTCGCTTCATGGTTGCTAGTACTTGCTACCCTCCTCAACGGCCCTCCGAGTCCTCCATCCCACCAGATCATGCCACTTCTGCACTCCATATACGATGCCGGGGGCAGTACTCGACAGTACCTTCAGCGCAGAAATCCGTCGACGTGCCGTTTGCATAAGGGAAAGAATCCAAGTACGGGGAGAACCGATGGACGAGTGGAGCAGGCGAGAGGTATGATGGCCGTACAATTGACGAAGAGGAGCTGAAGGAAGCCGTAGATGATATTCCATCGCTGCGGGAAGATACCATCCAGCTCGCACTGGATGGGCTGCTCGATATCGCTGCCTCTTCGGCATATGGCAAGCGCTCCAGAGCGTATCCATACCCTCTAGCGTTGGCCACGGTGGGCATGGGGCTGGGTGGACCGTCGAGAGCCCTGGACCAGCCATCCATAATACGTGCGGAGCGCCCCTTAGGTTTGTCTTTGCTCTTGTTCTTCTTGCGCTGTTTTGTGGGTGCGACATAGACGCAACGCATTCCCGTCAAATGGCATCGCATGCAAGGCACGTCCTGGCGGTCCGTTATACACTATCGACATTGGTTAGATTTGGCTTGGAAGGATGCTGGACGGACGAGGGACCTTAATCTTGCGCCGACGGCAGTTGGAACATGCCATCAACACGCGTTTAGGGAGCTCGAAGACCGAGGTGGTGTCCGTGGGCATCGAGGGAAGAAGAATCTCGAGGCAAGTCAAGTTTCCGCGCTCACTTTATATGGTTATAAGAATACCTCTGGGCAATTCTTCCCGCATTCAACCTATGCCTCACTGCCGATCGAGCGCGCACTGGCAGGTATGGATGTGTTGTTGAGCCGATCAAATGACGCCGGCGCTTGCTGAATTCTTTAAGTGTCTGCATCGTTCCAAAGGCCGAGGAGTGCTTTTTCTTCCGCTTACTTCGTGTTCTACAATACCCAATTATAGCAGGTAAGCATTTTCGCTGCTCGCCATGTTGAGTTCTTCGCTGCCCCAGATCTGCTCGAAAGCCGCGGAGAGTCGCCGGAGACTGTGCTGGTGCTCCATACCGTGCCTAATTATACCCGTTTAGGCGTTTACAACTCCGGTCGCACTGCCCGCAAAAGTCAACATACATTTTCTCCGAGAGAAGTTGGCATCTGAGCGTCTTTTTTTAGTACGGGAGCTGTCGAGACGACAAGTCGGAACGTGAACGTTCCGGTCACGCTCACATCGGCGCGGCCACGCGCTAAGACGTGATCGTTGCGGGCAGCGCGCCGACTTGCCTCAGCTCAGTTCCGCGTGAAGCCTTGGGTTTCTGACCACAAGGTTCGGTCGATTGCAACTAGCGCGTGAACAACGTCAAACATCTCCAGCGGCAAGTGCCTGATCTCTGTGGGCGAAGGAAATGCAGTTGACCTACAACGCCCAGTAGAATCCTTCGCTCTTAGCTCTGCTCTCAGCAAGTCCCGAACTCTCTCACGCCGTGGACATTCAGCCACTGGTACTCGACCTGGTGGTGATTGCGATCGTTTCCTTGAGAGAAGATCGCTGGCGACGTTTAACGAAGATCCCGCGCAGAAAGAAGTCGACACAGCCTTGCGAAGACGGGAAAATTAAGGACCTGATGACCAAGTGCGAGGTGCGTAAGCATGTTCAATGTTCAATTGAATGATTTGATAATTGATTCCGCGGCGGGAAGGAAGCTTGGCACCGCTAGAAATGAATGTTCAATGCAGCTGCGGTAAGCCATTCAAGCCATCATCCTGCGCCACCAGCGCTCACAAACATAGTAAACCCGACCCGATGTCTTCCATGCATCTATCGAGAACAAGGACAGAGAGAGATAAAACTCGAACAGAAAACCAACTTGAAACATCTCCTCTGTTACGTGGCGCTACCCGCGCGTTCCTTGAACACCTTCTCTGATTTTTGTGCACGTCCTGATTTATGTGCAGGTCCAAAAGATCAATGCGGAGCACTTCTTTTGTTCATCGCGAAAACTCGCATGAAGATATTTTATTTATTTTATTTCGACTCCGTTCTTATCTGGGATCAGAGGTTTGCTAGATCAATGATCTGGCAGCCCGGGTCAAAGCGGCACCTCACTTCTGTACACTATGCACTCTGGCACACCGCCCGGTTCAAATCCGGAGAGATCGCACCGACACGACGCTCCTCTCCAAGCGCTCGGCATACCGTGCTCACGATCTCCGAAACCCCAGGGGACAACCGATTCCGTCGCTTGTGGCGTGCTGATGATCGGGACTTGGTGGGAACTTTTTGGTTGTGTGTTCGTATTACGCTCCAGTCGGCGTTGGACTCTGACTTCGCTTCGGCTTTGCTTCCCCCGGTGTCGCTGGGAATACTCACGACGGAAGAGCGTGCACTCCGTCTGGATTCTGGAAAACTTCCTCGTTTCACACCGATAATAGTCGCGATCATGGTTCCCGGTTTGAGATCTTACAGAGAAGCAGGCAGAGACGCGCGCTACAGAGTATAGGATTGGAAAGCCGAAGTGCCCAGGTACAGGTTGAGCTTCAATGAATCGGTAAATTCATTCCATTCGGCGTTCACAGATGCGGAAATCGCTCGATGGCAACGCGCCCGCCCGCCCAAGCCCATCAGCGCTGTTTAAGTATCTGTTGCTGGGGAGCTGGCGTCGGCCTCAGCGTCGGTGCGATGGCGCTTATTTTGATCTGTCAGCTATCCCAGCAACGCGAGGCGGCGGCCCATCGCCGGTGTGATGCGATGTCGAGCTCCCGGTAGCTGATATGATTACAGCGTCTTGGTACTCTTTTTTGGACGAGTAGCCGTCTTGGCCAGTTGAACTGAGGCGACGACCTACGCCGCACTCCGGAATACTAGGTTCGATACCGCGTCGATTCTGCCTTGCCGATGGTTGTTCTCTGGTTCTCTCTCCAAGACACTCTCACAGATGGCGTAAAGGAACAACTCGCCTTGCGCGTAATGTAAAAATGGTCATCGCGGGACGTGGGCGAGGTTCCTCCGTTAACCCGCAGGCGGTGCCGAAATGAAGGCCAATCTCATCAAAATGATCGTCGTCGACTCGTGGCTCTCACACTGCTGGTCGCAGGCTGCCAGCGCTATGGAGCACTGAAGTGAATCGCCTTCCATTCAACTTTTTCTTCGTCCTATTCCGTCATGTCGCGAACCAAGACCGCACGTATAAAAGACCGAAGGACGATCTGCGGCTTCTCACTGCTCACCGCTCTTCCTCCGCATCCCGCTTTCGAGCAACCCACACCTACATACTACTCGAGATGAACTCCCTAGCACCTTACGACTTCAAGTTTGACTACCCGGTCCGCGTCCCGCGGGCATGTGCCAACTGCCGGAGCAGCAAAACCAAGGTGCGTTCCGTCCATTCCGAGTCGTTCTGACGCATACTGAGAATGACTTACAGTGTGTGACCGACTCGCAGGACAAGCCATGCATGCGTTGCTGCTTCAGCAGCCTCGAATGCGTCTATGAGCCAACTGAGCGGCAGCGTGAGCGCTCTGCTCGGACTGGTGCTGGTCCACGCCCGTCGCACAAGACAACGACGCCGAAACCCAGAGCGCGCAGGGGACGAAAGCGGTTGGCTGTTCGTCCACCACCGGTTATCCCGTACCCGCCTTCCCCAACCAGTTCAGCCAGCCAATACGACTGCGACGAGCTCTACTGCAGGTGTCCTTCCGAGTCTCATTCGCCTGCTGGCTCGCCTGGCCCTTGCACCCCGGCTGGACTGGGAGGGCCATCGTACCTCCCAACGGAATACTATCCCGCCACGACGCAGGTCCCCCAGCCGCCCATGTATGCAGCCCAGGGCCAATGGATCGACAACTACACTGCTCAGCCCACCAACACATTCGACAGCCACGGTTTCGTCCTCCCCACCATGCCCAACGGGTACCCCCCTGCCCTTCCCGACTCTGCATGCTTGCCGCAGACGTTCGCGGGTCAGCTAACTAACAACATGGAGTACTCGGGGTACACCCACGGCCACGCACCCTCGTCGCTCGGCTTGTTCGACCTTGCCCTTGAGCTGAACGATTTTCCGTTTGCGCTCCCGCCCGTCGACACCAACCAGACGTTCTACGCTCATCTGCAGCCCCAGGGCTACTCGCACGATTTCTTATAAACGGCTCTCTCTCTGTATTTATCTCTGTTTTCCCGCATACATGTCGCATATCGTGCATTTCTCAACCTCGCACTACTCTTTCTCTCGCTCTGTTGTATCCTAGATGTACATACTACTTGTCTCTATCTGCTGTGTTCCTAGCATTTGTCTTATTCTCTGTCGTCTTTCAATTTAGCATCGTCCTCTGTTTAGCTTATCCCTTACCTCCAATGGCCATGGTAGTCGGCGACGCAGTCTCACACAACGGAGGATCTTCAGTTGGATAGAAGTTAGAGAGATATCTTTTACCACGGCGGAGCATGGGGGGGGGGGGGGGGCGGGGATTTATTATACTGACAGGTCCACAACATGAACAGCCAGTCTACCTAGGACAGCTTGTAGCTACGTCAGGGTGGTTATCCGGGCATGGTATCATCAATTTCATTTCCAGACCTGCATATTATTCCGAACGCCCCAAGCGACAAAATCAAATCTCCGAGTCCCATGTGGCTGTATTTCCGCCTTCGAGCGACGTCCTTTTCCCGTCCTGGGCGTTTTCAACTTGAACGCTCGTCTACCTCCGTCGCAGTGATCGAACGCGAGGGGTTAATCCATTCAATCTCGGTGCTGTCCTTGTCTGTAGGACTCTTGGTCCGTCGATCCACCAGCTCCTCCGCAAGCGTCCACAGATCAACCAGTCCCAACACTCCTCGCTCCCAATCGCTCCAAAATTGATTATACGCGTTGGAAGCGAATGCCCAGACGAGTCGTGGATCTTCTAGTGGGTATCCTTGGGCGTCGAAGGGAGAAATGCTCCTATTCGTCAAGAGGAGGACTTTGAGGTGCGGGCAATTCGAGAGAATATGGCGGACGTCGTTGTGTGTCAGTCCGTGCAGCATGAGCCGCAGATGCGTCAAGCGCGGCAGGCCAGGGAGCGCAGGAATCACGACGTGAGAATTAAGGTCCATGGAGTCGTGCAGGACGAGGTGGGTGACATGGGCAAAGGCGGGCTCGCTTGGATTGATGCGGACCTTATCCCAGTCCTCCGAATCTTCTTCAGCGAAGAGCTCGCGGAGAGACACGGTCAGATGGCGGAGATTGGGTAGAGTGTTGAGCGCTGCCAGCGCATCCAGACCCGTGAAGCTGTTCGTTGTTCCAATAGTTGTGATCCCACGGCACTTCGAGATGATCTCGAGGCAGATTTCGACGGTGCATGCGAAGACAGCCTCGAAGAGGACATGGCGAACACTGGAGTTCAGGAATGGGGCTGGTTTGGTGCGGAGAGCGCGCAGGAATGCATCAAAGCGCTTCGAGTTCTCGACTCGAACGATCCTGTACAAGAATGGCTCCGTCCTGGACCAAGTCAGCGGAGCATGTCGCAGTCGACGGAACCACATTTACCATTCGAGCACCCTCCGAGCTACCCGCATTAGCAGTGGTACGGTGCCCGGATATGTAGCTGCGGCCAGCTCGAAGATCTCGCACTCGAGCTCGGGCGGTAAGCGCGGTTCGTCCATGGGTGGGAGGAGAGAAGCGACAGCTGCCAGTGTCACATCATTGATTGAGCAGCAAAGTAGATAAGATTGAGATTAAGATAAGCAAACGCTCCGGGTTTTCCTGATGTGTGCGAGCCCAGGTCGGAGAACGTTTCGGTTTATGATTCAAATGGTTGCGGGTTACGCGTAATGACACCATCTAAGCCAAACCAAAGCGACTCGTTGCGGTTGTTGCAGGTCGCCTGACTCTGACTCCGCTCCTTCACAAGTGCCTCCGCCAGTGCCCAGGGGTCCACTAATCCATTGACCGTGCGCTCCCACTCGTTCCAAAACGACTCGTAACTATATCGATCCCCACTAAGTCCCCAGACGAGTCGAGACTCAGCGGTGGGGTATCCTCCGCTTGTAATGGAATACTTGGTGTCAGTGACGAGCAGGAGGACTTCAAGCCGTAGGCAGTCACAGAGAAGGTGCTCGACGTCGGCTGGGGCGAGGCCATCCTGGTCCAGCCGGAGATGTGTGAGGCTGGGCATTCGGGACAGGGCAACACAGATCTCTCTGCCCGCGCCGTCACGGTGGTGGATTTCATCGAGCGGGATTAGATGAGTGACGCGTGCAAAAACCGGGTGAGCAGGATTCACTTTGCCAACAATAGAGTTGCCCTCCGGAGAGAATAGGTCGCAGAGACTGGCGGTCAAGTGGGTGAGATTGGGTAGAGTCTGGAAGGCATCGAGGGCCTTGGGTCCCGTAAAGTTGACTGTCGTGCCGATGTGTGTGATTCCAGGGCATTTCGAGATGATTTCGAGGCATATTTCGTCCGTGCATCCTTCGCGGGCTTCAAAAAGGACGTGGCGAACGCTCGCAGCAAGGAAGTTGGGGGGTTGGGTGCGTAGTACGTGCTGGAATGCTTCGAACGATTGGGATGTCCGTACTCGGATCGTCCTGTAGAGGAAAGGCTCCGTCCTATGCAATCTAAGGTGAGCGCAAGTAGGATATTCGAATCTAGTTGCCCCTACCACTCCTGCACTCTATGGGCCACGCGGAGGAGAACAGCCACGGTCGATGGAGGGCTTTGCGCAGCCAGTTCGAAGATTTCACGTTCAAGCTCGCGTGGAAGGCGTGGACCGTCCATGGAGGCGAAAGAGAAGGAGGATCAGAAACGTGACACGTCGGGATGAGTCGGCTGTCGTTGACCAGGACGGCCTCCAGCCTCGTCAAGCTCTTCAAGCTTCAAGGTTCGTCCCGCTACCACTCTACCCAACTGCTGAATCCAGCGCTCAGAACTCGAACTCTCGTCCAGCACCGTCTCCACCGACTGCATCCCCATCTCTCCCGCCTGAAATATGGCTCCACATCCTCGAATTCCTCTCCCCAGACACTCTCGGACCCATTACTCTCACCAGCCACGACCTTCGTGCTCTCGCACTCCCCAGATTCCTCCACACGCAGCTCTTCTTCCCATTCGTCGACACATTCGCGTTCCGTCGTCGTAGCGCCACCGTCGAGCTGTCGGGATACGAACGACGGTCTATCGCGCGGATTCGGTTCCTTCTGGACCAAGCCGATGCTCTCAGGAAGCTGCTGGTGTCGCCCTACCCACCAGGATACAATCGTCGACATCGTGGATACCACAAGCCTGTCCAGCGGGTTATGACCGAGCTATTTGTCGCCCTACCACGCTTCACCAACCTCACCAAGCTAGTGCTGATACTAGCACCAATGGACGACGGGACGATAAGGGCCTTGCGGTCGTTGCAGCGACTCGAGTTCTTCGAGCTCGAGGTGCCGCTAGACGTGAAGGGGACAGTGCCTGTGCCAGCGCGGAATACCTTCCTCGTCAACCACAATACGAGCCTGCTGGCATCGTTGGCGGGCGATGGCCTGGTGTTCTTGTTCCTCCATTCAAGCAAGATACAGCACATTGTCGCCGGACCAAGTGCATCGGAGCCAGTCGCATGTGCTCTTGCGCTGACACCTTTCCCCGCCCTTCATACGCTCGACCTCGCACTCATCATCATCTCATCCCCTCATTTCGTCGCCGCCCTCCATTCTGTCCCCAAGCTCGCCTCATTCCGTCTCCGACGTACTGCCATCGACATCGCATCCACCACCATCGTCGACTTTCCCACCATACCCGCCGAAGTCGTTCCCCGGCTAAAGACCTACCACGGTCCAGCGGCATTTGCACCGTCATTTGCATCTACTTACAGTGGTAGAGACCGTCCGTTGAAGACGCTCCGCCTGTGGTCCTCCCATAGCGTCTCCGCAACCGACTCGCGTTCACCTTGGGATCTTCCGCCGCTCCTTCGTCAACTCACACCCGGACAATCCCAGTCGCTCATCACCCACCTCGAGCTCGGCACTGTCCGCGTCCCACCAGAGCTCCTCGACACTCTCTGCGATGCGACCGTATTCCCCGTCCTCACCGTGCTATCTATCAACGCGCATTTCGACGCTTTCCACCCCGGGTCTTTCGAGCGTCGTACGGTTCACGAGGCTACTGGAGCAGTTGTGTCTTTGGCGGAGGCGGGGCTGCCTCCGACGCTACAGACCCTCCGTCTGGGTGCCCAACTCGGTGCTGCGGGTATGCACTCAGACACACTATGTGCTGCCGCGCGCAAGGTACTCGCTGGCTTTCCGGCGGAGTACGACCCGACGAGTTGGCGGGTGTGGGCGGTCGACCGCCCGTGGTGTGTTATTCAGTGGACTCGGACTACGACCGACGACGAGGAGGGCATGGGCCGGCTCAGCGTCGAGTATGGCGAGCATTACTTCCTGGGCTTCGAGCGGGGGGCACGGATTGCAGTGGAGCGGGTGGAGGAGGCCATGGTGCGGATGATGTGGGTTCTTCTTTCGTTGGGTGTAGGACCTGAAAGCTCACGGTTCTGCAGTGCGACCATCGAGTGACCGTAAACTCGTTGTAATGCGAGTATCATATGTCGATGAGCCTATGTACTGCTGTAGCTAGGACCCGAGACAATGCTTCTGCAGCACTCCATTATATTTGCCAATACCCTCTTCTCATTCTGACTCCGAGTTGTTATTGGCGCCTACAGGATAAATCCACTGGATTTCGCCGTCCATCGGCATCTGCTGCCTTTGCTTCTTGACCACCTGCTCTGCGAGGACCCACATGTCCAGTAGTCCGTTTGCTCCGCGTTCCCAGTCGGCCCAGAAAGGTTCGAAGTAGTCGCCCAAGCGCCCCCACACCAGACGTGGATCGTCAATCGGATACCCAACGCCCGACACATGCGGGTCGTCAGTTGTCAGGAGCAGTACCTCCAACTGCAGACATGCAGTGAGTATATGCCTCAGCGTAGCGTTGGAGAGTTCAGGCGGTCTGAATTTCAGTCGTAGATGCGTCAAGGAGGGCATTCCCGGCAGGGCAGCACAGACGCGCTCGCGAATCCTGGCGTCATCCAGGTTGTCGTGCAAGCTGAGATGGGTTACGTGCGAGAAGACCGGATGAGCCGGGTCGATCTCTAGCCCGATGTGAGAAACCCGGCGCGGTGCTATACCGGGTTCTGTAAACAATTCCCCCACGTCGACGGTCATGCGTCGAAGATTGGGTAAGGAGCCCAGAGCCGCGAGCACCTCAGGTCCCCTGAAGCGGTAGGTCGTGCCAATGCTGGTGATCCCGGTGCATTTTGTAAGGACCTCGAGACCGAGGTCATAGTCGCATTCGCTGCCGGACTCGAGCAGTACATGTCGTACGCTGCTCGCGAGGAATGACGGCGATTTGGTTCGCAGGATGCCCAAGAATGGCTGAAGGATGGGAGAAGTCCGTACTCGAACCGTTCTGTAAAGATACGGTTCCGTCCTGGCCAGCATGAGCAAGGAACGATGAAGACTCGGATGGTCATTACCAATGCAGAACCCTCTGAGCGACGCGCATGAGGGTTGGAATCATTGTAGGATATGAAAGGGCGACCAGCTCGAAGATTTCATTCTCCAGTTCTGGTGGTAAAAGAGGGTCGCTCATCATGGTGGGAGACAAGCGGTAAATTGATGTGACTCTCCGCGGGAAGCACATGATGACTCGAGGGATCCCGCTTCCTGCGTTGGACGGCTTCCTCCGCAGCCGTCCACATATCATCCAGTCCCCGCGATCCCCTCTCCCAATCATCCCAGAACTCCGAATAATTATTGTGCGCTAGACATCTGTAACGCCATACCTCCTCTCATTCTGACTCCCAGCAAACTCCGAGTCTCCATTGACGCCCACGGGATAAATCGACTAGATGTCGCCGTCCAGTGGCATGTGCTTCTCGGACTGAGCCCGCAGTACTCCGTTAAGAAAGGTCCCAGTCGTTCTTGCCGTCAACCGGAAATATCCAGTCGATGTCGATATTCAGTGGGTTCTCCATTCGCTCTTTGACCATCTCCTGCGCGAGGACCCACATGTCCACTAGTCCGTTCGCCCCGCGTTCCCAGTCGGCCCAGAAAGAGTAGTAGTGGTCGCCCATGCGTCCCCACACCAGGCGCGGATCGTCAGTCGGATACCCGACGCCCGTCACATCCTCGTCGTCAGTTGTCAGGAGTAGGACCGCCAGCTTGGGACATTCAGAGAGTATATGCCTCAGCGTAGCGTTGGACAGCGCGCGGGGTGTGAAACTTCAGTCGCAGATGCGTCAAGGAAGGCATTCCAGGAAGGGCAGCACAGATGCGCTGGCGGGTCTCCTCGTACTCTAGGCTGTCGTGCAAGCTCAGATGTGTTACGTGGGTAAAGGCCGGATGAGCCGGGTCGATTTCTAGGGTCTGGTCGAAAGCCCCAGGCCCCGACTGTCTGGTGAATAGTTTACCAAGATCGAGAGTCATGTGTCGGAGATTGGGTAAGGAACCGAGGGCAGCGAGCACCTCGGATCCCTTGAAGCGGTAGGTCGTGCCTACACTGACTAGCCCAGTGCATTTGGTAAGGATCTCGAGACCGAGGTCGTAGTCGCATTCGCCGCTGGACTCGAGCAGCACATGTCGTACACTGCTCGCGAGGAATGACGGCGATTTGGTTCGAAGGATGCCCAGGAAAGGCTGAAGGATGGGAGAAGTCCGGACTCGGACCGTTCTGTACAGAATCGGTTCCATCCTGGCCAGCATGAGCAGGGAACGACGAAGACTCGGATGGTCGTCACCAATGCAGAACCCTCTGAGCGACGCGCATGAGGGTTGGAATCATTGTAGGATATGAAAGGGCGACGAGCTCGAAGATTTCGTTCTCCAGTTCTGGTGGTAAAAGAGGGTCGCTCATGATGGCGGGAGACAAGCAGTAAATTGATGTGACTCTCCGCGCGTGAAGCACATGATACGAATTACCGCTACTTTGAACCATCTACTGGACCAATCCATTCTATCCGGTGCGTATTGTGGCTTGAAAGATCTCGCTTCCGTCTTTCCACAGCTTCTGCCGCAAGCGCCCAAAAGTCGACCAATCCCAACGCTCCCTTCTCCCAATCGTCCCAGAACTCCGCATAACTACTAGCCCATTCCGACGTACGTCCCCAGACAAGCCGTGGATCTCCTAATGGGTATCCGAGGCCGTTAAAGAGGCTGTTTGAACCCGCAGTCGCCAGCAGGATTTCGAGTCGGGCGCAGGTAGAAAGAAGTTGCCGGACTACCTCAGCGGGAAGCTGATAGCTATTGACCCGAATGTGGGTCAAGCAGGGCATGCGGGGAAGCACAGAGCATATGACCTGGTGCGATTCGCTGGACATGGTGTCATGGAGGCTGAGATGAGTGATATGTGCGAAAATGGGTTGGACAGCGGGATCCACATTCTGAGGGCCTTGGAAGAGCGGGCACAAAGAGAGGGCCAAGTGACGGACGTTGCGGAGAGTGTTGAGTGGTTCGAGGGTCCGAGGTCCCGTGAAGACCCTCGTTGTCCCGAGTCTGATTATTCCGGGACATTTCGAGATGATCTCGAGGCATAGCTCGTAGGTGCATTCCGGCACGGACTCGAAATGGATGTTGCGCACGCTGGCCGCAAGGAAGGAAGGCGGTTTGGTACGGAGCGCGCGGAGAAAAGCGTCAAAGTGGCGCGAAGGTCTCACTCGTACGGTCCGGTAGAGGAAAGGTTCCGTCCTGGAAGTATTGAGCTGGAGTTGTAGAACAGATTCAAATACCATTCGTGGATTCGTTGTGCCACCCGGATGAGTGTCGGTACAGTCTCTGGATGCATCAATGCAGTCAGCTCGCAGACTTCACGCTCCAGCTCTGGTGGTAAGCGCGGATCTTCCATGACTCCGATGAGTGGTGGTGAGAGACAAGCTGTGGGTTGATTGACACGTCCAAGTCAGCTGGTCGCTCCGCTCCCCGGGCCGCGTTCGATCCGAGAGCGAGCACAGCCTTCGGTCGAGAATATGCGGAGTAAGTATATGGCTCTTGGATCAATCTTGGATGGCTCGCTATTTCCCGTTTCCATTTAGTTTGGGCCCAGCCTCGGAGACGATGTTTTGCCATTCCATCTCATGCAGACTATGTTACATGTATTGAATCAGTACGAAGAGAGCGTGACGAAGAACGGGACTTAGTTCGGAAAGCATTCAAGAATGCGTCAAGACGCTTGGAGAATTTCACGCGAAGCGTCCGAGGAGCAGCAATCCAGCACCCGGTGGTCCACTTGTATCAGAATCACGGTTTCTGGATTCGTAAGTGCAGCTGTTTCGAAGATTTCACGCTCTACTAGTAATTCAGGCGGTCGCCGCGGATCGTCCATAATGGTGGTGGGAGAAGGCAAGTGCAGCTAGTCAGTCAGAATTCACCGTTGATTCGAGAGCTTCATACAACGCACTGGTTCAACTCGAAGCATACGGCATTCTGAGCAACGTGTCACTGGCATATAAATAAATTTATTTGAGCCATCCGAATCACCACAATCTTGGGGTAACCCAATTCGGTGCGCGAATCCATTTCATCTCGAGGTTTGGATTTCTCTTCCGTTTCTGCACCGTTTCCTCCGCGAGCGCCCAGACATCAAACAATCCCAAGGTTCCACGCTCCCAGTCGCTCCAAAAATGGACATAGACGTCTGAGGCCTGAGCGAAGACAAGACGCGGATCGTTTGTGGGATATCCGAGGTGTCTCAAGTCGTAGGTGGCCTCGTAATGCGTGAGGAGCAGAAGTTGGAGACGTGCGCAGCCGGAGAGAATATCTCTCACAGCGTCAACGGGAAGACCACGAAGGAGCAGCCGGATATGGGTCAAGCGGGGCATGCCAGGGAGAGCGGGGCACACGAGGTGGTGGGTATGTTCCATGTTGTCGTGGAGACTGAGGTGCGTAACATGTGCGAAGACAGGTTCGGTCGGAATCACCTTCCCATACATGGAAGTCTTAGCCCCGAAGAGCTCAGCGATGGAGACTGCGAGGTAGCGGAGGTTGGGGAGCGTTCCGAGCCACGATAGTGCCTTCGGGCCCGTAAATCTAGTACTGGTACCGACGTTTATGATTCCGGGACACTTGGAGAGGATCTCGATGCATATTGCTGGCGTGCATTCTCGGAGAGCCTCAAAGAGAACGTGGCGTACACTGGCAGCGAGGAAAGCCGGTGGTTTCGTGAGAAGCACTCGTTGGAATGATGTGAAGGCTGGGGAGTTCTGCACTCGGACGGTTCTGTACAGGAACGGCTCGGTCCTAGGTGCAAGTGAGCCTGAGACCAAGTCGGGGGAAGGAAGCTGGATAACGCACCACTCTAGGACTCTGTGAGCGACGCGAATCAGCTGAACCACCATTTCTGGGTGGTTGCCTGCGGCCAGTTCGAAGATTTCACGCTCTAGTTCAAGCGGAAGGTGTGGATCGACCATGGTGGGGAAAGACAAGCTGAGTGCACAGCCACGGATTATCACTCCGAGTCTTCGCTTCCTGCGGTCATCATCATGTCGCCCCGGCGCCGCGCCATCTCATTCTCAAGAAGAATATTCTGGATATAATCCAGCGCGGGCAGATGCCACTCAATTACTAGTCGGTATGTAATTGTCGGAGGCGCCGCAGCCTCCGCAGCTGAATCCTTGAGAGCAGCTGACCATATTCAGATAGAAGTTTCTCGTCTTGCATCTTCTGTCGCGCATGCGACACCTCTTCTGGCGCCATCCTCCATTCATTGGGTGTCCAACACAAATCGCGGACATGATCGCAGCATCCGCAGCTCGACTTGTCCGTCATGGTAAACTTCAAGCTGACCGACGAGCCGTACGCAGAACTCCCAGTCAAATACCTCTAGCATTCGACTTCTATACTCGAGAAGTTCTGAGCAGCGGAACCTACACCTCGTCCGGACCCACTCCTACGAATTCGTGGATGAATGGCCTGAAGGACTGTACGCGTGGTAATCATTGTTATCTGATAACGAGTCAATTAAAAGTTTGCTGCGCAGCGTAGATCTCTCTTGAATCTGATAACGAGTCAACTAAAAGTTTGCTGCGGAGCGTAGATCTCTCTTGATGACGCCTTTGCGAGTACCTCCCCGGACCTGGCCAGCAGCTTATAAAGAGCCAGCTACTTTCCTCCCTCGCTTCAAATTCCCACCAATATCATGTCCGACCCGGCACCTGTCTCGCTATCCAACTCGCGTCCTAGCAGACTCATGTCCCCCGAGCTCTACTCCCTCTGGGCGCGCTCGGACCAGTACCACAACTCGTTCCTCCTCAAGCCTGATCCCGTCCTCGACGCGGTGCAGGAGAACACCAAGGCACAAGGTGTCGATTACGAGATTGCTGTGAGCCCCGCGCTGGGCAAGTTGTTGAATCTCCTGCTGCTCTCGATTGGGGCCAAGCGCGTATTGGAGGTCGGCAGTCTTGGCGGGTGCGTTTTATTTTTTGCTTCTTGTTGCCCAAACTGACGGTCTACAGATACTCCGCCATCTGGATGGCCCGTGCACTCCCCGACGACGGCGAAGTCGTCGCCCTGGAGCTCGAAGAGCTTCACGCCAAAGTCATCGAGGAGAATGTCGCAAATGCAGGCCTTTCCAACAAAGTCCGCGTCATCGTCGGCGCTGCGCTGCCCTCCATGCAAGCCATGCCCGACACACAACCGAAATTCGACCTTGTGTTTATCGACGCGGATAAAGAGAACAATGTCAACTACTTCATCCAGGGGAAGCGTCTTATCCGGAAGGGTGGGATCATCGTGGGTTGATTTTACTCCCCGTTGGTTTCGTTTACTGACCGTGTTTAGATCGTAGATAACGTGGGTCGGCGCGGTCGTCTCATCGACCCGGAGAACAAGGATCCCAGCATCGAGGGGACGCGCGCGCTGCTCAAGTATATCAAGGACGACCCCGAGGTAGAAGCAACGACGATCCACACCGTCGGAGAGAAAGGATTCGATGGTTTCTTGTACGCGCTGGTGAAATAGTTCAAGCAGATAGCAGAATTGTATGTATACGCCTGTCCGTTTCGAACCATGAACACGACTAGCTGTTATTCCCGGTATGCTTCAAATTACGGTGTAATCCTCAGACGCTACATGAGGGAACTATCTACTCTAACTTTCAATATTCAACAGTCATAAGAAAAGATCGAAACCGAATTTCGCTTGTGAACCGCCACCAGCCCCGATATGTCGTCAATGGCAATATTTCCTTGCGGAAATTCAACGTCCCCGTCAATCACAAAGCTGCGAAGTTCTGCACGGGCATCCGCTCCTATGGCAGGGGGCTGCAAACATACCAGTCCGACATTTCTATTCCTCGCGATATTTTGGCTTCTAGGACCGCAGTGGACGAAGACGTAGCGTCCAGAGTGGCCAACGGCTGCGTTTACGGTGGCCGACTCGGGTAGTTCTAAGCAAATAGAGGGCTCGAACTGCTTCGGTGCACCATCGTGCTCATCATCTCTGTCATGCATGTCCGAATCCTCTGGTCTGATGGTGAAGAAATGCAGATAGGAGCATGAGCGTCTCTCCGCGGCAATCGTTGGTTTGAAGTAGAGCCGGTGTGTCATGGCGAACACGTTATACTGTGGATGGACGAGTACTGGCGCGAGGACTCCAAACGTGCCAAAGTTGGACGATGGAAGGGCACGGAAGGCGGCTTCGTTCGGTGCACCGGGAAAACGGTATGGAAGGCTTAGGCTCTGCATCGGGGACTGCCCGTCGGTAGCGCCGGATGAGGTCGTTGATGATGGTAGTGGAAGTGGGAACCAGTGTACCGCGGCGTCCGAATCGCTGCGAGTACGCCCGGGAAGAAACGCGTACAGGAAGCGCGTTGGAGGGTCATACCTCATACTCAAAACCTTTGTCTGAGCGGAGGCGTCATCTACTAGTAGTGAAGGATGTGATGTACATACACGATTGCCTGTGCCCAGCGTGCCACTGAATGCATTTGGGACGCTGTGGACCGGAGAATTCTCCTTCATGTTCCAGTATACGATTGAAGACTCGGTGCAGAATCCCACGAGCTCAGACGTGAGGAAAAACCGTTTTTGGAACGGTAGTGGATCCGGGGTTAGCGCAATCGCAGGTGAAACGATGCGGGACACGGTGGGGTGGTCCAAATCCTTCGTGTGAACGTGAAATGCGACAAGTTTCCAAACACCGCTATGGAAGCCTGTTAACTTTCATCAACTGTGGACGAAGCACATACCTGCCGTCGGAAACTACTCCAGCGACGAGTGCGCAAGTCATCCCCACACCAGGGACACGGGCAACGGCCAGTTCGTTGACAAGAGTGAGCCCCTCCATCTCACAGCGCAGCGCGGGTGCCTGCTTGAGTACATTCCAAATCGCAAACACTCCCCTACTTCCGAGGACCAGCAGCGGTGTTCCCGGAATGAAGAATCGCACATTCGCTTCCGCGATTTCACCGCCATCCAGGCTATACGTTCGGAAACGAAGAAGCTTTGGATTCGGCGCCTTCAAGTTGCGCAGGATGCGATTGGCGCGGAGAGCACATTCGCGCAGACGAGTCAGCGGGACTGTAGCAAGATCGTCGACGGTTGTGGCGAATGGAATGACGGGGTGGAGCTGGATGGTTTGGATACGAAGTATGGCATGGATCCAGAGGGTGGCTTCGCCCTCCAATTGCCGCATTTTCCTACAGCTCTTTGGACAGTGGATGAGGTTGTTGAATTTGGGGCAGCGAAACTACATACGGAGAGAAGGCTGACGAGGCCCTCGATATCGAGAGAGCGCGCCAGCGTCAAGATGATGTCCTGTGGAAGGTCGACGAGTGCTTTTGCGACGGACATCAAGGGAGAAGACATCTATCAGTTTGTTGGCGGTCACGGGGTGTGACTCGGCTATCACAGCTTTCCCTCTGACCACCATGCATCGCTGTTTGCGCATACCCGAGATGGTCGACCTCATTCTGTCTCACTTTGATATCTTCTACTTCGACCAAGTAACGACAGCGCAGGTGTATGCTCTGGCACGCACCTGCAGTACCTTCCATTTCCCCGCCCTCGATATTCTGTGGAAGGAGCAAAGGACGCTGCTGAATCTGCTGAAATGTGTACCGGAGGACGCATGGGTTCCGGACGAGTCTCTCGGTCTGGTACGCACTGCCCATCTTCACCTTCTCTTCCACAGCCGACCGCTTCATGTAGCGTTTCGTCCGTCCACTGGAGCGGCGCGACATCGATCGTGTTCTGTTTTACGCGCCTCGTATCAAGAAATTGCGCTTATCATCCGAAAAGTGCAACCTCTCCGAGGCCGTCAAAACGCTATGCACACAACCCGCCCTTGTCGATGTACAGTTTCTACTCCCGAATCTCGCTCTTCTCAACAGTTGGAACTGGGATGCAGAAACTGTCTCGCGCTTCTTCGGACCGAAACTCACCTCTTTGAACCTCCGAATACCAGGGAACAATTTCGAAATTCTGAAGCCACTACATGGGACGCCCTTGACCTCACTTTCCATCGATGATGCAGGATCAAACCATGGGTCTGCATCGATTTCAAGCATCATGGACCTTGTGTGCAGCCTTGCCTGTCTCACACACCTCAGTGTTGGCCTGTTGGATGCTCACGCGTTGAAACATGTCGGAATGCTCCCGAGCCTCGAGAGGCTCAAAGTTCAATTGTTCCCAGACGTTGACATGGTCGTGGATGACGGCGATCCTGCACGCTTCGCACATCTCCGCTATCTTACTCTCCTCGCCACTGCTCACACAGCCTCGAGCTTTCTTGGGACTGTCGCCCTGAACTCTCTCAATGAATTCCATCTAAATCTTCAAGGAACAGCTCCAACTGATGTTGAAATTCGCGCCGTCTTCGCCGCCCTCCGAGAACATGTCAACCACGAAATATTGACATCCATACGCGTTCCATTTTGGAGCAACCTCACCGCTCCACCACATACCTCCCCCAACTTTCCTACGTTCGTTCTTTCCGCCGCCACCCTCGACGCGCTGGCACCGTTCACGGAGCTTGAACTTCTCGACATTCCCGCCCCAGCTGGGACGAGCCTCACCGACGCCGACGTGGCTGCATTGGCAAACGCCCACCCATACCTGGCGAGTCTAGCCATAGTCACACCGTCGCATGTAAATTGGCCTGAGGAGAACTGGTTGCGGCCTCTCACAACGCTACAGGCGCTGGTGTCCCTTGTCGACCTCTGTCCTTTTCTTGTCGACATTAGCCTTGCGGTAGACGTTGCGCACGGAGGAGTCCCAACCATCCATGTTGTGAATCCCCGATCTCGACTACAATCACTCAACACTATATATTCACCCATCCTGGAGCACCAAGTCGATCTGGTGGCCCAGTTCCTGGCCGCGCTTGCCCCGAATTTGACGGAATTTGCCACAAGTGACGAGGATGAAGCGTCGATTCAAAATTTTGAAGCTCTGGAGGCGCAGGCGCGGATGGATATTCAGCAGGAGAGGCGTGCTGCTGAGGATGGAGCACAAGTAATTGACGATGGGAGCACCGAAGAAGACGCGCAAAACGCTACCAACAACAACGATTTTAACGGATATGAAGATGACGACTGGACGGCAGCGTCTGCTTTCGAAATCGCCCTGGTTATGGGGCTTCATGAGTGGAGTTATCTCTGGATACGCGCTCACCGAAAGGCGTTACGCATTTCGAAGGCGTTGTTGACACCAGCGGAGCATTCTGACGAGGACGAGGACTCTGCGGAAGACGAGTAACTCCCTTAGCTACATACACATGTCTGTAATCAATTTCTCCGCCAACGCCGACCGCACCTTGATAGAACATTTAAACGGAAGAGGTTGCCTGGCAAAAAAAATCCAGCGTCAGCGCAAGATATTCCGTCGGCTGAGAGGCCCACTGACACAACCAGGCCATCGCTATACTTCGGGCGATCGCGCTCCTGATCATACACATCGCCGTTTATTGTCCGGATGTCGAGGACTCGGAGAGACACGAATGTGAGCCAGATGGAGGCCAAGGCGAATTATTGACCGGGACACACTCTGTTATTCTTGGGCCTGGGTCAAGCGAACGATAAATTTAATATTAACGCTCACCTGCGTCCGAAACCAAACACGATTTCGGAATCGGGCAAGCTCGTGTTGAGCGTTCCGTCTGGCATGAGCCAGCGCTCGGGATTGAATATATGCCCTACGGAGAAACGAGGTTGAGGACGCGGAGTCAAAGGTGAATGTAACGCGTTTACCAAACATTAGCCATCACAACTGTATTCGCGGGGATTCTGTACCTGCGATAGACGTCTTCGCGCGCAAGAAGCCGAGGAACCCCTGGGGTCCTAGTCAAAAGCGCAACTTCCACCATGAGAATGAGCTTACCTAACGGCACCGTCGGAACCCATCTCAACACCTCCTTCACCAGAGCAGAAATATAGGGCATCTCGTCCCGGTCAGAGAACTCGGGGAGTCTCTCGCCATGAGCCCCGATCACTCGGTCGACCTCTGCTTGCGCTTTCCGCTGTACTTCCGGATACTGCATCATAGCGACGACGAAGAACGAGAGCATCGAGAGCGTGGTGTCGGTGCCCCCGACGTAAGCACTCGCTGCCAGTGCGGCCGATTTGACGTGGTACTCATACTCTTCCTGCGAGCGGGACGCGTCCAAGTCGAACTCGTCGGGGTCTTCGAGGAGGGCCGAAACGAATGAAGGCGAAGCTATCCCGGCAGCCTGTCAAGGAGGATTCAGCAGAGACATGGGATAGAGAGGACCAACCATCTGGCGTTTGGTCTCTGTAAATGGCAAATCCCTCATTCTGAACGCTCCCTCACGCCAAATCTTCGCGGAGCGCTGGAACCCAGCTGCGGGAAGCCAGGACGGGACGTACTTGAGTATGGGCATGTAGTCCTGAATTCCTTCATCTTCCGCAATAGCACATTAGGACCAGTGCTCACCACGAGGAATCTTCCGGGCTCCGCGGCTCGGAACAGCGCGGCGACAGAGGCTTCAGCCATTATGAGGTATGGGTCCACCGCCGGCGGCTGTAGTACGTCGATGCCATATGTAGACGCCAAGATCATGTCCCCGGTCATGCTTGAGTAGGATTAACACAAAGAGCTCGGAAGGCGACACAACTGACAAGCGAAAAAGCGCCGCGATGTCGACCGCATTGCCTTTCGCCTGCCTGGCGACGTGGAGTAGCCGGCGGAGGAATCGGCGAACGGCAGTGCGCTGGTGGGTTTGGTAGGACTTGTGAACGGATTCGAATTCACGATGCAAGAGACGGCGACTCGGAGCTTTGCGCTTGTGATTGTCGGTGTAAGTGAGGGGAATGCGACGAGAACTAGGGTTCCATACCACGTTTCGCCTGTTCATCGCCGCGTGCACGTAAGTGGCTGAGGCAGAGCCGCCGAGTTTACGGACCATATCTCATGAATCCTTGCATGGTATGAGCCGAAGGACATCACGGAGCCTATCTGTCTGCGACTCACCTGCAATGAAATCCCACCCCATGAGCTCATTGACCATGGTCATAGGCATTCTGTGATCATTATTATAATAAAACTGGACATCCAACCGGTAGAAGAAGACAAACCGATCCGAGTATACATTAGACCTCTTGTCAAACAGATCGTTCGCAGCGTCGAGCGACCCTAGTACCAGGATGGAAGCCCCCGCTACATCGAGATGCAACAAGTCCGAGTCTATGGCATTGGTGAGATTCACAACTTGAAATCACTCAGCAAACTGAGGACGCACCGTACTCCTTGTACCAGCGCGCATACGTCTCCCACTGGTGCTGAGTCGGAATATGGAGCATGTTCCCGAGAAATGGCAGTTTGCGAGGTCCAGGAGGAAGGGGCAGGCGATTGCGATTGCGGTGTGAAATAAGCAGGACATAGCTGAGGAGCCCGAGGGCGAGGGCGACGACGAAGGCCGTCAGAGTTACCAGCGGCATAAGGGTGGAGTCAGAGTTTCAGTGAGGCTTTTGAGGGGAGGAGAAGGCAATAATGCATGCCGTTACTTATTAGCAGCTCCTGTCCTATAGATTGAAGTGGAGGTGAGGAGGCAGGCCAAGCCGAGTTGATCCGTCTCCGCCTGTCATGAATTGACATCTGATGCTTACTCTTTTGCTCACCAACATGATTTCGCTGCCCGGCGAACTGGTCGACCTCATCCTGGACTTCACTGCCGTCGCCAGCCGGTCGTCGCTCGCCTCCTGCTCGCTGGTATCCCGCCAATGGGTTCCTCGGAGCAGACACTACTCCTTCGATTCTGTCCACCTCATTCGAGACCACGGCAAAGACAACGTGAAGCCATTCTTGCAGCTCCTCTCCTCTCCCCGCGCAACCATAGTGTCGAGCATTCCGCTCCGTACACATCCACCATCGACCGTCGTATGGCACGCCGGTTCTCTCCGCTGGCGATATCCTTGCCAGAGTCATGCGCTATCGCGTCCGTCCGTGGCGGGTCGTTCTCGACTGTCATTTCGCGCAAGCGTCGATGCCATCTAACCTCGAAGAGGACATGTCCTCCATCATCCACCTTGACTTGACGCTCTACGGCGTCGTTCCCCTGCACGACGTTTTCACATATCTCGCCACCTTTCCCGAGCTCGTGTCGCTTGGTCTCCGAACGCAGGATTGGCGATCAGAGCATGCACAGATACAATGGCTCCCGGAGCAGGCGAACCTTGATCTCCTGCCGTACGCCCTGCACGAGCTCGAGGTACACTCCCGTTCGCTCCTTCGTCATTTCGGCGATTTGGAAGCGCTCCAGAAGCGCTTTACGTCCCTTGTCCTCTACAGCGCTTCCCTCGGAGAATTTCCAGAGCTCAACTCTTATCTCAACGGCGCCGCAGGGGCCTCAGTCACCTCTCTAACCTTGGACGAGCCAGATTCGGTCCGTCCATCTATCTCATCGTCACAATTTTCACGCTGACGAGTCGTAGTCGGCGTTGCCTGGGTTGCACTAGACCGCCTATCCGGTCTCAAACACCTCCATCTCCGAAAACGCGCCGTCATCGTGCTCAGCGTCCTTACCATCATCGTCCAGAGGCTCGTCTTGTCTGACAGCCGCAGCCAACACCACCACCTCGAGACGATCGATCTCATCCTCGACAAGAGCGTCACCGCGAATTTCAACCCAGGCGCGTTGTGGGAGCTCGATCGCTGCCTCGCGGACTCGTTACCGCGTCTCAAGCAACTCCTGCTGGCGCACGGTGCGGAAAACCCTCTAGAACGACCGCTCCGTCGACATTCTTTGGCGGACGAGATCCAGACGAATATTCGGAGCCAGATGCCTCTATGTGCTCAACGGGGCATACTGGTGTTTTATTGACTGTTTCTTGCTGTTCTTTCTCCACGCGTTCAACGATCCACATTATTATTATTTTTGAAAAACAAGTAGGACACCTAGTCAGACGATGTTCCCGGTCCTCATTCAAACGGGTCGCGCTTGATGACCCATTCGGAGCCGAACCAAAGCCACTTGTTGTAGTTGTTGCAGGCCGTCTGAATCCGCCCCCACTCCTGTCTCTATCTGTGTTCCTCAGAGGCTCTAGGCTAGCATTTTTCATATTCTCTGTCGTCGTTCGATATAGCTCCATATATGGCCCTCTGTTTGGCTGATTATCCCTTACCTCAAATGAACATGGTAGTCGGCGACGCAGCCTCACACAACGGAGAATCTTCCGTTGGATAGAAGTTAGAGACATCTTTTACCGCGGCGTATCATCAATTCACGTCCAGACATATTATTCGAAACTCTTATGGTGATCCAGCGACGCTGGAGGCGACAATGCCTCAAATCTCCGAGTCTCCCATGCGGCCTTCGAGCGACGTCCTGGGCCCGTCCCAGTGGTTTTCAACTTGAACGCTCGTCTACCTCCGTCGCGGTGATCCAACGCGAGGGGTCAATCCATTCAATCTCGGTGCTGTCCTTGTCTGTGGGACTCTTGGTCCGTCGATCCACCAGCCCGTCCGCAAGCGTCCAAAGATCAACCAGTCCCAACACTCCTCGCTCCCAATCACTCCAGAAATCATTGTACGCGTTGGAAGCCAATGCCCAGACGAGTCGTGGATCTTCCAGTGGGTATCCTTGAAGTTGAACGTCGTCGAAGGGAGGACTTCTCCCATTCGACGTCAAGAGGAGGACTTTGAGGTGCGGGCAACTCGAAAGAATATAGCGGACGTTGTCATGTGTCAGTCCGTCCCACAGCGTGAGCCTCAGATGCGTCAAGCGCGGCAGGGCAGGGAGGGCAGGAATGACGACGAGAGAATCAACGTCCATGGAGTCGTGCAGGACGAGGTGGGTGATATGAGCGAAGGCGGGCTCGCTTGGATTGATGCGGACCTTATCCCAGTCCTCCGAATCTTCTTCAGCGAAGAGCTCGCGGAGAGACACGGTCAGATGGCGGAGATTGGGTAGAGTGTTGAGCGCCGCGAGCGCATCCAGACCCGTGAAGCTGTTCGTTGTTCCGATAGTTGTGATCCCGCGGCACTTTGAGATGATCTCGACGCAGATTTCGACGGTGCATGCGAAGACAGCCTCGAAGAGGACATGGCGAACACTGGCGGCGAGGAATGAAGCTGGTTTGGTGCGGAGAGCGCGCAAGAATGCTTCAAAGTGCTTCGAGTTCTTGACTCGAACGATCCTGTACAGGAATGGCTCCGTCCTGCGCGATGTATCAAAGGTGAGCGCAAGTAGGAATATTTTAGTGTTCTTACCACTCCTGCACTCTGTGGGCCACGCGGAGGAGAACAACCACGGTCGATGGATGGGTTTCCGCAGCCAATTCGAAGATTGCACGTTCGAGCTCGCGGGGAAGTCGTGGATCGTCCATGGTGGCAAGAGACACGCGCCGCATAGCCACTGATTATCACTCCAATTTGTTTGGCAAACGAAGAAGCACATTAATGGCAACTATCTGCATTATAAAGTCCAATGCTAATGATACAATATGTACACGGAGACGATAAATACAATAAACCAACGAAAGCGAACGCAAAAGGGTAATAAAGATACAGCAACAGCAAGGGCGTGTGGATGCGGATGTAGTTTGCTAACAATACGGATTAAGGATAACGATACAGGCGGAACGTCCCAGGCGAAACGGAAGAGCGAATCAATGAAGAAGAAGAAAGAAGAGAAGAAACGAAAGACACGTTAGAAACCTGCATGATAGTCGTAGCTCGGAGCGTATATCGTCGGCGAGTCGATTGGGGTGGGCAACTGCGGCTGGTACGGATAGACGAAACCCATGGCGTTGGCGACGGCGAGGTCATACGCAGCCATGTCGTGAGCGAAGGCCGATTGTGCCTGAGCGTCGTAGGCGGACTGCGGGCTGGGATAGCAGCCGTATGCAGCGGAGAGGTCGAAGGACGCGGTCGGCGGAGGCGTAGGATAGGATGTCGACGAGGCCGAAGCGGCGCTCGAGCTGGATCCAGATCCAGAGAACGTGGAAGATGTCGGGGAAGGATCTGAGTGGGTCGGGGTTGCTGGAGAGAGGTAGAAAGCCTGCTCGGGTGGGCATAATGGGACCGGGGGTGGGAATGGGAGTGCCAGATCGAGAGCCGACGTCGACGCTGACATGGGAGACGGGAGGTAGGTGTGTACGCTGAGAGGCGATGTCGCAACCGAGGCTGGGGCAGAGCCATGCGAGTGTCGATGGCGATGGAGATGTGAGCTGAGCCTCGGACTAGGGCCAGAAAGGTGCAAGTCGAGATCTAAATCTAGCAGGATCTTGTCGTCGTGAGACTCCATCTTGAGACGGGGTGATCGCGAGACTGAGATGCGGGGCGTGGGAGAGGTGAGTGGATAGGGAGTGGGTCGTGTCGTACTCGGCGTCGTTGCGGGCAACCCAGCCACAAGCGACGATCCCCGCAAAGACTTCCGCTTCTTCCCGCTGCCCGTCGAGTCCTTCGCCAGCTTCGCCTTGACCACAGCTCGTTCGCGCTGCTTCTCCGTCGCGAGATAGGTACAGTCCATCCCGTTGAAGTGGCAGCGCATGCACGATTTTTCTTTCGACTCGGTTATGCACTATTCGCGCTAGTCAGTTCTGGGCTCCAAGTATGAAAGCTAGGCGGACACGCACCTTGATTTTGCGTTCTCTGCAGTTGGAGCAGGCGACAGCGACGCGTTTGGGAATATCCAGCCCGCAGTTCATGTCTAGTGAAGAGGTCGGTAGGAGGGGGTGTTATGTGTGGGACGAGGCAGCGCATCGTGGTTTTTTAAAAGAATTTGCTCGTGGCTGGCGGAGCAATCACGCGCATCAGTTATGATTGGCGCGCGCTGTTGTTACGCGTAGACGGAGAAACCGCAGATTGGTTGGCATAAGCTACATCACGTACAGCCAATCTCACTTCATTTTGTGATTATTGCGCACGCGTACCAAGGTTTCTTCCCAACAGAGCTGCCTTTCCCTGCTGTAATCGCGTCGGCTCTAAACCCCAAAGAACTCATCGCAAACCGCACATCCCAGCATGGCCTTCCTCCCCATCCATCCAGATCCTGATTCCTCAACGCAAGTCTTGATCTCACAATACGATCGCGACCGTGCGGCCCCCGTACATGGGACGGATCAACTCCCACATCAACCCGTCGCTCAAAGGGGATAGCCACGCCATCTGCTGGCAACCAGCAACGAACGACGTCGTTGCTGTGCTTGCGCCTAGCTATGGTCGCTCGTCGTCGTAGCAAAGCGGCGTATCTCAGAGCTGTTCGTCCCTGGGCCCACGTTGTCTTGTCAAATCCACTGTACGTCAGACTCAGAGCATTTTTCTCCGCTCTACGGCGATGCACGCGCCGACGCAAGTGTCGTCTGATTCGGGGTGGTGTCCTCCGGTCGGGTTCATCATGCTGCTGAAATTCAAACGCGCACCAGCTCCTACGTCTTGCCTGTTTCGTGCTAAGTTGGTACGTACCAACGCCGTACCTTTTGCTGCTTCGTGTTGGGGGTGGATGTCTCGCTCGTTGATTGTGTTACAGTCGAACAGTTCAGCTCAAACAGTCAAACAACTGACAGCTTCTCAGTTACAAGTCAATCGATGATTGTGGCCCAAATTGAAAGCCACGAGCAACTATCGTCGATCCCAGGGCTGTGTTGCGGCTCGGACGGACATGCCCCGGTCCGTGATGCGCTAGGTAGTGGGGGCAAGACGCGCAAGGAAAAATCGTCCACGCGATTGCAGGTTTAGCACCATGCAGTCGTTCAGTAGCATACTGCTTCGAGTTCCGGGCGTCCGTGGTTGACGTACTTACTCTACACACGTACGTCCAGTTTGACAATTCGGCGCCTTCCCATGAAACATGCCTCGGCCCTCGAATCTCTGCTCTGAATCAGGTTCCTTGTTTTGCGGGTAGCTTCTTCTGACAGTGATTCAAGCAGAAAACCTCCCACCGCCCGATCAGATTCGCATCCAAAATAAATACCGTCAAATGATCGATGGGGACGCGTAAGTAAGTTGGAACGAGGGAGGCCTTCGAATTATTGTCGCGCGGTTGCTCCAAACAATCTCCATATAAACGTACGTGAACGGTAACAATTTCCTAGCGCTCCCTGGCACAAAACTAAATGTAAACAAATATCATGATATCGTGTGTTCAAATTTAAATGGTTGGGGTACGCGGGGATGTTACGGTGTCGATGCGAGGCCGAAGGCCGAACGCTGCACCGCGCCTGGCCGTTTTAATGTTGGCAGGTGCTCTGATTCGTCGTGAACTCGCAAATTCTAGGCCGAGTTGGGGAATCTGCGTCGTTTTAATCATTTGAACAGAAAATATCCAAAAGCTCTTTCACAAGTCGAGCCAGAACCTCAGGCTACAAGTCCTTGCAAGGGTTTGGCCACAGACTTCAAGATCCGAAAGTACCAGCAGAACTTGTGCGCGAGTCTCCTGCAAAAGTTTGTCGATTTCCTACGTCCTCGATCGAGCCTGACCTCCCAGTCCGCGTCCTCAACTGGCAAATTGCTGTATGCACATCTGTATCAAGGCTCCGGGCGATTTAGACGGACGACATTCCATCTTCGAGTCCTTGACATTAATGCATTACGTGGAATTCGGTTCGGAACAGTGCAACTTCAACCTCGTCTAGGGTTCAACTTCTAAGAACAGCTAAGCGAGTTGCTCGTCCTCCGCAGAGTCCTCGTCCGCGGAAGGCTCCACCTGTGTCAACCACGCCTTCGAAATGCGTAACGCCTCTCGGTGAGCGCGTATCCAGCAATAATTCCACTCTTGAAGCCCCATAAACATGGCTATGTCGAAAGCAGACCCTGCCGTCAAGTCATCTTCATCGCCGTCAGAATCGTCGGTATCATCCTGTTCATCTTCTGCCGTGTCCCCGCCGTCAATTACCTGTGCGGCATCCCCGTTGACAGCACCTTCAGCATGCACTCCTCCTCTTCTCCGCGTCCTCCTGTACTGTGCAAGAGACACCCGTGCCTGGGCCTCTCGATCTTCAAACGTTCCCTGCGCCAAACCCTCGTCGTCCTCGCTTGTAGTCAAATCCGTCATATCCGGCGCCAGGGCGGCCAGAAACTGGGCGACTAGATCGACTTGGTTTGCCCTGATGGGCGAATATATGACGTCGAGTGATTGTAGTTGAGATTGCGGATTCATGTCGATGGTTGGGACTCCTCCGCGCGCAACGTCTACTGCAAGGCGGATTTCGACAAGAAAAGGACAGAGGTCGACAAGGGATACCAGTGCCTGTAGCGTTGTGAGGGGACGCAACCAGTTCTCCTCAGGCCATTCCACATGCGATGGCGTGACTATGGCTAGAGTCTCCAGGTGTGGGTGGGCGTTTGCAAATGCGGCTACGTCCGCATCGGTGAAGTTCGTTCCAGCTGGGGCGGGAATGTCGAGACGTTCAAGCTGAGTGAACGGTGCCAGCGCGTCGAGGGTGGTGGCGGAAAGAACAAAAGTAGGAAAGTTGGGGGAGGTATGTGGTGGAGTTATGAGCTGACCCCAAGATGGAACGCATAGGTAGGTCAATGTTTCCTGGTTGACATGCTCTCGGAGGGCGGCGAAGACGGCGCGAATTTCAAGATCAGTGGGGGCGGTGTCTCCTGCGAGATGCAGCTCAAGTTCATTGAGACAGTTCAGAGCGACAGAGCCCAAAAAGTTCGAGGCTGTGTGAGCAGTGGCGTGGAAAGTAAGACTGCGGAGGTGTTCGAACGGTGCGGGATTGGTGTCATCGATGACGATGTTAACATCAGCAGACAAATGAAAATGGAGCCTCTGGAGGCTTGGGAGAACTCCGATGTGCTTCAACGCTTGAGCGTCTAGACTGCCGACATGGAGGTACTTGAGGCAGGACAGGCTGCACACAAGCTCGATGATTCTTGACGCAAATGATGCAGACCCATCGTTCACCCATGCACCGCAAACGGAAAGCGAGGTCAACGGCGTCCGATGCAGTAGCTCCAGAACTTCGACATCCTTCTCTAGTGTCGGGAGGCTCAAAGTTGTCAATTTAGGTCCGAAGAAGCGTGAGAGCGTCTCCGCATCC
This sequence comes from Mycena amicta, assembly GCA_029282125.1. Lineage (NCBI taxonomy): Eukaryota > Fungi > Basidiomycota > Agaricomycetes > Agaricales > Mycenaceae > Mycena > Mycena amicta. Next base: position 256,142 of record JARIHP010000032.1, on the reverse strand, counting down.
CAGTTCTCATCCCCACCATCGAGCAGAGCGAGATTCGGGAACAGACGGTGGACGCCAACAAGGTCAAGATGAGCGAATATCGTTTTAACGGCCTGGCAGCAATTCGCTTTGTCGTAGGAGATGCGTAGCCGCTCGATACGCGGCGCGTAAAACAACACGCGGTCTATGTCGCGCCGTTCGAGTGGACGGACGAAGCGCTACGTGAAGAGCGGTCGGCTGTGGAAGAGAAGGCGAGGATGGGCGGTGCGTACCAGACCGAGAGCCTCATCAGGGACCCATGCGTCGTCCGAGACACATTTCAGCAGATTCAGCAGCGTCCTTTGCTCCTTCCACAAAATATCGAGTGCGGGGAAATAGAAGATACTGCAGGTGCGTGCCAGAGCATACACATGGGCTGTCGTTACTTTGTCAATGTAGAAGATATCAAAGTGAGACAGAATGAGGTCGACCATCTCGGGTATGCGCAGACAGCGGTGCATGGTGGTCAGAAGGAAAGCTGTGATAGCCGAGTCACACTCCGTGACGTCCGAGAGATCTTGTCTTCTCCCTTGATCTCCGTCGTCGACCTTCCACAGGACATCACCTTGTCTCTTGCCACCATGGACAATCCACCCAGTCTACGGCTTCCCCGCGAGCTCGAACGTGAAATCTTCGAACTGGCTGCGGAAAACCATCCATCGACCGTGGTTGTTCTCCTCCGCGTGGCCCACAGAGTGCAGGAGTGGTACGTGTACTATAATGCTTATCTTGTTTTCACCTTAGATTGCACAGGACGGAGCCGTTCCTCTACAGGACGATCCGAGTACTGACATCGCAATCTTTCGATGCATTCCAGCACATACTACGCACCAAACTCCCCAGCTTCCTTGCCGCGAGCGTTCGCCACGTCCTTTTCGAAGCCCGCGAAGGATGCACGGACGAAATATGTCTCGAGATCATCTCGAAATGTCTTGGGATCACACACCTCGGCACGACTATCAACTTTACGGGACCCAAGGCCCTCGAGGCCTTGCAGACTCTGCCTAATCTCACACACTTGGCCGCCGGGCTCGTCGACCTATTCCCGCCGGAGGGAAACGCCGTTGTGGGCACGGTGGACCCTGCTCACCCGGCTTTTGCACGCATCACTCATCTAATCCCGCTCGACGATCTTCACCGCAAAGTCACGGGCAGACACATGTGTATCGTCCTTTCCCGCATGCCCAGCCTCACGCATATACGGCTGGACCAGGAGGGCCTCGCCCCAGCCGACGTCGAGCACCTTCTCTCGGATTGTATATGGCTTGAACTCCTCCTGCTCACCGCTGAGACCAGTTCTTCAATCACACGCGGAGGATACCCCACCGCGGAGCCGCGACTTGTCTGGGGAATCCGTGGGGAGGACCGGGACAGATATAGCTCGTTCTGGGATGAGTGGGAGCGCGCGGCGAATGGATTGGACGATGCCTGGGCCCTGGCGGAGGCGGTTGTGGAGGAGCGGAGTCAGACGGGCACGGCCTGCAACAACTACAACGAGTGGCTTTGGTTCGGCTCTGAATGCGTCATCAAGCGCATCCCATTTGAATCAGGACCGGGAACATCGTCTGACTAGGTGTTCTATTTATTTCAAAATCGTTTTTTTCTCTCTTCTTTCTTTTTCTTCATCGATTTGCTCTTCCGTTTTGCCTGGGACGTTCCGCCTGTATCGTTATCCTTAATCCGTATTGTTAGCAAAACTACATCCACATCCATACGCCCTTGCTGTTGCTGTATCTTTATTACCCTTTTGCGTTCGCTTTCGTTAGTTTATTGTATTTATCGTCTCCGTGTACATATTGTATCATTAGCATTGGACTTTATAATCCAGATAGTTGCCATTAATGTGAGTATCTGTCTTCGCAAACAAATTGGAGTGATAATCAGTGGCTATGCGGCGCTTGTCTCTTGCCACCATGGACGATCCGACGAGTCCACGCCTTCCCCGCGAGCTCGAACGTGCTATCTTCGAACTGGCTGCGGAAAACCATCCATCGACCGTGGTTGTTCTCCTCCGCGTGGCCCATAGAGTGCAGGAGTGGTACGAACAGTAAAATATTCCTACTTGCGCTCACCTTAGATTGCACAGGACAGAGCCGTTCCTCTACAGGACGATCCGCGTCCTGACATCGCCATCTTTCGACGCATTCCAGCACATATTACGCACCAAACCCCCCAACTTCCTTGCCGCGAGCGTTCGCCACGTCCTTTTCGAAGCCCGCGAAGGATGCACGGAGGACATATGTCTCGAGATCATCTCAAAGTGCCCTGGGATCACACACCTCGGCACGACTATCAACTTTACGGGACCCAAGGCCCTCGTTGCGTTGCAGAGTCTGCCCAATCTCACACACTTGGCCGCCGGGCTCTTCGACCTATTCCCGCCGGCGGGAAACGCCTTTGTGGGCACGGTGGACCCGGCTCACCCGGCTTTTGCACACATCACTCATCTAATCCCGCTCGACGATCTTCACCATCAAGTCACGGGCAGACTAATCTGTATCGTCCTTTCCCGCATGCCCAGCCTCACACATATACGGCTGGACCAGGAGGGTCTCGCGCCGGCCGATGTCGAGCATCTTCTCTCGGATTGTATACGGCTTGAAATCCTCCTGCTCACCGCTGAGACCAGTTCTTCAATTACAGGCGGAGGATACCCCACCGCGGAGCCGCGACTTGTCTGGGGAATCCGTGGGGAGGATCGGGACAGATATAGCTCGTTCTGGAATGAGTGGGAGCGCGCGGCGAATGGATTGGAAGATGCCTGGGCCCTGGCGGAGGCGATTGTGGAGGAGCGCAGTCGGATTCAGACGGGCACGGCCTGCAACAACTACAACGAGTGGCTTTGGTTTGGCTCTGAATGCGTCATCAAGCGCATCCCATTTGAATCAGGACTGGGAACATCGGTTGACCTAGGTGTCCTGGGGTAATCTACTTGTTTCAAAATAATAAAAACGTGTCGAGAAAGAACAGCATCCATTGCCAAGAAACAATCAATAAAACACCAGTATACCCCGTTGAGCACATAGAGGCATGTGGCTCCGAATTTTCGTCTGCATCTCGGCCGCCAAAGAGTGTCGTCGGAGCGGTCGCTCCAGAGGGTTTTCCACACCATGCGCCAGCAAGAGTTGCTTGAGACGCGGTAACGAGTCTGCGAGGCAGCGCTCGAGCTCCCTCAACACGGCTGGGCGGAAATTCGCAGTGACGCTCTCGTCGAGGACGAGATCGATCGTCTCGAGATGGTGGTGTTGGCTGCGGTTGTCGGACGAGACGAGCCTTTCGACGATGTGGGTAATGACGGTGAGCGCGATGGCGGCGCGTTTGCGGAGATGCAGGTGTTTGAGAGCGGATAGGCGGTCTAGTGCGATCCAAGCGACGCCTACTACGACTCGTCAGCGTGTAAATTGTGACGATGAGATAGACGGACGGACCCGAATCTGGCTCGTCCAAGGTTAGAGAGGTGACTGAGGCCCCTGCGCCGCCGTTGAGAAAAGAGTTGAGGTCTGGAGATGCTCCGAAGGAAATGTTGTAGAGGACAAGGGATGTAAAGCGCTTCTGGAGCGCTTCCAAATCGCCGAAATGGCGAAGGAGCGAACGTGAATACTGGTGTACCTCGAGCTCGTGCAGGGCATGCGGCAGGAGATCAAGGTTCGCCTGCTCCGGGAGCCATTGTATCTGTGCATGCTCTGATCGCCAGTCCTGCGTTCGGAGACCAAGCGAAACGAGCTCGGGAAAGGTGGCGAGATATGTGAAAACGTCGTGCAGGGGAACGACGCCATAGAGCGTCAAGTCCAGGTGCATGATGGAGGACATGTCGTCTTCGTTGTTAGATGGCAGCGACGCTTGCGCAAAATGACAGTCGAGGACGACTCGCCACGGACGGACGTGATAGCGCATGACTCTGGCAAGGATATCGCCAGCGGAGAGAACTGGCGTGCCATACGACGGTCGATGGTGGATGTGTACGGAGCGGATGCTCGACACGATGGTTGCGTGGGGAGAAGAGAGTAGCTGCAAGAATGGCTTCACGTTGTCTTTGCCGTGGTCCCGAATGAGGTGGACAGAATCGAAGGAGTAGTGTCTGCTCCGAGGAACCCATTGGCGGGATACCAGCGAGCAGGAGGGGAGCGACGACCGGCTGGCGACGGCAGTGAAGTCCAGGATGAGGTCGACCAGTTCGCTGGGCAGCGAAATCATGTTGGTGAGCAAAAGAGTAAGCATCAGATGTGAATTCCATCAGGAAATTTGCAGCACCCGGGTAATCGCTGGTGATGATGGTCAAGCGAAAGCAGTTGGCTGACGGTTGGCCACTACTGGTCAACTTAGACCAGTAGGTCCCTGACTGGCCAGCTCATCGCCAGTTTGATGTATAGTTCGCCAACTGCTGGTGAGCGCTGGCCATCTCGACTTTGGTTGGTGACGAGTTGGCCGTGCTATGCTCAGCCGGGTATATATTGGTACGGCTGTAGAGTAAATAGAACCCGCCGCCGGCTCGGAGGCTAGGAAACGTGTCGACACTCTTCTCTCATGGTGGAACCAGTACGTCGTAGCCTCTCTTCTTGTCCTTGACTGATTTGCTCTCCAGGAAAATCTTCAAGATGCATGCGTCGTCGGCCAACACATACAAGCCCACTGTGAACTCGCGCGCTGCTCTCCGCGCTCAGCGGGCCGCGCAGGAACGTTCATAGACGCTGTATTATTACCAGCCAGAAATATATCGATTATTTATTGTATCTATTGGCTCGAATCTGGCCGTCGAAACGAGCTCTGGCTCCCGTCTGCCCACATACCCACAAGCTCATGCTGCCCTGACCACCCTCTGCCCTGCCCGACCACTCTACCACCTATTGCTCACGGGTTGGCCAGGAAACTGCCAGATGGCGGTATTCTGGCCGGCGCTGGCGAAAGTGAGACGCGACGATGATGTCTGGCCAGACGTGGCCAACTGGGTCACCGGCATGGCCAGGCTGGTGACGTTGGTGAGCGTTGACCAACGTTGGTCCGCACACTGCAAATTCCCTGATGTCATGACAGGCGGAGACGGATCAACTCGGCCTGGTCTTCCTTCCTGCTCCGATGGTCGTCTGCCGCCTCACCTCCACTTCAATCTATAGTTTCGGACGCAGGTGAGCGTTAATTTATCGTTCGCTTGACCCAGGTCCAAGAATAACAGAGTGCGTCCCGGTCAACAATTCGCCTTGGCCTCCATCTGGCTCACATTCGTGTCTCTCCTCGCAACCGTCGACATCGGGACGGTACTTATCCTCAAGAGCGTAATCGCCCGCAGTATACCGACTCCTTGTTTGTGTCAGTGGGCCTCTCAGCCGGCGGAATATCTTGCGCTGAGTCGCCGCCGCTGACGCTGGATTTGTTTTCCAGGCAACTTCTCTTCCGTTTACTTAATGTTCTGTCAAGGTGCGGCCGACATTGGCGGAGAAATTGATTACAGACATGTGTATGTAGCTAAGAGGGTTACTCGTCCGCCGCAGAGTTCTCGTCCTCGTCAGAATGCTCCGCTGGTGTCAACAACGCCTTCGAAATGCGTAACGCCTCTCGGTGAGCGCGTATCCAGAGATAACTCCACTCTTCAAGCCCCATAACCTGGGCAATTTCGAAAGCAGATCCTGCCGTCCATTCGTCATCTTCATCGTCAATTACTTGTGCTCCATCCTCAGCAGCGCGAGCTTCTGCCGGTGCTTCACCTTCAACATGCGCTCTTCCTCTCGTCAAGTGCTCCTCCCTCTCCTGCTGAATATACATCCGCGCCTGCGCCTCCAGAGCTTCAAAATTTCGCTGAATTGACCCTTCCTCCTCGTCACTTGTGGCAAATTCCGTCAAATTCGGGGCAAGCGCGGCCAGGAACTGCGCCACCATATCGACTTGGTGCTCCAGGATGGGTGAATATATAACGTTGAGTGATTGTAGTCGAGATCCCGGATTCCCAGCATGGATGGTTGGGACTCCTCCACGCGCAACGTCCACTGCAAGGCTGATGTCGACAAGAAAGGGACAGAGGTCGACAAGGGAAACCAGCGCCTGTAGCGTTGTGAGAGGACGCAACCAGTTCTCCTCAGGCCATTCTACATGCGATGGTGTGACTATCGCTAGACTCGCCAGGTATGGGTGGGCGTTTGCCAATGCGGCCACGTCGGCGTCGGTGAGGTTCGTTCCAGCTGGGGCGGGAATGTCGAGAACTTTAAGCCGAGTGAACGGTGCCAGCGCGTCGAGGGTGGTGGCAGAAAGAACAAAAGTTGGAAAGTTGGGGGAGGTATGTGGTGGAGTCATGAGGTCGCCCCAAGATGGAACGCATAGGTAGGTCAATGTTTTGTGGTTGACATGCTCTCGGACGGCGGCGAAGACGGCGCGAATTTCAAGATCGGTGGGGGCAGTTCCTTGAAGATTTAGCTCGAATTCATTGAGAGAGTTCAGGGCGACAGTTCCAAGAAAGCTCGAGGCTGTATGAGCAGTGGCATGGAGGATAAGCCGGAAGAGGTGTTCGAAGCGTACAGGATCGCTGTCATCCACCACAATGTCAACGTCAGGAAACAAGTGAACACAGAGGCTCTCGAGGCTCGGGAGCGTTCCGACATGTTTCAACGCGCGAGCATCCAGCGGGCCGACACTGAGGTGTGTGAGACAGGCAAGGCTGCACACAAGGTCCATGATGCTTGAAATCGATGCCAACTCATCGTTTGACCGTGCACCATAGACGGAAAGTGAGGTCAAGGGCGTTCCATGTAGTGGCTTCAGAATTTCGAAATTATTCTCTGGTATTCGGAGGTGCAAAGAGGTGAGTTTCGGTCCGAAGAAGCGCGAGACGGTTTCAGCATCCCAATTCCAACTGTCGAGAAGAGCGAGATTCGGGAGTAGAAATTGTACATCGACAAGGGCGGGTTGTGTCCATAGCGTTTTAACGGCCTCGGAGAGGTTGCACTTTTCGTATGATAAGCGCAAATTCTTGATACGAGGCGCGTAAAACAGAACACGATCGATGTCGCGCCGCTCCAGTGGACGGACGAAACGCTAAGAGCGGTCGGCTGTGGAAGAAAAGGTGAGAATGGGCAGTGCGTAACAGACCGAGAGACTCGTCAGGAACCCATGCGTCCTCCGGTACACATTTCAGCAGATTCAGCAGCGTCTTTTGCTCCTTCCACAAAATATCGAGGGCGGGGAACTGGAAAGTACTGCAGGTGCGTGCCAGAGCATACACCTGCGCTGTCGATACTTTGTCGAAGTAGAAGATATCAAAGTGAGACAGAACGAGGTGGACCATCTCGGGTATGCGCAGACAGCGATGCATGGCGGTCAGAACGAAAGCTGTGATAGCCCAGTCACACTCCGTGACACGATAGATCTTGTCTTCTCCCTTGATGTCTAGGGCTCGGCACCGTACCGGATACGGCTACGGCCGTACTTTTACGGCGCACTACGGCGGCCTCCGGACCGGAGCCGTACCGTACTGGGGGTCGCCTGAGCTCAGTACGGTACGGTACGGCTACGGTACGGCCGTATACGGTCAGTACGGCCGTACCTTAGCCGAGACACTGATCAGACTCGCAGGTAGGACTTTGGGGTGGCGGACAACGCACCTAAGCTCTCGACAAGCTACTCCATCGATGGTGTCGCCCATCCAAGCTCCAGTTGGACGGAACTCGCCGGACCCTGAGCAAAAGTGACACCGTGACGTGGCATCTAGCCCGCATCACACCCAATGTTGAGGCAACACTTTGATATTCACACTCCGACATTGCTCCGACACGTCGGACCACCTCGCCGACATAGATCCCATGCGATCTGTTCCTGCCATCAGCCCAAATAGCGCACGCATCAGCCCATCACCGTACCAGCCGTAGTACGGCCGTATCCGGCGGTACGGTACGGCGAATACGGCAGCCGTGACGGGAACTGCCGTACCGTACTTGGACGGGCTGGGCCCAGGTACGGTACGGCGCCGTAGCCGTACCGTACCGCCGTACCGCCGTACTAGTACGGTCCGGTGCCGAGCCCTATCAATGATGTCCGTCGCAAAAGCACTCGTCGACCTTCCACAGGACATCATCTTGACGCTGGCGCGCTCTCTCGATATCGAGGGCCTCGTCAGCCTTCTCTCCGTATGTCGTTTCGCGGGAATTCAAATCTCACAAGTGACAACTCATACACTGTCACAGACCTGTAGGAAAATGCGGCAATTGGAGGGCGAAGCCGCCCTCTGGATCCATGCCATACTTCGTATCCAAACCATTCAGCTCCACCCCGTCATTCCATTCGCCACAACCGTCGACGATCTTGCTACCGTCCCGCTGCCTCGTCTGCGCGAATGTGCTCTCCGCGCCAATCGCATCCTGCGCAACTTGAAGGCGCCGAATCCAAAGCTTATTCGTTTCCGAACGTATAACCTGAATGGCAGTGAAATCGCGGAAGCGATTGTGCGATTCTTCATTCCGGGAACACCGCTGCTGGTCCTCGGAAGTAGGGGAGTGTTTGCGATTTGGAATGTACTCAAGCAGGCACCCGCGTTGCGATGTGAGATGGAGGGGCTCACACTTGTCAACGAACTGGCTGTTCCCCGCGCCCCTGGTGTGGGGATGACTTGCACACTCGTCGCTGGAGTAGTTTCCGACGGGTATGTGCTTCGTCCATAGTTGATAAAGGTTAACAGGCTTCCATAGCGGTGTTTGGAAACTTGTCGCATTTCACGTTCACACGAAGGATTTGGACCACCCCACCGTGTCCCGCATCGTGTCGAATGCGATTGCTCTAAAACCGGATCAGCTACCGTATCAACAACGGTTTTTCCTCACGCCTGAGCTCGTGGGATACTGCACCGAGTCCTCAATCGTATACTGGAACATTGAGGAGAATGCTCCCGTCCACATCATGCCAAATGCATTCACACTTGGCGCGGGCGCTTCCGATCGGGTGTGTAAACGACGTCCTTCGATCCTCACCAGATGACCCTCTACCCAGAACAGAGTTTCGGGTCTGAGGTATGACCCTCAAACGCATCTCTTGTACGCGTTTGTTTCCCCTGGGCGCGTTCGAAGCCACGAGGAAGCCGCCGTCTACTGGTTTCCACTTCCACTGCAGTCTTCTACCAGCTCGACCATCGCCACCCTGCACAGCCTAACACCATACCGCTTTCCTGGTGCGGCGGTCTTTGGTGCATTGCCATCGTCCAACTTTATCGCAGGATCTGCTCGACTAGTCCTTGTCGATCCACAGTATAACGTGTTCGCAGTCACACGGCAAAGCTTCTATGAGTCCTTAACGGATCCCGGGACACGCTCATGCTCGTATCTGCATTTCCTCACCACCAGACCCGAGGATCCGGACATGCAGGACAGCGATGGTGCACCGAAGGAGTTCGAGCCCTCTATTTGCTTCGAACTACCCGAATCGACCACCGCAAACGTAGCCGTTGGTCACTCTGGACGCTACGTCTTCGTCGAATGCCGTCCTAGAAACCAAAATACCACAGAGAATCAAAATGTCGGAATGGTATGTCTGCATCCTCCTGCCATAGGAGCGAATGCCCGTGCAGAACTTCGCAGATTTGTGATTGACGAGGACGTCGAATTTCCGCAAGGAAATATTGCCATTGACGACGTATCGGGTCTGGTGGCGGTCCATAGCGGGAACTCGGTTTCGATATTTTCTTATGACTGTTGAATATTGAATATTGTAAGTTAGAGTAGATACCTCTTGTTCATGTGTCGGTAGGTAGTATAAGTTATGACGGCAGAAGACTTCCTTATCAGCAAGATGTTGCAGACAGGTCGGCGCCGTCCAACCCGACGGAAGCGTCAAAGGACAGAGTAGGAGTGCGGGGTGCGCTGAGTTCGCCTGAGTATAGTTGCATTCAGGTCTTACAAAACAGATTTGACCCGGTACAGCCCATGGCAGGCATCCCGGCGAATTGCAATTCGCGGGCCGAATCACGGCGACGCTGATGGAGTGTCATGGATCACCTCCGGCCTGATTAACGCCGAGAGGCCGAGTGTGACGTACGGTTGTAACCATCATTTGTCAGGCTTTCTCCCTCTCACCCTCCTCTCGAGGTGCGCCGAACTGGCTCCAAACGGTGCAAATGCAAATGAACTCTTCGTTTTTCGCCGTTCCCCCGTCGCTATGCGCCAGGCTGCCCGCGGCGAACGTTACCCGCGGCGAACCCCCCCCAATTAACGATTTCGCAATAAATCAAAGCGCCGACGGGTTATTGGGACTTACAAACGCCCCGGCGGCCGGACTTAACGAGGGCGTTGCTACCTCTGTGGGCTTTTTCCTTCCTCCAAATTGCACCAGGTTTCGTCTCCAGGCTGCGGATGACGAGCATCTGGACAGATTCGGCGGAGGAGTTGCGGAGAAGTAATGAAGAATTGCGTGCGCACTGGCCATGGCAAGTCCTCAACCCAGTCTTGGCTAGATGATCATGAGAACCTCTAGAGTCGGTGCAGCAGCGCGTTGAAGCCCGCATCTCATGACAGACAACTTGAAGACCGGTCTGGCCGCGGTGCGAAGGCTTCAGGACAAAACGCGCAACTCTTCTTACAACTTCAACCACCGTGTTTCGTACCCAAGCAACAACACTCGACTGGTCATTCATGATCAGATTATCAAAAAATCGCAGTCGCTTCGTCATCCACCTTCGCGCTCTTGCCCCGCTCAATGCGCTTGACTACGAGCCCAGCTGACGAGCGACGAACGGCTCCAGAAGAGTCTCTGCACAACACACCCACACACACATACGACAGCTGTCGAGCGCCAGGATCCATATCGATTAAGCTGGATATTTTTGTCCCTGGGGCTGTCAACCTGGGATATTTTCGTTCGCCACTTTGTCTCGCTCACTTGCATTTTCAGTCATTCCGCGTAGCGTAGTACGCCAGCACAAATATCCCGCTTTCAATTCGCACCACCATCTATCCTCTCTCGTCGAGCGACGGCGTAGAAATGCTATAAAATCCAGCCCGGTTTCCTCAACACACCAGCACTCGCTCCTCTTCAAACAACCAACCAACCAACCAACCTCAACAATGCGCTTCTCAGCTTCTACTGCAGCAGCCCTCTTCGCTATCACCTTGGCCGCTGGTGCGCTTGCGCTCGAACCCTCCAACGAGCTCGAGGTAATACTCTTTACTTCACGTCACGGTTGACCCACGCTCATCTACTGTGTTTTCAACAGCGCCGCACGCCATGCATCAAGGGCCGCTGCGTCGACGTTATGCGCCGCGACGCTGTCGATGTTCTCAACGCACGCGGGGACGATGACTATGGCAAAGGCGGCGATGGCAAGGGCGACAAAGGTCACGGCGGTCAGCCTGGCAAGGGCGACGGCAAGGGAAATGGGAAAGGCGATGGTAAGGGCGATGGCAAGGGCGATGGCAAGGGCGATGGCAAGGGAAAAGGCGGCGAGCACGGCGGAAAACCAGGCAAGGGCGGGCAACACCCTTCGCCTCCTCCTCCTCCGAAACACCCCGGACACCCATACGCACGCGGCGACGACGGCGACAAGAACAAGGGCGGCGACAAGAACCACGGCCACGATGACGGCAACGGCAAGGGCAAGGGAGATGGGAAAGGTGGTGAGCACGGTGGAAAACCCGGCAAGGGCGGTGAACACGGCCAACACCCTCCTCCTCCTCCGCACCACCCCGGCCACCCATACGCACGCGGCGGCGATGACGGCTACGGCGACAAGAACAAGGGTGGAGACAAGGACAAGGACCACGACGGTAACGGCAAGGGAAAGGGTGATGGGAAAGGCGGCGAGCACGGTGAACACGGCAACCAACCTGGCCATGGCCAACACCCTCCCCCTCCGCACCACCCCGGCCACCCATACGCACGCGGTGGCGATGACGGCTACGGCGACAAGAACAAGGGCGGCGACAAGGACAAGGACCACGGCGACGGTAATGGCAAGGGCAAGGGAGATGGGAAAGGCGGCGAGCACGGCGAACACGGCAACCAACCTGGCCATGGCCAACACCCTCCTCCTCCGCACCACCCCGGCCACCCATACGCACGCGGCGGCGATGACGGCAAAGGCGGCGACAAGAACAAGGGCGGCGACAAGGACAAGGACCACGGCGATGGTAACGGCAAGGGAAAGGGAAAGGACAACAACGGGCACGACGGGCAACACAAGGGCGGGCATGATGGTGGCTCGAAGGGCAACGACCACGGAAACAAGCCTGGCAAGGGAGGATACGGCTGGTGAACACCTAATACAAGTTTCGAGTCGGACTACTGCTTCTATCTTGTACTAATGTGAATCCCAAATGTACTTGTATTCGTGATATTGCAGCTCTTCAAATCTTGGCATAAGTTTCGACAGAAAACATAGCTATACATCTGGAGAATATGGTCGAACGATCAGCGGCAGCTGGCTCCCTTTCTCGTCACGGACTCTAGGTCGGCGTATGGGAGTCGAGGTAGGCTCGATATTCGTGACCGCCGGCGCAAACTCGAACGCGCGGACGAGCGTAAAGAGGAGATATTTCAGCCTGTGGTCAACGCATAAGCTCGATAGATACGCGACTGAGCTGGAAATGCTTACTCGACAAGGGAGAATCGGTATCCAATGCAGTTCCGCGGTCCTAGTGATCATGAGCAAGCGCGGTATAAGCAGAGCGTATCTACTTGCCGGCCAGGAAGATCATCAAGTTGGAGTAGACGCCTGGAATGGCCTTGGCCGCGTCAGGGATGTTCTCCCAGCGTTCCGGTCTGTACGAAATTTCAGCGCAGGTGCTTTCGAAAAGACGCTCGTACCTGAATTCATCGGCGTCTGCGCCCCAAATCTCCTTGTCGCACTGGACGGCCGAGATTGGTATACGAATCGAGGTGCCCTTCGGAATCCTGCACCGTGGATTAGTTCGAAGAGAGGTACCTGGCGAACCGCACCGGATATTATCATGCATCCTCCCATAGGCGTCGACGTACGGCTTCCCGAGGGGAACCACGTCGTCGGCCATCGCTGTGCGGATGGTGGACGAGACCGCCGGCTGGATGCGGAAAGTCTCGCGGATGACGTGCTCGAGGTACGCGAGGGCGTTCAACGAGTCGATGGTCGGAAGAGACTCGGACTCGAGAGAGAGAATCTCGGCGCGGAGTTTCTGCTGGCAATGCGGGTGGGTGGAGAGAAGGTGCAAAGCCCATGATGCGGCACCGCTGCATCAAGTTAGACGAGTTGTAGACGAAGTTCGCTCCGCACCTCGTCGTTTCATGCCCCGCGAGAAGGAACGTCGGGATCTCTGTGCATGCAAGCGTTCATTTATGATTACTTACTATATAGGTCCGAAAAAGCCAAAACGCACGCGAAACGACATCCGCGTCGGACAGTTGCTGGCTCTCGGGGACGTCGGGGGACATATTAGCTTTGACAAGGAGGGAAAGTAAATCGCGCGCGGTGCTGGACGTGTTCCCGCCGGACGCCTTGACAGCGGCCTTGCTGTCGGCGAGCAACTCGTGCCCGATCTTGCCCAGGGTCGCGCGCGCATGTTTTTTGTCGGCGTCGGCTGGGTCCGGCTGTGCGAGTTATTGGATAGTAAGCGGAGATACAGGAGCGATTACCAGGAGGGACAATATTGGGAACGACGCCTGGATGAACCGAATCACAGCGGCGCGCTGCGCGGATGGAGAGTGGAAGAGAGTGGTTATCGCGTCGTCAAGCTCATTTGGCTTTCCATCGAGCGAGTCGAAAGAATAATGAAATCCTGTTTTTTTTTTTCAGTTGGCGAGCACACTGAGAATAAAAACACGTACCGGCTTCTCCGATGATATCCAAGCTCGCTTTTCGCAACCACAAGTAAACATCAATGCGCGCAGAGCCAGACTCGGGCGAAATTTGAGTTAGCCACATGTCGCGCAACTGCCAGGGTGAATGAAGCCGGAGACATCAGAGAGAAGAAAGCTCTCGCACTTTAGTAGACTTTTGTTCGAAGATTAGGCTCATCTCGCGAATGTGAGACGGAGCAAATGCCGGGTTCTGCATGAAAATAGGCGACATGGTTTTCGGAGGGATTGCATCATGCGCACCAATATGCGCCTCTGCGATCGCGAGGTTCACCATATGCCAATCCATAAGTAAACTAACGTCGTGCTCACCATACGCTTGTGTTCATCGTCTTCAACAACAAGGAGACCTGTTGAGCGTTCAGAACAGATACATACAATTCGTCAGCACTGACTGTTTCCCAGAAAGTGCGTGAGCAGCCGTTGCGCGATGGGGCCTTTATGGTATGTCGTGGTGTGGAGGAGGATGTGGTTGAGGGCTTTGAGGTCAGTCGTGAATAGCTCACGCCTCTAGTCGTTTCCCTCGTCAGCTATGGGTTCGATAGAGAAATCGACCCGCTCACGCACCCGCAGCAATCCCCGGAGCACATATGTCGATCCATACACGTCGCGCCAGTTATGGGTGCAAGAGGCGTCTTTCTGTGTACCAAATCGTTGTTAAGTTGTGACCTTTAGATGCCCGGATGTACGAACTCACCTCTAAGGAGCTAAAGTGCCCAAGGAGCAGGTTCTTGCTCGGTGGTCCGGGGAGATGGCGGAGTGGGGATGTGAGTTCGTTGTAGATACTCTTCACAAGACGGAAAGCGATGTAGGACCCGAGAGCTCCCAGCAGAGTCAGTAAGAGCGAGGGAGCCATGGTGGCTCGTTCCAAAGGCCGTCGGCCCGTCACGATCACATGGTGTATTCAGTCGGAAGATCCGAACAGCCGACAGTTCAAACCGTGTCGTTGGACAAAAACTACATGACAGCCTCGATGCGAAGCTCCAGCCCTCTGTGCCCGGGTGGCATCGTCGGCATCAGCGTCCCCGCCAGCTTCGGACGCCCAATTCCGAGCGCGTCGCCCCATTCACCATCTGGCAGCGCGAAGTGGAACCTTCGGACAAGGTGGATGAGGAGGATATGTATTTCGAGTATCCTGTTCGAGTTATGTAACGGAGAGAAGTTGAAACTCACCGAAGCGCCATCTCAAAGGCTCATCAGCGATTTATAGGCTGGAAAGTTTGACGCACTTACCCAATACAGACGCGATTTCCACCGAGGAATGTAGCTCTGGGGGTTTATCGAATCAGATATCTGAATGAAGTTTCACAGAAAATGAGCACAAGTTTGCATACGGTCCGACTGCCTCGCCGTCCTGGAGCTTTATCGTCCCGTCAAGCCAGCGCGAAGGACGGAACTCGTCGGCATCGGCGCCCCACCTTTCAAGGCTACAATATCGTTCAGATCTTAGGAGAACTATTGTCATAACGATATAGACAACTCACCGATGATACGCGCCAGATGAAGCTACCACAATCTGTCCTTTGCGAACCAGGATCGAGGTGACGGTTTCGCCGGTGACAGTTTTGAGAGGCGTTTGAAGTGGAAGCACCGTATCGCACAGCGCGATGCGTTCCGCCAGAGGTATACCGGTGTAGAATCGGAGGACCTCCTGGGACATGTTTTTAGCTTCAGCATGGGCGATGCAAATGACATGGCGCACCTTGACAAATGCCTCAAGGAGAGGCATATTCTGGACATCGACAGAGGCTGCCATGGATATTTCAGCGCGGATCTCGCTCTGGAGCTTAGTATTGCGGGCAAGCTCCAGGAGAGCGAATGCCAAGGCGTTGGACTACGTTTAATGTAACATGTAGAAACGGCTGTAGCGCAGGACATACGGCGGTTTCTTGTCCTGCCACGATAATGACAGAAGTCTGCCCGGCAATCTCTTCGAGACTCATGGTTGTGTGGGCCGGTCTTGAGCGTGTGTTTGCCGCCGCGACTGCAAACTGTCAATTCCAGAAACGAAAAGAAGAAAAGCGCATACGGACCCAGCTGTGCGAAAACGTCCTGGTCTTCGTCATCCTGCAGGCCGTTCTCTGCAGTCAACGCCTCGACTCGCTCCTGAACCAGCCGTGTCCCAAGCTGGCTTCCCTAGATTCGAATGTTCCGCAACGTTGACATGGCATGCGTGGGGAGAGAGCCCGCTGACTGCAGGAGCCATTAGGGAAGGTGTAGCTGGCCCGCGACTGCTTCCAAGAGGACGGGGAGGGGAGAGAGAGAGCTCGCAAGAATACTGTTTTCCGGTTATCCTCCGCGGGGATTCACCAAGGACACGCACGTTAGGTCCCTTACTCCGCCCACGAGCTCATCGCCCATGTCTTCTACCGGGATACCGAAGACCGCTTTAACGATTGTATTCAGCATCGAAATCCATTTTGCCTTCCCCGGAAGTCTTCACCTTGGGACATAGAATTCAATGTCGCCTTTTCAAGGGAGCGCAAAACGTCGATATTGCAGGCCGCGAGGTCTTGAAGTTGTCCCGCAAGCGCGTCACAAAGCTGCCTATTCGTTTTCGCGAACACTTAGCATCATGGAGGACGTACCTGATGTGCCGCCTGCTCGAAGATGGGCTGGTATCGACGCACGGAAGCAGCGCTGAAGCCAGGATTGAGTGCCGTGCGGAAGCGTTTGTGTGTCTGTCCTACGGGTGGAAAAGATCAGTGGAAAGACGGCTTTGACTTTAGGACTACTGGCTGCCGCACCAAGTACGTAGTTCAGACTCAACGGCCCCTGGAGGAGGTAAACCGCGTTTGCGAGAGTGGGTGTATGGTCGAAGTGATTGAGGTTGTATATCGCAACCAGGGCATGCGGGTCGGAGACCATGAGACGTTCTTGCTGCCGGTGTTGCATGGATTACTAAGGATGGTGATAGATAGATCGCGACGCACTCCAAAGCAGCCTTGAATTGATACTGGCCCGTATGTTTTCTGGCATTCAAACTCGTGTTGGCCGTGGGTGGGAGAGAGAAGAAGCTGCAGCGAGTGGCCTGCGCGGGAGTGAGAGCGTGTCTACACAAGAACATGAAATTGTACCAAAGATCCAAGACGACGTTGGAGGCCCTGGAACCGTTGATATGGGGCTCGTTCTGCTCCTTCGACTGCGGAGGTAGAACCACGATATAACAAGGATGCAGAAGGCGCTGAGGGTAAGCCTGGCGTCGAGAAACTCCATGAGAAGTGTCATGGTTTTTAAGAAGCGAGCTGCATTATGTAAAGCCAAGAGGTTGCGGAATTGCATGGCAACGGACTGGTACTTGCAGCATCCAAAAAAAAAATGAGCATGAGGAGAGCTACCAAGGTATCGAATAATATCGACTTGAAAACAAGATGCACTACACTCCCGTCACAGAAACTTACTTCCGAGCACGTTTTGCTGGGGGAGCCGACGAAGATCCCTCGTCTACGTCCTCCAAATCGGACAGGGCCGTACGTTTTTCCCCAGATGCGACGAACAGCTTCGACCTTGAGCGGTGGCACGCCGGGTCCCATCCACGTCCCTGGTCGCTCCCCGTTCGCAATCGCGTGGTTGTGGTATTTGGCCACGGCGTCTGCGTAGAACGATGAGAGGAAGTTTCCAGTGAGCTACATAGATACTGACCTGCATGCTTGTGCACCTCGGCGGTCTCGTCGAGGATACACTTCCAACCAAGCAGACGCGGTGGGCGGTATACTTGGCAGAGAATACATCGCCGAGATCCAGTGGACGGTTGTCGTTGACTCGGATCGTCGACTACGAGGCAAGGTATGTCCATCTGAACGCACTGCTTGCATGGGTTCTGCCCGTATTCAGCATCAAATTTGCCAAAGGTCGACTCCAGACAAACACACCTCGGAGACCTTCACGCTCCCATATACCCCGGTTCGAGATTCAGTCGGGTTGTTCCCCAGATCCAAACGCGCTTGGGCTGTGGCTAGTTTGACCATGTTTGGGTCTTTGGTATACACCTCCGTCCAAGCGGTGAAGCCCACTGGCGGTCGAGGCAACCCACTGGCATTGCTGATTCGTTCTTCCGTCAATAGCGAGGTAAATGAAAGGCGAAGCGGAACTAACCTCGTCGAGTCAGGATCAGGTCGCAGCGCTGGCACTCCCGGTCCCATCCACATCCCCGGACGCTCACCAAGGCCAATGGCGTAATTGTGATACTGCGCTACCGCATCTGTAGATAAGGAACCGAATATCAGTCCAGGATCGGAGACGACAAGCTGGTACTCACCAGCATACTGATGCCTTTCGGCATTCTTGGCCGCGATGCACGCTCCGTGTGTCTTGGCAGACTGGCACACGATGCAATTCTTCATTTTGCGACCGTCTGGGTCGACAACAAGACATGGTATGTCGAGCCGCGCGCATCTACTGCACGGATTCTACGGAGAGGCTTCGTGTCAAAACAGATACGCTTTCAGGGAGGGATAAGCTCACCAGCGGTACGATGACAGCACCGTATTTTTGCGGGTCGTTCAGGTGCTCAGCATTCGATTGCGCTTTTGCCAGCACAAGCATCTGTCCCTCGGAGTACAGATCTGGCCAGGTAGAGAATCCTGCTGGTGGTGCGGGAAGGGCGGTGGCTGAGAGTGAAGACGCTCTCGGCGGGCGACGACTCGTACTGGCTACAGTCCGCGGCGGTGGCATGGTCGCGGTGCTGCCGTTGGTGTGGACCGTCGGTGTGCGCTTCGGGTTGACGCGAGCTGGTCGGGGTTCCGGGGACTGTCTGTATTAGCACAGATAGGAAGACAAGCGATAAATGCCCGCGTACCTCGACCACCGGTTCCGTCTGAACATTAGCCATGTGAAATGCGCGAAGGGATTCGGACTCACCGATGTCTCCACCATCTCTTTCTTCTCAGCTCTCAACGCCGCCTCTCGGAGCTTCAATTCGGCGATACGCGCTTGTACGTCGGCCTGGGAGGATGTCCGCTGGGCACGAGTCTGCATTTCAAAGTGTTCCTATGGTGCAATGCTCAGCCCGCGCCTGAGTCTTATCGGAGTCGCGCTCACCTGCTGGATTTTTGACTGGTCTTGCATTTGGTCGTTAATGGCCTCCAGCGAGCGCAGAGGGTCGGAGCCATAGGACTCGAGAGTCTAAAGAGGAACAGTATCAGTGCCCCGTGGTGCTTGACAGTCGCAGCCTGAGAACGCACGTATTCAATCGCCTTCGTGTCCGCGATAACGGCGTCGATTTGTATGCGGAGGGAGGCAAGGGCTTTCACAGCCTTGGGTATGGTCAATGTGAGCATGAGCGACGATTTTGAGCGGTGCAGACCTCTTCGTCCGTCATTCGACACTTTTGATGGTGGTGGTCGGGAGCAAGCCACGGTCAGTCACGGTCACACCATCGCGTTCTGTCACAGCAGCTGCCCAACACTTGATGCACGTTGACGGTTGGAGGTCCGCAGCGCGAATGAGGAACGGACTCGTATGCTTTTCGATGAAGCAGAAGCTCAGACAAGTCGGCTCGTCGTTGGAATTCAAGCTGCAAACAGGTTTCAAGTTCGAAAGAGCCCCGCATTCGAACGAATTTTCGTCCTCTCACTCGGAATCACAGGATTTAAATAAAAGCATTCAGACTCCGCAATCGTTGGGACCTTGATACAAACTACATGACAACCTCGATCCGTAGCTCCAGTCCTCTACTCCCGTTTGCCATCGTCGGCATCAGCGAGCCCGCCAGCTTTGGCTGTCCAATTTTTTCGGGATCGCCATCTGGCAATGTAAAGTGGAACTTTTGGATCAGGTGCAGGAGGAGGATATGCATTTCGAGCACCCTGTTTGAGGGAGTATGATTATCAGATAACAGCTTGACCATAATCAAAACTCACGCAAACCGCCATCTCGAAGTTCAAACGCCTGTGAGCAACTCGCATGACGCCAAGGTTTAAGGCACTTACCCAATACAGACGCGATGTCCACCAAGGAATGTAGCCCTGGATGTTTATCGAATCAGACGCTCGAACAACGTTCAAAAAAAAAAAGGAAGCACAAATTCGCATACGGTCCGACTGCCTCGCCGTCCTGGAGCTTTATCGTCCCGTCAAGCCAGCGGGAAGGCCGGAACTCGTGGGCGTCTGCGCCCCACCTCTCAAGACTAACAGTCTCCTTCAGATCTCAGAATTTGCAAGGGATATACAACTCACCGATGATACGAGGCAGAGGAACCTACCACGATCTGCCCTTTGCGCACGAAGATTGATGTGAGAGTTTCACCAGTGACGGTTTTGAGAGGCGTCTGGAGTGGCAGCACTGTATCGCACAACGCGATGCGTTCCGTCATAGGCACACCGGGATAGCAGCGGAGGACCTCCTGTGGAGTGTTCAACTTCGAATTCAACATGCGAGAATGCAAAAATGATGATGCACCTTGACAAATGCTTCAAGAAGAGGCATGTCCTGGACATCGGCGGAGGCCAAGGAAGATATTTCAGCGCGGATGTCGTTCTGGAGGGTTGTGTTGCGTGCAAGCTCCAAAAGACCGAACGCTATGGCATTAGACTATATGGAATATGAACCATGCGGAAACGGCAGCGAGTTGGGCGAGACATACGGCAGTTTCTTGTCCCGCTAGGATCATAACAGAAGTCTGCCCCGCGATCTCTTCGAGACTCATCGTTGGACGCGAGGGCGTTGCGTTCGCGCTTGATGCCGACACTGTCAACCGTCAACGGGTCAACGGTGCAGTAAAACGATCACACGGACCCAGCTGTGCAAAAATTTCGTTATCCTCGGGGCCGTGTCCGGCAGCCAGCGCGTCGACTCGCTCCTGAACTAGCCGCCTCCCGAGTTCTGTTCCACGGCTTCGAATGTTGCGTAACGTTGATATGGCGTCGCTCGGGAGATAGTCTGCGAGCCAGTTGGGAAGGCGCAGGTGAGACGCGACCGCGTCAAAGAGGATCGTGAGGGGAGAGAGACAGCTCGCAAGAACACTGTTGCCGAGTGGATTTAAGCCTGAGCGGGGATCCCGGAGAAACACGCACGTTAGGTCCCTCATGCCGCTCACGAGGTCATCTCCCAACTCCTCGACCGGTATTCCGAAGACCGCTTAACAATTGTATCCAATGAGATTCATTTTGTCTTCCTGAAAGAGAATCACCTTGAGAGATAGTATTCAATGTGGCGCTTTCAAGGAAGTGGAAGACGTCTATATTTGGGGTCTTGATATCTTGGAGCTCAAGTTGACCGGTGAGTCCATCACAAAGCTGCTCAGTCATTTCGTGAACCCATTTCGTAATAGCATGCATACCTGATGTGCCACCTTCTCGAAGATGGGCTGGTATTCACGCACAGATGCGGCGCTGAAGCCAGGATTGAGCGCCGCGCGGAAGCGTTTGTGCGTCTGTCCTAGCTGTGGAATCAGTGGAAAGGACTTCAGCACCACTGGCTGCCGCACCGTGTACGTAGTTCAGACTCAACGGCCCTTCGAGGAGGTAGACCGTGTTTGCGAGCGTGGGGGTGTGGTCGAAGTGATTGAGGTTGTATATCGCAGCCAGGGCATGTGGGTCGGAGACCATAAGACGTTCTTGCTGCCAGTGTTGCATGGATTAGGATGCATAGATAGGTATAAGTAGATCGCGAGCGCACTCCAAAGCAGCCTTGGATTCGGTATACCGGCCCGTATGTTTTCTGCCATTCAAACTCGTGTTGACCGTGTGGAGGTGAGAGGAGAAGCTGCAGCGAGTGGCCTGAATGGGCGGACAATGAGTGGGTATACACCGGAACAAGAAGACGTACCAAAGATCCAAGACGGCGTCGGAGGCCCTCGCACTGTCGATATGACGTTGGTCCTGCTCTTCAAGAAGTAGAACGACGACAACACGAGCACACAGATGGCGCTGAGAGCGAGGCCAGCGTCGAAAGACTCCATCGAGCAGAGGGGAAGAACCTGTGGGCGTTTTATATACCGTATTGATACGACATGCCCGAAGGCTGTGCTCGCTCTCCCGGGGAGCGAGCGACCGGTCTCCTAGTGGTCTTTAAGCCGATTGGTGCGCTACAAAGACGGCGTTTGTGGACATGAAACACCGGCAAGAGGTGGCAGGTTACATGGTCTGAGTGAAACGGAGAATGCAGCACTTCAAGGGGGGAATATATTATACTCGCGTGGTGTGGCGGTTTGTTGCGTCGGCAGGATCACGGTTTCTGGCAAAAGCCAAGCTTACTTAAGTGGGTCACGAGATCTACTTAGTAATGCCGTGACGCTGGTCACGGTATATTTGAACTTCATGCCTTCGGTGATATTCGCTATCATTTCTCAGGCAAGGTCAAGAATTTTGTGTTCCATTCGACGCGCAAAGTACTCTCTAGCGCTCTATAATTTATTATAAATACTATAATCGCATCACAACATACCCGGGATGCCCGAGCTGCTCACAAAAATTCTTGGGCGAATACTACTACTACTACTCCTGTCGGCGTCTCCCGACTTCCAAACAATACAGAGCAATAAATAAATAGCGAAAGAAAGAAAAAAACTCTAGATCTAGTACTAGTACTGGCGATTTCCGCAGTAGCAAGGCCCTTGTGGATTACAGACGCAGCTAAAGATCTTGCTCAGAGAGAAGTTATCCGAGATATACGGTGACTCACCGGTATTGAACTTGGTAGGGATACGCCGGTGCTGTGTTCGGTTGACTCGACGCCGGCGCGTACGATGTGCCAGTGGCTGGCTGGTAATGGGCCTGATATGGTCCTCCGCTATCCCGGGGATAGCTATGGCCAGGGTAGGCCGGGCCGCTGGGAGGCTGGTGGTAGCTTGCGGGGTTTCCACTCGGATACGATTGGTGTGGGGCGGCGGCTTGTGCGGGAGCGGAAAAGTACGGCGACGTAGGACTATGATCCGTCTCGTAGACAGCCTCGTCTTCAGCTACCGGGACGTAGACGCATTGCAGCTGCCTACGCACGCAGCGCTGACAGGGCGCATTGTCCGCGTCGTTGGTAAGACACTGTAAATGGATAAAGTCAGCAAGTTGTCTTCTCAGAAGAGAAGCAGCTGTCAATTAGGAAGTAACAGAACCTTGATCTTGCGCTTACGACAGTGTGTGCACGCGATGTAAGCTCGATTATGCTTGGGACCGGAGGACATCGAAGAACTTGAAGGAGTAAGTGAGCTGAGGGAGGTTTGTGGCTCTCGCAGACTTTTATACCTCCCTCCCGCCCTCCATTTAGACGGCTAAAACTCACGAACCACGGAGCGCTCGGGTATGTGTATGTTCATTTCATTACGGAGTTGACAGGGACTGTAGAGTTTTGCGCTAGAAGCGATACTTACACGACGCGGTTAACTCGTGCTGTGTGTATGTCCTTGAGAAAGCTGACGGGGCCGCATTGGATGTGCCGCAATTACATTGAAGTTAGTCAATCATTTCTGAGGCTACGTCTATCCCGCTTCTATTTCTTGCCTCAGCAGGTGGACATACCAAGATCCTCCGCCGTTGATACCGTCGCAGGCCGCTCTGGAGGTGAACCAAATTTCATTATGGAGTTGACAGGGGCTGTAGAGCTTCGCGCTGGAAGCGATACTTACACGACGCGGTCAACTCGTGCTGTGTGTATGGCCTTGAGAACGCTGGGGGGGGGGGCGCCGCCTGAGTGGATGTGCCGCAATACATTGAAGTTGGTCAATAATTTCTGAGGCTACGTCTATCCCGCGTCTATTTCTTGCTCAGCAGGTGGCTGCACACACCAAGATCCTCCTCCGTTGATACCCGAGCAGGCCGCTCTGCTCTGGGGTGACCTCTATCAAGCAAGAAGCAGTGTTCTCGTTCGGAGTTTGCGGAGGAAAAACAAGCGTTACTAAATGCTACCGACGAAGATAACACTTGGGGATCTACACGTCTACAGCTCTCCCGCACGTCTTTTGGGACTCAGAACGAGTCCTGGAAGGTATATATCGCACAGAACACGGAATCGCCTGGGCTCCTGAGAACATGTTGGACAATTTGGTATTGGGTTGGATCTGAATTGGATGAGCTGTTAATCATTCGACGAGGAAAGACACACATACCTATGCTCCGAGTTATGGTCGCCCAGAATAGCGGTACAAGTGGGGTGGAGTACAGATATGGTGGTGGTGGTGGGATTGTCTCGCATTCGAGATCCATTGCAGTAGTCGCCATGTTTGGGCAAAATGATGCTGCACCGTGCGGGATGTGCACCGACACGCGCGTCAGCCGTGTGCGCTCCGTATGAACGACTCCTGCGGTCGTTGTGGAGTACACAGAATACTCCGCTTGGGCGGTCTCGGGCAATGCGACGCGGGACCAGAACGTGATCGTTGGGTCGATGATGTGGATGGGACGCGGGACGCCTGGGTGGGGAACTGCGACTCCTCTTGCGTCTCCCTGAGAACCAGAAAGTTCATAGGATAGTGGTGGTGAGTGTCGCGTTTGGGCTGTGAGTCGTCGACCATCGTTGGGCGCCGTACGCGTTTGCGGGAGGATGTTGATGATGATTCGGACTGGGTCACCACCACCGGAAGCCACGATGGGGTCGGGGTCAGAGAAAACACAATGAGTGGCCTCGGTGTGCCGGGGGAGGGGAGGAAAGAGCAGAGACTCTACTGCTACGAAGTGAGTCGAGACACCAGCAAAGTGGGGGACTGCACCCACAGTCCTCGTTGAGATGGCAGATCTCCCGCAGCTGTTGGATGCGGCTTCCGACCTGCTTCGCCGAGCGACGTTCTCCCGTGCGCTGCCAGATATACTCCGAAACGAAGCGATTGCGTTTGGGGTATCTGCGCAGCATGACTGTTTCGCGGCAGAGGGTTGGTTCATACTGCGCGAGTCCTGTCGTGGTTTCAGTACGAGTTGGGCTGAGGGGAGGGGAGGGGGTGATGTGTACCGTCTAGCAGTGCTGCCTCGATATGGTCTGACCAGACAATATCGCCAGTTGTAGCCGACTTGCGTTTCGTCCAGAGATGGCGAACGAGCTCAACGGATGAGGATACGCCAGTCTTCATGAGCGGGTTGCAGACGGTGTTGTGGAAAGAGATGGCGGTGGGACGGTATGGCGTTGGATGTTGAAGAGATGCCATAGCCGGTGGGGTAGCGGGGTGGCTCGGAATAGAGTGGATTCATAAATGGTTCGCCCAAGTGTAAATGCAGGACAGTGTCTGCGTTGGTCGTGTCATGCGGCGCCGGGATTGCAATAGCCGAGAAGTTCTGGTTGAAGAGAAGAGGTGGAGAGGTGCCATGGCCGGTAACGCGGAAGCGAAGGTCGGAACAGAATGCTTTCATGCATCGTCGGCCGAAGTGTCGATCCAGCAGAGCATCCGCGTCAGTCGTGGCAAGCGGCGCCGGGTAATGGATATCGGAGATGTTCCTGAAGATCCTATCTGCATTTGCAAGCTTTGTTGAAGCCTTGTTTCCGCAAAAGGAGCTTCGCATAACGTTGGAAGAGGCTGGAATAGCTGGGTCGGCCGCCTATGTGATGGTTCTTTTGGAGGATCTCGTGAATCCGGGGCTTCTCCGCGGCCGGCGCATCTGTAGTTCGGGGTCAGAATTGTTAGCCGATGCTGTAAACAGTGAGTCGGACAGTGACATTGGCCATGGAACGTCGGCGTAGCTTCGGTGATGCAAACATAGGATTGCGGTAGAGTGGCCCCACCGCCAGTGAGAGTCTCCGGAGAGTCTAGATCTAGCCTTTGTGCCACACTGGAAGTATCGCCATGGCCATGGTGGCGTTGGTTGAAAACATTGATCGGCGTTAGCAACTTTAGATTGACAGCCACAGGTCACACCTGTGACTATCATGGCGGACACCGCCCGCCTCCCGCATCTTGCGTACCTCCTGCCCTCCCTGGCCGCCGTGTTGTTCGCCGTCCGTGCATTGCCTCTCCACTCCAACAGGCTTCCGTGTACAACACATACCGGATTGGGCAGTCTTCCTCCCGATTCCCGCGTGAGGACGCTCTATCCGGAGGATTGGGCCACTGGAGGAGCCTATGTTACCCTTCCAATGGGCCGCGTAAGCCGCGTCACTCCAGTTGCGACCATGTCGGTGGCTAAACGCGGATACTTAGGTGCGATATTGGCTTGTGGGACCAGCAACGGGCAAGAAAGTTAGTCGCTTTGACACTTGATCTAGTTTCACGCGATAGCTCACCGGATATTCGATCTAGGTCGTCTTGATTCACGGTCTAACCACTCCAGCTCTTGCTTTCTCGCGCATTGTCCCCACCCTGGTTGCCGCGGGCTTCCGGGTGCTCATCTATGACCTCTACGGCCGTGGCTATTCCGACGCCCCTCAAGCAGTCCCGTACGACGCGAACCTCTATGTCACCCAGCTCGCCCTGTTGCTGCAGCATGTGCGCTGGGAGCACACTCGGGTCGTGGGATACAGCATGGGAGGTGCGATTGCGGCCGCATTCGTGGCCACGTTCCCGGATTTGGTGGAGAGGGACGTGGCGTTGATAGCGAGTGCGGGAGCTGGTGAGGTCTGTGTGGCGGTTGCGATTTCTGTCCGGTCTTTCTAATTCTTACCAGGCGCCGGTGCCTTTCTCCGGCTACCGGCACTTTGCGTTCGTGCAAAGGCTGGTATGGGGGCGCTTCAGCAAGGTACGTACCTCTGTGACTCGCCTGGATCTCATTGAATACACGCACCAAGCGCCTGGCCGTACCTGCCTCGCTCCTAACCGAGGCACCCCAGATATCAGAGGTCAGCGATAGCGTGCGGTGGATTTTCAACATCATTGATTCACAGGCAGATCGTCCCACTGCAAGCGATCCATCTCCCGGGGTATCCGCGCGCCGTCACGTCCTCCCTCCACGAGGGGCCCATCGTCCGCATGCGATGGGCGTTCGAGAGCGACAACTGGGCTGGGAAGAAGGTCCTGCTGGTACATGTACATCCCTGATCCTCTTCGTGCCCAATCGCCTCGCTTATGTCCATGCAGGGAAGCCTAGACCTAACCGTCCCACCCGCGCATTCACTCGTAATTCAAAGCATCCTTTTGCAAAACCATGCAAAGCCAACAGTTCGCCTTGTCAATGTGTCGGACGCTGGCCACGATTTTATTCTGACGCATTCGGCTATGGTGGGAAAGGCACTGGTGGAGTTTCTCGAGGAGGACTTGAAGGTTTGAAGGTTTGAGATGATGAAATGATGAATGATGTTTGTGGATTTCTTAGCTCGCTAGACTGAACCGCTCACGCACCCCCACAGGAAATCCTATCCTTGTACCAAATATGTTGAATCCATATATTTTCTGTTCGCGAAATCCCATCTGTTCCCTTGCGACTGTATCCCGAGACGACGAGCTGTGGCCGCGAGTCAAGCAGAATGCACGAATCAATCTCGCGTATTTTCTGAATCTTACACATGGCGAGCGCGTGACGAGTCGCTGGGTTCGCATCAAACGACCAACTTGAAACATTTTCATGGCTGTCCATGATGATCGGCCGCCGTCTCCGTCTCCGTCTCGTCCCGACTCTCTGCCCGCCCACCACCGCCGAAATTTTCAAGACTCGTACCCCTCTTCCGAGTCGTCGCCATCCAATCCATGGCAATTCTCAACATCACCCCATATCTCGCGTACCTCCTGCCCTCCCTCATCGCCGCGTTTGCGTTCTTCGCCCTACGTGCACTAGCGCTGCCTCTCCACTCCAACGAGCTTCCGTCCGCGACAGACCCAGGCTTAAGCAGTCTTCCTCCCGATTCACGCGTGAGGAGACTGTACCCGGAGGATTGGACGAGCGGAGGGGCGTATGTCACCCTTCCAATGGGCCGTGTAAGCCGCCTTTTTTTTTTTTTTTTTCTTTTTTTTTTGGCGAAGCCGGGCCCGTTTGGCTGAACTTGAATGCGGATTACTTATGTAGATGCGATATTGGCTAGTGGGACCAGAATCGGGCAAGAAAGTCGGTCTCGTTCTCGAGCATTAGCGAAGTACTCACCGGCATCATGCAGGTCGTATTGATCCCCGGGCTAACCACCCCGTCCTTCGCGTTCGCGCCCATCGTCCCGATCCTCGTTGCCGGCGGCCTCCGAGTGCTCATGTACGATCTCTACGGTCGTGGGTATTCCGACGCCCCGCGAACAGCGACCTACGACGCGAACCTCTATGTCACGCAGCTCGCGCTTCTGCTGCAGTATCTGCGCTGGGAACGCACTCGGATCGTGGGGTACAGCATGGGAGGGCCGATTGCCGCCGCCTTTGTGGCGTCGTTCCCGCATTTGGTGGAGAGCAAGATCGTGTTGCTGGCTAGTGCTGGACTGAGTGAGGTGTGTTTTTTCAGTGGTTGTTTCTTATGAGTGATGTTTGGGACGTGCTTTTCAGATTCCGATGGCGTTATCCGGCTACCGGCATCTTTGGTTCATGCCGTGGCTCGTATGGCGCGAGTACAGCAAGGTCTGTCTCGTCCTCCTGCACACTTTTTTGCGGTCTGTCTCATTTGGCTAGGGCCTACCCGGAACTGTCTCGTCAACCGACAAGGCCCACTTCCATGAGGTCAGCCTCGTTGGTCCTTCAAAGCTAGCCGCTCAAGATGTTTCTGCTTGTAGATTATCCCGCTCCAAGCGATGCACCTCTCAGGGTACCGTCGTGCCCTCGCGTCTTCGCTCCACGAAGGACCCATCGTCCGCATGCGTTGGCCCTTCAAGAGCCCGAACTGGGCCGGGAAGCAGGTGCTGCTGGTACATGTACGAAAAAAATATCTTCTGTCTCTCTCTCTCCGTTTCCTGATATAGCTCCAGGGCACCGTCGACATAACCGTCCCACCCTCGGATTCAGTCCTAATCCAAAACTTGCTGGAAAGTCATGCCAAGCCAGAGGTCCGGCTTCTCCGTGTGTTGGGCGCGGCCCACGACCTTCCTTTGGCTCATGCGGCTACGGTGGGGAACGCACTGGTAGACTTTTTCAGCGAGAAGGTTTGAAGATGCGTTCTCCCTTAGCATACTTGACTATAATTTTATTGCGTGATACACTGTCGTGTTCTCCTAGGATTCGGTTCCTCGCTGCGGTCTGCCCGCTGCTGCCTTTCGGTACGCGACTTCGTTTTTTCGCGATTCACTACCTGGTCATGTAGTCGTTCCTTCCGTCGACCTTCCGTCGACTTCCGATCGCGATCTCAGAATAGAGTGGCGTGGAGAAAGAAGAGCAAGTGTGGGACCCTCTTCGCCGTTCGTGCAGTCCCTATCTGCTATCGTACAACTTCTCCTGGAGACTGGGATAAAAGGCAGCTTGGCGACATGGATGCCAGATCGACGATGGATGCCTCCCTCCCACACCTCTTCTCCATCAACAGCGCGTGCATCAGCCTCGTTGGCCTCGTCGTCATTGGATGGTTTTCTGGAGCTTGGAAACGCAGCCTCAGCCGCGAGGAGAGAATCCAGTCGATGATTCCTGTGCCGGCTTCGTCTTCGTGGATATTCGGTGAATCCGCTTATACTCTCCGAGGCCGCAGCTGACTCGACCAGGACACATGCTTGAACTTCTCATTCCAACGCACTTCGGCGAGAACGAGTTTCGATGGCAGAAGAACTATGGTGCTATCTATCGCCTCAAGGGGTGCTTCGGGGTGCGCTTGTTTCATTTCATTTGCCATATGGCCGTGGTTTTGATTTGGTTTGAAGCAAGACCGCCTCATGATTTCGGATCCGCTCGCGCTCCAAACCGTCTTCAACACCCAAAACTTCGAGCACCCTCCGACGATGGACAATATTATTCGGCTGCTCGAGGGCCCCTACAGCCTCAGCTATGTAAAAGGTCAGGAGTACTGCCGCTCCGCGTATCTATGAGACGCTCAAGTTTCCTCGATTGTTAGGGGAAGTGCATAAGCGGTTTCGCGGCGCAATGAACGTTGGATTCAGTGCATCAGCCGTGCGGCTGTACGAATCTGTGTTTGAACGCGTCGCGCAAGAGGTGTGATCGCAACTGCGGTTTCAACTCCAAGTTGACTCATCGCTCAACAGCTCTCGGAGCGCATGGAAGCAAGAACGCAGACTTCCTCTTTGGTGGACGTAATCCTACTGCTCGAGACTGCCACCATGAGCGCGATCTCTGAAGGCAAGCCGATCTTTTCTCGCGTATTGAAAAAAATGTGCTTGACGCGGGATAGTCGCCTTTGGCATCTCTCTCTCCGAGATAGACAAGCAGCTCGTGCAGAACTATCACGACCTGGCGTAAACACTCACATTCTCAACCCCGCCAAAAAAAACTGACTTTCAACATAGGCTTCTCGGCAACACTATCTCCCCCTCGAGCATCCTTTCCGACGCGATTTCCGCGCCTCTCCACGCACATCTTCCGGGTTGGTTCTGGCGTGCAATTGGACGACTCCCGGTGCAGCCCTTTGCCATGCTGCGGAGTACTAACGCACTGGCGATGGCTCTTGGGACGAAGCTCGTGCGTAGCAAGGTAGAGGCAGCGCAGGAGATGGGCGTCGATGAGGTCAAGGGGGATGTTTATGGGCGGCTCCGTGCGTTCTTCCAGGGTTTTCATTGCGGATGTGCTGACGATCGTTAGTCACGTCGTTGAAGCAAGGCTCGATGAGCGCAGACGAGATTGCGGGCCAGACGGCCGTAATTATGCTTGCGGGGCAGGATACCACGGTGAGGAACATCCTCCTGGATTGTACGCTGAATCTTATGCACTTATCGTCCAGTCCAACGCTCTGGCATTTGCGCTACTCGAACTCGCTCGCGATGCACGCTTTCAAGACGAGCTCAGAGATGAGATCCAAAGTTCCTTCCACAGTGGCGAACGTCTGGCGTACGACAACATGCCTCTGCTCAACTCTCTCATCAAGGCAACGAATCTTAATTGACCTTCCTTTGAGACTGAAACATATTATTGCAGGAAGTTCTGCGGTTCTATCCTGGCGTTCCCCTCCACGAACGCATCGCCGAACGAGACGTCCTTCTCCCGCTCAAGGAACCCATCCTCAGCACATCCGGAGAGGAAATCCGAGCGATTCCAATACTGAAAGGACAGATTGTGATTGCGAGTGTTTGCGGATATCATCGGTGAGTCGAATTTTATCATTGGCTCGGGCTAAACGCAGGCGTGTTGTAGGCTCTCTACGCGGTGGGGAGCTGATGCGGACGTGTTTCGTCCTACGCGATGGGTCGACGGGACGGTGGGGAACGAGGCGGATGTGGTGGGGGTGGGCCCGTACGCTAATTTGTGCGGTTCGGTCTTCTGTTGTCTTTCCGCCGAACTAACAAAATGAGCAGGGCAGCTTTCCTGGGCGGAGGGCGTACCTGTATCGGGTGCGTTAACATATATTAATCTCCCGGCTCCTTCTGAGGTTTCCTTCTCTAATCCAGATAGCGTTTCGCGTAAGTCTCTCCTCTACTTTTGAAGCATCCATTGAACGGAACGCAGCTTGCTCGAGATGCAAACCCTCCTCTTTACTCTCGTCCGTGGGTTCCGGTTCTCCATTCCAGACATGGATAAAATGGGTGCCGGACCCAGTCGGGTAAAGGCGCTCAACCTCTTGATGCCTGTGCTGCCCAGCGGGGAGAAAGGGTTGGTGTTGAATGTCGAGAAGATTTGATGTCTGTTGAGGTTTGTTTATACCCGATTATGGCGTTCATTCAAATACAATATGTGAAGCAGAATGGAAGAGAGAAAGCTAATGCATGGGCAGTTGTAGTAGATACGCCAGAGCCCAGCTTCGTATTTTGGGTGCGATCGTGGACCAAAGACGAGGGTAGGTCATCGATATCGAGCGCCATCGGCGCGACACCTGCGCAAGCGACCAGGGCGGGCGCAGCAGCCATTCAAAATCGCGGCCGGGTTTGAAGAGCGTGCACAATCCAGATGGTGCAAGATGACATGGTCGAAGCGAGCAAAGGGCACGGTCGAGTGCCGAATTGATGCGCTAGCGCCGAATATATGATCGTGTTGCGTCGCCGTCAGCAGCCATTACTGTACCAACTTGAGTCCGGTCAGATGTAGTGTTGCCGCGAGTCCGAGTCAACTCGGCAACGAGTCGAGTTAAACTCGACTCGGTCCTGATTAGGCAGCTCGAGTCCAACTCGACTCGCAACTCGGTGATGGGCTCGGATGATGGCAACCTCCACCACATCAGACATAAAATCCACCGTCATCCTCAGTACACGCGCTGGTCTGCCGTCCAAACATGCCCCAAAAGCCTCCAAATAGCTTGCTCCTTGCCCCTTAGCCCGCACTACGCGCTAAACACGCTGAAACGACCTGTCGGCAGTGAAGCGGAGGTGATGATCAAGGACGGAGGCTTAGACGACCTGAGGGAGAGCATGCGCACCTCTTAATGACCTATAATCGGTATTTCTATCTCTTCCGAGCACACTGAGGCACTCTATGACCTATAATCTGTATTTTATCTCTTCCCAACACTTACAGCAGTCGCATCGAGTCGACTCGCGAGCCCATCAACGAGCCGCTGTCGAGTTGAAACCGAGTTGTCCTAATCGGGCAGCTCGAGCTCAACTCGGACTCGACTCGCGGCAACACTAGTCAGATGTGATCCTTTGTTGTGACAGTCTCCATTTTCGGCCGGCTAAATTTCCGAAACGAGAGTGATCATTACGCGTCTAATTTGACAGCGCCCTCGCTACTTAAAGCGAGGGTCCATGTCTCAAAACTCGCAACTCACCCAGCAATATGCCCCCACTCCCCGCTATCCGTGCTGCCAACGCTTCTTGGAATCCGTCCTACCGTCCTGTCGGCATCTTTGTTGGAGGAACGTCGGGTATCGGAGAGGGCCTTGTCGAAGCATTCGCGACTCACACCAAGGGAAACGCGCACATCATTCTTGTCGGTCGAAACGAAACTGCGGCCCAGCGGATTCACCCAAGCCGACTCAGACCTCCGGTACATTCACCCGCGAGTTCCTTCACTGCGACCTTTCCCTCATCACCAACGCCAAACGTACCGCGGCAACGATCCATACGCGCTTTCCTCAAGGCGTCAACTTCCTCTTCATGTCTGCCGGCGAGATTTCGCTGTCTGGATCGGACATCACCACAGAGGGAGTCGAGCTCCAGATGGCGCAACTATTTTATAGCAAGTGGGCGTTCATCGACGGATTGTTACCGGCCTTGCGTGCGGCAAGAGAAGCGGGCCAGGATGCGCGCGTGGCGGCGATTCACACAGCCGGTCGCGGCGGACCAATCGACGTAAACGATTTGGGCTTGCTCAAAGGCATCAAGGGTGGGCTGCGGAAGATGGGTAGCCTGATCGCGCAGCTGGCATCGTATCAGGATCTAATGGCCGAGGTGAGCTTTTTATTTTTTATTTTCTTTCTCCATGCGTCTGTGGTGGTTCTGAATTCAGAATTGTATCCAGGGCTTCGCAGCACACGACTCGAGCGGAATCACCTTCACGCACGCGTTCCCCGGATCCGTCAGCACTCCTTTGCTCGCCAAATCGCCCTCCGCCGTCCTTCGTGTTGCACACCGCCTTCGCTGGGTCCTGGCTCCCGTGTTTATGTACCGCGCCATGTCCATTGCGGACGCAGGCGAACGCCAGCTGTATGGACTTCTCAACGTGCATACGATAATTTTCTTCTATCTACTTATTTCGCTGTCGTTGACATGTGTTTTAGGCACCAGCGGGAGCGTCACGTACGGGCGGCGATGGAGAGGATATCGGTATGGGCGGCGCTGGCGATCCGACGTGGATTCAAGCGCGCGATGCGTTGTGGGAGCACTCGGAAAGGATCGTGCAGGGTATTTGATGCGGTGCAACTTTGAAATCGTCCGGCTCGTCGGCTTTTGACTCGTATTCTACCCCTCTACCAGAAATATTTGTTTATTTGGCCCAATCCTTTTTCTATCGCTCTTGATTTGGCTCGGGGATCAAAAACGAAAGAAAGTGATGGCGTTACAGTGGCATCACACCACTGGCACCTGTGACCACCAAGCTTTCTCCTGCTTTCTCTGAGGCAATCACGACAAGTCGGACTATGAAGGCCTCAGAAGAGATGCGATGCCTTTGCCTCGTGGGCTATGATCTACGCTACGTCTCGGCTCGCGCTCTGCCTCTCCGCACTTCCCACAGGGACCCCACTCCGGCCTCCTTCGAAGTGCTGCGCCCACCTGTGCTGGAGCTCCAGCGTATTCTCTACGACAGCTTCACCGCCACTAGAATATACCGCACTGCAACGAACTCTAACTGCCAGCGTCTTTACGACATCGCATTCTCGACTTGAATCGATTCTTCGAAGGCGTCTGATGCGGCTGTATGCACGACATCCCTTGGAGGCAGTGACGCTTCTATCCTCCTAAACGCTCATCTCAAGTGCTTCACCGCGCGCATGCAGCGAGGCTGATCATGAGTCGTTGCTAATTCTGGGCTCGGACTGTGCAAGCTCTGCCTGCAGCTATGGCATTCGAACGCAAGCTGAGTCAACGTGTGTCTGAGCCCCATTTTCTGCTGTCCCACGCTGACCGGAACCGCCTTCATTGCAGGCGCTCGAAGCCCACGAACTTCAGCTCCGGTATCATTTCGGATACGATCCCGAATTTTCTGCCAACCTGAGCCAGGCGGCAATATCTAGGCGTACTACTTCATTCACGCTGACTTCCTCTCGCATCGGCGCGCCAAAGCAGCAGGCTAACGCCGTCCGAAGGCCGATCAATCACCACTGGCACCCGGCACTATTTGAAGCTGTTCAACGATCGACAGTCGAACATACGGGTTCTTTAGTCGCCTTTGCGATGAATCCATATAGGTTTCAATGCTGTTAGAGACCAATTTAACTCACCTGTATTTAAACAGCGTGTTCATGCCCCTGGTTTCAGGCTTCGACCTGCTCTTCGTATTCAACCTCCGGTACCCATTTCCCTTCTGAAGCCGAACAATACTCACATCATACACCTAGCGCGACTCCACTCTTCACCATGGCGGGCATCGAACTCACCGCATTTATCATCGCCCTCGTCGCTTTCATGATATCCTTTCTTCAAGTCGTCCAACAGTACATGGCCAGTTCTGCGATCCGTTCCAAAGTCGGAAAAGCAGCGATCGGCGGCTGGGCAAAAAATACACGCCGTCGATTCAGTTTCTGGGACTACAAAGTCAACGAGCAATACCTGGAGCCCACCATCACATGGGACGCCGTCGTTCGTTGTCTTCATCTTCAAGAATTGGAAGCGGTATCAGTTATCAGGTCACTGAGTGGAAGCTACCGCCAACTCCACGTCGCCAGCACTTTCGCTGTTGGAGCTCGAGGCGGTCGCTTCAGCCGCGCGCCTCGGCTAGTCATGACGCGAGCCGACGCGCCGGGCGTTCCCCTTGACGATCACGATCTCCCGTCCGGGGACCGCCGAATTGTGAAGAGGTTTAATCGCGTCTTAGCTGAGCGAGATGCTGCTCGAAGTGCAGCATGTCTGGCGAGCTGGAGTAATCTGCTGGCTGTTGTTCTTGGAG
This sequence comes from Mycena amicta, assembly GCA_029282125.1. Lineage (NCBI taxonomy): Eukaryota > Fungi > Basidiomycota > Agaricomycetes > Agaricales > Mycenaceae > Mycena > Mycena amicta. The sequence goes on along the minus strand of JARIHP010000032.1, from coordinate 220,945 downwards.
ACCCAAGTCTTCTTACCAATATCAGCCCCGAAGCCCTGAGTCCCGAAAACCTTGGGGCAGACCTCGCCAAATTGCTGGGTGAAGTAACTGGAAAGCAGCGAAATTCTTCGGTCAAAGGCGATCTCCTGCGGCTACGCGACAAGTTCGTCGGCCTGATCAGTCGGACATGGCGTAAAAAGCCTGCCGGCCGCAACCAATCGCAGAACCGTCGCCAAACCGATCCAGAGAACGCCAACCCTGCTGATGTGCTGAATGGTCTGCGCGATCTATTGCAAAAGGAGCTCGAAACCGACAAGCCATCCGAGTCGCTTTCCATCCTCGATCGTGTGGTGCGTCTGTTACGCCGCCAATCTACCCAGAGGATCTTGGGGAAACTGCGAGGGAGTTTTGTCCGTTCGCTGTCGCGGTCCTCCGACAGTGACGATAGGCGGGCCCCATACGTGGACGCAGACACAATTCCTTCCGCACTGGACAATCCTCTGATTCACATCCATCTCTCCGATTTAATCTGCTTCGCGGTGGCATTGGACGTTGACATCAACCAGGACAGCGTCGATCCGCAGGTACCCAAGGTGCAGATGACGGGAAGCCACTGTAGCTTCGAATCGTCCCTGCAGAGCGGTGTTGGCGTGGTCGTCCGGTATACTTCGAAGCCCGGCCAAGCACATCGGATCCAGAATTGTACGGCGGACGAGGCCGAAGTGCTCATCAAAGTCGCTCGAGGTTACTTGCGTGTCGGAGATTACTCGATGCATACAACAGACTGGGGCTACAACTCCGTTGACAAGTTACTTGAAATCAGCTTGTCCAATGGCGAAGATGACAGCAAGTGGCAGCAGATCCTGGTTGGGAAGGCGCTCCTACCGTACTCAGAAGGTGATGATGATGCTCGTTGGACAGGACATTGGACGGCCCCGAAAACACCGCGTGTGGGTTTGCTCATGGGGTGCTGCGGCAATCCTGCGGTCGCGAATGGATTCCCCCATTCCCTTTTATCGACATGGTCGGACTCTGAACGGAAGATCGCTAACCGCCGAGCATTCGAGTACATCAGCGGCGCTCACGGGCCTGGCTTCATTGAAATGCCTGAACATGTCTTTTTGGCCATGTACCGGTCGCGGGACGTCTTCATGAGCGATTTCAAACTGGCGAACAACTGGGGAGCAGAGCATGGAGGAGTTCGCGGCTGGTGCATGACCCCATTGACGGATTTCGTCCGGCGCGTTTCCGACCACTGGGAAGTGGAGAGTCAGTCCGCACAGGTACCAATCCTCGGCGAGCTTCTGGGGCTTTTACGGGATAATCAGCTCGATCTTGACTGGGCAAGGACACACAATGCCAAGGTAGCCATTCGAGACGAAGCACAAGGGCGCGTCAAAGCGGGAACTTTGTTCTGGCTCCAAGTCATGATGCTCGACAGCTGGATCGCCCTTCATGTTGACCTCCTTGTGGAAGGGGAAAGTCACGAACCCGCGGTTCCAGTTGACGCTCCAACAGCCAGAGCATGCGCTGCGAAACTCGAAGGCGCTACCCATGGAAGCACCGGATGGAAACGCGCCCGTTCGACTTTCCTACGCCGATATCTTGCACGCATCGCTGACGGTGTTCTTCGGCAGACAGAGGATGGAAAACCTCCTTCCTCTGTCGGAATTAGCTGCATGTCTCCGGATGGCGACATTGGACCGTCCGGCTGGGATGGTATGGAAGGCGATGCGCAGGCTTGGGCGACCTTGGACGCCGTCCTAACTCTTCGCTCAGTATTGATGACCAACAGATTCTTGCTCATGAACAACACCGACACACTTTGGAAGTGCCACTTCCACGATCCCATTATGCGCATGGTTTGAACGCGATATCGATTGTATCTGTCCACCTAGTTCCTAGTTCTGACGTATGCCAGTGTATTCTCGGTTCACTCTGCAATGAAGCTTCGGGTTTATGATTCAACGTTGACCCAGAAAGTCGATTTAGGATGAGAGTAAGTCGACAGAAGATGGCCGTGCGTTCGCCACAGACAGACGCGTAGATAGTTTGCAATCGTAACACACAATAGCATTCGACTAGGTAGAGTTTCGGCAGGTTGAGAGCAAAGGTCGACAAGGACCTGAAATCTCTCGCAATGCGAACTGAATGAGATGGGTTGAGAGATGCTGGAAGAGCTCGACCGTGGGTGATGCCACAGAAGTCGAGGTGAAGGGATCCATTTTGAGGGGACATTGCCATTCAGGCTGAGTTTAACCAGAAGAGAATGACATGTTGACTGAAAGAAACACGATGGAAAGGTAAGTTTAAAGAGACAAATGCAGAGGTCGGCCCGCAAGAATTGCTGGATACTACTAGTCGTTCCGCGCTGAGCTATTGTGTTCCGCGTTTGAGCGAGCCCAGCCAGTTTAGACCGCGTTTGCGCCACGTCTATCGGACAGAAGGTGGCATTGGAGCTCGGGACGTGGCATGGTGGAAAGACTCCGAGTCCGAGTCGGAAGTGACTGTGACTCGCGAGGCATGGCTTCCTTCCTCCATGCGCTCCGCCGCGCCATCCATCGGCGGCCTCACAAACATGTCTCCAAGTCGCTCGACCCCTTCCCAGACCTTCCTGTGGACCTTCAGCGCGAGATATTCGAGACGACGGCCCTTTTACACCCCGAAATGGCGTACGTGCTTTTGCGTGTGGCGAAGGACGTTTGCGGATGGTACGTCGACTTTCCCCCTCGTCGTAACAGCTCACAAGAGCTTTGTAGGATAGAGCCCATACTATACAACACCATCGAGCTGCAACCTAGCTCCGTCTCAAGAATGCTCCCCGCTTTACGGTCAAAATCGCCGGCATTCCTCCAAAGTAGCGTGCATAACGTGCGGCTGTATGGCTCGATACCGGCCGACGCCCTCGAGCTAGTTGCAAACGGCTGCACAAGCGTGACGAATCTGTGTTTGCTGGGCCTATTCAGCTCGCCTGCGCACGCCAAAACGCTCGCGCCGTACTTGGCCTCCTTGCGACTCCTTCGACTATCCGTCAACGAGCACTTTCTCACATCCATTCTCACCACGGATTCACTCCCCACCTACTCGCTATTGACGCATTTGGACGCCCCGCATCTACATGGCGCATCGTTCGACTGGCACACAGTCCTTTCTCCAGTGACCCCCGGTTTACCAAATCTCACCCACCTGCGCGTCTGGAGCTACCACCATACGGACGAGCACCGCTCTCTTCTCTTGCACATGCTCTCCTACCTCCGGGCTCTTCGTGTCCTCATTGTCGTACCGGATGAATCCACTCCACCCGACATCGTCGCGCGTTTCCTCGACATCGACGATCTCCGCATTGTGGTTATGCCGCTCCAGATCAAGGATGCGATTAAGGACTGGCGAGCACATGCCCTTAGTGGGCACGCAGACCTGTGGGAACGCGCTGAGGCGTTCGTCGAGCGCCGGCGTCGTGGAGAGGTCAGCCCTCGTGAGTATTTCCGTTTTATGCTTCCCATGCCCTGCTGACCATTATTAGCAACCCGTTGCTGGCTGGAAGACGACACAGGTCCTTATGGTCTCGGAGCTACGACAACGACAACGAGCAGATCGTTGGAAACCGCATCCCTCTTATCGTCCGACTGTACTCTTCCGGAGGCTCCAGAGCTATCGTGGGCAGACGATGTGCTGGCGGCCATCGATCCCAATTTCGACGTGTCAGCTAAAAATACGACCACGGCGTTCCCCTCACTCTCGCTGGCGCTTTCATTGTCGCTTTCACCGTCGCCGTCTTCGCCTGTGGAGCACCGTAAATCTCCTCAGGCCCGTGCTTGGCCGACATCGCCACAGCTACCGGAGCTCCAGCTGCAGACGTCGGAGGGTGATGGCTTTCTCTTCCCAGAGCATGTGGGTATGCTCGCTGGGAATCGATAGTTTCGCGCGATGATCCGGCTCGGAGGCAGGATGCATGCCCAACCGCAGACTGTCGCACACTCTCTCCTCTCAATATTCATGCTCTCGGAGACATTCATATCGCTTTCACTCTTGCTACTCTCGGCCCGATTCCATTCGCATTCGTCGTCCACATACGCATACCACCATCGCACTTTGTACATATCCACCTCATTAACTGTATTGATAACTGCCTGGATTCGTTGGTACTTCTGGCGGTGGGCTTCATCGAGTGCGAGACGTAGTCGATCGAAGCAGCCTGCAGGCCGCGACGAGACGGTTTCCTGTATGGGCGCTTGTTCGGAAGCCCGTCGGAGGGATTTCTGCCTGTAGAAGTCGGATATCGGAAGAGAACCGTGCAAGGCGCGGGGCGACAATCCGCGCGGATCCTTGTCGTCCTATAGGCTTCTTCACTGACAGCCGCCACATCTTTTAGGATACGCTTCTCCTGCTACTTACCCTTTCGTTCTGCTAATGCCTAACCAAATCCGCGCGTTGTCCCGAAGCCACACGTACGTCCAGGGTCTGTCTTCAAATAGAACTGCGAACCTTAATTCATTTCAGCTGGGGTATCGCACCACTTGTCGTCCATAAAAACTGGCCATCTGCACACAGCGCATCCACTGGCAATAATGCAGACTACTCTCTTCGCGACAGCACTCTTCGTATTACTCTTGCGCCGAGTCTTCTTCAAGAACAAAAGACAACTTCCGCTTCCTCCTGGCCCACCCAAACGACTTGTTTTTGGAAACCTTTTCGATTTCCCGCCAACAAAACAATGGGAAACCTTCCGGCAATGGAGTCGAACGTACAGTACGTCCGACTTCTCCCTTCCTATCAGAACTCCCAAGGTTTTGACCTTCTAGAATCGGATATCCTTCATCTCTCCGTGGCTGGAAAATCAATTATCATCCTGTCATCTGCGCGCGCGATAAACGACTTGCTGGAGAAAAAGTCGGCTATATACTCTGATAGGTTGGCCGATTCTTTCTTTGACACGGATGTGAGCGCTGAACCTCAGCGGCAGGCCTCGCATGCCGATGATCAACGAGCTAATGGGATGGAGTGAGCACTCGCTAGGTCCAGGCTTTCCCCGCCCTGTAAATTCGTGAATAACTCATCTTCGATAGGACTCATGCCATACGGTAGGGACCGCTTTCACTCAGAACTAGACTGATAGACTCATCTCACAGGCGAACGATGGTTTGTCTCATCGACTTGAATGCCTAAATATTGAGATCTTCCTGCAGGTTGATACGCCGAAAAATAGTCCAACGGGCATTCAGCAAAAAGGCACTCCCATCTTATCGTTCCGACTTTAACAGGACCACCGAGAAGCTGCTTCGCGACATTTTGTGCGATCCAGCAGCGTTTATGAGCCATTTTAAGCAGTACGTTCCGAGTCTGTTCTAGATTTCTCAAATTCCAATGCTTACTTCGTGATAGCATGAGCGGGACGTTTATCATGTCGGTGGTCTACGGAATCGGCGTCCAGTCGACCGCGGATCCCTACATTCATGCAAACGAGACAGCCGTAAACGGCCTCAAGGTCGCAGGCCAAACCGGAAAATATATCGTCGTTCGTGTCTCCTCGCGCTGTGCTCTATCACTGAAAGCCTGCTGCTCAGGACACGTTCCCGATATTGAAGTACATTCCCAACTGGATTCCCGGCGCAGGTTTCAAACGCCAAGCGCGCATATGGAAGGAAATGACGCGTATCGCAGTCGAAGCCCCATTCGCAGAAGCGCAAAGGAAACTTGTATTTTCGGATATATTATTGGCTGCTCTTTTCTAACGTACTCGTCAGGCAGAAGGCACCTCCCGGCCATGCCTCGTTTCAAGAGCCTTTGATGAACTTGGGGTCGATCCTTTTACATTCGACGACTCGGAGGCCGCTGGTATAGCGAGTGACGCTGCTGGAAGTATATACACTGCGGCCGTCGACACGACGATATCCTCACTTGGAACCTTTGTCCTGGCGATGCTCGCGAACCCAGACGCACAACGTACCGCGCAGGCCGAGCTTGATCGTGTTCTCAAGTTCGAGCGACTACCTACGCTGGAAGATGAGCCTTCCCTGCCTTATATTGGAGCGCTAGTCAAGGAGGTGCTCAGGTGGAAGAATGTTACACCGTTGGGTGAGCTGGAGAGAGAGTAAAAAGTTATCGGCGGTTTAATAAAATTTCGCAGCGATACCACATTGCGCCTCCGAAGAAGACCAATACCGCGGATACAGGATTCCCAAGGGCTCGACGATCTTGGGAAACGTATGGTAAGTATTTCGCTGAATAGTCTTGAGAGATAGTTATAAGTTACTTCTCCAGGGCAATTTGTCATGACGAGGTATACGGGTGCCTCTGTATTGAATATTCTCCGCGACGTTTATTTCCGAATCCACTGTAGGACACGTATCCCGAACCAGACGTCTTCAAGCCAGAAAGATTTCTCGGAAGCATCCCCGAACCCGAGCCGGATGTGGCTTTTGGATTCGGGCGACGGTGAGTTTTTCGGGCTGTAATATCTACTCCACCCTTTAGCCATTCGAAAAGTGCATGTCCGGGAAAATATCTTGCCAACGCGACGTTATTCCTATCCATCGCGCGCATTCTAACCGTCTTCGAGATCACCAGGCGTAAGACCGTCAACAAGGCTGGAGAAATAGTGCAAGAGGAGCTTTCATACGAGTATTCAGATGGTTTGGCTGCGTTCGTCATGTCTTCCTACCCAGCTCTCATTGACAAGCAATCAGGATGCCTCTCCCCTTCGAGTGCACTTTTACGCCGCGTTCGAGTCAGCTTGTTACCCTTATCGCAGCGGATTCTTAGGTAGAGTGGAGGAGATGAATCTATATGACAATTCCGAAAGCGAATATCTAGTGTACAAAGCGATACTGGTACGGGAAACTACTCTTATATCTTCAGGAGGCAGGTGTTCATAACCGTGTTGAACTGCGAATACACGTTCTGAATAACCTGCGACTGCGCAGGCGTGCCCCAGTATGGCTTGACCGTCGCAGCGAATTTCTGGGGGGAGGATGGTCAGTTTTTCTTGCTGGTGAGAAATGAGTTCAGTGGAAACTCACAGCAACGCGCGCAATGAGTGTTTGGATGGAGCCCTCGAGCACCGAGAGGTCCATACCGCTGGGCGCAGTCTGCACGGCGGCACTGAGCTGGTCAGCGACGGATTGAAGTTGGTTGCCGAGGATGGACACAGCGTCGTTGATCTGCGCACTGTCTGCAGGAACGATGACATTGGCGTTGGATTCAAGCGCGGTGGTCGTTGCTTGGAGCTGGCTGGAGACTTGGTTGAACACAGCTCCGGTCTGGCCAACGACGGCACTGACGACCGGAGTCAACGCGCTGCTGCTGACCGGCAAGATGATCGTGGGCAGAGAAAGATTTAGTTGAGTGGAATGAAACGAGACGGAACTTCACGGAAGACGGAAGACGACCCTGCGCCTGGATGAATACGGCCTTGGGCTTCGCGAGCTGGATCAAGAACACCGTCCACGTCCAAGGTACCGCTCACGGCCACAGATGCCGAAGCGCTAGCAGCGATGGGAATGCTGGTCGGCAAGCCACTTGCAATGCTGATAACCGCCGAAGGGATGGCACCGAGGGCACTTGAGGCCGCAGGCAGCGCGCTACTGGCCAGGCTGCCGATGACGGGGGGGGAACAGCGACGAGAGGGCTCGAGACGGCGGCCGCAGCACTAGACATCGCAATCTTTGCAGCAGAGAGGATTTCAGGTACGTTGACCATGTTGGGCACATCGAGGGCCGAAGCAAGGGGATCGCGGTTCCGGAGCACTGGGACAGCGTCAAGGTCGAGGTGACCGTTACCGTGACGGTTACGGGAGCGGGAAGTATCGGTATGAACGGGCGGGCTTGGACGAAGGGGACAGCAGCACCGCCGATGAGGATGAGGGGAGCGAGCACGGCGAGCATCGTTAAGATTCGTGGAGGTCGTGAAAGCGTGAGAGTCGTAAGAGGTGTCGAAGTCGCTGTGGACGGTGGACTGGAGGAAAGCTGAAGGATTGCGAAGGAAAGACATTGCATCCCAGACGCACCACTTTCCGCGCGAAAGGAGAGAAAGGCGATGGTCGGAGGTCTCGGAGAGCACGACACAAGCTGCATCCCCTTGGGGTTTCGCCACATAACCCGCGCCTGCCTGTCTCCCCGCCGAGTGGCTCCCCCACTTGAAGATTGGGTTTCGGTCGGCCGACACTTATAGGCTACCCCAGACGCAAAAGGACGAAATCATTCGGTTGATCGATGACCTGCCCTAAAAATCGCAAGAGGCGTACGCGTGGATAGGATAACATTGTACGACGGTTATATGATCTATCCAAGAAATATGATTTTTGCATGGCTGCGTGATATGGTAACTCACCTAGTCGATAGCAATCGTTCGCGCGTTGGCGATAGAGATACTCCGTCGCAGAGTGGTGAGGGAGCCTGGAATGGAGTGTCAGCACGAGCTTGCAGAGCAAGGCACGAATATGAGCGCGAAGGCATTATACCCGCATCCCCAACCACCACCGGCGGTGGTCCACTGCCGACAGTACGACGTTCAGGAGCTGCACGACCTCCAAGTCCCGAAGACGGCGGCTTCACGTTGTTTTATGCGTCGGTGATGCTGTCGAAAGGCGCCGACGAGCGCGTTGATGACCCTGAAAGCAGCTTCCATGATGGAGTCGACGTTGCTGTAGAGGAATGGCGGTGCAGGCAGCGGGAACTGTGGTCGTAGGGGTGGGTGCAAGAGAAGCGAGCTGTGAGGCGGAGGTGGACGTGGTAGGGGAGCTTTCTCTCTGTCTCTATTTCTTGCGGGTGCTTTCCCCCTTCTACAGAACGACGAGTACTACTAGCTGGAAGAAACAAAGTAAGCGTTGCAATAACAAGACCGACAAGACCAACTCACCCGTTCCCGGTATCCACACACCGTCGCAGTCCACCAGTGTGTTCTTCCACGTTGGCATTGAGTCGTTCTCGAGTGGTTCGTGCTGCCTTGAGGTCTTCCTGCAAGCGAGTGCCGTTTGCGCGTGGCTCCCCCCCCGTTTCCCCCAAGAACTCGAACACAATCTTGCGCGCTGGAGGACCGCAAGGTTGTCCATGTGGTTTCCGCGGCTGAACATTTGAGAGAAACTGTTTCGCGGAGCTTGCGGTTGGCGACAGTCGCCGAGAACTGCATGCACATCTAGAGGAATCTTAAATTGAGGCCGGAGGGGAATTGAATGGTGCATGTTAGAGTCCTACGTGCGCAGACGCCGTGGAGGATGCAGGATTTGGTGTTCTTGGTGGGAGTAAGTTATGAGCGATGCTTTAACGGGGCGAATCTTCGTGGGCGGCTGAGGCGCGTGCAAGAGAGTGGGATGGGTCATCTTCGTCGACTGGAGAGGCCGCGACTGGGGCCGGAAGAGGAGGGAGTTGTGAGACGATGGAGGTAGGAAGAGGAAGAGCGTTACACCCAAGTTACACCTCAGGTCGTTTCTGCTCTCTCATTCCTGCATGCCGCTACATCTTGGACAGGAAACACTGCCCATGGAGCTCTGGCTCGAGATCTTCAGCAATCTCCCAGGAACCGAAATAGAAACCTTGCGCAGACTCTCCGCGTATTGTCGAACGTTCCATGCCGCCGCCCGAGGCCTTGTTTTCTCGGAATTCCACTGCAGAGCCACTAGATCTACCGAATCAGACGACGAACGAAACTCTCAAGTCTTGCGCCGTCTGCAGTTCTGGTGCTCTCCCGACATCTCTCGCTTCGTGCGACGATGCGTCCTCTACAATGAGCACCCAGGCATTTTCGACGCACTACGATGCTTTCCTCAACTCGAGACACTGGAGGTGGCTGGTATCGATCTTGACCAGTCGCACCTTGTCGTCGTCTGCAGCCTGGAATCGCTCGTAGAACTGCGCGTTACGCACTGCGCTACTGTGGCATTCAAATCTGCCCCATCCTCTTCGGCCATCCGCTGCCACCTAGCGCGCGTGCTGATAAGCACGAGTTTGTGCTCCCTCGTATATCCTCTGCTTCTTCCGACACATTTGGTCCAACTCAGCATCACCAGCTGCCGTATCGACCAAGTTTTCGGTGCCGCGAATACTCCAATCTTCCCTCTCCTTCGCGTTCTCTCGCTCGATCTGACCACTTTCGGGTACGGGCACGCCGAAATCCTGGTCAAATTCCCCGCGGTAGAGGTCCTCGTCCTCAATGGACGTATATTTGCACCCGGTGGCGAACAGTTCTTCCCAAAACTCAAATCCTTTTCGGGAACATACACCAATATGCGCTCGTTTGCATCACCGTTCTCTCTAGAGTGTCTTTCGCTGTACGCTGATACCCCAAATATCATCGCCCCCCCGCCCAGCGACTTCTACTACTTCCTATACCCCCAACCGAACTCCTTGCGCTCGCTGACAGCGTACTTCGATACCCTCACAAATATACAGCTGGATCGTATCCTAGCACAATGGTCCAACCTCACGGAACTCAATATCCGAATCGGCGCGGCTAAATCTGAGCGGTCCACTCAAGGCCACTGTGCAGTGTGTTCTTTCGTTCTTCTTTGCGATCTATTCTAACTCTCCTACAGGAATCCTTCTTTACACATTTAATCTCGAGCTCCGCTCTGCCTCCCTCCCTCGAGCGTCTCGCTCTTCGTTGGAATTGCTACCTTACGCACACCTCTCGAATGCCCCGGCCAACATCCGATTCGACGTCATCCTTACCTACTCCGCTATCCGACCTGCTTTCCGACTCCCGGTGCCCCAAATTGACCGCCGTCTGGCTGGAGAGTTGCGAATTCCTTTTGCGTTGGCGAAAATCCGTCGGGGTCGGGGTCTGTGTCAATATCCACTGTCAGTCATTTCGATGCTTGTGTCTCGGCGCGTCTGAATGGTTATTATAGATAATTCGAGGGAAATACAGGCAATGCGGGATGCGTTCGGGGAATTTGGGACGATGTTTCTTGAGCTGGAGGCTACGTTGTAGACGGAATTGGGAAGGATGCGACGAAAGCCATGCAAACTACAAGTATGCGTCGTAGGGTAGACACATTCTATACGTCTCCAGCTGCTACCATGCATTGGATCGTATTCTGAGTGGGGGGACGTGTATGTACTTGACGAGACTTTAGGACGGGTATAAATGCTACGCAATCTTCATGCAGTCGCCATCTCGACCTGCCTCCCTTTGATGCTCTTCCACTCCACAAACAGCGCACCCACTATCGAAATCGCCGACATGGCAATAGCAATCTGGAATGCCCCCATGAGTGCATGGTTGTACACGTCAAGCACCGCAGACAAACTGCCCGGGTCGATGGTGCCCGCGAGACTCGTCGCCCCCGCCTGGGCGACGCTCCCCGGGGACACATCCGGGACGTGTTCGACGATTCCGTCGACGAGTCTATTGGTGAAGACGTTTTGTGCGGCGGAGATGAAGAGTGCGCCGCCCATTGTTTGGGCCCACATGACGATTGTCGTGCCGACTGGTACGTCCGCGAGTGGGAGAACCGTTTGGGCGGCGATGACAGGCTGTTGTAGACCGAGACCCACCCCGAGGCCGAATATCACCTGGTAGGCGATCCAGTGGGACGAGCTGGTGTGGGTAGTAAAGGTCGAGAGCAAGCCGGCGCCGACGCTCATGAGAACGGAGGAGATGAGCAAGAACACGGTGTAGACACCGATGAGGGTGACCAAGGCTCCGGAGAGAAGACTCCCCACGACAACAGAGAGGATCATAGGGATGTTGTCGATTCCGGATCGTACGGCGGAGACGCCTTTGATAGCTTGGAACCAAATACTTCAGACTGTGAGCTTGTGGTTGAGCGGAGCAGTAGCGTCACTCACGGAAGGTAGAACACAAGAATGAAGTATGCTGCACCGAGGCAGAATGCGAATAACGCACCGGACCAGATGCTCCTGGCCTTGAACACCCGGGGAGGGACGGTCGCGTCGTCCTTCTTCCAGATTTGGATGGCGACGAATGCGATGATGAGCACGCCAAAGACAACAAAGAGGGCAATAATTCGCCGGTCGTTCCACGGATACTTGCTGCCACCCCACTGCAGTGCCAGGAGGACGGAGACGATGGCGGGTACGAAGACGATGGTGCCTAGCGGGTCGAATTGGTGCAAACGGTCTACGAGGTGGATCTTCGATGGCTCCTTCTCCAAGTCGGCAGTTTGGGGCATCTTGAAGAGGAAGACCATGACGAAGAGAGCGACGCCGCCAACAGGGAGGTTCTGCAGTGCCGCCAGTCAGCGAGCTAGGGATGCAGCGAGGATAAAAACCGACGATATAAAAGCACCTAGGCAAAGTCAACTTTCGGCTTTTGGAGAGATTGCTAGTGCGCACCATCGCCAAGTAACCTTACTTGTGAGCGATCCTCCCATAAGAGGGCCTGCGACGGACGCAATCCCAAACATTGTGCCCACCAGTCCTGTGTAAAGCGGACGTCTTTCCAGAGCGACAGCGTGCGCTGACCACAAATTCAAATCAGTCGCAAACGAAGGGGGTGTGAATGCGACAGACCGAGGATGATCATTGCACCGCTGAAGATACCTGCACATCCTAGCCCAGCGATGGCTCGTCCCGCGATAAGAGTATTGGAGGAATTCGCTGCCCCACAGATGGCGGAGCCGATCTCGAAGAGGGTTATGGCCGTGATATAGACCTATGTAGAGACATTTAACTATCAGAAAGCGGGCTTGTATGTGATGACGAACCCATTTTATGGGGAGAAACGAGTAGAACTTGCCGAAGAGAAGTTGGGGTCGATGCCATTGCCTTTGGGCCGATTTAGAGAGAGGCGCGACGAAAAAATGAGCTATACGCACGAGAAGGTATCTGAAGATGGGTCCGAGTCAAGGACTCAAGGGCATGCATGCCTCATGATACAACTCACGCGCTTCCATACTGAACGCAGTGAGAATGGTAATCAATATAGAATGAGCAGACGCACCCATCCAACATCGTCGAGAGACTGGAACTCGTCTGTGATATGAGGTATTGCAGTGGCTGTAGAAACGATTGAGTGTGTTTTAAATGGCACCAACGGAAGCCACACACCGATAATTGTTATATCCTATATGTACGAGCAGATTGCATTATTAGCCCTTTTGAGAACGAAGCAGATAAAGACGAACGAGGGCAACAAGGAACACGGAGAGGCAGAGCGCCACCATGAGCAGCACGAGTTTTATCCCATGAGGGAAGTCGTCTACTGCTTGGTCGAGCACCGCATGGTCGGTAGAAGGACTCGGAGAGGCAGCCTCAGCGAGAGCTTTTTCGTGGTGGTGGTCTTCAGCGGTGGTGGCCATGAGCGCGAATTTTACGGCGAGTGGTTCACGATAATAAGCATGTGAGGATGGCTTCTTTATACCTTCCTCAGGCTTGGAGCCCCTCGAAATGCAAACACCGTCGTTTCAGCCCCCACTGACGCATGACGCCGCCCGAGTTGCCCAGTCCAATGGGAGGGGGAAAACAAAGACCGTCGTACAAGCCGATTTGACGCGAATACTGTATTGTATTGGTGCCAGGCGGCCGCCGTGCCAGTGGGTAAGTACCACGATTGGTGGAACGACGTTTGGCAGAAAACACCGTGATTATCGTGAGGGATAGTGTATTACAGCGGGTGAACGCGGAGCGGAGGGGCGGAGCAGGTCGCCTGAGGTCGCCAGACTCCGGGACGGGTTGCCAGTGATACGAAGTAAAACGGCGACTCCGAGGCAATGAATTACGCGTCCAGGGCCGGGTTATGCGTAGTCGGGAGATCCTGAATACCGATGGGCAGCAAAATGAGCGGACAAAATCGGAACGATTGAGTGCTGCCAAGTCCGTCTGTCGTATGAGGCCGCGGTATCTGTAGCCATAGATACTGTTCGTTAAACCTCCCCGTTCAGCGAGCGCAAGAGAGAGAATAAGAAAAAAAGTGTTTTCGCACGTGCCAGTGAGATGATGGCAGACATTCGCTTTACAGAGCAGGGGGGTATTTGATACAGTACGATACGACAGAGTGGCTTTTATAACCCTCCGTCGTCAAAAACATGTTTTATGTTTACAACCAGGCCTCAGCGCTCACTGGCAGCCTCCACCAATGTCGGAGCCAAAAAAAAAAACTCCGGGCCAAGCCGACAGCGATACAAGAAAAGATTCAAAAAAATGTTTCCATCCCTGTTGAGGCCTGTACGCTGTCGAGAGCAAGAACGCCGGTTAACCATCGATGCTCGGGCTCGGGGAGTCCATATCGACATCTGCCGAGACAGTTAAAAGATGCCCCAGGGGATGTGGTGTCCTCCAGCTGCCAAGACTCGGTGTCCTGCTCGTCGCGTTTTGTCCCTTGCCCTTGACCGCCTGCAGCTCCGCCTCGAGCAGCCCTACACGGCCCTGCATCGCGTGCAGCTCTTCTCGCAGCAGAATGACAGCGGGGAGGGTGTCGATCCAGTCTAGAGCCGGAGCGGACAAAGTGTTGTTCGGCAGCTCCGCGCCGTTGGACTGTAAAGAGTTCTCCGCCTCCGCCTCCGATGACGCCGTCCAATTAGGTGGGGGTTCGATGGGCGGAAACTGGAAGCGCGCGCTGGAGAGCGTGTAGTGCTCGCGATCGTCAAGGCTGTGAGGGGACGACGATCCTCCGGTGGATGACGTGGGTGTATATGGCATTCGAAGGGGACTCGGAGATGCATATGGCCGCGAGTTTGGTTCTGCGCTACTGCTCTGCCAGCTGCTGCCCGTCACCGGCGGCGGGGAACCGCTCCTACTCCTGCTGGGTGCAGCACTTGCACTGAGCGAAGAGAGCGACGAAAGCGTGGAAATCGAGCGTGTACCAACAACACCCAAGCCTGTTCCCGAAACCGAGTCGCGTACCACGTCCACGTCCTCGTTATCATCTTCGTCCGGATATCCGAGCTCTCTTTCGCTCAACTCGGGGTCGTCATCGTCGAGGACGAATATCTCCCCCGCCGAGACCAAGGAAAACTCCATCGGTTCACTCTTCATAACAGGCGGTGGTGCGTCAGCCATCTCGTCGTCGTCGTCTTCGTCTGCCGCTTTAGGTAGCTGGATCTGCCGCCCAGGTGCGAGGCTACCCATGCGCGTTTTGAAGCCACCGGTGGATGGAACAGCAAAGGAGAATGGGGCGGGGGGATGCTGAACGGGAGAGGGTGGGCGGATTTCGTCGTGAGGTGTATCGATCCCATCGACCTCCATGCTCTCTGCGCCGGGTGTACGTGGAGCAACGGCCCTGGTCTCGCTACTGCTCCCGCCTCTCGAAGAGCCGGTGTCGGTAGGCGGAGACGGATATGCATTCCGCGGCTGCGTATTCGTCACCACGGTATCGACATCCTCAGTCACTTGCTTCTGCTTCCCTTTGGGATCGGCGGCAAGGAGCTGTTCCGCGTTGGAAAGCGCCTGTGGTAATGCTCAGTTATAGATCTAAGCAAGGAGGGGGAAATGGACCTCTGTCTTTATCCTCAGACCGTCTTTATCGCGCTGCCGACGTAATTCGCCAGGAAGAGGAATGCGCTGGGGTACCTCCAAGGGCACTATCGGGATGGGCGGGAGGTAGGTGAATGAGGAAGCGACGGCTGAAGGCGGGGAGATGGGTGTTTGAAGGTATGCGAGTTCCTGAGGTAGCAAGTTAGAATACAACAAGGAGACAGAACAGAACAGCACGCACCCCGACGTTCAAACTAACACCGGAGCCCGGTACGCTACCAATGCGCCATTCGAAGCTGTCGTCTTTGTCGTCGATAAAGAGACCGCCGAGAAACTCGTCCGCCGTGATCCCGTTCGCGACTTCGGCTTTGGTGAGGGCGAAGCCGGCATGACCTTTGAGGACCCATTGCGACCACGCTGAGTGTGGAAATGAGCTCGAGGAGAGAGAGGAGAAGGTGGGGGGAAAACGCGCACGGAGCCTCAGGATATCCGTCTCATCAAACTCTTCCTCGCCGAATTCGCGCCAAAACTCGCGGACAAACTCATCCTTCTGGAGCAGCCACTTGTGCCAGTAGCGTCTGAGCGGCCTGTCGAACGTCGGACACCGCCATCCCTTCTCCATGCCCGTTCCTTCTGCGGCCTGGCGTGCCGAGTCCAAGAGAGTACGACACAGACGGGCGATGTGGAGCAGCTCGTACTTTGTGCGATCCCACTCTTGTTGGAGGATGTCGGGGTCGGCGGTGAGGACGAGCCTTAGGCTCATTGACGCGTACTTTGCCACCCAAAGCAGTGGCAGGCGGTACGAGCGCGGCAGCATGATCTTGCCGAAATCTGGACGGGAGCGGAGGACGGCGGGGATGAATGCCTCGGAGAGCGAGTCGGGTCGGGCCGCGATGCTGAATACGTTGGCCGCCACGAACCGGATGATGCTCATGTCGGTCCATCCCGTCGTAATGTACCCGAGCTCGGCCGGATGTCGCCAAGGGCCTGCGGTGTCGGCGAGTGCCGTGGCGCGAACGGACGCAGCGGTCCGGGCGAGGGGCCGTGTATCCTGTTTAGCTCGTCGGTTCGGTGTACTAGCTGCGCGGGGCATCGCCGATGAGAGAGAGAGCCGTCATCACAAATCCGTGTCACAGAAAAACAAGAATGCAGCAAAAAAAACTTTGTTTGGGTAAACTAACGTGCAGCAGGATAACAGAAGAACTATCGGACGAGTTTATCAAGGCCGTTGGGGACCGTCCAGCCGTGCGTCAACGCAGCACGCTTGAATCCCTGCAGCGCTTCCGAGACAGTGTACGGGCTAAGAGGACAGTCAGCAAACACAAGAGACGGGTAAGAGCAAGACGCACTGGTTCCAATTCGAGGCGAGGCGCGCTGGTCGCGGGTCGAGATTGGAGATAGCCAGCTTGATCTGCATGAGGACGGCGGGGATGCTGTAGCTGGGGAGCCACCCGTCCGACGTGAGGAGATCCATGCAGATCGAGCCGCCGCCAGTAACATGCCCACCTCCGCCATGGATGAACGGAAGGAACCGCGGCGTAATAATTCTGAAGAATGGCGGCGCAATGGGAAAGTCGGGAGGAAAACGGATCTCGAAAATCAGCGAGTTGACGCGCCTTGGGAACGTCAGAACATGAATAGACATAAAACCAGAACAGAACAACTCACTCGCGCTTCAAATCTTGGGCAATAGGGATGGTCTCGTCGAATGAGTGCATTTCCACGATCCACTGGAACAGGTTGTCCCCCATAAACTCCTCTGGCATGAACCACCCCAGCTCCTTCAGTCCACCGGGGCTGTTCAGTGCGGCCTCCTGCTCCTTGAGCATCGATCTCAGCTCGCGTTGGACCGCCATCGTCGCGGACGGCGTCGACTCGAACGGCGGCGGCATCAGCATCTCTACCGTCTTGCGCACATATACGCTATCGTGCTTCCAATCGTCCTTCGGCGGACCCTTGCTGGGCGCGGGCGCACCGGCCTTGCCAGGCTTCAGCGCGGACGTGAGGTTCTTCACGAAACCTTTCGCTTTGCCCTTGCCTTTGGCCTGTGGCAGCGGCATCGGCTCGTCGTCGTCGCTAATCTCTATAACCTCCTTCTGCGGCTGCTCTTTCTCCTCAAAGACGTATTGATCAGTCGTGTCGGGATTTTCATCCACTAGCTCCGCTTCGCGTTGCTGCACCAGCTCGCCAATGTGGAAGCCCGGCTGTGGGACCTGCAGTGCTTTGCTCTGGAGGGTAATCGCCTGCGTTGGGTCGAGTTTCACGTATGGCACTGCGCTCTTCTTCTTGCTCTTGCTGCTCGAGTCGGCGGCGGGGAGTTCTAGGCCCTTGACGAGTAGATAACGGCTGGAAAAGAATATCCTTCTCAGGATGATCGTTTGGGGAGCCAAACGGAGCACGTACCACATAATCCACTCCGTATCCTTGATCACAAAATGGGGATTGTTGCTCACGAACTGCTGCGGAAGATTGACGACCTCGGCAATGGCGACGCAGCTCGTAGGTCCTAGCTTACTCTTGCGCCAGCAAGCACGCGCGCCTGTGGCATAGTGCCCCATCGACGTTTGTGCCTCCTTCGCAAGGTACACGCCATCGCCAAAGGCTCTCCCGTTCACAACAGTCTTGAACCACAATCCATGCCGAATAATCTAGTCCCAGTGGTCAGCCGATGGCGAAAATCTATAGGGAAAAAAAATTACAGAGTGCCAATTGCGCAACCCTGAGCCATGGAAGGCGTATAAGCTCGGATACTTCTTGGCGTTGTTGTCCGTTCTCTTCGCCATGTCGAGGGCAGCCTGGAACTTGGCCTCCGCATCAGGAGCACCAACGCTAAAGCGGAACTGGCGCCAGACGGGGTCGACACCTTGAATGCACTGTTCCTCTGAAGAAGACATCTCTTCAAGATAGGCCGTGCAGGACGCGACACACCTGGTTGTACATTAGAATGACTTTGAGCAGAAAGCAGAAAAGTTCTCACCAACGCAGAATCGCCCAGGCTGCTGGCAGAATTGTGCTGTTCTCCATCTCCTGTAGGCGCGGCTTGGATTTTCCGGGTTTGACTTTGCGCTCAAGGTGTCGTCTAAAAGTTCAGATTAGTACATAACGTTTGGGGCGCAGAGCGCGTACTTCATGTCGTCGACCTAACCACTGTCAGTACCCGAGATTTTGAATAAGAAGCCGCAAAATCGTACCGAAGGCAATGAATCGATGAGGGAAACAATAGCTGCACGCATCTATATACGCGGTAAAGATGATTGTCCCACCAAGACAAAATAAAACAACATACGTGGGGAATCGGCAAGGAATCAAACTCGACCAAGCCGTCTAATCCAACGGGGAAGTCCGCGGGAAGCGTTGTAGAAACAGGCTGTGGTTGCTGCGGCATATAGCCATGGATCGGGAGTGGAGCAGCCACAACTCGGTTCTTGTCAGGGAGGGGAACGCGCAGAGCCATTCCAACGGGGAGCGGATGGTCCAGGACACCTTCGGACGCCGCAGAGTAGGTGAGGGAAACAAGGAGGTCGACCGTCGCCGGGTTGTGCTGGATTTCGTACTGCGGCAGTTGTTAGCAAGGTATACTGTGAATGTAGGGTACGGCCCATACCTCCAACGAAACCCCGCGGTTGTGTGCGTAGTACTGGTAAGTGCAGAGCGGCCGCTCGCACACGTACGGCTTGAGGGCCTCAAAGTCGCTTGTCAGTTTGGTATGGCATACGAGACAGTAGCGGGTACACAACTAACAGAGGTCAGCGAACTGAAAAGAAAAAGCAAGCAGGATGCGTACCGTCAACCGACGAATCAAATAACAAAAGGCTGTATACGGGAGATTTATTTCTTCCCCAGGGCGGAGGTCGCGCAGGGGATCATGCGGGAGGGTGCCTGATTTTGCAAGCTTGGACTCTGCCTTGTCGGCGGCTTGTATTTGCTATTGAGATATGAGAATGAAAACTACTTGTGAGGACGAAGACAACGTACCTGCCGGTAAACAGCCCACACATCATCCATACCACGCTGTTCGCTCTCGACGTACGCATGCATCACCTCTGCGCCAGCCCAGCCAATACTGTACTTGCGTCGGATGACGATGAGCTTGACAAGTTGCGTCTCCAGGAGCGCTTCGAGTGAGGAGCTGAGTGAGAAGCGCTCAAAACGACTATCGTCGTCGTCAACGGCCTCTTCCGGTTCCATCTCAGGATAACCAACGTCGAATTCGTCTATGGAGACGTCCTCGGTCGGCGCATCTTCACCCCACTCGAGCAACGCAGCCTCGCGTGCAGCGCGTGCGGCCTCGCGACGTTCACGGACTTCATCCTCTGCGTCTTTGCCCACCAAACCAAAGGTGCGTCCAGCCTCGACTGCGTGCTCCCGAGAGGGCTTGTATCGTCCGCAGAGGCCGACTTGGAAGCGCAAAGACATGCCCTTGCGGACGTACTCTCCCTGGGGCGTCAGCGGCGGGTACGATGTTGCGGCGCTTCCCAAACCAGAAATAAGGAGCACGAGATACGCAGCCCGACGCGGGGTACTGAGAAGACGGCGGTCCCACGCCACCAAAGCTTGTGCGGGGATCGTCTGCGTGAGACGCACGACGGGGATGGAGACACTGAGCGCAAAGTCGGAAGAGATGTCGAATCCGCCAGGGGAAGTTGGGGAGGGGGTAAATGGGATGAGGCCAGGGCGGAAGTACTCGGAGGAGACGATCTCGAGAAAGTCGTATTGCATCCTGGTGAGCACTTTGGCGCGGTGCGTGTTGCTTTGGGACGGGTGGGTTGGGAAGTCATCGTAGTCGGGGAAGTCAAAGTCGGCGTCGGAGCCGTCGTCTTCAGCATCCGAGTCCTCAAACGCCTGTGCTTTGGAGGAAGTCGCGGCAAGGGGTTTGGTCTTCTTCTTTCCACCACTGAGGGTGAAAAGGAGGTCCTCGAGTAGGTCGGCGATGGGCTTGGCTTTCTTGTCCTGAAGCGCGCTAAGCGCGTCGACAGCCTTCTCTGGTGCATCGTCGTCGTCTGTGAAGGTGATGATGCTGTGGCTTTTGGGATATTCTGAAGTGTCGGTAATGGTGAGGTTGCACCGCATAACCCGCTTGTCGCCCTCAAAGATGACCAGATCGATCATCCCCTCGTCGTCGCCGGCTCTCACCTCTGCGGGTATACGGATGAGCACTACCCATCGAACAGACGAAAGAAAGACGCACTTTTCACCGACAGCGCACCCAATTCAATCCCATGCGCCTTGAGGTCGGCAAAGTCGGCATTGAAGCGCTTGCGGCCCTTGAGATTCGCGTTCTTGGTGCTGCTGAGGTGGGCAACGGAGGCAGGTGGGGTCGGCGGCGCGTCCAGCATCACAATGTCTTCGTCGATGACTGCTTGCTCGTCGTCAGAGTGGGACAGATTAACACAAAGGGTGGCAACTGACCGACTTGCATGGTTTTCTGTCGCTTTCGGCGGGAGTCCGAGTCGGAGTCAGAGTCTACAATGTCTATAGTGTTGAGGCCACTGCGGGCCGTGGTCGACATAGAATGGCGGATGGGGCACAGATATGGGTGGGCGCCTATTTCACGTCACGCCGGGACCGTACAGCTTTCTGTCACTCTATGCTGACTCCTGTTGTCAACAGCCACTGCCTACGTTTGCCATCGTCCAGACTCCACAGCACTGCTCCGCCTGTCTACAGCTCTAGTATCGCAAACGGCTTGCAAACATTCACGCCTGCGGCCGTTTCAATCAAGAGTTTCTCGTGGTTCAACTTGAACGATATCCTCTCTTGACGACTCGTCTTGTCCCTTCTTCTGCGATAGTCAAGCATCGAGCGACCGCACTGCACTGGAGCTCTCAGAATCGCGTGAGCATTATTGTGAGCACTTCATCTCCAGATCTGTCTCGATTCAGACATTTTAGATAAACCTACATTACTGCTGAACCACCACAAAACCACCACATCTGCACTCGGACTCGCAGTGAGCACCTGTCTGTGTTTAATGTCTCCGCTCCGCTCCTCGAACTCGATACTGTGAACCACAGGAACTGGTAAAACTCAATGGCTTTCCTAGATGTCCCTTTGCACGATTCGCCCTCTTATCCCTTCGTCTTCACACAATCCAGTCCACGGATCACCGCTCCTCAATCTCGCGGCGCGTGACCGTGCCTTTATCTACAACGCGATCATGTGGTCTTGGCCAGAATCGGTGAACTATCTACATATTACAATGGTACACAAGCGAGTAAGTGCTTCGCTCCGGAATTTTGGGCCGATTAACTGGCTGAAATATCGTATATATGCGTAGAAGTGGTCAAGGCAAGTCTATACGGCTGCGGCTACAGAATTCTCTTGCTACAGCAAAGGGAAAAAAGGTTAGCAATCAACCCGATGATCAGAAAAGAATAGCTAACCGGCGAAGGCGGAGTGACAGTGAACTTGCTATCGCTCTTACTGCTGCTAATGCTGAACGGCTCTACATCGCCATCGTACTGCGTCTCGCGGTCGATTCGCACAGACAGTTCGGTTGAGCCGGTCTCTCCTCCTCGCGCATGCGCAAACACATCCCGCGAGAGATGACCGGCGCGAGAACGCAGCACGGAAGATGTTACACCTGGGAAGGCCGACGTCTTGATGTGAAAGTTCGTGTCCACGTCGTTGATTCGCCCGCGGATAACTGCGCGCGCGTTGAGGCTAGCGAGCAGCGCGTTGGAATACACTGGAAGACGCATCAGATTCCCGCGCCGAAGGAGAGCATGAAGACGTACATCTTCCAATGCAAAAATACCACTGGGATCTCTCTATTAGAGAAGGTCAATCTGACTTGTGCAAGTACTTACCGAAGCGTAGATGAGCGTGTTTGGTGAGATGACAAGCTGCAAAGCGCGTCAAGGAACGGTCAGCGGGAGGCAAGGGTCAAGTATACAGATATCAAGGACGCGACAGCGCACAAGCTGAAACGCATTCAGTGCTCGGACAGCGCGGGAGGCTCGTCGGCGGAAGCCGGATTCAAACCTGGTTATTCCGCCGGTATTGATGGTAAACAAAATCTGACTTGAATGAGGTGGATAATTTTCGAATTTCCTGCAAGCTCACCAGTCGATTGACCATGGTTTCCGTTCTGCAGGTCCATCAAGTTAGGCATTCTAAACGCGTCTTGAAGGTATTGCTCACTCCAGTGATGCTGGTCGGGTGTTGTATAGCATATAGCATAAGGTGGCCGTGATAATGACGTCTGCGGCGGTTGAAAGAGCGTTGATGGAAATGGTGAGTGGCTACAAGAGTGTGTGAGTTTTGATATTCGATAGGCCACGAAATACACGGACGGATATGCGCAGAAGACGTTGGTATGTTCCCGCTTCAAGACTACATCCCAGCCATCTGTGAGCAAAATTATCCCGCGAGACACGCCGCAACTCACGCCAGTACCACCCATGCTTTTGAAAATAACAAGTTCAACTTGGGGTTCGTATGAAGGGAGCAAGGTATACCAGTTCCACAAGCTACAACAACACGTTCAGACGAACTTGTATGTCAAATGCCGAGGAAATACGCACCCGATGTTGCCAGTACAATCACCAGAATAAGGCCTGTCAGGAATGTGTTGTGGTGGCTCACTGCCCTTCGTCAGGTCCCAAATTTTTGCAGTCAAGTGGACGAACTCTTCCACACCCGATGTGCGTAGAACCTAAATGCGTTGGTGAGTGAACTGCTTTGATATAAAATCACGCACGATTGAACGAGGGCAGCAGTGATTCCCTACAGGTCGGACTATTAACCAAACATGTCGAGCGTCCGCAGATTCAAGTTGCGTACCGTCGGTATGGCTTCTAACTGGTGCCCATGAGAACAAGCAGCGTGTAAGATGCCATTCAACTCACCGATACGCTCCTGACAGAGATCATTCGCGTCAAGGACCGTAACATCGTGCCTTTCACTCACCAGATCATGACTTGCAATGCGTCCTGCTGGCTAGTCCAAGCCTAAGTATGAACTTCACAAACCCCGAAGGCGCGCTTACTAGTAGTTGATGATGAGATAGTGGTACACTACAGGCGCATCAGTTTGACTACCGCTCATAACGAAGCTCACGAACCAGTGTGGACCACGAAGGCGAGATGGACGGTGTCGAGTAAAACCGTCGATGCAACCTGTATAATTGTCGATCCCGAAATCGTTGGCTGAGGTTGCGTACCAGGGCCTTGAGATAGCGCGGATCGCGATCGTATCCTGGGATGAGCCCGTGAGCGACGAAAGTTGAGAGGGAACACGACTGCCTACGAGTGAAATAGAAAAGGCACTGTAGCAAACTAATGCCATACAACACCGCCGAGACGATTACCCCGAGGAGCATCGAGCCCATGCTAAATTGCCAGCTTGGGCGAACTGGGCGGCAGGGCAAGCGAGCACGCACGTATTATCGAGAGGCTCCCCCAGTTTCAAGGTGGCCGCAGACATGGGTCGATGGTTGGGTAAGAGAACTTGAAGAAGGATGGATGGAAGAGGGAGGGCGAGCCTAGGATGTCCTGTCGAGAAACTGGCAAAATAACGCGTGCTAAAACCGATCAGTTGTCAACGTTAACGCGGGGAGTGGGGCCGCTTAATGTATACGTCGTGGGCCACCATCTACTTTCGACAAGAGGATTGCTTCGGTCACGGTTTTTTTTTTGGACGTACAGCATGCCTGCTCCCAGGGCGGCGCCATTCCTTCTTGCAGCGAAAAGAACCTGGCCCTGCGCAGAAGATAGAAAGTTAACGGAGACGCGACAGGGACGTATATTCAATTATGCTTCGGGGAACGCTGAAGGCCTGGGACGAACCGATTCCGCGGTTGTAGATCGCTTGAATAGGCCTTGATTGGCGTGACATGATGAGTTGGAACTCTCACGGAGCTTGCGTGGAGCGGGACTCACGCACCCACAGGCAAATGGGTATAATGTCAAGCGCGTTCCTCGGGAGGGCGAGAGCGTCTTTCCATTATGCCCTCTTCCACCACTGCCCTGCTCGCACCCCTTGCGGGCGTCCTCTCCCTTGTTCTCCTCGCGCGTCTGCTTCGAAAGCAACGCACCGCAACTCTCCCGCCTGGCCCTCCAGGTCTCCCGCTCCTTGGCGTGCGTCTCCCACCTTCACTCCGCTGTATCGCTATCTTAACGCGCTTGGAAATTAGAACATACTTGACATGCCCTCAGTTACCGAGTGGCTCACTTTTTCCAACTGGGGCGCAAAATGGGGTCAGTGACTGCGTCCGCAGAAACGCCTGGCTCCGCTCACGACTCTGTCTGCTCGCAGGCGGACTCTGCTCCGTCACTCTCTTGGGGCAATCGATAATTGTTCTCAATTCATCTGCGGCCATGGAAGAGCTCGACAGCAAGGGTCCTGTCTTCAACACGCGACCACGACTTCCAATGGCCGGAGAACTTGTTGGATACGACCAAACTCTGGTTCTCATGCCGTCAGTCAGAGCCTGTTTGATTCTGGCCGCTATTAACGTGTTTTGGCATTCTAGCTATGGCCCACAGTTTCGCGTCTTCAGAAAGTACTTCGCGAAGCTCATCGGCTCGCCGGGTGCGTGAGTGGCCCTACTGCTCCCACTCGTTATCTAACGACCTCGTGAGCGCTCGTCAATTTGTCCCATTAGTGGAACTCGAGACACACCGTTTTCTTAAACGGCTTCTATTGAAACCCGGCCCAAAATTTATCGACGCACATGTGCGCAAGTAAGCAGTCTGTCCATGCCTTTTGATGTGTTGTTGGTGATCCTGGCATGCCACTCAGACTGACAGGCGCCATTATTTTGCGGATAACATACGGAATCGAAGTGCAGGAGGATGACGATCCGTTTGTGTCGCTGATAGAGAAGGCCAACGATAATTTCAGCGCCGCTACTGCGCCCGGTACGTTCTTTTCTTCGTTCAGCACGTCAACCCTGCTGAATAGACTAAATCAATGCAGGTGCGTTCATGGTGGACGTATTCCCATCCCTACTGTATATCCCTGAGCTTCTTGCGCCGTTCAAACAGAAAGCTAAGGTCTGGGCCCGCGCCACCACCAATATGGTAGAGGCGCCGTACCTGTTTGTTCGACGTCAGATGGTAAGATCATTGCCACGATGAGAAGGATTTCTGACATTGCTAATCTTATTCAGGCCGCCGGAAACGCGCCAGTTTCCTTCGTGTCCCGTCTTCTCGAAGACGAAGAGAAGCTCAGCGAACAAGAGCTCCGTGATATCAAGTACACGGCCGGTTCCTTCTACGGTGGTGCGTTCCCTCCGTTGACGTTGCGTGGAATCGCTTGAGACACTCCAGGTGGCGCCGACACGACAGCTGCTTCTTTGTATGCCTTTTTCCTGGCCATGGTCTTATTCCCAGGTTTGCAGCGTTCATCACTAAAGCTAGAAACGCGTCCTCATGTCCCCGGAGAGGTCCAACTTAAAGCGCAAGCCGAGATCGACGCGCTGCTCGGCGGTTCTCGTCTGCCTGTGTACGCGGACGCGGAGCAGCTCCCATACGTTTCAGCTGTAATCACTGAGCTTCTGCGTTGGCACAGCGTGGCACCCTTAGGTGAGTTTGTTGATATTTGATAGCGGCATAGTGAACGACTGACCCGCGCAGGTGTTCCGCATGCGGCCATCGAGGACACTGCCGTCAGTGGCTACTTTATACCCAAAGGTAAAGTTCCGTTGTACGCCGGGTGATGGCCTCGTTAACTCGCTAACAGGCTCGATAATCATCGCCAACCTCTGGTTTGACCGCGATCTCGCATCAGAGTTTGAATTGACCCTAGAGCAGGAACATGCTGAACGATCCCGAAATTTACCCCTCCCCCGAAACCTTTGACCCTACTCGTTACTTGCAGATCGCCAACAGTGATCCAATGCAACGAGATCCTCGCCACGCGTGCTTCGGATTTGGCAGACGCATCTGTCCTGGGAGAGAGCTGGCAGAAATATCGCTATTCACAAGCGTGGCGACAATACTTGCAACATTTGACATCGAGCGTGGAGCTGGTCCGCTGCCAAGGCATGAAAATACTCAAGGAACAATCAGGTGAGTTTCATTGGCGGTCGGTGAATGCTTCTCAAGTGTTGTAGTCACGCGAAGCCGTTCGATTGCGTCGTCAAACCGCGGAGCGAAAGAGCGGTGACTCTGATCTCGGAAGATATCTGAGTTTGTCAAAAGAGAGCACAACAATTACCTTTTTCTGTCAGTTACTAGTCTATCCTACTGCTTCTTGTTTGCTAGGGTCGAACCCGCCCGTCTTCTAGAAGACAGACTAGGTCTGGTCTACTTGTTTTCCTGCCTTCATGGATACCATGTCCATTCGAGCTTAAGTCACTGGGTTTAGAGCGATGATAACTAGTCTCTGTGACAGACTGTATGGCGTCTGACGAACAAGCAGGTAGACTATATATCATGTTACTAGTCTACTCAAACTTGTTTCGTCAGACATCGTTACAGTCTGTGCAAGAGCCTGAGACTAGATGATAACAGGCACACACGCGGCAATGGAAAACAAATTTATTTGTATACTATTTTGCGCTTGGAACCTAGCAACCTTATGGGTTTTGCCCACATTTTAACATCCATAGTCTGCGAGCCATGGATAATAGGCGTGCATCTTGCAAAGAGATTAGGTGTAGATAAATTTGGCTGAGCTTTGGCTATGAATTTATTTTTGCCGTTGACATGAACCCGGTGATGTGTGTGCTTGAGAAACTAACTACTCTCCCAAGTAGTGTCCGAATAACACAAACCCTAAAATCCTCTAAACTCAGAATAGGACCAATGATAGTTGAACTCATTGTAAATCGGAATAAGGAGGCAAATCCAATAACACTAATCCAATCCAGATCAATAATAGACACTCTAAGCAAGGTCAGACCCCTCGGTACAGGACCTTTGGTGGCGGTGCAGGGTAGGTAGATTTGAGAGTTTGTTATGCACATATAAGACGTACTATTCAACGAAACCTTGATTCCTTGGCGTACCCTGGCAACATAGAGACTAGATCACTGACAGTGATGTCATTGACCATTGTCTTCTCCTTCAATCCACCAGCTTCTTGACAGTCTTCTCGTCGTCGAACTTTGTTACCAGCTTATAAGCCTGTTCCCCCGTCCTTGGCAGAAATTCCTTCTTATGCACTGCCCTCAGGCTCTTCAGCGACTCCGAATTAGGTAGTTTTCTCTTCTCGTATTCCATCGGCAGGTTCTCTATGTCCGAGCCCTCACCCCGAAACCTTGCTCTTTGATTCTCCTTTGGAATAGCCACTTCTACCTCTTCAATCTCACTGTCGCCTCTGTCCCCCGAAGCGACAGCCTCAACACTCGCTCTCTTGCTCCTTCTTCTCCAATTGTATGAGGGCATTTATTATGAGGGCATTTATTGCTGTTTAATTGAGCCCTCATATCAAAGTTCGAAGGCAGAAGTATGAACTTTTTCTCGAGGTTGCACAAACTCTCCAGAGGCAACTTGGAATTCATAAGTGAGGGTTCCTGGTTCTAGTTATAGATCCAATGCGTGAATGAAGAAATTTTCTGCTCCCAGCACACGATTCGTCCTAGTCGGCTTGTGTTGATCGCCGTGATGGCATTCGGCTTTCGTCTTCTCACCCATGGGCGAGTTCAGGCTCAGCGATGCTCAAGGACCCGCCCAATATAGCTCTCATTTAATATGGCTCTCGTCTCCCCGCGCCTCTCGACTCCTATACCTGGGCCAAAAATCACAGCACCCTCGAGCTGTTTGGCCTCCCACTGGCACCGCAGAGAAACAGCTCCATGCTTTCATGGTGCTCTTTAAATTCACGGAAAATTGACGGGTGTATCTGTCGTTTGGTCTTTCTATTATTCAAGCATTTGTTGACCAAAATTGTGCTGAATGAAGCACGTTAGATTGAAATCAAATCTTCATCTAACCAACTTGTGAAAAATCACTCATGAAAAATCTCATACATGAGCTGCAGGACATAGAGCTGTAGATCCTGAGACCTGACATTTTCACCCACTACTCATCATCACCGAAAGTAAATGGAAATTGCTAAATTACTCTGCTTATATGATCACTGGCAGGCACAAATTCATGGGAGATGAAGATATGCCTACTCACAGCAGATTTGGGAAGTTTGAGCTAGTTTTAATGAATAGTCCTTCTAAAATGCAGCAAAAAATCAAGGGGCCACCCCAAACTTGGCTCAAATTTTGAGGTTGGTTGGAAATGAAAGGTTCGCTGTTTCCTACAAGATTTTGTCGGAAGGTAGATTCATTGCCTAGATCCATGCAATGAGTTGAATTTTCCTTGCCCTGATTACTAACATGGCTGGCCGAACCCACCTTTGTCCCATTTGAGGCATAAATTCAGTGGGTTGACAAATCTCAAGCACCCCTGTAGCTTTAAATTGCAAATGATCACTCCAATTCTTGTTGCAGTGTGGGGGAGATACTTCCAAGAGTACCTGGGACAAATTTGGACACGTTCAGAGTTGAATCAGACATGTACCGCAAGGATTCGGCTGGTATTTCTGATTCTGAAAAAGCCATGAGATTGAAAAGCACATAACTTCCCAACTAATACTCTTCAGCCAACCAAACTTTGGGGGAGGGCAGAGATTGGGAATCTATAGTTACGTACCAAAAACAATATCATCAACATCAAAACTCGTTTCTAAACAAGGCAATTTCCATTTACTTTCAGTGATGATGAGTATTATATTGTCAGTATTCCAACCTAATAGTGTGCACCGGGAGTTGTGAGTTCAAGGTTTGAGTTTTAATGTTAATTTATGGTTTGTATCATCACAACCTCCACAACCGTTCACTTCACACTTTCGGCTATTTTCAGCCTTCTGACTTTGGGATAGCTCAAAAGTTCCACCTTCGGAGTTTGATCTTCCATCAAACTTGAAGGTTCGACCTTCCCGCTCGTTAAACAGCGAAAAATGATCTCATATAATTCTCATCCCTATCCGCAGCCAATGTAGTTGTACAGTGATGTGTGTGCTCGGAGAACTAACTACAAAACTAAACCAGTGACCGAATAACACTAACCCAAAACCTCTATAACTCTAAATAAGACTAGTGATAGTCAAACTCATCGTAAATCGGTGTAAGGGAGTGAAACCAAATAACACTAATCCAATCAAATAGCTAATAGACACTAAGCGAGTTCAGACCCCTAGGTACAGGGCCTTTGGTGGGGGTGCAGGGTAGGTAGATTCGAGAGTTTGTTGTGCGCATGTAAGACATACTATTTGACGAAGCCTTGATGGGGGCGGCCAAATACGATGTCCTAGTCCTTAATCGGTTTCTTGCAATTCCTAGTTCTTCTGACTTCCTTATTCAGTCCTAAATCACTAATCACTAATCACTAATTCCTTGTCAAACACTTGATCTTCTTGATGTCTGCATAACTCTTGGCTTAGTTCACACAGTTCAAATCTGATGGGAGGAATAACACGAGGTGCCCTGCCCATTCAAAGCTCAAAGCCAGTGAATCCTGTGGAGGCATTTACCGAGTTCATCAAGTTAAAACGGATGCGAGGTAGTGCGTGAACCCAACCCTGTTGGTTTGCAGACACATGGAAATGTAGACATTGAACCAAGGTCTTGTTTGTTTGTTCACTCGAGCCATCTGTTTGGGGGTGATAAGCCATGGTGTCACAACTTCCATGCTTTTTGCTATTTCCATATATTTTCCGTTTTATTTTACTTTCTCAAGATTTGCGCTATCCTGCGCTTCTCTTGATGTGACAGGCACACTATGTCACGTCACACTACTCCGGACCCTCCTAGACCAGCTCTAGACTCTCTGAGTCAAAGCACAAGTCAATTGGAGTCATGGACAAGTCATTGTCACTTGACTTGACTTGACTCAACCTTATTGTTCTTCCGATCATAGCACAGCCACGTGGCTCCGAAGCGGACCCGGGACGACTCCCTAGCATAGCCACGACCAGTATATAAGAAGTAGCTAGAGCGCTGTAGCCGGCAGTCCTTTTATTCCATCGCGCTCCCCCCTTTACTTGGCTCCCTACTTGGCTGTTGTGTTGTTGTTGCCCGGCTACCCCATTGTCACATCTTACCGTGACCTCTGGCGTACTGCGTGACCGTGACACGTGACTAGTCACCGCCTTGTTCGTGACATAATAAAAGGACTCCTCTCATAAACCTCGTACCTCTTGGAAAATTTCCAAAATTTCCAAAAATTCTCAAACTTTCACAAATACTTAAAAAACCACAGACATTCTACCTTTCCGACCTCCTACCATTGCAACATGACCTCGAGAGTTGTGCTTGCTTCCCTCCCCCCATTCTTTTCTGGCGAATCTTCGAAGTGGAGCAACTTCCAGGATTTTCTTACCACCTACATTGCTGCGTATAGCGATGACCTCAACACCGACAAGAAGAAGGTTCTCTTCACAGTCTCATTCCTGCGCAAGGCAGATGGGTCTAGCTGTGTTGCATCGGATTGGGTGCGCAATTGGAAAAAGCGTTCTCTGAATGCAGATGGAACCATTCGTGCATCCTACACCTTTGCGGAACTTATCGAAGAACTCGAAAAGGCCTTCCAGGACCAGAACCTTGCTCAACTCGCTCATATCAAGTTGACCAGTACCCAGCAGGGGAAAATGTCACTTGTTGAGTATCTCCAACAGTTCGAACTTCACGCTGAACAGGCTGGTTATTCGCCGCATGATGCGACAAGTGACTATAATGCCTTTTTAATCGAACTTTTGGAGGACAACGTCAACCAGGACATTATGTCCCAGATGTACGTTGGAGGATCTGCAGTCCCTACGACTTATGCCGGATTCAAGAACCGACTTACGCAGATTGATGGAAACTTGCAGCGGGGCAAGATCAGGCGGCAACGCCAGACTGTTCCCACTGTGCACAGACCCAAAGTTTTCCAAATTCTTCGACCATCCCCAGCATTTAACACTGCTACAACCCAATCTTGCAAAGTCGCCGGCAGACGAGTCAGTGCCTATGGAACTCGACAAACAAGGGCAGAATTCGAAACCTTTCCGCTGTTACAATTGCGGCAAGTTTGGTCATATCAAGAAGGACTGCCCAGACCCCCCAAAACAGAAGTTCAACTTGCGGGCACTCTGCACCGAGATTGACGAAATGGATGCGCAGAGTGATGTGCTCCAGTCTTTGGCTGCAAAGCTGAAGGAAAAGGGTTTTTGATGCGCTCTGCTCCAGTGGCCAAGGAGACAGAGCGAGCCAATCAATATGGACGGTTTACAGTCCTTGAAGAAAAGGGAGATTCCTCTAAAAATTCCGATGCTGATATTTCTTTGGATGTAGGTTTAGCGTTGCGGCGAAATTTAAATCATTTGCTCGTAAAGGAACCAGAAGCACGAGAGGAGAAAATTCGGTTGAATCGGAAGCGCTTGCAGAAACTGCAGAATCAGAAGCAGGATGCGGAGAATAAGCGCTGGAGTGATTTCAAGAAGGCTAGCAGAAGGGCAACTGCTGTTAAAAACCAAGAAAAGGGGAGCATGGCTCCGATGGCTCAATCCTTACCCAAGGAGGAAGCACCAAAGTCATACCAAAACCCGAAACATACACGGGTACCAACAATAACCAAGATTCGGACGGCTGCAGAGAAGCAGCAGGGACCGAAACCAGACCGTTTGGCTGAAGAACTCAAGAAATTCCATGCCGACTGAAAGCGCCATGAGATGGTCATTCCAATCATGCTTGCAGTACCGGAAACTGGGAAAACACGCGGAATCAAAGCGTTGTTGGACAGTGGGTGCATGACGACTTGCATTGATCGGAATTATGCCAAGGCTCAGGGCTTTGAGATGAAGGAGCTTGATGTTCACATCACAGCAAAGAATGCAGATGGGACAGACAACGCCCAAGGGAAGATTACCCACTATGTTGAACTGCAAATGGGAATCGGCCCACACTGGGAGAAGATACGCTTCCTGGTGGCTGGCTTGGGGAAAGCACGAGTGTTCATTGGCTATGACTGGCTTCTGAAGCACAATCCTCAAGTCAACTGGGTTAACCAGAAAATCTCATTCTGCCGCTGTCCGCCAGAGTGCAACATGACCGGTCAAGAATACCATACAGGGTCCAAGGAGCCAGAGTTGGAAGAGGGAGAATCTCTGCTGCTTGTGGACTTCAGTGACGCAATTGAGCTCCGGTCCAAGGAGAC
This sequence comes from Mycena amicta, assembly GCA_029282125.1. Classification (NCBI taxonomy): domain Eukaryota; kingdom Fungi; phylum Basidiomycota; class Agaricomycetes; order Agaricales; family Mycenaceae; genus Mycena; species Mycena amicta. The sequence continues at coordinate 188,457 of JARIHP010000032.1, read as the reverse complement.
TCAATCTCAGCGCCTTGCGGAGGAAGCAGGCAAGAGCCAGGAGAAAATGACAGAGGATAAAATTCCTGAGCAGTATCGCCAGTTCGAAAGCGTTTTTGCAAAGGAGTCCTTTGACACTCTTCCTCAACGACGGCCTTGGGATCATGCTATCGAGTTAAAGCCAGATGCAAAGTCGGTTGATTGCAAAATCTATCCACTTTCACGCACTGAGCAGGGGAAACTGGATGAGTTCCTGGAAGAGAATTTGCGGACTGGCCGGATCAGACCTTCCAAGTCACCTATGGCCTCTGCATTCTTCTTTGTGAAGAAAAAAGATGGAACTCTCCGGCCAGTTCAGGATTATCGAAAACTCAACGACATGACTATCAAGAACCGCTATCCTCTACCTCTGATCTCAGAGCTGGTCAACAAGCTCCAGGGTGCCCGCTTCTTCACAAAACTCGATGTGCGCTGGGGTTACAACAATGTTCGCATCAAGGATGGTGATGAGTGGAAAGGAGCTTTCCGCACCAATCGTGGACTCTTTGAGCCCATGGTGATGTTCTTTGGATTGACAAACTCCCCGGCCACCTTCCAAACTATGATGAATGACATTCTCCGGGATCTGGTGAATGAAGGACGAGTAATTGTCTATCTTGACGATATTCTCATCTTCACCAAAACCTTGGAGGAACACCGACATGTTGTTCGTCGAGTGCTGGAGACTCTTGCCAAACACCAACTTTTCCTCAAACCAGAGAAGTGCGAGTTTGAACGAACTTCCATCGAGTACTTGGGTATGATCATTTCCCACAACTCGATGAAGATGGATCCAGTCAAGATCAAAGGTGTTATGGATTGGCCAGAACCAAAGACTGTCAAGCAGGTCCAAGCTTTTCTAGGATTCACCAACTTCTATCGTCGTTTCATTCGAGGCTATAGTGAGATCGCAAAACCACTCACAAGGCTTACTGGCAAAGGTGGATGGGTTTGGGCAGAAGAGCAGAAACATGCATTTGGCATGTTGAAGGCGAGGGTTGCAGAGGATGCTGTTTTGGCATTACCGGCAGACGATGGAAAATTCCGGTTGGAAGCAGATGCCTCAGAGGGTGCAATTGGTGCTATCTTGAGTCAACTCCAAGAGGGCAAATGGCGGCCTGTTGGTTTTATGTCTCATAGTCTCTCTGAGACTGAGCGTAATTATGAGATCTACGACAAAGAGATGCTTGCAATTATGGCTGCCCTGGAGGAATATCGACCTTTCCTCATGGGTGCAAAGGAGACTTTTGAAATCTTCACCGATCACCAGAACCTGGAGTACTTCAAAAAGCCACAGAAACTCAACAGACGTCAAGCACGTTGGGTTACTGAGCTATCGGAGTACGACTTCACACTTCACCATCGTCCTGGTGCTCTAAACCGCAAGGCAGACTTGCTGTCCCGTCGAGCAGACCACGATCAGGGCAAGAACGACAATAACAATGTTGTTCTCCTCAAACCCAAATTCTTTCGAGCCACAGAGTTTGAGTTTGAGAGTCTGGATCAGAAGCTCATTGACGAAATCAAGGCTTGCAGGCGTCTAGACACATCCGTCAAACTTGCTCTGGAAAAGGAGCTTCCGGATTGGACTCGAAAAGATGACCTGATCTTATACAAGGGCAAGGTCTATGTTCCACGGAATGAGGAACTTCGAGAGAAGATCATCCGCCAGCATCATGATGTCCCCTTGGCGGGCCATCCTGGTGGATTTCGGACACAGGAGTTGATTGAACGGAATTTCTGGTGGCCACGAATAGGCAACCAAGTCAAGGAATATGTCCGATCTTGCGAAGCTTGCCAGCGGACAAAGTATCGACGTCGAACCCATGGATTATTAAACCCACATGCCATACCAAGTGGGCCTTGGGAGACAATTTCCATGGACTTGATTGGCCCCTTACCAGAAAGCAACGGCTTTAATGCAATTCAAGTCTGGGTCGACTTGTTCACCAAACGGATTCATGTTGAGCCTGTGGATATCAAGCTTAGCAGTGAAGGGGTTGCACGGTTGACTCGAGATCGGATTGTCCGTTATCACGGGATTATGCGAAAAATCATCTCAGATCGGGATAAGCGGTACATCTCAAAGTTCATGCAAGAGTTGAACCGCCTCCTTGGAACAGAGATGAATCCCACGACTGCATACCGACCTCGGAGTGATGGCCAAACCGAACGCATGAATCAGGAGATCGAACATTATCTCCGGATCTATGTGAATTACCACCAGTCGGATTGGGCAGAATGGTTGGCAATGGCAGAATTTGCCTATAACGACAAGGTCCACACATCAACTCAGATGTCACCATTCTTTGCAGACCATGGTTATCACCCTTGGAAAGGTGTGGAGGGTCGGCTGGAATCTAAAAACGAGACTGCACAGGACTTTGCACAACAGATGAAGAAGATCCGGGAGGATGCTGGCATTGCAATGCAGAAGGCGAAAGAGAAGATGAAAAAATATTACGATCGCAAACGAGTGCCAGCTCCGGACTCCAAGGTTGGGCAAAGAGTGTGGTTGGAGGCCAAAAATATCCAGCAGGACCGACCAACGGATAAATTCTCGGACCGACGACTTGGACCTTTTGAGATCTTGGAGAAGATTGGGGCTGCAGCATATCGCCTGAAGATGCCAGAAACAGACCAGCATCATTCAGTCTATAATGAAGAGCTCTTATCCCCTTACGTTGAGCCACCTCCCCACAGGCGAGAGCAGCGCCCCCCTCCAAGTATCGTCAAGGGTCAGGAGGAGTATGTTGTAGAGGAGATCCTCAAGTCTCGGAAACGAGGCCAAGGCTACCAATATCTTGTCAAATGGAAGGACTATCCACACAGCGACAACACCTGGGAACCAGCGCGCAATCTTACCAATGCTAAGGAGATCGTCGATGATTTCAAAAGGCAAAACATCACCACTCGCGCTCTGGACACAGTACCTGTCCTCCCACTTGGATATTGGGACCACCTCATTAACCGCTACAAACCAACAATCAAATCACTCCCCTATCCAACCCGGAAACTTTTCGACCCCACCACCGGAAGATTCGAGGCCCTTGACTCTACGTCAATGAGGACATTGACCATAGAGGAGGGGTAATGTCACAACTTCCATGCTTTTTGCTATTTCCATATATTTTCCGTTTTATTTTACTTTCTCAAGATTTGCGCTATCCTGCGCTTCTCTTGATGTGACAGGCACACTATGTCACGTCACACTACTCCGGACCCTCCTAGACCAGCTCTAGACTCTCTGAGTCAAAGCACAAGTCAATTGGAGTCATGGACAAGTCATTGTCACTTGACTTGACTTGACTCAACCTTATTGTTCTTCCGATCATAGCACAGCCACGTGGCTCCGAAGCGGACCCGGGACGACTCCCTAGCATAGCCACGACCAGTATATAAGAAGTAGCTAGAGCGCTGTAGCCGGCAGTCCTTTTATTCCATCGCGCTCCCCCCCTTTACTTGGCTCCCTACTTGGCTGTTGTGTTGTTGTTGCCCCGGCTACCCCATTGTCACATCTTACCGTGACCTCTGGCGTACTGCGTGACCGTGACACGTGACTAGTCACCGCCTTGTTCGTGACACATGGACATCTTGAGTTTTACACCAGTCATTTTATGCAGGGCCTTCCAGAATTTTGAAAGGAACAGCTTGTCTCGATCAGAGACAATTTTGAGAGGTAGACCATTTTCGCAATACCATTTGTCGAAAAAGATGGAAGCAAAGTCTTCCGCGGTTATGTCCGTGCGTGTCGCCGCAAATTAGACATCAGCGCCCAGGCAATCTGTCATTGTCACGATGCAGTTCATGCCCTCATCTTCCGGAAGGGGTCCAATGAAATCAATCACTACAGAGTCGCCTCTCGCATCAGGGATTGGTAGAGGGTGCAGGGGTTCTGCGTTGCACGTGGTTGTAGATTTATTCCTTTGACAGTCAGGACAAGCTGGGATGTATGAGGTCTCGAGATCCTTTCTCATGTTCGGCCAGTAATAAGTTCCGTTGTCCATGGGTCGTGCTCATGGCCTGTGCGGATTCGTTCTAGCGGATCATCATCAGTTGTAATGCTCAAGACAGCACTGACTGGCTTGCCAACTTTTGGCGGTACAGGTAGTCGCGTGTTTGCCAAGCATACGGTAGCTATCAGCTGTCAAGGGAGTCGTGAGGCGGCTATAGCCAGGATAGCATAATCAAAGTCTGTACGAGAAAGGGCATCTGCCCCCTCGTTGTCTTCACCAGGAACGTAGATTATTTTCATCTCAAACTGGGAGAGAAATTCCATCCATCGAGCCTGTCTTCTGGAAAGGCCGCGTTGTGAACCGAAGTTCTCCAACGTCCTGTGGTCCGTGTACACATAGATTGGGTGGCCCAGTAACTTGTGGCGCCATTTTTTGCAAGCACGAATGATAGCCAGTAGCTCTTTCTCATGTACAGGATAATTCAATTCAGCACCTTTAAAAGTCATCGAGTCATAAGCCACAGGGCGGGCTGAGTCCCAGGATTGTCTGCATGACAGAATACCGCCTGAGCATGTATCGCTTGCATCTGTCATAACAAAGATTGTGTTCAAGCCCATGTTTTCATGATCTATTGTCACCAGGCAGTCTGCGCTGATCACCAATTGTTTTATCACGTCAAAGGCGGACTGGTGCTGGTCTTTCCAGCCCGGCCACTCCAATTCAGCAGACTTGTGTGTAAGCACAGTGAGAGCTTGTGTATGTTTAGCTCGGTTCAGGAGAAATTTTGCCACAAAACGAACAAGGCCCAAGAATGCCCGCACATTTGTTGGCGATTTTGGGGTGGGCCAGTTCAATATTCTCTCGATCTTCGATTTATCCGCCTCGATTCCCCTTTGAGAGATATGGTGTCCTAGAAAATCGATCTCATATGCAAATAGTTGTGTCTTCTTCTCATTGCAGTAGAGATGTTCCTTCTCCAAAGCTTCGAAGATCCGCCGAATATGTTCAGCATGTTCGTCTTCTGTTTGAGACCAGATTATGACATCGTCCAAATAGATGTGGCAAAACTTGCCTATGAACTGGCGTAACACAGCCGTTACCCCGACGTTGTTGTATCGAAGGAGCATTTTGAAGGCCCTGTGGCATCACCAACCACTCGTAGAGGCCCAACGGTGTTGAAACTGCGGTGTATTTTACAGAATCGGGATGCATACGAGTTTGGAAAAACGCATCTGTAAAATCAATCTTCAACCAGATTTTTCCTTTAGCACAATCAGCGAGGATGTCATCCACACGGGAGGGGAAAATTGTCTTGGATTGTATCCGAATTCAAGTCGTGGAAGTCGTTGACCCAACGAGGGAGGTCCAACTTGTCCGCTTTTGCAATCAGCATTGCTGGTGAAGCATAGGGAGAGTTCGAAGGGCGGATGTGGCCAGCGTCCAGATGCTTCTGAATAAGTATGCTCCAAGCTTCCTTGTATTTTCCTGGACTCTGGTAACTCCTCCGAGTTAGTGTGTCCTTGGCTTCCTTCAACTTTATGTCGCACGTTACTTCCGAAGGAAGCTCGTTCACATGGGGCATAGTGTCGAAAATTGGATGGAAGTTGTTGTTGATATTGTCACCCGCGAAGCTTGAGGCATTTCTATTCGGCCAAGACACATATGCACTCTTGAACTGCAGCGACAACGTTGACCGGTTTAATGTCCTCGAATATAATTTTCTTCCTCCGCCCTTCGCACACACCACGTAGTTCTTCTGCAAGGAGACGACGCTGTTTCTGAATGGCGTTCAGGCGCTCCTGCAGTTTTGGTGCAGGGACCTGTTTCGGAGGAATGGACGGTGGATGAAACAGGTCATAGTTATTAACCTTATCGAGCACCGAGCGGGCAGAATGGTCAATCACGATGTTATTTTTGCTTAAAAGCAGCATGCCAAGAAGGAGATCGACTGAGAGACCATTTAGTACTAAGGCACGTACAGTATGGGACGACCATCTATGATCCGTGGAGATGGGTCGGAGTTTCACATAATCGAACATGTTCGGTAGAGAGGAAGAATCGGGAGATTGTACAGCGACATCGAAGGAAATTGGTTTATGTAAGCATTGACGGCGGAGACCCATTTTGTCGATGAGATCGGCATTTACTAGAACAGAATGAGAACCATTATCGAGAAGCGAGCGGATAGAAAGCGGGAGATTCGTGAGTGGACCCTCTAAGAGGCAGTCCCAGAAAAGATGGGGCGTGGAGAGAGCGGATGCGGTAGGAAAGAATGGACGGCGGTCATTGAGCCATAGTGGTAATATATAGCCTAAATACCCAAGCTATTGCTTCAGGGGAGCCAGCCTGTGGCAAAAGCTGCAGCTTGGCTCAAGCTGTAGCTTGGATTTTGAGGCTAAAGCTTCTGGCTGTAAATACAGCGGGTGGGAAGCAGGCCTAGACCGGCCCTTGCCTTATTGGGATCTCCCTAATCGGGATATTATATCCTGCATGTTACTTTTGATGGTAACCCGCTGATTTGTTTGGCTATTGTTTATTGTTGAGGCTCTTGTCCCAATTGGGTTGTATTTGATGGTAACCCGTTGATTTGTTTGGCTGTTGTTTATTGTTAAGGCTTTTGTCCCGATTGGGTTGTATTTGATGCGCTTGGCCCGATTGGGTTATATTTGATGCGCCTGGCCCGATTGGGTTACATTTGATGCGCCTGGCCCGATTGGGTTACATTTGATGCGCTTGGCCCGATTGGGTTATATTTGATGCGCCTGGCCTGATTGGGTTGCATTTGATGCGCTTGGCCCGATTGGGTTATATTTGATGCGCCTGGCCTGATTGGGTTGCATTTGATGCGCTTGGCCCGATTGGGTTATATTTGATGCGCTTGGCCCGATTGGGTTACATTTGATGCGCTTGTTATCGGGGGCGGGAGGCGGGATTGATGGGATTGCACTCGAGCTCTTCCACGGCTCACATTTGCCGCTATTACTCGCTCGGACGACACAGGAACTCTCCTCCCATTCGCTGGATCCCTACGCACAGCTTCGAAATTTGTCGTCCACTGACTCGAAATTCTACCAAGTCAAAAGCGGCACGTGATCGCTTTCGCTTGGCCTGAATTCTTCCAAGTCCGTCGTGTAACACTTCTGAGCTATCATCCGAAGTTTAAGAAACTAAATTGCATGCGAATGATTCAAGTAGTCCATTTGAATAAAGAAACGACGTTAAAGTAAAGAACGAGCCGCCAGCCTAAAGGTCCGCCTCCACAGCAACGGCAATCGCCTTTAGAGCCCAGGCGACGTCCTTGGTAGCCAGGGTCCACTCCTGCGAATGATACCCGCGAGTCTTTTCCTGACAACCCCACCAGTACAAGCTCACCACCACATTCAGCATGCCGTTCGTCCCCGACACGTAGAGTCCGTCCCAAGACTCGCCCTCTGGATCGCCATTGCCGGGCTTCCCGTCCACCGTTCGTCCACGCCATTCTGGCTGCATGCCAGTCCACCAGGCCCACCATTGCTTCGCGTAGACCGTTGTGTTGCCGATGGAGCAGTAGGCCGGCTTGGCGACGCGACGGTTTTGAATCCACTTCGACACCTGCTTTGGACGATACTCGGTGGGAAGGTAGCCGGTGCCGTTGATCCACCCATAGGTGCGATGAAGCTCGAAGAAAGCGTTGATCACGGCGTTGAACCCTTGACCCAGGTTCTCGGTTGCGAACTCGTGGTAGACCTCCCGAACCCAGTCAGCTGCGTCGTCTGGGCATTCCGGGATGGCGGAGGCGACCTCGCTGTCGCCTTCCATGACGACCTCGCTGTCGAGCTCCATGTCGACATCCTCCTGGGCTGAGCCGCTGGTCGCGCTCACGTCCGGGGGGGTCCCGACGACGGAGTGGTCCACAATGTCGTCCATAGCCTCGCCCTCGCTCGCGCTGGCTTTCCCGGTGTTGCGCTGGGATCGACGAACGGGACCCGTCGCAGTAGCCTTCGGTTGCCGAGTGTTGCGCTCCGTCGGCTTCTTGACGGCAGGGAATAAGCCGCTCATAGCCTCCTTGATCTTGAGCTCTTCAAGCAGAGCCTTGTTCCGCGCGATGTTGGCGTTGCGCAGCTCGGCGAACGCGCGACGACGTAGATGATCCGCCTCTTCTTCGTCAGTGTCTCCCTCGTCCGCTGACAAGGTGACCTTGGATGACGACGCAACCGATGTGGCTTTGCGTTTCGAGGAAGTTGTTGTCGCAGTCGAGGAGGAGGAAGTGGTTGTCACATTCGAGGAGGAAGTGGTGGTTGTCGTCGAAGACGAAGCAGATGCGTCGACATTGTCCATGGAGATGAGGCCGGGGTCATCGAGCAGCGCGGTCGATTCGGCGGTCTTGGTCAGCGCCACCTTCATACGGTCCGCGGAAGCTGTTCTAGGGTCAGCCAACGCAAACGTAGACAAGCACTGTCACGTACTGAACGCTGTTTGCAAATAGTCCTTGAACGAGCCCAGGATCTCCTTGTCGAAATGAGTCTTCTTCCACTTTGGAAACGAGGTGGGGGCAGCCGCTTTGTTCTGGCCAATTGACAGGCTGTAGAATCTCTCAATAAAAATGCACGTAGCAAAGAGATAGAACGTACTAGACGGTCCGAATCTCTCCGCCATAGCGGGGCGTTGGCCCACCACCGACGAGGAAGAACTGGAAACCCGTCGCATCGGAGATGCCTTGTATCACAGGCTGCATGGCTGAAGCCAGTCCGTCGATAGCGCTGAGACTCGAAGTAAGCCACCCGCAACGTCAATCGAATATACAGGAACGTACCGCTGAAGACTCTCCGGCGTCTGCTCAGAGGCCTCCTTGACCCTCTCCGTGTATTCGTCCCGGTTGCTCTGAGCCTCAGCTTTGGCGCGATCCTTCAAGGCTGCTTGGCGCTCGGGGGGCAGGAGATTGAAGAGCTCCCGGGCTATCTTGGCGCGGTACCAGAGAGGCGCAGCGCGACCAGCATCGGCGGCTTTGACGGGTTCGACGGCCCAGCGACTGTTTACGACGGAGCCTATTTCCTCCATGTACGACTCGTGCATGTATTGTTGGTAGCCTTGCCGGGCTTTCTTGACGCTGGAGATGCCAGAGAGATCGCTGAGGAGCACGGAGTAGGGATCTTCGGGGTTGCCGACCTTCACGCCCCGACCCAGCGTGGATTCGAAGCGGTACGCATACCAACGACCGATACGCTAATAACAGAAGGATGACTCAGCGTCAGTCACGTCCATGCGAATCTTGACCAACGACAAACCTCGCGTGTTTGGTCAATAATCCACGCCTTGGCTCGCTCCTCCGCTGGCGACAGAGTTTCGTCCTCCAGAATCATCGTCTCATCCCAAGCAGGAAGAGTAGTCGGCTGCACAGTCAACGACGTCCGCCAGCCGAGTTGATATATATACTGGTTGGTCTTCTTCTGGATGAACGCTCGCACCGCAGCACGATTACCCGACCGCATCGCATCCGCATACTCTACAAGCCCTGGCTCGAGGATCTTGTCTTGGCGGATCCCTTTGGCCCAGTTGCCCTGACCAGTTTCGTTAGGAACGTCGGAGGGTAGGTCGTCCGGAGCACGGTTTTTTCTTCTTGCCCTTCGACTTGGTCTTGCGTCTAGACACAGTGGCAGGTCAGTTTGGATGAGTGAACACGAGCTCAAGAGGCTTACTCCGCCGCAGCAGGTGCGTCTGACTCTTCAGACTCAGCGCTGACTCTGAATGGCATCGCGCTCGCGCTAGGGACAAGTCAAGTCAGCCAACGCGAAATCCGAGCGGAAACGACGTACCCATCCTCGTTCGACTTGGCACCGGCACTGGCACTGGCACTGGCACTGTCGCGGGCGGCTCTAGAAGCGAATTAGCGAAGAAGACCTCAAACGCGAATATGCACCAACGTACATATCGTCCTCGTCTTCGACAGCCTCCACACTTGCGCGTCTACCGGCCTTTGGAACGTTCGGGGCTACAGGCTGCTCGTTGGGACTGGTGGCCTGGCGTCCCCCGTTGTTGGACGCGTTGTCGACGTTGTTTGCGACGGGTGTGCTGGTTTGGTTCATCTGCGTGTAGAGTGTGAGGTGGCGGTCAGAGCACAGAGGGGTTGACCTGACTTTGGCTTGGAGAGCAAGAGCAAGAGCAAGAGCGACAGAGGGTGGGCAATCGTGGACCGTCGACCCGGCTTCAACAGCTTATACTCTGTGACAGGTTTTTGCCCGAGTTTTCAAGCAACTGTTTCGTCGTTCTTCCTGTTTCTTTTTCGGCCGCAAAGTGTCCGCAAGCGGGAACCAGTGATCCACAAGCGGTAACAATACTGACCAAATCAAGTGATCAGCGATTATAAATCCTTCTTTGTTATACCCCGTAACGGTCTCTCTCCTTGCATTCCACCACCATGTCGACCCAAGCCGCCCACAGCGACGCTTCGACCACCACTTCCGACTTTTTTGCCGGAAGCTACGACTCCAGCGCAAGTGGGGGCGAGGACAGCAGCGCGAAGGGATCGCCCAGGGATACACGCGTATGATTTCTCGCCAACGCTATCGTATGTTCTGATTGTTGCCTAGCCCATGGGTCTGTTGGTTCCGCGCGGGCTATCCCCGGTTTTGAAGGAGGTCAACATAGCCGTGTACCCCTGGATTTGGAGCCACCGGCAGCTGACGCCCGTCGGGCTCGACACAATCTCCCCGACCCTGCGCGGCTCTGGCACCAGGTCTCTCGACCACCTTGGCTTCATTTGCAACCCGTTGGCCTGCGATGTCTGCAGCAAGCCCTTTTTTGTCCATCCCCGCCTTCCGGACTTCATGTTCACCGTTCTCTGCGAATGCCCTCACTTCGGTCACATCGCCGCGGATCGTCCCGACGCCTATCCACAAACCTCGATGCGCAACAAGGCGATCAGTCGCCTGGTCCCGCTTAACGCTCCGGTGGTGCAAGGAGCCGTGATCATCGTCAAGCATCCTCGTGTTGCCAACGGCGCCCTCAACATCGATTGCGCCATCGCCAATCTTTTGGTTTCGGATCTTCCCATTTGCGACCTCATTGTGGTTCGGTGGGTCTAGTTTCAGCTTGGTGATGTTTCAGCTGATTCTCGTTCAGATGGGCCCGCGAGTTCGCGCAGGACCCTGCCAACCAGATCTTTTTCAAACATCCGCTGACTCGGGGCCCTTCCGCAACCGGTCCGTTTCCCGGATGGGACGGCGCAAGCGAGGCTGCCCAGGATCGTCTCCTCGCAGATGCTGCCGGGGCTGAGGAGATGGCGCTGCTTGGATTGAACGAAGAATGAGCAGTGCGGAGTATACGGGGGGCTGTTATATTTACTTTTTCAAAAAAAAAATTGCTCATATTTTGGACTCCGATTCCCGTTTGAGAAATCATGATATTGTCGTTTCGCCCTGCCTACCGCGTCTTTTCCGAACTTCCGGTCCGTTCCCCTTATGCGGTCGTCACTAGCGAAATCTTGACTCGGCGAGAAAAAAAAAATTACAGCAAACACAATAACAGCGAGATTGTAAGAACGATTTGACAAGTGTCCTACGGCTCATCCGCGTCCTCGCGCACGGGTAGCTCCTCTGAAGCCTTGAGCTGCCCACCGGGAACTCCACCGCGACTGAGGAACACAATCATCTCAGGATCTTGAAGCGTCGCACCGGCCGTTGGCAGATGGAGCCGGGCGACGAAACGGGACTTGATAACGTACTGCTACCGGTTTGTTGGTGGAATGAACGCAAGGAGTGTGGCGTACGTACCGATGAGAGAACCACTGGGTCGTCGTGGCGCAGGTTGTCGATACGAAGCAGGTTGGCCACACAAAACACAGCAGCCCCGTCTTCTATGGGCTCGATAACCTTGTGCTGTGATAGCGCTGGTTCAATCAAAGTCGGCTTAGCCAGCCATAGCTCGTCGCGGTCCCAGGCGTATGTTGCCTGGGCAGGAGTCAGCGAAAGCAGTATACCTAGGAAGGTACGCACCAGACGAGTAGTGCTCGTTATATGCACGTATATAAACCCATTCTCCGCTACATCGCTCGCGGGACGTGTCCAGCTCTCGACAGCTTTCGCGGCCTGGGTTGTGAATGAGTATCCATACATTAACGTAGGCCCTTGACTTACCCCACAGGTTCTCTGCTGAAACCGTTCCAGCGCAGAGACCAGCTCTCTGAAGTCATCCTGCAACGGCTCGCTCGCCAATGCGTCGAGGATGAGGTACTGGGCCGGTGTATCAGTCGAGACTTTGTACAAACAGCTGGCGACCTACCCGCTCATTGTCCTGGTCGACAATTGCTACGATACGGGCAAGCAGCAGAATCTGCCAATGTTTTTCATTGAGCGCGTCGACGAAGGAGTGGATAGTCCCATGGGGCAGTTGGGGGTCGCGTTGGAGCACCTGCCTACGTATAGCGTCGTCGGCCGTCGGAGGCGTTGAGAAGAAGCGAGTAAGAAACGCTGGGCGAGGAGGGGACATCGCTGAAGGGTGCAGATGGAGGTCGAAGGAGAGATCGTTTGATGATGGTGACGCCCTCAGAATCTTACTCATGCTCACCAGAGGGATTCCAGCCATATAGCGTGAGGAAAGAGGCAATTCATCTATAAGAACTTAAGGTAGTACATCCTGTAAATTCGACGAGCAAGGAAGATCAGGTGTCGCTCGTAAATAGCGTGCTCCCGCGTACCGGGCGTGTATAAACTGTTCATGCCGAGTGCATCCTCCCAGTCCCGCTCTATCAGGCCTCTGACCTCGACTCGAAGCTGGTCCAGCTTCGCCTTTTTCCCCAAGGGACGCAGCGCCTGTTTGAGACACTCTTCCCGGTTCCGTTCTCGCCGCAGAAGACATCCGTCGATGGCACAACTGACATAGTAGTTCGAGTAGTCGTCGTAGTCGGCGGCATCTTCCGCCAGAGCAATGGCGGCCATGTCAAACGGAGGGGGCTGCAGCCAGTGGATACCTTCCGTCTCGTCGAAATCGTCCTGCAGAGCGTCTTCAAAGACATTGTATTCCCGACGAAGCTCAGCGGCAGCCCAGTCCTCTACCAGGTGCGGAAGACGGACGCGGGAGATGTGGTGTTTTGCAATACGACGTCTGCTTCGCACCCGTTCAGCACGTACAATCCGACCACTGTATTCATTAGTTTTAAATGCCAGTGGTCCGGTTTTGAGGTGCGTACTGCGGGCTGTGGTCGTACTTGAGGTTCGAAGAGCGGCGGCCGCGCTGCGGGCTAGTGTGCTGTTTGGAAAGATTGACCATAGAGTGAAGTCAGAGCAGAAAGACGTAGCGTCACAAGTCTGTCTCTGGGCCTTTTGTGCCGGTCCAAACACAAACTTCCCATTTTCCCCAGATTTAAGTATACACCAACTCGGGCGCTGTCAGATAGACTATCCAGCAAGAAACGAACCTTTCACGTTAAGGCGATGTGCTACAATTCACTAATCAGTTGAGCCCGACTTGCCTGGCTACCATTTTGGGCGCTTGCCGATCTCGTCCCGAGTTCCTCCGACGGCAGTAAAACTATTCAAGAACGCTTTCTATTCGTGCTATTCCCCTACACATCATCGACTAGAGACAACATGCCAATACCGCGCTCCCATCGATCAACCGCTGAGATATCCCGCCCAGATTTCTCCGCACTGCTTGCATATCTCTCAAAATCGTCGTTCGTGCGACATCCGTTGTCGACCCAGCGGAATAGTCCTCCCGCCGTGTATTGGACGAAGGAGCTACGCGTCTCGTTTATCCCAATGGGAGTATTGGAGTGGTGAATGGCGGCAGAGGGTATAAGGATGGTCGACCCCGGCGGGAAGCGGATGACGAGGCGTAATTCCCACAAGATGAGGTGTCCGCCTCGGTCGGGGTCGAAGCCGCCCAGCGCAGTTATCGCGCACCAACCCCAGGCAAGGTTGCCGTAGTCCAGATGGGGACGGCTGACTGCGCGACCGAAATTGATTGTACAGGCGGCGAAAACGCTCCGCGCAAAAGGCCACCCGATCTCGAGCGAGGGCTTCCATGCCAGCAGCGCGGCATGGACCATAGAGTAGTATCCAAACAGCGTAGGGGCCCATATCATCATCAGCACTAGTAATAAAGTGAGTGGATGGCAGCGAGATCCAAGAAGAGCAACGTACCTCTCGTGAACCCAACGACCCTCCCGAAGAACTCGTGCTGGAGAATTTCGTTGGTCGCATGGGTATTAGCTATGTTCTCATGCAGAACCCCCGGCTCCTAGCAATACGGATTCATTTCAATTCTAATAAAAATAGTAAGAATAGGGACGTACCGTCTGACCACCGCCATGTGAAACGCCTCGCGCGATGGCTGGAAATGCCGTCTGAGCGCGACGGTGCTGTTGCTTTTCGATCGACACTTTCACTCGGGGAATACGTTCCTCGACGAACGCATTTCCCTGGGAGGCAAGTGCCGTCCAGCCGGCATCGCGGGGAGTACCACCGAGCACGCCTATCACACGTCGCTCGAGGTCGAGCAGCGGGATCGTCGTTCTGAGCCATAGTCAGGTCGTCGGAGCAACATTGGTTAGGGACGCCAACGTACCTTCCGTCCCAAGCAATTTGGGTGAAGCCCTCCTTGCCAACCATGGCGTCGATCTCAGCTTGCGTCAGGAGAGCAGCCACCATCCCTGCTTGCGATGGAGGCGAATGCTCGCACTCTGGCTTTGTCTCCTCGGCCGCCTCGCGTTCCACAGCTACAGCTGCAAAACGGTCTCCAATCCAAGCAGGTTTGGAATGGGGAAGTTGGGCGGTGTCGAGCCGGGTAACAAGTCCACGGGAGGCAGCCTGGCGGCGGCGCTGACGATGGACCCTCTTCAAATGGGGCATGCCGGTTGCGGCCTCAGCAGCCTGAGCCGCTTGACGCCTACGGGCACGACGGATATTCGACTTGATCGTGTTGCGTTTGGCCGTCGAGATCGTGGGGTGGGTAGGAACGGGGGGAGGAAGGACAGGCTCGAGTTTGGGAGAGGATGGGGCGGTGGAGACGGGGGTAAGCGGGCCGTCGAAGAGGACATACTCGTCCTGAGATTGGAGGAACCGTGGGACGTCGACTAGGTCTGGGTCGACGATGGGTTGGCCAGGCTCGTGAGAGTCGGGGTCGAGGGCCGTGCTGGGTGGGGACTGGCGTAGAGAGAAATCTAGGTCGTACGCGGAGAATTCCTTGCCCGAGCGCGTTTGGCGGCGATGGACGCCTGTCGGGACTTGTCAGGAGAGATGCAAGAGATGTAAAAAGAGGGAAACTAAAGGATAAAGGAGGGTTAGCGCACGCCGAGGTCCAGGGGCGGTCTCTCTTTGTGGCGGAAAAAAATAAAAATAGCAGAAGAAGAAGAAGAAGAAGGGATGCAAAGAGGGATGACGTACGGATGGAGGAGAGCATGTCGGATGCCGCGAAAGGAGTGGCGCGGGTGGAGGTGGGAGGGAGTGAGAATGTGTGGCTGCAAATAGGATAGTTTCTCAGCAGATTTTTTTTTTTTTTTCGGCACTAAAGTGGACTTTTGTAACGGAAGTGACTTTTTTTGAACAACAATGCAACAAAATATCTACTCGGCATCATCTGAGTTTTCGCCTTCGTCGTCATCCGAGTTCGCAAGGCCTGCCAAAGGCTCATGCGGGAAACGCATACCGTCCCAGCTATGCATCACGATTGACCAATCCACGTATGGTGAGATGACGCGGTCGATGGCGTCCTCCTCCTGGGTGGCGGGCAAGGGCGGCTGGTGCTGTATAAAGCCGCAGGTCGGGCATTTAAAGCTGTCGTTGAAGGCCAGTCGGGCGCATACATAACAGAATGAATGGCTGCAAGATTGAAGGCTGCCGAATAGTCAGCGTTTGTTAATGCAGGAAAAAAACAACACACATAACGGGGTGGGACTTGGGACTGTGACATATCGCGCAGATGTACTCTTCGGGAATACTCTCGCGAATGTTGCCGAGGTCGGGAGGCTGGCGGACGGCGCCGAGGTAGAGATCGTCCTTGGTGACACGGACGGCGTATGCGAGGAGTTTTGAACGGCCATGGATGTAGCGGATGACCTCTTCAAGCATTGTCGTCACCAAGGGCGATCCGGGCAGCTTCGACAGAGGAAAATCTGCCGGAGCAAACGGAGCTGGGCCTGCGTCTGAGAGCTTATGCGACCGCCGGTTGCGACGTTCTTCGCGGGCAGCGGCAGCTTCATGCATAAGCAAAACGCGCTCGGCAGCGGCGTCGGCAATGCCCACGTAGCGGATCTGCATGGCTTCAGGGCAATCGAGGCGCAGAAACGCCTTGAAATGAGTGACTAGGAAACAGAATTAAAGATTTGCCTGAAAAATAAAACGAAAATACTCACGAGCCGCCGCGAGCCCAGTGGTACAATCGAGCGGCTGGCGCAAGATGTGTCTGAGCTTGAGTAAGTTGACGCCGGAAAGTTCGCGAGGACGACGAATAACAGGGCCTAGGGAGCAGCGTGTAAGCTAAGAAGAAGGCTATGGGGGAGACTAACGAGGGGGGGAGTTGTCCACTACAGGGATGGCGCTCTCATCCGTCGTACCCGACCGTCCCCAGTGATCAAGATAGCGATGCAGAGGATCGCGACGCGGAGGAGGAGGAGGGCTTGCAAAGTTGGCGAGGATGCCCGGCCAAGGCTCTTCGTCAGAGGATGCTGAGGCGATTTGGTGCTCGTCGCCGTCTTCGCTCGGTTCCATTTGGCCGTCGATGCTGTCGGAGGAGGTAACTCGACTTGAGACGAGCATTTTGAACAAGTTCGAATAACCCCGGATGGCTAGGCGTGGAAAGTATGGGAATAGCTGGCTGGCTATAGCCGACATCCGAAAGCAGGTGCGCGATGGAGAAGATGGAGATATGCTGTAGCCGAGAACAAACCAAGCAGGGGCGTGACGACGGGTAATATCTG
Organism: Mycena amicta; assembly: GCA_029282125.1. Lineage (NCBI taxonomy): Eukaryota > Fungi > Basidiomycota > Agaricomycetes > Agaricales > Mycenaceae > Mycena > Mycena amicta. The sequence goes on along the minus strand of JARIHP010000032.1, from coordinate 171,591 downwards.
CCTTTCTCTTCGACATTGCTTCAAGAATGGGCCGCTCACCGTCCCCAAGAGAAGAAGGTAATTTTTGTTGAGTCGGGCTCGTTATTATAGCGCTCAGCTGTGCAGGTTCCGCGATGGCTGGTTTGCAGAAGGGGGAGCGATACCGCGCCATTGATATCCCCGATGTATCATGTGAATCGGCTGGTCGCATTGTCTTGAGTTACGACCGTTGGTGCGGTGGGGGGCAGTCAAGGTCTGTTGCTGCGTATGAAACTGGGGAGAGGCTGAACGTATTCTAGTCGACGGGCAGAGCAAGACGATTCGGTCCGGGAGGGTGAGCAGCTGTCGGCTGCCGACCACACGGGCCCCGAGGAAAACGTAGGGTCGGTTAATGAGGCAGCTGATAATGGGGAGGAGATTGCGACCGAGGAGGTTGTGCCCAAGTGAAAATGATATCAGAACGGATGTATGATATCAAACCTGATCCGGATCAACCCCGACTTGGCGTCAGCGCCAACGCGACGATGTAAGTAAGTAAAGTGGCTAACTCTGGAAACCCATGGCGACTAAACGAAAGCCCAGAGTCCGCGTTCGGGATTCGACGTTCGAATTCGACGCCTCGGTTGCCGAGCCAGCCGCCGACCAGGGATTTCATTACACCGGGGATGGCAGGCGCGCGATAGCCTCTGCAGCCAACGTTGCTCCTCAGAAACGCCTCAGGGAGGCTTTGGCCGACGAAGCTGACCCGTACGTGGATTGGGTAGAACCTTCCGAAGCCAGTGGAGACCTTGCAGACATCGCCTCCACACTCAGGTCATACGATACGTTCGAGCAGGTCGGCGTAGAGGATGAGGAGTCGGTGAAGCGGAAGCGCTACGACAGCTCAGTACGCCTTTTCACTCTATCGCATAGTTTCGCGCTGACTCCTGCAGGATGACCCAATGAAACTTTGGCGGTACGAGAAACACGTCTTCCTCGAGCACCTGGTGCGACACGACGGACTCGGCGACGATCATGCGGGCCCCGCTTGCTCGCTGTGTCATGCCCCGTATGGGTCGACAACGCGCATGTTCCGCTGCGAGCCCTGCGGTCAATTTTTGCAATGTCAGCGGTGTCTTGAGGAACGACACGAGCTGCAGCCTCTGCATCCAATCAAGGTGTGTTTTCCAAGACGTCCGCGACCGTAATCTTAGCTTGTGCAGGAATGGACCGGCAAGTTTTGGGAACCAGCTGCGCTACACCAAACGCATGTCGGCGACAAGTCTTCCCGCAGCCTGCAGGGCGTATACCAACTGGGACACCAAGGCCAGCCGTGCGTCAACCCTGCCTCGGCGGAACCGCAGACGATGGTCGTCTTGGACGTTCGCGGCCTCTTCACCTTACGCGTGCGGTTCTGCAAGTGTGCGAAGGCGGCCAATCAAAACAAGATATCTCAGCTCATGAGCAACGGCTGGTACCCTGCGACAACACTCGACCCCGCAACATGCGCTACATTCGATGCACTCGAGACATTCCGCCTCCTCAACGTGGTAGGCAATCTGAGTGCCCATGACTACGTCGGGACTTTGGAGCGTTTGACTGATCCAACGACGCTAGGAAGCACTCCGGTACGCCCCTTGGTTTCGGGATTTCGATCTTCATATGTAATTAACAAGGGGAACAGGATCGTTATAAGGCGTTCAGTCGAATGAGCCGCCAGTATCAGTTCTTGAAACGGGCGAAGCGGTCTGGCGTCGCGCACGACATGGACGAAATGGAGAAGGTCAAACCGGGTGGCCTGGCGGTCCGTTGCTGGGCATGTCCGCAGGATGGTTTCAATTTACCGGACGGATGGGATTGTGGCGATCCAGACGACGAGTGGGTCAAGCTGTTTTGTTTACCAGCATGTTTCACTGACGTTCGGACTAGGTACCTGTACTGCCTTATGCTCGCCCTCGACGCCAATTTCAGACTGAAGAACCGAATCCGAACCAACGAGAAACAGGATCCGTCCTTGGGACCGGGATGGGGGTGCTTCGTTGAATCGGAGCCCTATAAAGAGCACCTACGTGATTATGTGGCTGAATCCGAACGTACGTCTGGTCACCAATTGTGCGGATGGCTGTTTGCTGACTGTCGTAATCCAGGTCAGCACTTGCATTGCTTTCGCGGCGCTGATGGAAAAGGAAACACGACTAACGACGGGCCTGCGGGTATCGGGAGTCGGAGGGTGTGTGTGTGCGAGACACGGGGTGGTGCGAGCCCAGGGGATGGGGGACTTGCAGAAAGGAGAGCGGTGAGTAGCTATCCTATTCGTTCGACTACGCTGAGGTTCTTTTCAGGTACGCCAACATGGACTATATCTTTCTACACGCTATCGCAGACGCTCGAGTCAAGCGAATACTTCTCTCGTACGATATCGCTTGCCAGTGGAAGTTACACCTACTCGAACGCGTCCAAAAGTTTGCGGGCGACGCTGGCATTCCTGACCTCGCCTGAGTTCAAGATCCACTTCGGGCTTCCCGTCTGGCACGCGGCTGCTCACGAAGTCAGCTGCCAGGCGAGTATGTCGCTGAGCCACGCGGCTGGTGTCGGTCGCACGGACAGAGAAGGAATCGAGCGAACGTGGGCCACGCTGAACCCGATCAGTTTTGCGACAAAGGAGATGGGGGAGGGAAACAGACTGGATTCAATTGACGACAAAGTGGATCACATCGGATTCGAAAAGAATGTGGGTCAAGGTACGTTGACTCGGTCTGCAAAGATGTTCCATGGGCTAACTATCGCAAGGGGGGATGCTGGCGCGAAAACTGGTTATCGCAGTCGCTGAACGCGATAAACAAATCAAGGAGTTCGTGGAAATCGACCGGGGCCTTGAACCCGACCTACGGCGCGAATGGCAGGGACTCGTGACGGACTGGATTGCGGACGGAAGCAAGCGCAATCCGTATGTGATGTCTGGAGGGAGAGATGGTGAGCGCGTCCATTGGTAGACTGGCTAGAGCCTGACAGTGTCATGTAGCGGGTCCTACGGAGGCTCAGGTAGCAGCGGAGCTGAGACAGGCGGAGGTAGAGGAGATACGGCAGGGACGAGGGGAGGGTTTCGAGGGCAGAACGACTGCGACGGGCTTTATCAAGGGACTGCTGCAACTGGAGGATCTGCAGTAAGTTTCCGGCATGGACTCGGCAAGTTAACACTAATTGTTATTGCAGACGCCGCATTCGACACGAATCTCGCGGCAAGACGTTAACCGCTGAGCGCTTGAGCCAGATAGAGGAGCTTCGGGCTTCAGTCTTCAAGAAGCTGAAGGTGATTCGCCGCGAGCAGGAGGTCTTCATGTTGGGCGTTTCGCGTCTGCGGACGAACGCAGACGAGGGGCGAGACCGTGATCTTCCGCCTCCGAAGGCCGAGGACCTGAAGCTCTGGTTTCCGTCGGACCTGACGGAGACGCAGAGGAGTTGGGCGTGTGGTGGAAATTTGGTGGCGGTTGAGGCGAGATTGCGGGAGGCGCAGTGTGGGGATGCCCTTGTGAGGGTGCGCGGGTACATCTACACCAAGACCCACCTCATCCACACACGGAACGAGACAGCCGTCGGGCAGGCAGCGAGTACTCGCTCCAGGACGCTGATTGAGCGGGTGGGGCAACGGATGGACCGTGAGGTGACAAAGTACACGCAAGCTCGCAAGGCACTGCGACGGCTCAAGGGGGAGGATTATGCACCGCATTTGCGGGAGCTAAAGAAGGACGACCTACATGTGCGTACAGAAACAGAGAGCGATGCGCGGGCGCGTATACGGCTAGGACGGCTAGGTGCAGAGCGGCGGGGAAGAAACGAGCCATTGGCAACAACGACGGAGGAGGGAGCGAAAGGGATTTCATGGATCTGGTCTAGCGTACGCCAGGAAGACGACGGTGTGGGTCTACATGAAGGTGCGGTGTCTGTTGCTGTCGGACATTGATGCTGACTCGTGGCTCAGCTGTGCGAGTACATTGGGCAAAGGCATTGGCGCGTCGCGATCGCTGGGTGGAGGAGGTACGGCTGTTGGGGGAAGAGCGCAGAAGGGTCCTACGGAGCCTCTGGTCCGTGCAGGAGGAGTGGAGGGCTCGGGTTTCACGCAGGACGACTGTCGAGCCGCGCCTCGCAAGTGGATTGGCTGCCTACGCGAATCGGCAGGTCTCGGTACACCGGGAGATCGCGGAGGAGTTCTACAAGAGCTGGCACGTGAAGACCAAGGCGGCGTTGAAGCAGGTTCTGGGTCAGGAACGCGAGATTCATGAACGACTGTTGAGAGGAGAGCGGGAGGTGCTGGGGGCGACGGAAGGGTCGATCACGGAGCTGGAGGGGACGGCCGGAGATACGTAGGGAGGAAGAGGGAGAGACTGCTAGCTGTAGCTAGCCTGCCGAATGGGGCGTTGATGTATCAGTAGTTGTACAAGTGAAAATCATTTGTTGTTACTGTGGTGTGACCTCAAGAGCAGGGCCGAGAAGCCGAGGAGAACATATACAGGCATGCCCAGCAGTTGCTAGGGCTGTAGAACAAGCTGCAGCTGGGCCTAGCTGGCGCTAGCGTGCCAGACAAGTGCTCTGCTAGCAACAGCTTGAGGTGTTGCACAAATACTACAGCTAAGGGTGACCAAACCCCTTCAAATCCTGGTTGAAGCAGCTTCGAACACCAGCTGGGAATGCTCCCCGTCGCCTCACCGAGCACCAGTTCTATATGAGCCATCCCGACTTCAAGGACAAGGTGAACGACAGGTTCGTCGAGCTTGGTCATCACCGGGTCGAGTCGCGCAAGAAAATCGCATTAAGATGCGCGGTTGCGGTGGAGCTGCTGGAGAAGGAGGATGACGCGGTGAAGGAGCGGATTCGACAGGAGGTTGAGGCCGAGCATCAAGCAACAACGGAGGCCTTTGAAAACGCCAAAGTAGGCGGCCCGTCCCCACTTCAAGAAGACCAGCAGGAGTAAGTTTCAATTCCTGTCGACTATTTTACATGCGCTGATCTTGTGGTTCTTTTTTTCTTCAGAGCCAGACGTCGCCTCCCAACCGTGGTACAACCGCTGCTCGACTGCATCGCCGAATACACTGGCTCCCACGTATTCCTAGTGTTCGGATCTGTTGAGAAGGCTTCAGAGGGATTAGACTGTCAAGTGCGAAGGTGAGCGAACAAAAACGTTTCGAATCGAATCCTGCTCACAACCAAACCAGTATGCAATCGAATGTGTCGACCAACAGCCCCAGCTACCTGGACTTTTCCAAGCTCGAGCCAAACGCATACGCGCAGTCAATCCACCTCTTCTCGAGGTTTGTTTCCAGCTCATGTAAGATCCATTTCTTTTATGTCGCCATCGCTCTCACTGACCCCGGCGCTAGACGAAGCCCAAAAAGCGCTGGAGGCTGGTCCAGCACCGTCCTCTTCGGAGCTGCCCGTGGCTGCTGCAGCGAATCCCTCCATCGCGCCTTCTCCAGAGCCGGGGCCAGCGACGGAGACCCCGCTCCGAATGCAGGGTCTTGAAAACCCTCCGACGTGGGGCGGTGCAGACTCGGCAACCCAGTCTGGAAAACGCAAGCGTGGGGAGGATGACGAGGGGAGGAAGCGGCGGAAGAGGAAGGTCGGCGCGAGAGAAGTCCAGGAGGAGGCGTCGTCTGGGGATGAGACCACAGACGACGACGACGGTAGTCAGGGCGGGCAGGGGGTTGACGGCGACGTAACGATGGAGGAGGTACAAAAACCTGCGGCAAAGAAGGCGAAGGCGAAGAAGGGCAAGGGCAAGGGCAAGAGCAAGAAAAGCAAACCACCGGCGGTAAAGGCGGTCCCGATGAAAACGGCCCCGGAGGAGTGGGCGATCCCTGCGAGGGAAGACCTGGAGCTCGAAAAGGCGGGCGAGGCTTGGAAGGTAGCCCTTTTGGCGTGGTTTGAGTGGGAGAAGGTCGACGGCTTTCTGAAATCGGTGAGCTACAACCAAGGCTACCCATCCCAGACTTACAGAAGAGTAGACTGAATCTCATTCGACGGAAAAGCGCCCCATCCAAGTCGGCGAATGGGTTTCTCGTGCCAGGAACGCGCGCTACGACCCAGGAATCTCAAATGCGGCCCGGTTTGGTGCGCAATGGGAGGATTGGTGGCGGTCGATCAACCCAGACTGGCGTCGGGATGGGCAGAAACTGCGAAAAACAGGTGACGGAGACTGGACCGAGCTGGATGTCCCTGGCAAGAACGGGTTCTTCAGCGTCCTCATCTGCCTCAAGTGGTGGCATCTCGCTGCGAGGGGGAGGCCGGGCGCGGAATGGAGAGGGTGGGTTGAAGACGTGACGTGGGTGCTTCAGAAGCTGACCGCGTAAGTAATCCAGCCCATGACGAGCGAGAACTCTTCCGAATTGATCGTCTAGATGGAAACTGGAACGCAATGCCGCAAAGGGAGCTGCAGACGGCACGGGGGTGGTTCCGGCGGACGGCGATGACGAGGGCATGTCGGCGGGCGGGGAGAGGGATGGAATGGCGGCTGGTGAAGGTCCGCAGGGCACAGTGGCCAGTAGTAGCGCGCTGTAGCCAGCAGTGGGCAATGTGACTTCTTGTGACTAGACTCCAATGGCGTCTGATACAAAGCCATATAAACAAACCAAACGCTAGGTGCCGAACATCGGCAAAGCTGACAAATATAGCCAATGGCGTCTGATGCAAAGCTATCCAAACACATCAAAATCAAACGCTAGGTGCCGAACATCGGCAAGGCTGACACATCTAGCCCAAGCCATCAAGGGTATGCCGAAGTAGCCGGAAATACGCCCAGATCATCACAAACTGACCATCAATATAAGTATTGATGCATAGGACCCAGCTGTGAGTTCCCAACATTTTGCGCATTAAATCTTCTGGCTAACCGCACAATTCTATGCATTAAAGTAGGGTCATGAGCTGGTATTTGAACGGGGAGCTGAAGGAGGAAGTGTACATGAGGGAGCCGCCTGGATTCGACGACGGGACTGGACGCGTGTGGAAGTTGTTGAAGTCGCTCTATGGACTGCATCAGTCGGGATGCGAGTGGAATCGCGAGTTCGACCGCAAAGTACAGGCCATTGGACTCACCAAGACCGCCGTAGACAACTGCGTATATTATCGTGAGCACAACGGCGAGCGGGTCTGGATCAAGGTCTGGGTGGACAATTTGATAGTCCTCACGAGGTCGAAGGAGGAAGGGAAAAAGCTGAGGGCGGAGCTGGATGGGTTGTTCGAGATGAAGTACATGGGAGAGCCAAAGAAGATCATTGGCATTGAGGTCACACGCGACCGGAAAGCCGGCACGATAACTCTCTCACAACGCCATTACATCGAGTTGCTCCTCGAACAATATGGACTTACCAACGCCAAGGCTGTCTCGACCCCAATGGAACCCAACATCGTCCTCCACAAGGTTCCCGCCGATGCACCACCAGCGCAGCCATCTATGCGCGTCGAGTACCAATCTATGGTAGGCGGATTAATGTACGCCACCATCTGCGCGCGACCGGACATCGCATACGCTGTTGCGACTCTCAGCCAGTTTGCATCAAACCCTGGACCTGAGCATTGGAGTGCATGCAAGCGGGTCTTCCAATATTTATCTGGAACTCGGAGCTACGGTCTGGTCTATGGCAACAACTCTGATGGCATAATCTTCCATGGCTACTGTGATGCCGATTTCACCGCCAATCCTGATGACCGCAAATCTATCTCAGGATACGCGTTCATGCTGGGTGGAGCCGCTTATGCCTGGAGCTCGAAGAAGCAGACCACTGTCGCTACCTCAACTACCGAAGCGGAGTTTGCATCACTGGCACACAGCGCTCGTCTTGCCATCTGGAGCCGTCATCTATTCACCGCCATCGACTACCCACCGCAAGAAGCGACTGTACTCTACGGTGACAATCAGTCCGCTCTGGCTCTAACGCGGAATCAGCAGTACCACGCTCGCTCCAAGCATTTCGACGTCAACAACTTGTTCATCCGCAAGAAAGTCGAACTCGGGATTGTAAACACCATATACTGCCCGACCAACGACCAAATCGCCGACATTTTCACCAAGCCATTGGCCAAACTGAAGCACGAACAGTTCACTCGTATGCTTGGTCTCTGGCCAGCTTGAGGGGGAGTGTTGTGAACGGCGTGTTAGACACGCATCATGACGTAGGACAATGCAAGCTGGCAGAGCCTGCTTGCCACACACCCGTTTATTATCATCTGTGCACGACGGACTCGCTGCAAGCACATTCATTTCATTTCTCAGTTCTCCATTGTTCTTATAGTATAAATGGTCACATTAGAGTAGACGAATACATTCCTTTCTGCGTATTCTATGACATTGATAATATAAGACGACACACAGGCTGTGAGGGAGCTTCCTGGAGATCCTTCGAGTGGGGCACCAAACGCAATTGGGTCTTGATCGCCTTCAAAAGTGGTTCTGCAAGCCAAAATTTATGGTTAAAAGGAAGGATGTACCTCGGAGAAGATAAGCCTTTATACTACGGGCTGAGTGCGGGAGTTGTAGCAGCGTTCAAAGAGCACTGAAAGAGAGTATTGGATGGATGTAAATTGAAAGAGAAGAGAAACTCACTAAAGTACTTGCAGCGTCCGGTAGCGCAACATGCAACATATTCGCCGGCCAACGTTCCAGTGGTGAAGAGGATGACTTTGACCTCAAAGTACTGATTCTTAGCCTGCTCGTTATCAAACTCCAACACGCAGAGGCAGCAGGGAAGTCGCATGAGATGGTGTTAGATGTAGTCGTACATATTCAATGGAGTGACTCGTGCCCCGTTCAAGACAGGCCTAAATGGAACTTGAATCAATACAAGTCAAGAGTTTGAGAACCCACACACCAGTTCCAAACGGCCAAGCTGTGCAGCGATGGGTCCATGGTTAGCATGATCTTGAAGGTGGTCATCACCATGCGCATGTGACGAAGAAGAACCATCTGTTCGTCGTTGCAAGCACCAGCTTGATTGTGATAGATGGTGAGAGGTCAAAAGAGGGCAGAGAGGGCAGCGCAGTGGGAGAAGGCATCACAAAGGAAGGAAGTGAGTGTGGGGTAAATGGTGCAGCATTGTGTCCAAGCCCAGTATTTATACAGTCCAGTACATGCCTAGAGGGAGGCAGACATTGTACGACAAGTGCTTCAGAAAAGAATTTTGTCTGCACCAGCGGGTTATGAGAGCGATGAGCGGCGAGCGTGTAGCGCATCCCTGAATAGAAGATCGTTGTTTAGGCTGAGTGTGACCAGCAGGCGAGGCTGAGCCATGGATTGACCTGCTCGAGCGGCCATAGGTGAAGGTAACATCATTCCCTTTCGGGTCTATCAGACTTTACCCATTGAATGGTCCCTCGGCCATGATGTGGCCTGCGGAAATTTCAACTTTTGAGTTGAGAATGCTGTTAAGGACGTCTTGCGGATTAATATGCGCAGACACAGCGGACTGACAGGGTCCAGCATGTTTCAAGATCTTTGGGGGAGCTGAGCTGTCCCACTACGGGCATGGGCCCATAATCTGGCCTGGATTATGTTGATATTATTTTGAATGTTCTATCAATGTTTTATGAATGTTCTATCCAATGATCCAGCCTGGATTATTGCATTATCACATGATCCAGCTTGGATCATTGTATTTAAAAATAATCCGGGCCGGATCATTGAATAGAACATTAATAGAACATTAATAGAACATTTTGCATGATCTTAACATGATCTGGGCCGGATTATTGGCCAATGCCCCTAGTGTCCTTGGCTTTGAAGATATGAGGAACAGCGTCTTCGGTGTTGTCTTCCATAATAACATTGTCTTGCGAGAAATTGACATGATGGTCGATGGCATCAATGGGTCGTTGCATGGGAAGCACTTCATTTGCTTCCACCTGTGTGTCCCACATAACTCCCTGAATTAACAGTGTCTACCCGGCGGGTAGATACCGACAAGCGTGTCCAAAGCTCCAAGGCCAGTGTCATGTAGCTTGTGAGTGGCATCTAGGTAGTGAATAACTCCCGACAGACTAGTGGTAGCTTACCAGTGAGGCCTGGGGTGTGAGTAAATATCAGTGTAGTCCATTGTGGCATGTCAGTATGGTAGGGGCAGCGAATAATTATCGATTTCAGCTCCCTGTGGCATGTCGGTGTGGTAGGGGGCAATGAATAATTATTGACCTCAGCTCCCTAGCTTATCAGTCCTGCAGGGTTAGCGAGTAATTGCACAAGCTAAATTGCAACCATGGATTGTCAATACTGCATGGTCAGTGAGTAATTCTTCCAACCTAGCATAGCCAGTTGCTTAACGGTATGCCATAGGGAGTGAATAAAAGTAAACAGTGTTTCTTACTGACTATAAAAAGAATACTGAGCTCGCATTCAAGTGCTTGTACGGGTTCCTAGAGAAACGACTCTCTGACCGTGCCAAAAGAACACTTGGGTTTGATGCAATTTTTGTTAAGCATCTTTTGTGCAAGGTTGCTCAGTGGTGCAGCATATTTTATGGATCAAATTTAATGGATCAAATTCGTGAAATGGTACTGAGAGACAAATATGTCACAGTGGAGTTGCCGGGAACATGTACAAGAGAGGAGCTACTGGGATATATTAAGAATATATAGAAATGGGCTGAAACTTATTCATTAAAGGTGGCATTAATTGTACCAATAAGGGCCTGATTGGCAACTCTGACTCTGCCTGAGTCGCCGCCTGAATCGATGTCACACGTAGTTGTTACAACCTCTCTTCATGTAACCACTATGAATAAAAGCTCCACCATGCTCCGTATCGTCCGCCGACGCCGCCTGCTCAACCCCGTCATCGACAGACGGTGCTTCTGCCTCTCCACTGCCCTCATTGCCGTTGTCTTCTTCACCCACGAGCTATTGAATATCGGCAAGCCTGCCCCACGCCCTTTCCATACCTCCATCCTCACGGGCTACGCTTGGCTCAATGAAATCCTCAATGGACACCCCGACCGTATTCGGAACGAGCTGGGAATGACATCCACAATGTTCACACTTCTTTGGACAGAGCTGGTCACGACGTGTGGTCTGTGCGACAGCCGCTATGTCACTGCACAAGAGCAGCTGTCGATATTTGTGTATTGGCTCATGCACGGCAGCAGCCAACGCAAACTCTGCAAACGATTCCAACGCAGTCGCAACACGATTAGCAAATACCTCAACAAGATGCTCGAGCTCTTCACCGGAGACTTCTATGACAAATATGTCCACGATCCTGTTGATGTGACCCCCGAGAAGATCAAGGACAACCCCAAGTGGTACCCATACTTCCGGATGTGCCGTGGCGCCACAGACGGAGTCTATGTCCTCGTGCACTGTCGGGAAGAAGATGTCACTCAGTACCGTGACCGCAAGGGCAGCATTGATGTGTGTGCTTGGCGAACTAACTACAAAACTAAACCTGTGAAAACCGAATAACACTATATCCTAAAACCTCTATACTCTGAATAAGACTTGTGATAGTCAAACTTGTCGTAAATCGGTGTAAGGGAGTGAAAACCGAATAAACACAAATCCAATCAAATAGCTAATAGACACTAGCGAGTTCAGAACCCTGGGTACAGGGCCTTTGGTGGGGGTGCAGGGTAGGTAGTTCGAGAGTTTGTAACGCGCACGTAAGACGTACTATCAATGAGCCTTGATGGGGGCGGCCAAATACGATGTCCTAGTTCTTTAATCGGTATTCTTCCAAGTCCTTGTTCTTCTGTCTTCCTTATTCTGTCCTAGTTCCTAAATCCTAAATCACTATTCACTAACAAGGGGGTGGCAAGAAAAAAAATGAGGAACATATGCCGGAAAAAAAAGTTAAGCGCTCCAGGGGGGACCGACCGACCGTGACACCGTGATATTTGCCTTTTCTGGCAGTTGATTCACACGGTCACACCACCTGGCCGGCCCCGGCGTACATGGTACATCACCAAGATGGTATCATTTTAACCAAAGGTATCTATATTGGGCTTGATTTCATGTCAGATGTGGTTCTTGCCCGTATTTTGCCACATCGACCAGTGACACCTCGGCTGTGACAGCCGTGATCCGTGAGCAACACAGTGGGTGGAAGGCAATATCAACCCTAGGAACCATAGAAACACTGTTAGTGTGTATTTTTGACTGCCCAGCACCCCCCGGACCCACCCAAACCTTCCACCAAAAAAAAAAATTAAGGACCCAGAGGGGGGACCGACCGACCGGCATGGTGTCGGCTGATTGCCATCATGCCACCCCCTTGTTCACTAATTCCTTGTCAAACACTTTGATATCTTGATGTCCGAATAACAGTTGCTTAGTTCACACAATCCAAAACTGATTAAAAGTTGTAGCCTTTGCAGTTTGTAGCTTAGCTAAACCCCAGATCACGGCCTCAATAGGTGGGCGATTCCGTGGCTACAGTGTACCAAAATCCTACTTATATACCCTTTGTCTGTGTCATATCCGAGTAGTAAATATTATGATGGATCACCCCTCGAGTCATATTCGTACGCAGATCCCTGATCCGAATTGTGATTGTCGTTATTCGGTATGATGTTTCTTCAGTTGTCCGATTAGCGGTTCTGCCCTTGGTGCCAGTGGATAGCCCTCGTCCGTAGCTTTCCGTGCATATGCGATTCGACCCAAACCATCCAGTAGTTCCGAAGTTATTGCCTTTACTTGTTTTCCGGATAAGGCCACCAGGATCATTTCGTAGTCACTTGGGTCTTGTAATCTCCGGCATCCGACGGCTTGTCCCTCTTGGCTCTGATTCGGGTTTCGTTGGTCCGATAAGGTCTGGCCGGTGCTTCTCCGCCATTTTATCGCAAGTCCGAATAGCAAACGGTTATTCCGAGACTGCCAGGTCTTATTCGGTTTTTTATCCCTTTGAGTGGTTTGCACTGGATTGGATAGGTCCAGGCTTGTGGGCTCTGTTGGTATGTAGACAGAGAACTTGGAATGCGCCGCAGGTAGTCGACCCCATTGCAGACCTTATTCACTGTTGCAGATATCTCCCAACTAGCTATTCGGGCTCATACTAGTTCTGTGATGTGCGCACCGAATAAGCGCGAAAAGGTTGCCTTTCCACGCCTACTAAGTAAAGTGGCTTATCAGCGTTACACAGAACGAGTCGTTAAAATTTACGCAGCATCATGCGCTTCCATATAGGGTAACTCGTCACCTGATGCCCACCCTCCCCGTTGCGTCGCGCCAAAGGGCGCCCTGTTACATATATTTCCAAGCCTAATATACTACTTTGGGCCTAAAATTGTGTCACAAAGTCTCTGCCACCCGCCTTTTTCACTTCTCCCAACACACTACCCACCAAATGGACGCATTTACCACCAAATTTCGCGTATCCAGCGCCTTCCCCACCACAGCCATGCCATGGGAGACGCCGCCCTCCACTGCCACCACCTCATCACCGTCCCCACTCGCTACCATCACCTCTAACGCGCTCACCGTGTCAATTAAGCAACCCATCATGCAGATCTTGCCCACCGTCGATCCCCCACCCGCTTCCCATGTCAATGCCGATATCCCGTGCCACGGCTTCGAATTCGATCGTGCCAATGACTATTCAATCGTCTGGGAAGACAAGGAGCACTTCCAAATCTGGCTTGCACAACACCAGAGCGCTGAATGTGTCGAGTACACCCTGCGGGAGAAGCGCAAGTGCGAGAGCACCGGTGAGAAGCATTGGCTCATCCAACGCACCTTCCGCTGTGTACGCGATGGTTCCGGGGAAAGGATGAAGCCTTACGAGAAGAAGTTCCCCCAGCGGAACGAGAAGGCGTTTGCGAAACCACTTGCCGACGGATGTGCAGCCAAGATCGTCGTCAAGACCTATCCCGGAGAGAAGCGCCTGCTCGGTTGTCATCTCGCAGAGCACTCACATGCCACTGGCAAGGCAAATATCAAGTTCATATCCCTCTCTCGAGACATGAAAGCCAAGATCCAGGAGACGGCTGAGGCAAAAGTGAAGCCTTCCGAGATTGTACGTCACCCTACCTCTTCGAGAATGCCCGTAATTGACGTCGTCACCAGTTCAAGCAGCTTCACGGGGGTATCGCATAAAGATGTCAACGCTGGCAAGCTCGCCATGGCCACAGACAGTCGCGATGTGCTGGTTACCATGGAGGACATCAATGCTGTCGCTCGCAAGGAGGCATACAAGGGTGTACGGCTTCATTCTGCGGATGACAAGTCTGTTCTGCTGCACAAACAGCGGCTGACGCAGGAGGGACAATTTGTCTTCCTCAAAACCCGCCGTGACCAACCTCCAGAAGGCTTGGGTCTTGACAGCGATGCATTTGTACTTGTTGTCCAGACGCGCTACCAGCGTGAATGCTGGCATCTGTGGGGTCATGACCGGCTTTCCTGTGTGGATGTGACGCACAATACAACGGGATATGAAGGCATGTCGTTGTTTTCTCTTGTGGTTCGGGACAATTGGGGGCATGGATATCGGGTGGCCTTCATGATATCTTTGAATGCGACGGAGGTAACTATCCAGTGGTTCGTTCGCTATGTGAAGGAGTGGTCGCAAACAGTAATTCCGTGGGAATGGATGAGTGACCGTGACCCAGGTCAAACCAATGCCGTGGAGGCGACTTATCCGGGCGCTCTGGTCCTGCTCTGTCGTTGGCATGTCCTTCATGCCTGGTTCCAACATTTCTCGACACAAAACTTCCCGCTTCTCTGGTCGCTGCTCAAATTGCTTCCCTACGAGGATACCAAGTCCGGATTTGACGCTCGGTGGGCGAAAATCAAGGCCTTGACACCGCGTGAATGCCCGCCGTCGGTTATCAAATACCTAGAGACATACTGGATGGCGCCGAAGTGGCTTCCGAAGTGGGCAGTTTATTTCCGGACAGAGCGCACAATTTTCCTGGAGTCCGACACCAACATGCTCATCGAGTCATGCGTTGTTTCCCCCCCCCCCCCCCCATTTGGTTTTATATACTGATTTTCCTCAAAGCTGGCATCATTATTTGAAAAGCTTCCTTGGTGACGGGAAACGGAACAGGCACCTCGACAGCCTCATCTGCATTCTCACTGAAGACGTGGACCGTTTCTTTCAGCCGAAGCACCAGGCACAGCTGGCAGGGCGATACGGACACAATCTCAAGCAGGCCGCCCGCATTGACGTCCTGAAGCGGGCTGCTGAAATCCCTCGCCACGCTGTCAGCTTCTTGAACGGATCTATCTATCATGTTGAGTCCCAAGCCAACTCTTCGTCGCTCACCTACTCCGTTAACATCTCCTCCGCACCGCCATCTTGTACCTGCAGCTCCTTCCCCCCGCCTTCACTTCTGCACCCATGTTGCTGCTGTTGGAAGGCATTTCCCAGAGCTCCGCCTGGACTTGTCAATCTCGGACCCATCAGAGCTGACGTTGCTACATCCCCGCGTTTATCCGAATGACAGTGACAGTGGGAGTCTCAATGCCACGTCGGCCCAGCCACTTGCCCTTCAACCTCCTCGCCTACCGTCCGATATTTCACGGGCCTACTCCCAGCAGACAGCAAACAAACTCCGGAATCTGGCAGCGAATATTGTCCAGAATCCACGGTCCATCGAAGAGCTTCAAGAGCTCCGCAAAGCAGCATCAAAGCTCGGACAAGAGGTGTTGGATATCCTCCCACCCAAGGAGAAGATCGCCCCGAATCCAGCGGCTGACTGGACAGCAACGGCAAAGAAGATGGGTGCAACGAAGGCCAAGAAAAAGTCTACAGCTGCCTCGGGGCACACCGAGTCGGCTATTGGGGCACCAAAAGCCAGTCGCAAGCGGGAACGCGAAGGTACCCAGACGGCAGACCCATACAGTGGCGGAGAGAAATCGGGGAAGAAGGCGCGACCGGACGCAAAAAGGTGCGTATATTACATTGGCGTGAATTGCCGGCGCTGACAGTTGTTTTCGCTATTCTAGCGCTCCCGCTCCTGCACCTACAGCCACCGTCAAGAAGCAGAAGCCCAAGGCTGCCTCGCAGTCAAAATCAATGCCTGGTGATGTTCAGCAACCCCAAGAACCCGCGACAACGATCCTCCAGCCGGTGGCAAGCTCGTCCGCGGTCCAGTTACATCCGCCCGGCTACCAACCTCCCACATATCGTGGTGTGCCTCCACCACTGCTCCCTGGCCCGTACTCCTACTCCCCTGGGCTCTACTACCTGGCCCCTCCGCCTACATTTCAATATGCGACACCGCCGCACACGTACACCGGACCCGCTTATTACATGCCACCGACATATCCTCCATATCCATACTATGCACCGAGACAACACATAGTTTTTGCCAGAAAAATCAATATTATTTGGTCCTTTTCTTTATATGAGGTATCCTATTATTTTAATTGCAGGGCGCGCAGATCCCAACGAATGGCGGGCGGTCACGTTAATTATTACCTGTTTTGGATGCCATCACGCACATGACGCTGCGTAAATTTAGGGACCTCACAGAACGTGCTTGCAAGCTGCGACTTCAATCTGGTCTTTGTCCATGTTATGGCTGGCTTTGAGGGAATAGCAGCGGATGTATTTCTCTTTGATCACGCACGACGCGATGGATTTTCGCTCCCATATCTGTGCTTCTTTCTCTGTGCCGCTGGTTTTGCCAACTGTGATCTCATCATGATGCCGTACAGAGGTGTTTGATACCATCTGAAGGAATGGAAAAGAGGGAAACAAAGGTGCAGTGCCGTCTTTCTTCTTTCGTCCCTGTGTTGACGTCCTCAGACCCCACACCTTTCAAGAACTCTTCAACCTCCGTCACACCCAGCTCCGCAGTGCTATCGAGCGAGCCTTCAGTGTCCTCAAACGGCGCTTCTGCGCTCTGGTCTCGTGTCTGGAGATGGGTTATTGACAGCAGGGACTCATGGTGTGTGCTGCCGCTGCACTGCACAATTTTCTTTGTTTGCACGAGCCGGTCAACGAGCTAGAGGAGGAGGAGGAGTGTGATGTTGAAGGACATGCCTACCTCCAGGGCTGGGGTGACGATGAAGAGAAGGAGTGCGATATCCTGCTGCCGGTCAGCACAGACGAGAAGGAGTGTGCAGATGCTCGTCGTGACGTGATTAGGCAGGCTATGTGGGCAGCGTACATCATCGACCATCCAGATCTCGCTTGAAAGGTTACAAAAATGCTTGTTGTTCTACGATACAATACAATGTTTGTGCTATGAGACAATTGACATGCAAAGTGACAGACGATACGAGGCTGCAATACAGACTGGGCAAGTACAAAAAACTAGAGGGATGTGACACAGGAGGCAATAATTGCAGCAGATTGCAAATAGCAGGTTTACAGCAGGTAACCTGCATGCAGGCATTCAAACCTCTTTGTCCAGCTCACCGTCAAAGACAATCAATTTGATTCCTTTCATGTCCTATTTTTAATTGTTTTGAGAGGCCTCGTTGTGCCCTTGAGAGATGGAACATCAAAAATCCAAGTGATTTTACTGAATTGGGATGACACTTGTGATGGCCGTCTACGGATCTAACTTGTGCTCTTTCATGTCTCTCAGCCACCTTTGAGCTCTTTCAGTGATATGCATCAGACCCTGAAACTCAGGTCTTGAAAGAAGCTAAATGGCCACCAACATGTTACCTGCTGGTAACCTGCTATATGTGATCTGCGGCAATTATTGCCTGCTGTGTGAGCATGAATGAAACAAGAGGGGATCAGATTGACCTAGAATGCAGCATTGCTGCGCTTGAGTATGCCATTGATAATTGCCTTGCGGCGAACTGGGTTCTCGGTCTTGATGAATACATGCGCAGCGTTGGGGTTGGCGCCGAAATTGTTGGAAACAAGGTCGTAGAGGCTCCCATCCTCATCGTCGGGCAAGAGTGTGTCGTTCTGAGTGAGGATATTGATGACAGCGTCGATATGCGAAGTGTCCTCCTTGAGCGTCACCGGGGCCTTGAGGGCGTCGCCAATGTGGGAGAGTGTGTCGGCAACATACATTGCAGCCTCGGAGTTGCGTTTGATAGCACCACCCAAATTGGGCTTGGACTGGGGCTGCTGGGAGGAGGGTGTCTTTGTGCTGCGGGCGTTGACGGTGACAACCTTCAGCAGGGAGCTCTGGAAAGCAACGGTCAAGATGAGTTGACCCGTGTAAAGGCACTCACCAGTGTCAGGTCCTCGTTCACCTTGCCCGCACCATCATCCTTCTCTCTCTCTGCTCCCTCCTTCTCTGCAACTTTCCCACTGCGCCCTTCCCCTTGTCATCTGCTTCAGCGTCATCCTCCGAGTCGACACGCTGTTTTGCAGCGGCCTTTCCGCGTTTCTTGGCCGTCTTGTTCTCCTTCCTGACATGCTTGCATTTCTTGGTCTTGTTCTTCCCCACCAGCACAACATTCTCTCCCGTAGCCTTGTTCCGTGCACCATCATAGACTTTGTACAATTCATCGTAGAACTTGCACGGTGTTATAAAGCATTTTCGGTACTTCTTGTCGCAAACCTGCCAATGCACCGGTGTCAGCAACGAGAAAGGCAAAGTAGTGGATTGCACACCGCAAAAAAATGTCTCCTGAAAGTCCTCCGACACAACACAGTACTTTTCCTCATCGTCCCAGTCCGTCCCACTATAGTTTGCTATGGTGCAGTACATTTCGAAATTGCCTTTGATCTGTGTCGCCATGTCGGATGAGTGCAAAGCACAATCGCAGGAGATGACAACAAACATAGGTGTTATGAGCCTGGCACTGTTGAGTGGTGCGTTCGGACGTATTCGGGACTGTGTTGACCACTGCGAGGACTTTGGGCCAGATCTGGGGCTTCCAGCCATTGCCTGTGCCATCCTTGTCCTTGTTTTCTAACATGACGGCCAGCATCGCAAGGGTCTCCACCTGGGTGAAGCCTGGGGCCTGGGGAGCCATTGTGAGGGCGGACAGACACGTTGGAGGTGGAAGCGAAGAGTGTCACACAAATCAGGCAGGGATTCAGGCGGAATCAAATTTATTGCAAAATGATACAAATCAGGTGCGCTTTCAGAGTTACCGATCAGGCCCTAAAACGTTAACTCCCTGTATTGTCCTCTAACCAGGCTCGCCCTGCCGCTGCAAAATCTAGTGTGAATGGCTGCTTCCCATGAAGTTCCTGCTCCTTAATGACCCATTCATTCCGCAAGGCAACCATCTTGTCAAGGAAGAAATTATATCTGACATCGGTCAATTAGGTGGGAATAACAACAACGCTTCAACACACTTTGGAGGAGACATCTCTCAAGTCATGGCCTGAAAGGCGCCATACCAACCATTTGTTTGCTCTGCCACAGACGAGTTTAGAGACCATTTCCCCTCAGTCAAATGGAGCTCAGGGCACAATGCCGGGTTTGTGTTACAGAATGTGGTACCATCGTCCTTGTGGTGGTGCCGAGCATGAAAGACATCAACAACGAAATGTACGGCATCCAAGAACCTATCAGCTCGGGCGTTTAGATGTTGCAGGAGACCACACGCGTGGTCGTAGAAGATGTAGCAACCAGGGGTGGGGGAACATATGCTTCAAGAATTCCTGTCAATGTCGTTCAGTGTTATATCCTGAGCCAGACGGAGGGAACCACTTCCGAACGGAAGGGTGACCGGACGATGTGATGTCACGGAACCGGAATCCGGAGACCGGAGAAGGGACCGGAGACCGGGGAAGTGGCATATCGGCTATTCTCGCAAGCACCACACTCAGAAAGGGTGTGCGACTGTCTGGAACCCAAGCCGAGGACAAGACAAGAGATGCTGGTATATAGTGACCAGACGGGAGCAAGGCGAACCGGAAGGACCGGAAGGAAGTAGGAATGATGGGATCAAAACTGGACGATGAAAGACAGAGGACGGAAGGTGTCCGGAGGGCGTCCGGATTGGTTGCCAGAAGGGTCCGGGAAACCAGCACAAGTTAAGAGGGAGACAGAAAGACATCCGGAAGATGAGGCATAGCTTCCGGAGTTGAGGCGAAGACAGAGACAGAGGAGAGGCATCAGCCATGAGAGGAATTCATGGGATAACGTTTATTTTCAAGCTAAGGTACAGAGACGATAGCTAGAGGTTATATACTGGGATCCTAATTGTCGAGACTGGAAAGGAAAGGAAGCGGAATGACAATAAGGTGAGAAGGAATTGTAAGTAAGATGTAGATCACAATAAGAAGGGGACACGACAGAAGTCGTGTGACCGGAAGGAATGATGGGTCTGACAATAAGACAACTCCGGAAGTGGATGGAGAAGTGATGGAGGAGCAAGGACAATAAGGAAGGGTGATGAAGCAAGAGGAAATGGAAAGCATATGTAGATGGGAACACAGGTGTAAGGTGTCTGAGCTCTCCGATCAATTTGGGAGTGTTCCGATCAATTGATGGTCTGGAAAGTCCGGACGGTGAACAGGAAGGTGGGGGAAGAGTAGGAGAGGACAGGAGGAGAGTGGGAAGATAGGGATAAGGTGTCCGAGCCCTCCGATCGATTACGGAGTGATCCGATCAATTGATGGTCCGGAGACTCCGGACGGTGAACCGGAAGGTAGAGGACGAACCGGGAAGCACGGGAAGAGAGTGCATAGATGTACCGGTGTTGCATGGTACAAAGGAATTGGAATGGAACCTGAAGATGGCAAAAGGGTGATGGCTATCCAGAGGTCTGGGATGACCGGAAGCTCTGGTGTGACGGAAGCGTGACCGGAGGCGATAGGAGCGTGACCAGAGGCGATAGGAGCGTGAATGGAACGTGGTTGGCATGGATATAACATTCAGCATACAAATTGAGTACAACCAGGTGGCAGACTTTGACTGTAGAGATGCCCTCATTGTGAAAAATGTGGCTCGGGAGATGATGACAGCACAGCAGAGGGTGAAAAGTTGGTCATTGTGGGTCCAGTTTTGTGTGAGATTGAGCTTCAAGGTAGCCATTCTCAAGTGAGGTCCGGTATCTAGTCGAGAGAGGGTGGAGAGCGACATAACCTTTTGCCGCAGTGTATGTGTTGATACACTGTTCTTCTCGAGCTGTCATTGCAAGTCCATGTACGCCGGTTCTGCAAGTTTGCAGTGCTTGTCCTCTTTGGCACAATGACGAGGCTCCATGCATGTAATGTGTCCCTCCTGTGCCTTCTTGACAGTTGTGGATGAGGGAGCGGTTCTGAAGGTGGTAGTGGGAGGCACAGAATTTACCTTTCATGGACAATAGAGGTTCCTGACACATTGTGGCCCGACAACATGGATGGCCGATAGTGACACCATTGGTCATGCTGCTGCACATGAATCTTGTCCATGATCAAGGCCCTGAATTGCACAGACAAAAACTATACTGACGAAGCTCGCCCGTTTCAGTAGTGCAAAAGAATTTGAGGCAGTTGTGACATGCATGCCCATATTGAGGTTGACCAGTCCCTGCCATGAGGCTGGTTAAATGTGTGCATTGCATCGTCAAATCAGCAGTCCTGGTCGCCATTATGAGGGAGTTCAAGCTTCACATTGTATCGCCGTGCACGGCGTAGGAGTGCATGCATAAACACAGAATCCATGACTGCTTTCTGCAAGATGTGGGCCAAGAGTGTTGTGTTCATCATCACGTCCGTGTTACCAAGATCCAGATTATAAGACCATGCAAGATTGGTTGTAGAGACACTATAAAAGTGTCAAATTTCGCATACATATGGGCTGAAGAGGGTTTGCAAACTGTGAAGCACTAATGAGGTTCTCAAAGAACCGACAGAGCTTGTCCTCAATGAATGAAGCCCCTTGGACATGCACATATGATGGATATTCCTTGTAATAGACCCGGCGGGAATCGGCATGGTGCGCGTTGCAGACCAGGTAGGCATGATGATATTGCATGCTGCAACCTTGAAAATGGTTGGAGGAATAGAGGTTGTTAAACCAGTGTCACTTACCAGCACAGTACTCAGAGACATTGTATGCAGGGAGAACACCGCGTTGAAGCGTGAAGATGCGACATTGGGCAGAGTAACATTTTGTAAGCCGAGAGTCTTTCTTTGGACACTCATCCACAATGCATACACAGGTACAGGGAGCAAAGCATTTCCGACCCAACAACAGAATGAAACTAAGACTACAAGACAGAGTAATACTCACCTAGATCATGCATTGGCCCACTCTCCCGAAGGCATTCATTGACTTCAGCCCGCAGGAGAAGCCCATCCCAACCGTCAAGAAGCTGCCTCCGAGCAAGTTCCCAGAGGCCATTGATCTGTGTTTGCGGCTCAATTGAATTGGTCGAGAATAAAATCTGCACAAGGAACTCGACAACATTCTTTGGCAGTGGAAGGAGTTCATCAGCCACTGTGGGAGAATGGGACAGCTTGATGTAGGTGCACAATCGATAAACGATGGAGAAGAAGAGAAGGATAGTTTTGAGCTGGCCACTGGCACCAAGGACATATTGGGTGGCATCAAAGAGGGAGGCAGTCGTGGAAGAACAGAAGCACCAGTGACTCAGCGTGGCAAAGTAAAAGACGAGCTGGTCAAGAGGCCTGCAGGACATGGTGAATGCAGCCTGCAGGACATTTTGAGTTGGGTCCGTGGTCCGACCCAAAGGTCACAAAGACAGGTGTGATTGAAGAGGCCTGCAGGACGTGTGGTTGGACCCGTGGGCATCGTAGTGAAAGAAGCCTGGAGGACGGGTCTGCGGGAGCCAAGTTGGTACTGAGGGTTGTTTCAAAATGTCCTGAAGGACAGAGGCAAACAAGAATAGCCTGGAGTACTTTCGAGAATAGCCCGGAGGACAATCAATGGTGGTTCTGGAGGATGGATATGGAGGCCCTGCAGGATGTGTAGGAAGGCAGCCTACGGACTGCCAACAGAGAGTACTGCAGGCTTTCTGCACGTGCCCGCGGGATGTGTGGCAGAGTAGCCCACGGGTTTCAATTTCTGCCACCGCAGGTTACAATTTCTGCACTGTAGGTTGCATTGACGTGGACTGCTGGTCGTGTTTTTGTGACCCTCGGTCAAGTGTGCCTGTGTACTGCGGTGCTTATTTCTTCGTCCTGAGGGTATATTGCCATGGGCATATTGCTATGGGCGTGATGGCAGAAATTGACACTTTCCCTCTCACAAGGCACAAGTGATCGGGAAAGCAGGGTTTGTGGATCAGCGGAGTCAACGATCGAGAGTCTCTTGTTCTTGACTCTCATGTCGACTCCGCCCCGCCTCTGTCTGCTTGCACCTGCTTGATGCAGGTAGCATTCTTTTTTTGTTGGTTTATGGGCTGGAGTCGATATCTAATCTTTGATGGGTCATCTTGGTGCAATGTTGATCATTCTATCTATGTGCACCACTTGCATTTTCCTACAGGCATCACAACCTTGGCGGCCCACTCTATCCATCTCGTCGCTTGCCGCCATTCTATCCATGGCAAGCGACTCCGTCGTGTGCCGCATTCCATCCATGGCCACGATGTTCTATCCTGTTGCGTGCCACCATTCTATCCATGGCACGCAACATCTATCTATGCGCTGCCGTTTCTATCTATGGCACATTGTCCTCGCCAGCACTTGGGTGGGCTACCGGCAGCACTCAACATCTCCCAGCCCCATTGTGCTAAGGGCGAACTCAGGCTGCCATCCATCGGTATGCTGTCCCCGATCTGAATGCTCGCCTGGCGTTACCAGTAATGTTGCCGACGACTGGCTCCCAAGTGGCATTGGGTTCGAGCCTGTTACATCCATGCCAGACAAATGGAATACTACCTCCGGTCAGACTCCGAAGACATGACAGTCAATGTGACATCATCAGTAGTCCAACATGGAAATAGTAAAGTGGCTTATTCTCGCAAACACCACAGCATGGAAAGGGTGTGCAACTGTCTGGACCCAAGCCGACTGGACAGACGAAGACTAGGTCACAGTGGAACGCCAAAGGTACCAAGTAAAATCGGAAAGGTCGGAGACCGAGGCATGACCGAGTGTGACCAGAAGTCGGCCGGACAAAGGCCAATAGAGAATGTAGTCGTTGAACGCACAAGTAATGCGAACAAGGAGGAAAGGTGAATGCTAGACGAAGGCCAGTTGACATCCAGATAAGTAAATGATGCTGATTGGAGTCCGATGGCAATGATGCCGATCGAAGCACCAATAAGGACAGAGGCATCGAAGAGCTGAACGAAGACCAACAACTAGTTGAAGTGAAGGAATAGACTATTAAATCCTGTGCCCCAAAATTAGCACAGTATCCAATTGAGCCAAAAGGCCACTATGACAGGATATCTGTCATAGGTTCTGGGACTATATATAGGTGATATATGCAGGCTGATTTTGCATGCATATAACATAGACATCCGAAGGTTTCTTGAATATCTCCGGAGTCGAGACGAAGGCAAAGGCAGAGGAAGGACGAGAGACAATGTCAGAGGAACCTCAAGGGCATAGACAATGTCAATTTTCAAGCTAAGGTACAGAGACAGTAGCTAGAGGTTTTATACTAGGAATGTAACTGTAAACGGAAGACAAGATAGTAGCATAAAGAGAACAAGAGCTATGAAGGAAACAAGGAAGTAGTCATAAGTAGAACAAGAGCAAACATAGAAGGACATAGAGAACAAGGACAAGGAATCCGAAGGAGTTGAAGAAGCTAAGAAGTAAGGACGGATGAACAGATGAACGGATGAGCGGATAAGCAGAAGTAAGTAACTTGGAATGGTCTCGGAGTTGCCAGGACGTATGGGACAAACCAAGACAGGTAAGTAACTTGAAATAGACTTGGAGTTGTTCGGAGCTCCAAGTCAGTGAAGCCAGTAAAGTCACAATAGTGGCTGAATGGATTCTAGGAGATGAAAGCAAGAACATAAGAACGGTAAGGAATCAAAGGGAACAAGAAGATAAGGAACTCGGATTTGACTCGGAGTTGTTAGGAGCTCCGAGGCAACATGACAATGAAGTCACATAGGTATCCAAGGTGAAACTGGGAGTTGGAATGAAGGGCACAAGAGGATGGCATAACACACCGTTTTTTCTAAAATTTCTGACGCGTCAGAAACGTAGTTACACATTGGTCCTTTTTGTACCCCGTTAAAGTTAATAAAAATGATTCAAATACATTTGGTCTCAACTCAGTTCCAAAACAAGCTGTTTTGACGCGTCTATACGCGTCGTACAAAGCAATCATTTTAGTTCACGACAAAGTAAGACTGAAATAGTATATTTGAGTCCACATTTCTGCGCAATTACAAAAGAAGTGCGTTAGGTCCACGTCAAAAAGCCCGCTACAAAGAGATTCTTTCGCGCAGCCTTTCAGCAAGACACAAAGCAACCCTTTGAGCTGCGCGTGAAGGTGGTCCAAAAGTACTTGACTTGGACCACCTTTACGCGCACCTCAAAGGATTCCTTTGTATTCCGCCGATAGTCGCGCCAAAAGAATTCCTTCGGCAACTTCTTTCCGCGCCGGCTGAAAGGACCTGTCTCGGCCTGTGCTGAAAGCAGGCCCGAGAGTACCGCTTTCGGAGTGAGCCGCGGCTCAGCCGCAGGTGCAGCCGCGGCTCAACCCGCGGCTCAAGCTCGGCTGACCCGCTGCACCTCGCCCGAGCCGCAGCTCAGCCGAGTGGCGGACAAACGAGCAAGTGGGACTCGTGAACCCCGTGCTCCGTTCGCGGGGCTCGCCAGCGCCGTCTGCTGTCTTCCATTCGCGCTCTTGCGTCCTCCGGAGAACGTTCCGTGTCGTCGCATCGTCGAGCGCTGTCTTCGTCGTAAGCAGTCGTGTTCGCATCAATGAATTCTTGAGGTCCCGCGCGTAGGAAGGAGTCATGAAACGTTCTGCGCGTGGTCAAGCGCAATGCACACACGGTGTGTTGCTCGCGGCCGTCGCTGAGAAGGACAGCGCTGGGGAATCAGGGCCCTGTGCACAAGTTCTGCGTAGTCGGAGTTGTCGACGGTCAGCTCGGGTCGGGTAGGGTAGGACAAAGGCCTTTGAGCGTCAGCACGAGGAAGCACAAAGAACCTTGATGCGGCGGCGGCGGGTCAGCTCAGGTAGGGTCAGCTCAATGCTTCAGAAGGATTCATGCCAGTGCGAGGATCGCCGCGTCGCGTTGTATGTGGAAATCAAGATTCGATTCGTATGGAGCTTGTAGATAGAGTACGGAGTCTGCTAGATTACGAGCTGGACATGGTTAACATCTTGAATGAAAAACACATAAGTAGAAGACACACCTAAAAACACGGGCGAAAGGTTGCGAAGGAGTGCAGAGGGTCGGGTCGGGTCGGGTCGGGTAGGACAAAGGGCTTTGTGCGGTCGCGTCAGCATGAGGATGTCTCGACACAAAGAACCTTGGTGGAATGGCGGCGGGTCAGCTCAGGTCGGGTAGGCTCGATGTCGAGGAACTCACGCTAGTTGCTGGATCGTCGTGGCGTCGCGTTATAGGTGGTAAATCAAAATTCAATTCATATGGAGCCTGTAGATAGAATACGGAGAGTGTTAGATTACGAGCTAGACCAGTCGTTAACATCTCGAATGAAGAGCACAGATAGAAGACGCACTAAAAAAAAGTGGGCTTGAAAAGTCGCAAACTGCAGCGCTTCAGTTTCCCCTCGCGAGACAGCCGCTGCGACACAAACGAGTAAGCGCAGCACAAGAGCGGGCGATGGAGGACATACCAAAGACGTCCCAAGCGTCGTTTCCCTGGCTAGAACTGCAGATAGCGAGTAGTGGGTCGTAGCAAGGGTGCGAATCGTTTTGGAGACTGTGCGAGGCGGCGACGAGCAGAGGGCGAGCAAAGAATGCATAGGGCGATAGTTGTCGGTCGTCGGGCGCCGCGCCGGGCTCAAACGCGGGCGGGACAGTAGTTCGGTGAATCGCCATGGTGGGCGGAAAAGATGCCAAGTCCGTTTTCCCGCGGTTGTCACCGGGTAGCTGGATACGGAAAGCTCGGAGAAACACGGGTAACGCGTTATCCCGGTTTCTCCGAGCTTTCTGTAGCCAGGTACCCGGTGACAGCGTGGGAGCCAGCACTCATGCTCGTCTCCGGTCCTCATCCTCGTATCCCCAACTCATCCCGCCGCCCGCATCCACCCTAGAAAGTCACTGAAACCTTGTCCTAGGTGCGTTCTAGCGGTCCTCCTGCATTTTCTGGTGTATTTCTGACCTTCCTTCGTCAGAAGTCTCGGCCGATTTTTTTGCTTCTACCCGCCAAGACGAGGACGACGAGGACAGCACCCCAGGAAGTACTGGAAACATCGTCCTAGGTGCGCTCTCCCGCCCTCCCGCGCTTTCTGTGTATCTGACTTCTCCATCGTCAGAAATCTAGCCTGCTTTTTGGCTTCTACCGCCACGCCCCGACGAAGACGACAACAAGGAAGTACTATAAACCTGGTCCTAGGTGCGCTCTAGCACTACCTCTGAACTCTCTCATGCATTTCCGACTCTCCGTCGTCAGAAATACGCCGCACAAGTTTTTTCATCGCCCCTTCAAGTTTTTCATCGCCCCTTCAAGTTTTTCATCGCTCATTCAAGTTCGTATTCTACCGCTATTCTTGCTATCGTTGCAGCTAATCTCCTTGCAGCGCTGTATGTCGGATCTGCGCTGCAAATGCATTGAGCAGGAAGATTCGCCCGCCAAGCGGCAGAAAACAAGCCACGACCTAGACTACGACTTGTTGCCAGGAGGCAATGACAGCGTGCGCTGGGCGGTCGGGATGCCCGTGACTGTCATCGCGGCATGCGATGTTAAAGGGCTCGAGGGCGAGGTCACTGGGTACCGATTCAAATCCGAGGACGCCCGCAGTTACCAGGACGTGGAGCTTACTGTCGCCCTCACCTCGCGTCTTACCTCTGTGCAGCTAAACTTTTACGATGTTCTCCACCTAGAGTGAGTACATCCGCCCCTTTATTCTGATTCGTGCTAATGCGACCCAGTACTCGGGTACCTCTTAACCAAGCGCGTTATGTCTCCCTCGTTGTCGAGCCACCGCCACGCGCCCGCACGCCGGATGGAGGCGACATCGTGCCCACTGGCGAGACTGGTATGCCCGTGCCGCGCTGGGAAGACGACCCCGCCTCGCGAATCTACTCAGCTCCGCCCGACATTGGCGAGCGCGATGGATCATGGCTCTTCAACGCCAAGTTCGTCGATAAACGTATCGATGTGGAGATAGTCGACGCGTTGACGTTGCATGAGCTCGCAAAAACTTCGCGGAGGGTGGAGGAGGCTCTCGGCGACAAGCAATATGCACGCGCGGGCCAACGAGCGCACCTGGACATCCTGAAAAAGCCCCTCACCTCGAGCTCCATTACCACGAAAATCATTGACAACGCAGGGAAACGAGTGGCATTCCCGGTCAAAGCGCTCAGGCCGTATCGGTCGCATCCCGACGGCACCTCCATCAGCAACCTCGCCGCCCGTGTCATCATCGTTGGTCCCGACTCTTCCGGCTCGCGCGACAGGATCGGTCAATACGCAGAGGTCGTTCCCGGCGGCACAGAGTTCCCCGACAAGGTTGTGCGCGTGAAGTTCCCGTTCGAGCTGGGTACCTCGGGCGTCGCCGAGCGGCCCGAGCAGGATTATCATTTGGTTTCTCTATGCCTCGCGAAAAAACTTCCAGTATGCACATTTACCGCCAACTGACTTTAACGCTTTGCCTACGATTTAGCGACATCATTGTATATGGAAATCTGACCACTGCTGACCGCTGTATCGATATCATCTGTACATATGAAATCTGAATATCTTTTGCGCGAAAGAACTCGAGTTTGGGATGCGAGCCTGGTTCGGAAAAAGTCGGCTCATCACTGATCCTCAGGTCTCCGAGCCTTCGGGCACCAGCTACCGATAGCCGGCGTGGGAACCCGGTAGCCACGTTGCTTCCGCTCCTCCATCGCCTCGCCCTCGCTGCCCCCCTGCCTTTCTCTGCATGGCTCCCAAGCGTAAATGCCATTGTGCGCTGGAGCCATATGAGCATGAAGTCTTCACGCGCGACATGCAAGCCCATCGTCAGGAGTTGGAAGATCTAAAGCAGAGACAGGAAGAGCAAGAGGTCTGGCCAGAGCTTTACCTCTGAGTGAAGCTGAGCATGCCTTAGACGATTCGAGAGGTAGCCCGTGTCGCCCTTGGCGCTGATGCCTCGTCCAGCACCATGCCCAGTGCTCCCGTAGATGTTCAGGAAGAAGCTGCGCATCTGCGTGCTTTTATCTCGTCCCACAAGCAACGTGCTCGAGTAAATCAAGAGGGAGATTTGCTGGAAGCCATTTCTGTTGAGCTACAGAAGGGGCTGGCGGATATACTGGCTTACAATGTTGCCCCACTGCCCAGGGACGCCTCCGAGGCCATCGTGCAGGCCGAGGCGCAGTCTTTGCAGGCTGCAGTCACCCGAGGCCAAGCTCTTATTCGCTCTGGTCGCACCTCTCTGTCGCCTATCCCGGATTCTCCCGCAAAGGCCGAGCTTCTCCAGCAATTGCACGAAATCCAGAAAATCGTTGATGCACTGTTGGCGCGTCCAGCATATGCAGAATCGACAGTGCCAATTGAATATGATTCTGGCAAGTCATGTTCAGCCATGTCTAATCTAGGTACTGAATGATGTCTAGCTTATGCTACCGAACCGCACCCCCATCGAGAAGTTGTCGCTATTAGCGCAAGTGACAATTCTCCTCGGGGTTGTGTGCCACACCCTGCTTAATATTGCAATCCAACCAACCACCTTAATCATCCAGCTGATGAACTTCATCGTGGGTATTGCAATTGGGTGGGTAGTTCCCGAGAGCGACGACACGTACAAAGACCAAATCAATGCAATCGTTGGACAGCTACCGACAAGTTTGCAGATGGCCATGAAGCAGCTCCAATTGGACGCCAAGACCACCCTGTATGCAGCATGTCCATTGTGCGATCACATCCATGCGCCTATAGTGTCGGTATCCGGAGAAACTACGTGGCCAGCAGTTTGCTCCAACATTGTGGTTGGGGTGCACGGGAGACATGAATGTGGAGAGAATTTGCTAACGGACGACGATCATCCAAAACCTCGCAAACCATACCTCTCCCCATCGTTCCCCGACTACCTCGCGCGCCTTCTGGCTGATCCTGGGAGGGAGGCAGCTTTGATCAAATCCTGTGCCAATGCAAAGTCTCCGCCTGGGTCAGCACCAGGAGTTCCCCTGGACCATATTCGCGACATATTTGGTGGCTCTTTTTTCAAAACCTTCAAGGGGCCTGATTCAAAACGTTATTTGTCAATGGTGGCCCCGACAGGATGCGCCTGGCGTTCAGTATCAGCGTCGACTTCTTCCAGCCCCACGGAAGCACAAAACGAAGCACCAGCGATAGTATCGGCATCCTCACGGCCCACTGCCTACATCTTCCAAACGACCTTCGCTTCCTTCCAGACAGTGTTTATCTGGCTATTATCCCGGGACCACAGCAGCCCGATGACCTCAATCCATACCTAAAGCCTATGGTAAAGCTTCTCACGAGTTGTTCACGGGTTTTGCTTGCTGGCTCGACAGCCCTGAAAATTTCGGACCTAACAAAAAAAAATCAAGTCAATTGGTGAAGAATTGACTGAGTTATGGCTCTTGCAAGTTTGGTCACATTTGAGCCAGTAACCGTGTCACAATTGAGCCACGGATACCTGAAACCCGCGGGTTTCAAAACCCGTGATCCGTGACATCCGTGAGGCCCATAGTGGTCTCAATTCATGCCCAATCTGGCCCAAATTTGATTCAAGCATAACTCAGTCAATTCTTCACCGATTGACTCAGTTTTTTTTTTGTTAGGTTCAGAATTTCGAGCGCTATCAGGCCAGCAAAAAAAACCCGTGAACAACTCGTGAGAAGCTTTAGCCTATGGTGGACTTTGGTGTCGAAACGTGGAGCCGTGGCACACATTTTACTCGCACTGCAAGCTCTCCGGACGTTGGTCGCCTTGTTCAGTGTGCATTCACCCTGGGTTTCAGTGATCTCGGCGCTACACGGAAACTTAACGGTACCGCGGGAACCCGCTCCCATCATTTCTGCGACCACTGCAAGTGCTACCACCAGTCAAACGCCTATGTAACCGACTTCGAGAACTGGGTCAACAAGGACCCCGTCGAAATGCGAAAGGCAGCTGAAGCTTGGCGGGATGCAAGAACATTGGCAGACCAAGAGGCACTCTTTGAGCAGCATGGAGTCCGTTGGTCAGAGCTATGGCGTCTGCCTTATTGGAACCCAATCACGATGATTGCCATCGATGTGATGCACTGCATCCTCGAGGGCCTGGTCCACTATTTCTGTCGCCACGTGCTGGGCTTTGTTGCGAAGGACGCTGGAAAGGCTCCCAGCCTTCCTGATGCATACAGCTGGCCTTTCGAGCTGTATGACGCAGGCCAACCGTGTGCCGACGAATGTCGTCCTAAATCAGACAGTGACGAGGCCTCGATTTCCGCAATTCACAAACTCCTTGTTCGTCCGCTTACCGACAATCCACAGGACGATGACAAACACGTTTTGACGAAAGAGAAGCTGGGCGAAAGGCTCTCGAAGATAAAAAAAGTAGCATTGATCTTTGTGTGCAACAGTCTCGCCCTTGGCCAGAGTTCATGCCCGGATGATCAGACGCTTCCAAAGCATCTAGCAAGCATGACGACGAAGCAAATGTCTGATCTACTTCTCTCCTGGGTGTGTGTGCTATATACATAGAGTCTATCTGTTGAGATTTTGCATAGCGTCGCCAGAGGCCAAGCACAGCAGCTAATGCACACCTGACCGGAACACCTTTACGGCGCACGGTAAATGCACAGGACATCGACTTCATCCAACAAGTTATTGCTGAAACGACAACCCCATCCTGGGTCAATCATGTGCCCTCAAATTACGGCGAGGCTGCAGCTGGATCCATCAAAGCAGATGAATGGCGGCTCCTGGCCACTATTTATATGCCAATTGCGCTTGTTATTCTCTGGGGCGAGCAAACAGGAGCACACAAGGGCCACTTTTCCAAACTCCTTGATCATGCTATGGAGTTGTTTCAGGCGACCACAATTGTTTGTCGCTACACAACCTCACCTGCACTTGCAGCTGCATATAGAGAACACATCCGCGCGTGGCTTGCGGACCTCGCTAATTGTCATCCAGAGGTGAAAGAGGACAAGGTGCCAAGGATCAACCCACATATGGCGTTTCACGTTTACGACTTTCTCTTGCTTTTTGGGCCCGCATTTAACTGGTGGTGCTTTCCGACGGAGAGAATAATTGGCAAGCTCCAGAAGTTGAATAGTAATAGTCGTCCAGGCGGTAAGCGATCTTTATATCTTTTAAACATGATTATGATGCTGTAACCTTAGGCGAGCATGAAAAGACCATTGTTAAGACCTGGACACGAATGGCCAATCTCCGGCGATGGCTTGCACGCAAGGACTGCCCTCCTATCCTTCGGGAATTCTATCGCATCATGTGCAAATATCTCAATATCGCATCAGCAATCAGCGATAGCACTGATACAGCGACCGAGGAGCGTGTACGTGCACATGCCAACGTTTATGGAGCGCACTATTCACGGGCGGCCACTCACGAGGGCAATAGCTGGATCGAGTATGTTGCTGCTGATGGTACTATTCATCCCGCTCGGATCGAAGAGATTCAACAGGGACCAGAAGGCACATGGTTCATAGTTCGCCGCCAGCTCCCTCTGCCACCGACCAAAAACGACCCATTCAAAACTTTTATACACTTTCCTGCAAAGACATACTCTTCGGAGCTGGCTACCACATTGGAGACAATCAGCCCGAATATTGTGCTTGGCCATGTTGCACGTTTTGTGTTCTCGGATGACCGTGCGGTTATCCTTAGTCTATCTCGGGTATTGTATATTGCATTCTCTTATACACGTACTAACGGTTTCCAGGATTAGCTGCTGGTTCCTTTTTCCATCCTTCATATATATATATATATCTCCATGTCTGTGGAACACATTTATGGTCATGGCAATCTGGGCTGCATGTACTCATATGAGGATATTTGTAAATAAAAGTAAATAAAAAGAAGCAAAAAAAATCAAAAAATCTGAAATCACTGGACTTCAAATAAGAGAGCTTTTGGATTAGATAATGAACCCGGTGTGAAGGAGGTTGTCAAACAAATCGACGGGGGGCCCATTCAGGGTGATCAGCCATGATTTTTGCCTGCGGCACCAGAGCTGTTGGATTAGATGTACCCAGCATGCCCTTGCGGGTAACTATAACTTGCTTGGGCTGTTCTTCGACCAGTGACGAGCAAACCAGCGCAGCGACTTCTTCAGCAGTTTTCCACTTGGCGAGTTGACCGAGATGTTTCTGACCTGCCCAAACACTGGTGTGGATGATCTTGAGGAACAACTGCCCGGACCTACAGTGTAGTGACGGACCTTTAGACAGCAGTTTGACAGATTGCATTTTTAGCTCAACACTTGCTGGCGTCGTATTAAAAAGTTGATTTATCCACTATACAAGTCTTCTACTACGGCTCTATGAAATCAGTTTTTTTTCTGCTGTATGAGATGGAGAGAAATGCTCAAAAACGGCGGTTGTCACCAAATGTCACGATTGACCTTCCTTTTAGACGCTCGCCTGTCACTCGGCATCATCGTCGCTTTCCTCTTTGTCCGCCTCTTCCACGTCCACCACAGCTGCTGGAAGCTTGGGTTTCAGGCCCAGCTTGGGTTTGGGAGGTAAGTCCTTCTTCCTGGCACCCAATCTCGACAACTCAGCACACTCAGCTTCCCACTCCCTCACTTTCCCCTCGTGCTCCTGCTTCATCTGCTTCCACCGCAGCTCCAACGCCTCCGAAGCAACCTTCCGAGCCGCTTTCCCGTCCTTGGCCGCCTTCTTCCACGTGATCTTGTCCTTCTTTGCCTGTTCATGATCCTCAAGAGCCACCATGAACTCATCGCTTGACAGGCATTGAGCTTTGCCTTTGAACAACGAGGCATGCTCCCTCTTCTTCCCCTCTTCCTTCTCATACAGTGCCTCATTCAACTTCCCTAGGTGCATGTTCTGATACACCATCGTCGCATTCGCCGCCTCAATGACAGCATTGCAGCCGCCAATCGCCTGCCAAGCAACAGCAAGCTGCGCTCGCAAGACTGTGTTCTCGTGGGCAAGCTCGGCACGCGTCTCGGGCTCGGGAGCGATGGCAATATTCCGGAGGACGGTCCAATCGGGCAGTGGGATGGTGGTGGGCACGCTCTGGAACACAGGTGCGTGGATTATACTCGTTTCTGGTGTCAGTTTTGACTTGGACAGCAGCAGGGATCCTGTCCGTGTCGCCGCCAACTCCGAATATGCTATACGGACATGCTGTGAGGGGCTTGAGCGCTCCAAGAACTGGGTCAATGTTCTCATCGCCGATGCCATGTCTGATGGGTGTCAAGGGAGTCGAGGGTGGATCCAGAGCGCCGGGGAATCGACTTGGGCCTGCTTCTGCTGGTGCTGGTGTATTTACATGGGCAGGGGAGAGGTCGAAGGCAGTCGGTGCGTGCATCCGGAAAGCGTGCTGAATTGCCTTGACAGGACTCAGCTGTTGGACCGGAAAGTCGCCACAAACAGTCGACATTGCCTCAGCTGGTCGCATTTGCGTGGGCGTGATGACATGGGGATTGAATGGCACGACGCCAGTGACACGAAACGCCGCCTTGACCGTTTCCTCGTCGAATGCCCGTTTGTACGGGCGACACCATACAGCAGTAAAGTCGTTCTTCCCCAACGTCTTGTCCTTGTTCATGTTCTCCCAGGCCACAATCTCTTCCTGCCAGATTGTCTTGAACTTCGCGAAACACACGACATCGAGACCTTGAAGGGTGTGGGTGCAGTGAGGTGGGTATCCCAGTAGGATGATGTTGGCGCGTGCAAAACTGACAAACTTTTTCGTGTAGTGCGATGAATGTCCATCAAGCAGGAGAACACGAGGCAGCCCTGCGGCCTCTTCTTTCATCGCAGGGTCAAAGACCTTGGTTAACCAATCTAGACCAAGGTCGCTGTCGGTCCAGCCCTTTTTCGACTTTGCTATGCTACACGGATGTTAGAATCATCGACAATCTATCTTTCTTCACGCACTGTGCATTGACAATGTTCCCCTCGTTCCATCTGGAGTTGAAGTTCTTGCTAGGGAAGATGATCATGGGTGGAACCTTCATCTTGCCGTCGGCGCAGATGGTGACACAGCAAGTGATGTTTTGGCGCGAGGCTCCGCCCTGCTTGTGTTGAGTTTTTGTCCCTTTTGCTCCCACCACACGCTCTTTCCCAATATAACCTGTCGGGAACCCACTCTCGTCCATTCCGTACACGCGATCTGGGGAGATGCCGAGCTTAACGATGTACTTGTCGAGGAGGTCGAAGTACAATTTGACAGCGTCAGGATTGAGCGAGGATGCGCGTTGAGTGTCGAGAGGCTTGGTCCAGTGAGTCCGTAGGCGGTCGCGATGACGGTCTATAAACTTGAAGACCCATTTGTGCGACACCGGTTTGGCTGTCACTCCCTTCTCTGCCTGGATAGCGGCATCGGCAAACTCGCGGATCCGTCGATGTGTCATTGGGAAGCCAACCTCCGCGGCCTCCAGGATGATGTTGACGAGAACATGTTCCTTGACTGGTGTGAGATGCTGCTTGTCCGCATTAGCTTCGCGTTGGCTCCAACCACCCTTAATGCGGTTAATGAGGGTCTGCACATTGATGCCATGGGTGCGTGCAATCTCGCGAAGAGGTATTTTGCGTCCTTCAGAAGCGGGCTTGGCCTGGTCGATGTGGTACGCGTCCACAGCATCCTGGATCTCCTTTTCCATCTTGCGCAAGCGTTTATGGTGTTTGACGTGTTCTGAGAGCGCTTGTCCCACCATCTTGATGGAATCCGGAGATTTAGAAGGCGGCGGGCTGACGTGGGAGAGGAGGGCAGATGGAAATGCAAATGGCATGTCGAGTCACACTTGTGACTATACGCGTATCTGCCTCCAGCACCCACCATTCAAGCTATGGAAGAACGTAAGGCCTCGGTGCACTCTCATCCAGCTATCAGAGGGCTCACTTCTTGTCCAGATATAGCCATATCTGCTCAACGGTGCTTGATAGAGTTCTTACTCACCCAACTCAAGGACGCCAGGACCGAGCTCCAGGCTGTCAAAGCCAGCTCTCACAGATGTCCTGATAACACCCCCAACACTCCCACCACCAATCCCAATGACGAGATGGAGCTGGACGCTCTCGCCGCGGAGTTTGAAGAGCTGAGGACTCTCATGGCAAATGTGGGGGAAAAGATGGTATTGCGAGGGACTCGGCAGGCCGGAGGGTCGCTAGGGGAGCAGCTGAAGGCGGAGAAGCGATTCATGGCACAGACAGGCCTGATTCTGATGCATATTTTCAACAAGAAGCGGGTATATGGAACACAGAGAGAACATGTCGATATCAGTATGTAATCTATGATGTACGGCTTGGTGGCGCTCTCCGGTCATGTCACCTTGGCCTTGGTTGGCATTCTGGGTACTTCAGGAGTCTCCTGCGGCAATTTGGGCACCGTAGGCAGCTCGGGAGGCAGCTCGGGGAGGCCAAATGCTTGTCACGCTCAAATTGGTCTGTGATCTTGTACAAATTCCCTTGCCCGAGGATCAAAAGGTATCGGCACAGAAAGAGGCCGATATCATAGCCTATTAGGTCTAGTTCCTGCCCAAAAATAGTTTGGGACCATACGTGACCGCCGTTTTGAGCAACAACGGCGAGGGAAAAGTGCCCATGTCATGATTTGACCTGATTTGACGCTCCATCACACTTGCGATGCCGCTTTTCATCTCAATTTACAGGCAGAGCGGCCAAAAAAAAAACAGAGGATGTATGATATGCAGGCCAATAGATCTAGACACTTTATTTCATGAAGTATGTGCAGAGGGCGGCTAGAATAATGTCCCAGTCACCAGCTGTCTAAAGGACGGTTACTGTCTAAAGGTCCGTCACTACACTGTAGGGTTGAAGATGAAAATTGCATCATCTATCGCGCCAGTCAGATATGAAGCCATTGGCAGCTAAACAAACTCACTGATGGGTTTGGTGGTCAAATTGCCCTCAAAGGTCTTGCGGATAGTGACGCAGTAGATGTTGGTGTCGTCAATGAACCCTGGCCCTTACGTTAGAACAAGGGGGCAAGAGGATGCTCTGGACCTACAAATGATCTGGTTGGAGAAGAGCTCTGAATAGTTCTGGGAACAAAGTCAGTTTGCTGACGGAGAGTGAGGAAGAAAACTGACCTGGCTGTTCAGGTATGGCTCGGTTGGTTCGGAAGAATACAGCTGCAAACCCTTCTGGATTCGCTCACACAAAGTACGTGACACGCCCGGATTGGCCTTGCCTTATAGTCTTGGCCATCGCTTGCTGGATGAGCGGTTCCATGCCAGGGAACCAGTTACCGTACGCCGACCACAGATTGTAAGCAAGATCCACATTCCAATCATGACACCGGTGGGTGATGGGTAGATGCTCAAGACATAGTTGAGGAACTTGGCGCAAGTGTATCTTTGGATGTCGTGCGTCAAAATCGCCCCAACGAAGCTGAATATCGATCCAGAACTTGTTGCTTGTTGTACCGTCGAGAACATCTTTGACCTATGGAACATGAGCTACAATCAGTTGACAAAATAGCGGACGCACGTCGGTGACCAAAGATGGCCAGGAGATGTTCCACTTGTATGCCGAGAAGAGGAGGATATCAGCACAAGAAGAGTTCATCTTGTAACTCTTTCGCAGAAGGATCGTTTCCTTCTGTACCGTCTTGATTTGTAGCGGCTCAAGTTCCTGATCAAAGACTTGACACTAGAACGCATATGAGAAATAGAATGGTCAAAAGAGTGGCACGTACCAGATCCATGACCACACTCTCATGGACTAGAACGAGGTCAACGACTGTGCGGCAAAGAGGAAATATCTATGTACTCTTCTGCCACAAATGAGCGCAGAAGATCTGAATCAAGCTAATCTTCAGAGTCAGAATCTTGCCGTGCCTGGGAAGCAAAGAGTTCAATATAACACAAACGGAATATGTGTTGTACTCACATGAAGATACCCGTCAAATCCAGTTGGACTTGGAAGCCGATGTAAATGTTTGCACGGTTGATGGTCGGAGACTCCACCACAGAGTGAATCGACGGTTAGGGATTTGATTGAGACCAGAGCGCTGAGCATTCATGAGCTTCTTGTATCTCATCGACTCTTCGAATCCAGACGCCTTCTCCCAGAACAAACCTGACAAGCGGTAAGTGATTGATGATGCAGAAAAACAATGGATGAACGTACCCTCCCAGGTTGGGAAATATGTTCCCTTGAAAAGTGTATGCTCCAGGATACCCTCAACACCACCCAGAGCGGCGATGACATCGACACGGTAGTTGTTCAATTGCCAAAGTTTGCCGTCGTGCCGTTGGGATATCCACCAGAAGGGATTGCTGGTGGTGGTACTTTAGCAGAGGCCAGACGAGCAAGAAGATATACGCACTGTTTCAATAGCTGATACTGCTTCCAGTCCGTACGGACACGCCAGCCACAATCATAAGCCAAACTAGCAAGCATACAATGAGCGGGATAGATAGCCAA
Source organism: Mycena amicta (assembly GCA_029282125.1). Classification (NCBI taxonomy): domain Eukaryota; kingdom Fungi; phylum Basidiomycota; class Agaricomycetes; order Agaricales; family Mycenaceae; genus Mycena; species Mycena amicta. The sequence goes on along the minus strand of JARIHP010000032.1, from coordinate 133,136 downwards.
GATGACGGGGGCACTGACGTATGACGGTCCTTTTGGAAGAGTGTATTGATGCAGGGAATGCTGCGATCCCAGCTGTCCTCGAGATCTTCCAAGGCAAGTCAGTGGTTCTGAGCATTCGCATCTTTCCGTTTCATCGAGTATTTGGACCAGATGCGAAGCAGAGTCTAGGAATTTCAGCCTCCCAAGGTTGCAGGTAGCGATACAGATTCGGAATGAGTTGATCCTCCTCGTGCGACATACCGGCACGGAAATGCATCACTGAAATGGTGTTCAGCTGAAGGAATGTGTAGGTGATGATGAAACTAACCTGCAACATCGGTCTGCTTCGACCAACAAAGATCACTCTGAGGAATGAGTACGTGACCCATCGACAGCATACCGAGACCACCCAATTCCTGCAATGCAATGAGCTCGAATTCGATGCAGAGAAGTCATCGCACACCTTGGGAGTGTAGAACACGACAGGCGGGAAACGCGACGGCATCTTACTATTAAGGCCGATCTTGACTTGAGTCTGGATCTTGTTGTCCGCCTTGACCAAGGAGTCGAGGAGTTTGTTGGTGTGAATGACGGCTTCGCGGTAGTAGGTCATCAGTCCAATGAGCACCGTATTCCATTTGTTCACAATCTTGGAGAATGTGGTTGATCCAGAGCTCATCAGCACTTGTCGGATTCGGTTATTGAATAGCTGAACACCTGCAAACAAAGTTCAATGGCTGATCATTAGGTACTTCGGTGAACGAACCCTCGTCAGACACGCGTAGGAAAGCTTGAGCGGCCTGCTCCTTCGTTTGCTCGTTCGTGAGGTTCCACACAGCGTCCTTGAGAGAGAACTGCTCCCCACTCATCGTCCGGATCTTGGGCAGAATGCGAATTTTGAAACCACACATCGAAAACAGGAGTTGAGGGTTGTTCTGCGAGTAGACACTGACGAACGTGTCCTCCCATTCGATGGTGGTGAGCGACCGAGGCAGACTCTGCTTGACATTCCAAAACAAGGTGCGACCGAGGTTGACGTCGTGCTTGATGAGGCGCATACGGCAATCCCGAGGCCAGCAGTGTTTGTTGTTGTACCCAATGACGTTGTTGTTGGTCGGATCCGGGTTAGCAGAGAGATATCACTGGATGAGATCCCGCGACTCTTCAGCCGTGAAGCGGAAAAGAATATGCAGCCGATCCACGTATCGCGAGTGGAGACGAATTGGATGCTGAGTTTCCGTCTCCGAGGCGCGATATTGCAGGAAGTTGTTGGGCATTGAGGGTGGTCCCGCCATTTCGCTCATGTGCTTGAGACCCAAGATAAGCAAATCTAAGACTAGGCCGTAGTACTGCAAGACGAAGGCAGAGAACTGTAGGCCGCAGATGAGACCAAAGGTGTTTGTGTGGGCCATATCTTTGTACGTGAGCACTGCATAGCAAGTCAGTGGAAAACGACAACGATATGAAAGAACAAACCAGTGTTGTTCTTGGCCGTGATGTAGTCAGCCAAGTTGTGGTCGAGAATCAAACGCAACAGGTGATTGAGCAAAGTAAGGTTGATCTTCTTGTACACCTTCGAGAGGACCGTCTCCATGAGGACATTGCACTCTCCTTCGCTGGTTTCCGTAAGGTTGTTGAAACCAGACATCGAAAACAAAGGGAATTGTACGGGAAAAGTGTCCGGGCCGCCTGTCGGGCCGATTCTCCGGGCCGATTCTCCGGGCCGACTTACCCAACATCAAGACAACACAAAATGCGAGGAAAAAGATCATAATTCATACGCGTGTATATTGTAACTAAGATTCTGTATCCATCTCTGCGGCATCCATCTCTCCGGCAACCCACTCAAGCATCTCGAAAGCCTCTTCGGAAATCTCTAGCTGCTCCTCGAAGGAATCATCGATCTCTTTCTCCTCCGCCAGCCACTTCTCGTCGTAAAGAATACGCGGTAATCCCGTCGGCGCATCGCTAGGGGACTTGGTGTCGCTTCGGATACGCGGCCGAGCGGTCTGAGTTCTCATCGTGGTTTGAGCGTTATCGTCAAGCCAATGGAGAAAATTGGTCGCGACCGGATTACACCACGGAGAGATTGCCACCAGATGGAGGGTTACTATCGTTTCGCCGATCTTCCCCGGTTTATCGTCTTCGGACGACATTCCATCTACGCCCAACTTCGCGACAAGCTGTTTAATGAAGCGGAGCTTAGCGACCTGAGCGACATCCTTCTTATTACCGGCCAGGAGCAGAAGCCGCTTCACCATCTTCTCGCGCTTTTCGTATTTCTACCATCGATCGGTCAGCCGCGGCACACGCAAAACATGCGAACGTACATTCTTCTTGCGCTGCCGACCTTTATTCGACGCCAACTGTCGCTCCACGTACTGCTCCGCACGCTTTTGTGCCTGCGTGCTCGTCTCCCCGAGTCGCGGCTGACGAAGATGGTACGCCTCAGCGGCGCTCTTGAGGAAATTCATAAAGAGTCCGGCGATGTAAGTGTCTTGAACTTCGGGGAGGAGGGCCGTTAAACGCGTATCTTCCGCCCGCTCTGTTTGCAGCTGTGTGGCCGCCCGGGCAACGAGGATCTGGTTCCACTTCGCGTTGTAGTATCCGGGGCCTAAATACCATTTATACTCGCCTTCGCCCGGCAGTAAGCGACCTTTGCTGCACAATTGGACCTCCTCGGCAGTTGCAGACTCGTACAGAGCGAAATCCGCGGTGTTACTATGGACGCCGTTCATGGGTTCACCCAGATTGTCCTTGAAGCGCTTTCGGGCAAACCGCTGGGGCAGCGTGAGTAAATTTTGTCGTGGCTGGCGAGGCTGAGTATGCAAGCGTACCTTCCAAACAACATCATCGTCACCGTCTTCGAACGCGTCCTGTTGCTGCTTAACGGCAAGTCTGTGCGCTTTGGCAGGGCTTCGAGTCTTCTTCGTCTTGCCGGACTGCCTTGATTCTTTGCCGACTTGGAGGACGAAGCCGGATTGCCTAAGCTGCTGTACGACGTCGTTCGCAATTGCTTGCATCTCTGGTGCAAGAGGAGGTTGCGATGGTCCCGCCGTCGAACTGGAAGGTGCTGCAGCCGTGCCTTGGAGTGGTTGGTTACGCCCGAGACCACGACCGACAAACCCAGCCATGTTGAAGAAACCGCCAAACGACAAGCCACCGGGCGCTGGATTGGTCGACGAGCCAGTAGCGCTCGGTGAGCCCTCGGCGTTGGGTGTCTCCGCATTCGCAGCCGGCACGCGACCAGGGACATTGGGGATCGCTGGACCGCTGCCTATTAGGCTTGCAACGAAACGCTGCTCCCTAGCAGCGGGCGGGAAGAAACCCGAGCGTAGGCTTGCTTCGGAACGTGTTGTTGTCGGCTCCGCCTGTCCTGGACGAGAAAATCGATAGGCGAGTGAAGCCACATACGTGTCGTAGTCGGCCTACTTGTTGTGAATATCCTGTACCCACATTGAGATGGAGATTACTCACCTTTTGTTTCGCCAGGACACGTTGGTGTTCCTCCTGAGTCGGTAGTTAGCGTGTTTGAAATTGAATGGCATGTATTTTTTTTCCCGTACCCTCTCTTTGGTCAACGCATCCTCGACGGCCGTCTCGCGGTCGAGATTCGTCAAATCTAACTCGTTCGACAGCTCGTCCTGTTCGATAAAGTTAGCAAGGATACAAATTCGAGTGAAATCGATGTCCACGCACTGCGTTCTCTTCCGCGCGTGTTTTGGCTGCTTCGGCTTGTACAACACGTCTGTTTGCTTTCTAGAACGCGTTCAGAGCCGCAAATCAACGTGGGACTCAAGCTTACCTCGAGCGCCTTGTTCGTTTTCTCTCGCTCTTTGGCAGCCAGTATTCTCTCCGTTTCCGCCGCCTACAGAGACAATTAATCAGGCGTTTGAGGAAATATAAAAAGACCTAAACTTACTTTTTGAAATTGCTCAAACTGGACTTGGAGCATGTCCAACTGCGACATCGCTATCTGCGCTTGACCAGCTGCAAGTGCGAGCTCTTGGTCGCGAGGAGTCGGGGCCTGTGTCCGCTACTCTTCAAAAAGTGGTAACGTGAGGGAAGAAGACGTACATTGTGCGCGGGTTGCTCTCCGCTGAAAGGGCGGTCTCGGCGGCGACGGTCAGACGGATCATTGGAGTTCCCATCCTTGCCATGGCCATGGCTTGACGACACGGTCCGTGATCTTGGGCGTGTGAGGATATTGGACGCAGTGGGCATATTCGCGTCCGTGTTCTGACTCGCCATGTTGGGGCGTACGCGGAAGGAATGGACGGTGGTCGTATATATGATTCCGTGGTTCTTTGTCCCTTTGTAATTTGAGTTCTTTCTTTCTTTCACGGAAAATCTCTTTTTGAAGCATGTATTCGGAACGTAATAGAACACTAAGTAAAAGCCCGAGCACGACGGAGGGTAATGCCGCGCACAGGCAGCCGGGTCCTCGCGATGTCTTGGAAGCTCTGCAATTTTGCAAGCACGCTATAAACGATGAGCTCGAGACAGGGTCAGAGAAACCTTCGTCACTCACCCTTTGACTGCGAAATTGGCGAGGCGGGCGTCTCTGTAGCCCAGATTAACCACCGTCCGGCCATCCCGCGCGCTCAAACGCATAACGAGGAGATCACCCCACAGATCGAGGCACTTGTTGCGCGTAAGCGACGGCGTCTTCAATTGAGTATGCCTGCGCTTGAAAAAGATGGCAAGGTCGGCGCGCTTCCGCCCGTGCAGAACGGTGACCTTGTAACAATGTGTGTACTTCTGCGCGTGATGGTCCGCCTGTACGAATTTACAGTCGACGTTGGGAGCGTGAATGGCGTCTGGAGCGCGAGATTCGATGGTGGTGTCGACGGGGACGAACTCGGGGTGGTTCTTGCGCGTCGAGTAGTGGTAGCCGAGTATTGACATGGAGTAGGCCTGGCTACATTGAGCGCGTGTCGAGAAAGAAAATTGACTCACGGGTGGGCGATTGTCGAGAATAGGGATTGCAAGGGACATTGCGAGGGGGACCACAGAAGCACTGAGCTGGAAGAAGCTGGTCAGCGTTGCGGGTTTATACTTATAGCGCAGACGCGGGCACTCACCAAGGCCTTTCTTCAATGAAAGAAAGAAAGGGACAATGCATGCCTCGAGGCTGGAGGCACAAGGGGATCACGGCGTGCTGGCGACGGAGGTGGAGCAAGCTGAGCCCAAGCCACTATAATTTTCCAAATGTACCTAGATGTACTGAGAGAGACGGTTGCTAAATGCGCTAGGCTCCTCAGGGCTGTATACACTGAGTGCATTTTGAAACTGTCTTGGCTTAGAGAAGCTGGCCATTTGGGGGAAAAAGGCTGGGCCATTACCATTTTGGGACAATATCTGTACACCTGCTGATAGGATCATTATATATCATATAAACCAGTACCCCCTTTTGGGACATGGGCAGCTGATGTCACATAGTGTGACATTTGACCAAAACAGGAAATACTCCGGGCCCGCCTCCCGCCGCCTGCCCTGGTATCATATATGTCACATATGTCACACAAACATTAAAGATGCAGAACATATAGACAATGCTTCCCCTGCAAGGGGCAGGGTCTGAAGCTCAATATTGATGGAGATAATCAATAAAAGGCACTAACTCAGCTGGCAAAAGATATCTGTAAATGATAACAAAAATTCAGTAGATACAGAGTACCCTAGGAATATGTTTAATACAAGTAACACCTTGTATGCTTCAATATTGATGGAGTTAGTGCAATAAGAGACCCTAACTCAACTGGGAACTAACTAAATTATGGTGGATCCCTTCTGCATAGCTTACTGAGAGGACTATGGTCCTCAGAGTTGCAAGGACATCTATATAGTCACTATGAAAGCTGGACTAAGCATTGAAAGGTGCTTGAGTTAGAGGCCAAAAAAGGTGGCACCTCCTCTACAAAAAGAGCACTAACTCAACCCAATTGACCTTCACATAGTATAAGGATTGGACTGTTAAGTGTCTGGGAAGGTTGGTCTGAGTCTTATTTACTCTCCTGCTGTGAGTATTCCCCTCTCCCTGATGCTGGAGAGTTTGCCTGATTAAAGAGCATTAACTCAATCAACCAAGAGACGTGTCTTGCACCATTGATATTGAGCCTCAAAGTGTTCAATTCACTGGGAAAGGTTGGTCTGAGTCTCATTTACTCTCCTGCTGTGATTATGCCCCTCTCCTTGATGCTGGAGAGTATGCCTGATTAAAGAGCATTAACTCAATCAGGCAAGAGATGTGTCTTGCACCATTAATATTGAGCCTCTAAGTGTTAAATGCACTGGGAAAGGTTGGTTTGAGTCTTATTTACTCTCCTGCTGCAATTATGCCCCTCTCCCTGATGCTAGAGAGTATGCCTGATTAAAGAGCATTAACTCAATCAAGCATCATCCTAGTTATAACTATGTAGAACTTGAACCAATGCTCGGCTCTAGCCAGAAATTGGCACCAAGGCTCTAATTGATCCTTCAAACACTCTATCCTGACATGGGAACCACAACTAGCAGGATGCGAGGTAAAATCATTAAAGAGCTTTAACTCAATGAGCTCATCTACATTGTACCACAACCGTTGCTGCCTTCAACTTGATCTTTTGTAGGAATGGAGTGCAATGTCTTATCAACTATCCAAGTAATTTTCTTGCCTGGCACTTGCTTCTAAGACAACATATGGCTGCACCTTTACCCCAGATGTACTGCTGCTGCGAGCCTTATCCAGTAGCTCTATTGCTCAGTGAATTTATAAAAGAGGAGAGAATACCTGGCCCTTGAGTCCCACCAATACTCAGAGGCCTACAGCATGAAACCAATGCTCCCTGAGGAACTTAGATTCCAGGACATCATGCAGTACTGTAGCATCTGTCTGGCCGATAAGCTGGATCTAAGTCAGATTCAGTAGAAGACCAATTCACCCACTGTTCTGTACAGTAGCAGATCCTAAGCATTTTTTACCAGGACGATATAGACATCTAAGAACTCAGTATTGCAGCAGTCATATCACCAGCTGTGTTGTAGGTAGAGCTTAACTTGAGATATTCTCGGGAAGATATAAATAACTTCTCATTATCCCCCAGAGGATCCGACTTGAATTTGAATAGATTTGAAAGAGGAAATAGATCTATGTTTGCATAGATAACACTGATTAGGGTTTTCCAAGAGATCCATTGAGGCTAGGAGGCTTATTTAAACGCTCATGAGGCCCCCTGCACATATCTACAGACCTATCCTGCTGTTGTGGGTCATAGGTGAAATAAAGTTCTGACCATGGTTCTGGCTGAGACATGAATATTTCAGTGTAAACACCAAACTGTGTCTTTGGTTTATCGCACTTCTCACCAAAGGCTCTTGCCAAAAACTGTGGTTGGAAAGGTTATGGAGACCCGTAGTGATATTCCCAAGCAGCCCAGAGACCTACAGTGTTAATAGACATGACGCTAGGCATTCTGCTGTTTGTTTGTTGAGTTAGAGACACTTAATCAAACTCAATCTCCAGTTCATGGGATCTCTGAGACAGGAAACTTATATGGGTTTGTAGCAGTACTCAGATGTTCCCTTCTAGCCTTTGAATCACCCTCCTAGCTATTACGGATCTCACAGAAAATGCCAATCAGTATTATCTATGAAAACATAGATCTTACCACCAGCTGCCAGGTACTAAGAATAAACTCCGATCCTTGGGTGTGTTGGGAGAGGGGAATAACTCAATCTGAAATGACAGAGTTTAGACTCATAGGTGTACTATAGCCTACGATATAGACATCATATTGTAGAGTATCTCTCTGGCCATAGAACCCTGTAGTATTATGCTATAAATTCACAAATGGATGGGAGGCTAGAGGATTGTGACCTCTACACACTGGCACCCGACTCGCCCTTATCCACTGAGTGGATAAGACATTATTGGATGTTCTTTCTGACTCTGATGAGCTGTGCACCGGGCCATACAGAAGGCCTGTTGAGCCAGGGTTGCATAGGATAGTTGGGTGCCAGGAGACATCTGCTCCTGCCAAATCTCAAGGGCAACGGCTCACTAGTGGGGGTACAATGCACAATGTTCACTGATTGAGTTAAAGCTGTTATTTATTTGGCTTTCGAGCTATAGTTTGCAGCCATCCACACACACCACAGGTTTAATTCTCTCCCAGAAGGTTGGGAGTATACAGGCCTCTCTTACGACCAAATTACAGGCTAAACAAAGCAGTGGTTGTCATATAAATTGTGGTATAACAGTGATGTTGAGTTAGAGGTCATTATTTCTTGATGTATCTGTACACAAATCACTGAGTTAGAGTTGACCAGGAGGACAAAACTGAGAAGGGTGGTCAAGCCTAGAGTCAAGGATCCATGTTGTACATGAATGTGCTGGGGAGCAATTGAGTTAAAGACCTTTAATGACTTGCGTGACATCTAGTTCGGTGGTTGAGTTAGAGACACTTATTCATATTTTCGCCAATACTGCAGCTATTGATGTGCATCTTTTCCAGTGGTTTTTACAAGTGTGTGGCTACCTTTTATTCTTCAGGTTGAGTTAAAGTCATTTAATTGATTATCTGGACGGATACTGCACCTACTGCAATGCAGGTTGTACAGGGTGTATTTACCAGGTGTTCGGCAACTTTTCCATTTTTGATGGCAGCAGTGACATGTGTGACATCAGGGACATGAGCTGGATGTGGAGAGCTTGTCCTAGGATTTTGAGTTAGCACTGCTATAAGGCTGATGATTGAGTGAGTGTCTTTGTTGAAGGCTTGTGATGCAGTTAGTGGCTTTATTTGATAACTGTGTGAGATTGAGTTAGCGGCTCTAATGTATAGAAGAACATCTATGATTGAGTTAGGGCTTGTTATTGGAATTTCTCCTTCAATATTGAGGCTCAGAAGATAAGATTTGAACAGAATATGAGCCTTGGGCGCTCTGTGTCTTCTGTATTTTATTTATGGTTTTTATAAGTTCTTTACCATTTGAGTTAGCGCTTTCTATTGAGTATCCCCATCGATATTAGGCTGCATGGAACACGGTTTGTACAGGCATACTTTTCAGGCCATTGTGCATCTTTTATGTTTTGTGACATATGTGACATCAGAGCTTTTGTTAGTTGAGTTAGCGCTTTCTATTGAATATCTCCATCAATATTAGGCTGTATAGAACATGGTTTGTACAGGCATGCTTTTCAGGTCATTGTGCCTCTTTTATATTTTGTGTCACATATGTGACATCAGGGTGGCCCGCCACGGCGGGGAGGCGCTGCTGATCAATAATTTTAAAGCTAGGTCACAATGTCACCCATTGTGACACTGTTAAACAGCTTACCATCACCAACATCAATGAAGGTGCGACAACTGGTGATGATATGTGACATTAGTGACATTTTGGACCCAGATTGGGAATTGGCCAAGCCGGGTATCCCACTTTATAGGGCCTGCAGAAGGCAAATGCACTCAGCGTATAAAGCCCTGAGGAGCTGAGCGTATTTAGCAACCGTATGGCTCAGTGTACTGAGTGCAGTTGGCAAATGCTGCTCCCTACAGGTGGCAAGCTGATTTGACGAAACTGGCGCTGCACCTGCCAAACCATCCCTCCTCCTCCTCCTCGTCGTTTTCGTCGTGGCGGTAGAAACAGGACGGCAAGGGAGATTTCTGACGAAGGAAAGTTAGCGATGCTCGAGAAAATGCAGAGGGAGGGCGAGAGCTCACCTAGTAACACGTTTCCTGCAATTACGGCGGTCGGGACGGGCGGGAGCATGGGTTGGGGATACGAGGATGAGGGCGGGAGACAAGCATGAGAGCTGACTCCCACGCTGTCACCGGGTACCTGGCTACAGAAAGCTCGGAGAAACACGGGTAACGCGTTATCCCGGTTTCTCCGAGCTTTCCGTATCCAGCTACCCGGTGACAACCGCGGGAAAACGGACTTGGCATCTTTTCCGCCCACCATGGCGATTCACCGAACTACTGTCCCGCCCGCGTTTGAGCCCGGCGCGGCGCCCGACGACCGACAACTATCACCCTATGCATTCTTTGCTCGCCCTCTGCTCGTCGCCGCCTCGCACAGTCTCCAAAATGATTCGCACCCTTGCTACGACCCTCTGCTCGCCGTCTGCAGTCCTGGCCAGGGAAACAGCTTTTCGGACATGCTAGGTATATGCTCCGTCGCCCGCTCTTGTACTCGGTTGACCTGTTTGTGTCGCAGCGGTTGTCTCGCGACGGGAAGCTGAAGCGCTGCAGTTTGCGACTTTTCAAGCCCACTTTTTTCAGGTGCGTCTTCTATCTGTTGTCTTCATTCGAGATGTTAAGCATTTGTCTAGCTCGTAATCTAACACTCTCTGTATTCTACCTACATGCCCAATATGAATTCAATCTAGATCTACGATTTACAACGCGACGCGACGACGCCACGATCCGGCAACTAGCATGAATTCCTCGACATCAAGCTTACCCGACCTGAGCTGACCCGCCGCCATTTCACCAGGGTTCTTTGTGTCGAGACATCCTCATGCTGACGCGACCGCACAAAGCCCTTTGTCCTACCCAATCTTGCGCACAGGTCGATCCAATGATGTTCGCTCGGCGGCTCTGATTCCCCCGCCCTTTCCTCTCCATCCCTTCTCACACACGCTCCGCATGCAAGGCTCAACACATCTGCTCAAAGATAAGGCCGAGCGGGAAGAGCTCGCGCCCATATGTGTGTACGTCCGTCTCTTGACCGCCTCGTTCCAATGCTGATTCCGTTTAGGTTGGTCCAAGGCACATCTTCATTTTAGATGTGCGTGTTCATTCCTTCCTCCAACCCCTTGCTAACTCTCCGGTTTTTAGTTCTTGGTTGCTCGGTGCAAGCCCGACACGAGCTCACATATCGTTCCCATCAAGTCTCGAGAGTCGCGCCACAAGTCGTCTTGCCATCTCTTTTACGATGCGCGGTATTGCAGGTACATTACAGCTCTCACAGCATGCCGTCGTCTGATATCATTGTAGACGGACGATCGGTACCGACGGCGCAAGAACGACAGCCGGCGCAAAACCTGTAGGTCTTCTTCGAAACACTTGTCCTCTATCTGACTCGCTACTCAGATTCCTTGGACGCGCGCTTCTAACAGGTATTCGTCTCCGGAAGGTACGGTAACGGTGCGTCTGCGTCTCTATACGCTCTCTCCACAGATTCCTGATCCTTTACAGACATTCGACGCGCAGAAGATGGGTGACGGGCTGCAGAGACGCGCGTAGAATGCCGAGATAGACACGTCGATGTAGCAGCTAGCGTGCAATGGATTCGGTCGTGGTTGTATTCATCTGGGCGAGCGCAAGGGAAGCGGGAGCGGAAGCGCCGCGGCGGGAGCTGAAGATTTATTCCCGAATAAACCTTGAGATTTTTTTCGCTTGATCTCCGGTGCAACGGCCGAGGGACGTATTATTCTCTTAGAATCTGTATAGTAGCTGTTGTGTTTCCCTTCACGACGCGACGATAATTCTTACCGCTGTGTTACATTTACCTTGATAATCCAACTTGTGCTGAGGATCTCATTCTGTGTCTCAATGCTCTCAACCTGCGCCGAAAACTTGCAGCATTTGGCAAACGGCGCAACAAGCAAAACGAGGAGGAAGAATACGTGTATTTAGATTCAAATTGTCTAGGCATAGCTTTCAAATGTCGTTATCCATCTATTTCTCAGAAACCTCGCGTATCTCAGCCGGAGCCCATCTCCTTCACCTGTTTGATTAAGGTGCGGTTTTGCTTGTCGACCTTACGCGCGGCGGAGTTATGATAAACGCTCTGCAAGATCGTCTTGGCCGGCCAGTTGTCGCGCGTGTCAGCGAGCCACGGATATTTTTGCGTTAACTGGACAGCTTGGTATCAGACCGCGAGCCAGAATAAGGGTCAGATTGACGTACCTCGGCCCACACTTGCATTACGTGCTCTGGCAATTGGTGGGCGAGAGCTTTCGCGGAATCCAGGTACGCTTTGCCTGCGTCTTCTACGGCGGTCTGCGCAGTAAGTAAAGTGAAGGAAATGAAACCGCCGAGACACGTACCCTGAACTTAATGTACTGTTCGTCTTGTATCTGCTCAGAGTGATTCGAATAGCGCTGCTGGAAGACCAGTCTGACATCCGCGATGAGTGGATTGCGAGGCTTCGCAATAACAGTCTTGACTCCCCCTGTGGCCGCGTCAACTGCTTCCTCGATCTCGCTCATGGGCGAAGGAGAGCGAGAGAATTGTTTGGTGGTCGACGATGGCCCGGGGTTGGAGCTAATTGTCAAGAACGGCGTCCCAGCCAGCCCTTTACCACCTGTAGCCTGCCTAGACACCAAGAGGAACCAGTCGGGGGTCGACGCCGCGTAAGCGGAGGAAGAACCCGACACAGAGGCAAGCCAGACAATCCCTCTAACGAGGTAACCGGGTGTCGACTCTCTGCTGCAGACTGCGGGGAACCCACGAGGTCTCAGAGAGTACCCGGACAAGTCGAAGTCGGCAAGCCAAAGAGAATAGGAGACGAGGGCCAAGATAGAGAACACCAAGGAAGAGTTGGCCCGAGTCAACGAGATAGCACAAGCCAAGGACAAGAGGCTTCAGTCAACAACCACCAAGGCCTAGCCAGGATGGGGTATCATGTTTGACTAATGTAGAATCTACTGTACAGGAGATTCTACTGGGGTATTTATACCAACTACAAAAGGGGTGTGATCGTAACACGATCGTAATTAGTCCCTGGTTTCCTACATAAAGGGGAAAGGAGCCTGTCCCTGTCAACAGAGAGGGGACAGGGAGTGTCAACACCTAGGCAGCTAGGAGTAAAGGGTCTTGACAGTTGATCAAGGAGCTACTGCTCCTAGTATCAGGAGTGGAGTTGTATTGAACTCCTCTTGGGTTCTAGCCTTGGGAACTCGGGTTCTAGGCGTGGGAAACCCGCTGTGATGGCGGGTTCTATGTGACACCTGTGACCCTTGATGAAGGGAACTGTGTCTGGAGGTAGGTTTCATGACACTAATGGGTGTGCGTTCACGATGACCCGGGACGGAACGACCAGGCGTGGGTTGGCAAGGCAGACGCGACGGCTCTGGAACGGAGCGAACAGGCGTGCGTTCGCGTACGACTCGCTTTCTGCGCCGGGCGCGCTGGCGAGCGAGACCGCGAGCGCTGGCGTACGCGTCGCTGGGCACGAGGAGTGACGCCAGTCAAGGCCAGTGGCGTCGTAGGCTTGGTGGCGGGGATATCCGTCAGCCAGATTGGCATGACGCGAGGAGGGGGTGGCGCCTGCAGCTGGCGCAAAGACTGATTGGGGTTGTCGGGACGAGACGCCATGAGAAGGCCCTCGATGGAAGAGGGTAGGGTAGGGTCGGGTCGGATGGGAGATTCGAATGAAGCCTGAAAGAAGGTTAACAAAGAAAGCCTCAAAGAGAGCTGCGATGATTACTCACTTGACCACTGGCACAATGATCCCTTTGATTTGCAGCCACGAGGATGATGCCTTTGAAAGATGGCTTTGAGACCCGCCACACGCAGCCATACTTAAGACAGCAAGCGATTTCGTTCCCGCCGTACCCTCCAACATCATGTTCCTCCTTCCCACCGAGTTCTTTCGCACTCCGTATATCCAGCACCGTGGTGTGAAGCGCCATCCAGGCAACATCACCAACCTCGCTCTCTCCAACGACTCGAAGTTCCTAGCCACTGCCGGTTCGTGGTACACGCGCGACGTGGGCTTGATCAAGCGTTTTTTTTAGGCAGCTCGGGAACGCGCGTTTACAACACGTCATATCTCAAGGAGATGCGCCGTCCCAGCGCTGCCGGAGGCCGCGGCCCGACTACGTGTCTGTTGTGGGTTTGCCAGTCCGACGAGCCTGAGGACGTGCTGTACTGCGGCAGCTCGGAAGGGTTCATCTTTGCGTGGCGGAAGAGCGTGAATGAAGAGGTGCGTTCCGGTGTTTTCGCGCGACCCAGCTTTGAGTCGATTATCCAGGCCTTTGAAGAGGTTCTCTTCTTTCAAGTCGAACCTGCACAAGAGATATCTTGTTTAGCCTTCGACCCAGTCAACAATCGACTTGCCTTCGGTACTCGCCAAGACCGCGTCCAATCGTGGAAGATCGTCGCCCACAAGAACGCGAAGTGGAACGCGGAGTTTATCTTCGACAAGACCTACGAGCTGCTTGCGCCTCAGGCAATCGCCTTTGACGAGCACGGGAAAGACCGCGACATCTTCGTGTTTGGTTTGCACTATCCGGGGCCAGTGTACGTGTTGACGTTTTTATGTGGGTCGTTTCTTGACCATTCTCTAGCTGGACGCTTCGCGGAAGAGACGGAAAGTTCTGCGGGTCCTGGGACGCGGCTACGGGAATGTGAGACTTGGCTATTTATCGTGAAATATGGCGGCTGACCTCGACTTCGCTAGCGGATCCATCGCCCGCCAGCGCCGACAGGGTGGAATGTGAGTCTTGTGATGCTCGTTGCGGCCGCTTATTGACTTGACGGAATTGATTTGCAGAGGCTGCATCGCCGAGAACAGCAAAGATGGACTGCTCTGTATTGACGACATATATGCTGGACCGTCCCTATTCAGGCTGTCAGATTTGGTCAAGACGCATACGATGGAGGTACCTGCAGAACGCGAGACCGCTCGCCGACCGCGACAGATCCAGTTCGTCGATCGCGGTACGGGAGTCGCCTCCGGCAGCGACCATGGCAAAGTCTGGGTGTTCAGCGTGCGTACGGGGAAGAAGCTGCAAACTTTGAGCCTCAAGTCTTCGGAATGGGTCCAAGCCGTTGCAGTAACTCGCTCTTACCTGACTTTGAACTGAAAATTAACTTGCTTCGATAGGCCGGTGAGGTCAACGGCGTCCCGACTATCTTCGCGGCGCAAACCCGCGCAAACGAGGGCGACGAGGAGATCATGGTGTGGAAGCGCGCGCGCAGAGTCGAATGGAAATGGATTGAGAACACCATTAAGGTCGCGGTGCTCTTGGGGTTCCTCATCTTCTTCTACCAGAACGTTGTTCTCCCCGCGATTCCCGAGGCGCCAACTCAAGCGCCGGTTCGTCAGCCAGCCCGCGAATCGTCGGCACGAGGCAAGAAGGCCTACAAGGGTGTTAGTGTTATTCGGATCTGAGTAGGTAGAGTTTAATACGAACTTGAATGTGCGGCTATGGACTGTAATGAGAAACTTGCATTCGATACGGCGAAACTTGCATTCGATACGGCGGATTTCTGACGACGGAGAGCTCAGAAATGCAGTAGAAGGACGGGGAGAGCGCACCTAGAGAGAGCCGAGCCCGCCGCACCTGCGATCCCAGATCCCTTGTCGTCGTCGTCGTTTTCGTGGCGGTAGGAACAGGACAGTCCGGGAGATTTCTGACGAAGAGAGGTCAGAATTACACGGGACATCGACGAGGGAGAGCGAGAGGGCACCTAGGAGTATGTTTCCTGCGATTACGGCGGTCGGGATGGGCGGGAGCATGAGTTGGGGATACGAGGATGAGGACCAGAGACAAGCATGAATGCTGGCTCCCATGCTGTCACTGGGTACCTGGCTACAGAAAGCTCGGAGAAACCGGGATAACGCGTTACCCGTGTTTCTCCGAGCTTTTCGTATCCAGTATCCGCTGACAAGCGCGGGAAAACGGACTCTGCGTTTCGTCCCATCCGCCATGTCAATTCGCCGAACTACCGTCCCGCCCTCGTTTGAGCCCGGCGCGGCGCCCGACCACCAACAACTCTCGCCATACGCATCCCTCGCTCGCCCTCTGCTCGTCGCCGCCTCGCACAGTCTCCAAAACGACTTTCAGCCTTGCTACGACCCTCTGCTCGCCGTCTGCAGTCCTGGCCAGGGAAACAGCTTTTCGGACGTGCTAGGTATGTGCTCCTGCGCGCGCTCCTGTACCACGCTAACTCGCTCTACAGCTGGACTCTGAAGCGCTGCCATTCGCAAGTTTCAAGCCGACCTTGCGGCTGGTTTCAAGGTACGTTTCGTCTGTCTTCAATCTTTCCGATGTATCTAACGACTTGGCAGCTAGCTATCTCTCAGAATCTGTACTGTAGTGTTTACTTCGATATTCATTGAGCTTCAATATTGTATTGACGACGCTACAATTGGCGTGAACTCCTCAAGCCATCGACCCTACATGAGCTGAGCCGTACCTGAGCTGAGCTGAGCCGCCGCCGCCGCCGTATAAAGACTTGATGTCAAGATCTCCCGCGCTGACCTCCGCACAAAGAACCTTTGTCCTACCCTACCCGACCTGACCCTCTGCACTTCAAGCCGAGGTACGTCTTCTATCTGTATCTTTCATTCAAGATGTTAACGATTTGTTTAGCTCGTACTCTAACACTCTCCGTATCCTAGCCTCCATATGAATTGAGCTTTGATTTACCACCTACACCGCGACGCGACGATCCTCGTAGTTGCATGAAATCCTCAAGCCCGACCTGAGCTGACCCGCCGCCGTTCCTTTGTGTCGAGATCTCCCCGCGCTGACCTCCGCACAAAGAACCTTTGTCCTACCCTACCCGACCTGACCCCCTGCACTTGAAGCCCACTTTTCCGAGGTACGTCCTCTATCTGTGTCATTCACGATGTTAACGACTTGACCAGTTCGTAGTCTAGAAGACGCTGTATTCAGTCTACAGGCCCGATCTGAATTCAATCTCGAAGTGCCATTTACAACGCGAGGCGACGACGCCACGATCCTGCAACTAGCGTGAATTCCTCAAGACATCCTGCAAATCCCCCCAAGCCCTCGAGCGAGCCTACCCGATGTGAGCTTACCCTCTGACTGAGCTGATCCTCCGCCGCCGCATCAAGGCCCTTTAATTCGAGATCTCTAACGCGTTCGCACAAAGAACTTCTTTGTGGTATTCTAGCTGACCTGGCCTGACCCGCTCCGAGCGCGACCATATACGACCATCATCAGTCTTCGAGACACAAGCAGCTGCAGGACGACTAGGTAGATCGCGCGCTGGATGTCAAGAATTCCGTGATGCTTACTCGACGGCCTTCTCCGGAGGACGCAAGACGGCGAATGGAAGACGGCAGAGTCTTAATCGCGCTGAAGACGGCGCTGGCGAGCCTCACGAGCCGAGCAAAGCTCTGATGAGTCCGACGAAACGGTGACGTGTTTCCGATACTGGACGATCAAAAGCCCCAGTCGAACGCAACTAGCGCTCGACAGTCAACTCTAATAACTTATCTTATTTGTTGGTGGGTGCATTTCGCAATGTTTGTTGTTCTGACTGACTGTTTGCTCAGTGTACCTGGTATCTGCGTAGCGATGATCCATTTGGCAAACTCGATGGCTTGGATACCACTGCTCGTTCATCATCCACACCCACCTCCTCCTCAACCCCCTCCATCTCCACTTACCCCTCCGTTCCAGCATCCTCCATCGCATTATCCGGCTCCCAACCGACTACGCAGATCTTGCGCGCAATCCAATGCTGCTCGCTCGACGGATCTCATTCCCCAGCGCTCTCCGCGACAACACACTGTGCGCGACGACGCGCGGAAGCTTTTCTGGAGGATGAAGCAGGGCGAATGGAAGACAGCTTGGGCGCCGTTGCAAGACCCTCAATCGGCGGCGGCGGCGAGCCAGGGTTGATGAATTGACGGCGGTGTTTCGCCACTTGCGTGCGGCTGGGGTAGGGTCAGCCGAGCTTGAGCCGCGGGTTGAGCCGCGGCTGCACCTGCGGCTGAGCCGCGGCTCACTCCGAAAGCGGTACTCTCGGGCCTGCTTTCAGCACAGGCCGAGACAGGTCCTTTCAGCCGGCGCGGAAAGAAGTTGCCGAAGGAATTCTTTTGGCGCGACTATCGGCGGAATACAAAGGAATCCTTTGAGGTGCGCGTAAAGGTGGTCCAAGTCAAGTACTTTTGGACCACCTTCACGTGCAGCTCAAAGGGTTGCTTTGTGTCTTGCTGAAAGGCTGCGCGAAAGAATCTCTTTGTAGCGGGCTTTTTGACGTGGACCTAACGCACTTCTTTTGTAATTGCGCAGAAATGTGGACTCAAATATACTATTTCAGTCTTACTTTGTCGTGAACTAAAATGATTGCTTTGTACGACGCATATAGACGCGTCAAAACAGCTTGTTTTGGAACTGAGTTGAGACCAAATGTATTTGAATCATTTTTATTGACTTTAACTGGGTACAAAAAGGACCAATGTGTAACTACGTTTCTGACGCGTCAGAAATTTTAGAAAAAAACGGTGTGAGAAGGCACCAAATGTTAGCTCTCAAAGGGCTTTATCCACAGTCGTTGGCTTGCAACTCGCGAAATCACCGAGACGTTCGAGCTGAGGTCAAGGTTACGTTCGCACCGAGATCTTGACTGACCGTCATCCATTGGACGTCGAGATCTTGGTAAGTGGGTTCTAGAGTCAACCGAGATCTCGACTTGGATGGGACCATTGACACCGAGATCTCGACGTGAGCACTATCCATCAAGGAATTTGTGTGGAATCCAAACCTCTTCAGGTATACAGTATAGTGATGGACCTTGAGACACGGACGTTCCTTGAGACACTTGACTGATGGGATTTATTTTAGCTGTCTTTTGGAAATATTTTTCAGAATAAAAAGCGTAGAGCCATTCGCTTACATCCCTGCTCTGTACGCTTTTTTTTTGGAAGCCGTGGATGCCATGGTGCAGGAATAAATGAGTTCTCAAAAGGATCACCCATCAAATCAAGGTCAAATTAGGACTTCTCCACGTTTTCCTCGCTGCTCTGCCTCAATGCGGTCTTGATCTGACGGACCAAAATATTTTTTAAATGAAACTACCCTTGATAGCCTACGATTTCGGACACTATCTGTGCCCATACCTTTTGATCCGCAGGTGGCAGATTTTTTGCAAGATCAGAGACCAATTTGAGCGTGACAGGCATTCGCAGCGCGCCCGCTCCTCACACCGTGAATTGAAAACTTCCCTTCCGGTCTAGAACACAGGTTCATATTTAGTCTTTTTTTGTATCTTTTTGAATGAAAAAAATATTAAATTCTACTACGATACAAAGACATGCTAAAATAACAACTTTCTGCACATCTTTACGCGCAAAGGAAAGACAGGGTTTGTATTGAGGTCAAAGGACATCGCGAAGATGGCCTTTTGACGCGTCTTTTCGCGCGCGCACAAAGAACTGCTTTGTGCGCCCGCCAAAAGAGCCACGAAAAGGCGCCCTTCGGGAGTGTCTTTTCGTGTAACACAAAGCAGGTCTTTGTGTTGCGCGAAAAGACGTGTCAAAAGGTTGCCTTTTGGCGCATCTTCTTGATGGACACAAAGGCTTCCTTTGTGCCCGCCGAGAAGCCGCGCCAAAAGGCGCCGTTCTCGTTCCTCTTTTCGCGCCGGCCAAAGAAGATATTCTTGCCAGCGCGAAAAGAGGATCGGAAAGTCCCTCTTCTCGCGCTACCCGCGGGTGAGCCGAGGGTGAGCCGAGGGCGTACCCTCGGCTCACTCCGCAGGTCGGCGCTGTGGTGCTTGCGATAGAGCGCGGCGACGCCCTCGACGGTGATGAATTGCGCGTAGTCGGCGGCGAGTTGTTTCACATCCTGGGCGACGGAAGACGGGACTCCGGGAAGGGGAATTGGCTTCGGCTGTTCGTTGAACATCAAGATAAGAACGAGGGGTGAGGGACAAACAGCCTCGACAAACAGGACGTACTGCGGAAGAGCGCGTTGACGCCTTGGCTTTGGCCTTGGAACCAGCCATAGCGGCTCTACAGATCTATCGTGAGCGGGAGAAAACAATGCCGAAGAGAAGGATTGAACCGGTAACGAGCTTCATTGAGCGCGTCGACCAACCGCGGGTGCGTCGCGACAGCCTTGGTCATTTGCGCCAGCCAGCCATTAGGCTCGTGAGAGTGGGACCACTCCTCCTTCGACTATGCGCACACATCGTCAGCTCTCGGAGAGGGGTACAACTGCACACGTACGCCTTTTCCCAGTCCACGGTACGCCGCGAGTTCTGTGATTTCATGTTTGGCGCGGGCTGGGGCGAGGAGGTAATTGAGGAGACAACCCAGGTCGACGGCGGAATAGAATGGACTCCTGGGCATCATCAGGCTGGGAGCTGTCTGGTAAACGAGCGGACATACATGGGAGTGGCGGACGCTACGGGAGAGGGAGTGAGAAGAGAGGGAGAGGGAGAAAAGAAGAAAAGAAAAAGGCGGCGTCTGTCAATAGCGCGTGGTTTTTATAGACACTGTCAAAGCAGAGAACCCGCTGCTGCTTCTTTCAGGTTCGTGATATGGGCCATCGGCGGTGAATCCGGTTCCGCGGACCGGGGCTTTGGATGTTTCAAGGAGTGTGGTGAAATCATTCAAGTTCTCGCTGCTGTAGGTCGGCGGGGTTTCGGCTCCCTCCCTCTCCGGAAAATATCTCAAATTCACCCTAGCATCGTATAACAAGAAACGCGAAAGAAAACAAACTACGGCTACTTACGACGATGCCAGCGTCGGGCTTGAGACGAGTGGTTCTTCTTGTACATGGTTGACTCCTCAATGAACGCATTTAGACTCGCCATTCCTCCAGAAGGGCACTACACCAGAATCCGAATCCGACTCCGACTCCGCACTATCCTGGCCCCTTCTTCGCTGCCAGCGCTATCGCCATCCGCGAACCCGTGGCGTCCGAGTCGTCCTCTTCACTCGAGGACTAGGAATCATAATCGAATTCCGCTCGACGACCCATAAGAACGACATGTACAAGCGTCGACTGCGGGTACGTGACGAAAAGGAGGAGACTCGCTATGTGGCAAAGGTGGACGAGAGATGCAGGGTCTCGAGGCGGCGGGAGGGGCCGAGTGTGCCAGTGGGGGCAGGTGTCCATCTGCATGCATCGCTAGATACGTCTTCGAGTGGAGATTGAGCGTTGTGGGTTAGCGGCAGCGGCAGCGGGAGACCGCAGCTGTACGATCCGTCTATTCAGACCGGAAGGGCACGGCCGTGGACGAGGACGAGGACGAGGAGCAGGGAGTGGTAGGAGGGATCACTTGATTCGAGCTATCCGCTTCTCCTCGACGAAGACGACGCACACGAGCCACGGATGGAGTGGAGTGAAGGAAAGTGCGCTGCCGATGCGGGCTCCGGAGTCGATTATTGGCATGTTACTTTCTAGCCAGGGCGTCGGATAGTCGGAAGGAGATGGGAAGCCGTCGCTGGTGACGTGTCGCTGCAAGACGCCGGAGACAGCGGCTAGGTCCTTCGACGGTACCGGGTTACGGTGAATACAGCTCGGTGAATTCCATAGGAAAGGGAGGCGTCGACCAAGGACCGTCCTGCGAGCCCATGAGGATTCTTCTCTCCGCAATGAGCAGAACGTCGAGTCCACAGCTACTCCTTCCACGCTGTAGTGCGCTACAGCGCAATAGGCTGGACACGCGGGCGAGAGATGGGGGTAGAATCGTTGACATCCGCGTGGTGGCGACGAAGGGAGAATATGAGCAGAGCAGGTGAATGTAGACTGTCCGCGTCTGCTTGGAGGTGAGAATCGTCACCTAGGATGCGATGGGCAAGACGTACCCAGGTATTCCGGCTCCGCGCGTGTGTCGATACGAGTACGCAGGATGCTCCGCGTTGCTGCGTGTTACATGTGGTGTGAGCCGATCATGAATCGTCTCTCAGAACGTCGAGTGCACCGCTGCTACTCCTGCTGCGAGCGGAGACCAGCTGCTGGAGCAGCAAGGCGCGGAGAGATGGAGGAGGATCGTTGTCATATCGATGTGCGAGTAGAGCAGCTGAGTTCCCGTCGGCGCCTGCTTGGAGTGAGCAACGATCACTTAGAAACACGGGGCAAGACGTACCTAGGTTTTCCAGCTTCGCGTGTGCACCGATACCCATACGCGGATGCTCCGCGTTGTCCCCAACGTGGGCTTGAGCACCTTTGCAGCAACGCCCGTGGATGTGTGGGGACTGCAAGGCGCTGCGTCGACGACTCGATGAACACTGGCAGCGCTGACTGGTGAATGTCAGTAATCCAAGTAATCAAGTGAAAATGTAAGGCACACCGAGTCTTTCGCCCTCGTCTCTGAACTGAGAGATCGCAGCTCCAAGTCGGTACTCGGCAAAATCAAGTGGTGCGTTCGGTCGATGAGAAACGGAAGTGTCAGAAGTGTCACGGCAGGAATTCTTGACACCTCTCGCGACGAGCACATCCTCTACATACCACGGGCCATCCTTTCTCAACGGATGCTACTCCGCAAACCCGACCCAACTGCTTGAAGCCACACAATGACGAGGATGGCTCGGAGCGGCAATACCTGGAGGACCTGGAAGACCCCGATTCAACTTGCCTGCGACGAACGTCGCTACCAGGATCTAGAGAGACACACTTCTGCGCCAACAACGAGGCCTCGAAGCAAGTCAAGACCGCCCAAGTGCGTCTGGCTGCTCTTTTCTCCTCATTCTCCGCTAATATGCGTTTCCCCAGCCTACAGAGAGCGCGACAACCCTGGGGCTCCTCCGGGTATCGCTCATTATCTCACTGTTCTTGGTCCGCATGCTGCTCGTGCGGAGGGCAAAGAAACGCGCGTTGACGGCTGGGAAGATGGACTACGCGCTCCCACATTGGAACGGAACGCCGTCGAGCTCGTCACCACCATTAGCACCCACGCTTTCACCGTCTCCATTACCGTCGCTGTACGCCGACGCGACGCAGTCCGGCTGGCCGCCGCCCTTCCCGTCTACCGAATCCGCCGGCGTTACTCCCTTGGCACAAATACAATGCACCCAGTGCTGGCTCGTCAGCGGAAGAACGCCAGGCGTCATGCGCAGGCTCGAGCGCAGGGGAAATAGGAGGAGAACGAGGATACCCAAGCTGGAAGAGAGACAGGCCTTCGGGACGACGACCAGCCCACAGTTCTCATAATCGTCACCCTCGCGGTCGCCCACATCTCGGCGCTCTTGTATGACAAGAGACTACCCTCGGGACGGTCATTCTCTCTCTCGTCGAGGCTCTCCATGCGCTAGATTGTACCGAGGCTTTCTTTCAGAAAGACCTCTTCGCCTCTCTCTCATTGGGGAGGGGCATGCACGATGGCTTTGATGGCATGCGTCACACCGTGTGACATCAATAACGGACGGTCGTCGAAATGCGATCAACTTGAAAAGTGAATAAGTTCATGGGTTCTCCACGGATTGGTCTCAAATTTTGCATGGGCATTAGGGATATGCATTCGGACAGATTGGCCGAAGCAAATTCTGTATGATCACTCGGTCACTGATTAATGTACATTTTATACACAGATGTCCGTGTTTTAAGCTCCCGAAGTCATATTACTAGAAACGGCTCGGCCAATTTGTTCGAAAATAAATCGCGTAGACGTCTCTGAATTTTCATGGTCATCGGAGGCCAGTAGCCGATGTTATTAAAAATCGAACTATATCACAGTAATGTGGGATTTATGGCACACAGGAGTTACATAGATGTTCTAAAACTTGCTCTGTAGGTTAGAATACAGTCCTTATGTGCAGCAAAAGTTGTTTCTCGCTAATCGGATGTCTATATGTTGAGCAATGCGCGCAACATTCCGCAGATCATGCTATCAATCACCCCAAGTGCATGTCCAAACTTGTATTTTGGTGGTGTTTCTTGCTGGAAATGGTTATGGGAGAATTCAGGACCGCTAAGGTACTCGAGAAAATTCAAAACACTGGCCAGAAATGTCCTTGAACTTGCAAATACAGTGGTTCTTCTGATATTGGGCTCAGGCAGTGGTGTCAGGACCACTCAAGTAGAAGCTCTCACTGAGTGTGAGTGGGTTGGAAAACATAATAATGATATAATATGTATGCCAGTGCACATCCCAGACCAGGTTTTATGATGATTGGGGCCAAACTGAGCTTGTACTGGCTGCCGAAAGACCGCGGATGGCAATGAGTTCTCAATCTGTCTTGCATGCCCAGGATCTCGGGAAGGGTTGCTTGTAAGACGTCAAAATTTCGCAGGTGTATACCTCAGCTATTTCTGAGCAGGTTCTGTCTTTGGAGTAGAGAGGTCAATACATAGGGCAAAGAAATAATCTTGGATCTCTTCGACGACAAGTGATTGTCACGTTTAATTGGAGTCACATCCCGTCACGCTTGCCATCAGCGACCCGTCGCATGCCCCTCCCCACTCTCATCTGCATTCCAGGCCCGGACGTGTCGCTCCCGCCCCGTTCTCCACGACGAAGTCTGCAAGCCGATTGACACAGGCAAAGCGTTACTCGTAGAACAAGGACGAGGATATCGCATATCGAGCGTGTCGATCGGTTCGTTATACCACGTCGTCTGTGGCACCTTTCAGTGGGGGGGAGTCGGAAATGTGAATGGGACGGGCCCCATGGCTTCGTTTTCGTTTTCGCTGGCCATATTTCCCTCCACTCTTTCGTACGCGGACGTCGTTCCTTCCTTCCCCATCTTCGCCTTCTGCTGCTCCGACGCGTGCTCTGGGGCACGGCGACGCTTGCCTCTGGCCGGGTCTTTACGACGTCTTTCAAATCGGACGCCAAGCAGATGTGCAAGTGCTTCAAGTTGGGCCTTCGCCATCCGACCCTAGGCCGAGAACCTCGGCATACCACCAGTCAATAACACGACGACGAAACACACCGGTACACCAGCGCCCGTTCCCAGGTCCGAGTCGTACGCGGGGAGGGTGTCCATGCCATCGCTTGCCTCCGCCCGTCGTGTCCGACAATCCGAGTCGATGTGCACAAACGGATCGCATCGCATCCAAGCGGGAGTGACGACTCGGCTCACACAGGCTACGTACGGCGTAAAAGCCGCGTCGACGTCGACGTCGCTGTCGATCGTCGTGGCTGCGGGCTCTTCGTGCTCGGACAAGCGGAGCGGCAGAGTTCCCTCGACTCTTGCCTTTCGGTGTTTGCTTGGCGGTCCCGTGGAGGGATGGGAGAGAGAAGGGCGAATTGAGAGACTGTTACCTAGGTCGTCAATATGTGAGCTAGCCGTCTTGTTTCCATGCTCAGCTTAATCTCTTTCCAGGCCTCACACCTCTGGCAGTGTCCGTCTACCTTCCGCCTTTGGTCAATGATCTTGACTCGTACCCTCCAGCAACGACAAGTCGCCGAAACGATCAAACGACATTCGAGCTCCGGGATGTCTTCTGTATCTAGCCCAGGTAAGTGCGCCGTCTTCGCCATATCCCATTCGTCCCGGTATCGCCTCTCTTCCATGCTCACCCGATCCTCTTTTACGTTTTGCCAAGTGGCGACACTCTCGGTCTTGCGGCAGCGACTCTTGCCGTGTTCGACCTGACCGCCTCGGTCGTCCGTTCGCATCCCCAGCATCGAGAAACGAGAAGCCGAATCGAGACTGCCGCCATCCGGGCTTTGCCACGATGCGTCTCCTCGCTCGCAACAGACTTCAAGCGCGCGGAAGTCGGTTTCCCGGGGAGTAATTCGGATTCGGGTGAGCGACATGCTCCCGCCTTGTGTTGCTAGCTAACGAAAACTTCATTAGAGGATGGGTAGACGAAGAACGCTAAAGCCCGCGCATACGCTGCGTTTTCCGGCCTCTTTTCAAATTCGACCCTGCTTCCTCACCGATCCCACGACGACAAAGCCAAGTAGTATCGGATGCGACCCCGGGAGCTCTGCCTGCATGTGGTGGTGCAGATATCCAGGCACGCAGTGCTCGTTCGCCGCCGGCCACTTGTATGCCTACGTATCATTCTCCGACTGTCGTGTCGATCTCCCCAAGTGGAAGTGCAAGTGCATTGAGTGCTAGCGGGAGCGCTCACACACGAGCGGTGCATCACAGCAGGGAATCATTGTCGCTGCCATGACTCTGGGCGTGATCTTCCTTGCGGGAGAGGTGGGCCACGGAAACTTTTCCGACCTTTCTCTTCCACGTTGTGTTCATCGCAGAAAGAGACGGCACGAATGGCAGGAATATTTTACGACGATAAGTCCGTTTGCAATCCTTTCCTGCCTGTAGAAATGAGAGATCCTACACGTTTGACCACGTTTGACGCCATGTGATGTCCGCGATGGGTACAGATATAGGACCAAAATTGAGACAGCTTTCCACTGATGACAGATTGCCGCCCGTGCACACTTCTCTTCTCGCGATGACCACGCCGCACCATCCCCAGCCCTCAGCAGCCACTGCGACTCGGAGTGGATGGATGAAGAGCCTTATGTCCAGCCGGGCATCTTCTGCGACACCCTCAGGTTCAGCTTCCAATAGTGCATCTGCTGGCGCCGCTTCCGACACGGCGACAACGTGGCTTGACAGCCTGCTCCTTGTGGCACGACTGGGTGTCGAGGGGGCTGAGTCCGCTCCTTCAGCTGCAAAGGCTGTCTTTGAAAGTGTGTTTCTGCTTCTGGAGAATGTTGAGGTACAATTATTGATATTCAAGTTCTCCGGATGCTTCTGAGAAAAATCTACAGAAGCTGGGAAAAAATCAAGAAGCTCTCAAGGATCTCTGCGAGGAAGCACTCAGCACACTTGAAATCCTTCGTAGTGTAATCCAAGCTCACCCGGAGGTAGCAAGCTTGCAGGAGAGGTGTCTGGATTTTCAACAGTGTGTGTTCTGTACTCTGTTAGCAAGATCTGACTTTATAGACTTCTGAATGGGATTTTGCGCACAGTTGAAGATATGAAAAATATACAAACAAGTTGCCGACCACAAGTGAAGGGATTGATCCTTCCAAGTTATATCACCAATGCACTTGCAGTGTATGGGGAAAGTATTACAGGCTTGCAGGAGAAGCTCAAGGTATGTAGGCAGACACTGTTTTATCTCTGTCCCCAACACCTCTAGCTCTTGGCAATCTGCAGTACTGAGCTAGTCTTGAATGAGACCTCTGTTGGTCAGGCTCCACAAAGTGGTAGTGAACTCTCTATGACTTGTACAACAACTGGCATGAGGTGTGTCAGACCTAGAAAACATTCTCTCGTATTCATGCATGTGTTAGCTGGTTTGCAGACACTTTCAACCCTGAACTCTCACGATCTCAGATCTCAGATGCTTTAGCTGGAAGCATTATCGATGTGATCCAGGAAATCTGGATCCACCTTACAGATTCCATCCGTGCAACCTTAAATCACACACTGAATGCCCTGGAAAAGGTTCAAGCACTATTCAATCACCTTGATGCACAGTTTGGAAATCTGGTGCTCATCCACAACTTTCAAGGGGCTGTGCTAAGACAGGGCAGGATTGACCATATGATCAATCAGCATCTACAGAACATTGCTCAGAGTCAAACTTCAGACAGTCTTGTTGTTGCACTAGCTCCTGGACAGACTATTATACAGCCAAGTTTTGTCAGAGGTGATTATCTAAATTTTCTATGGCTGCAAATTCTGAGATACTATCTAGATAAAATTCAACTTGTCAGGAACTGCCCTGCACCCTCCAAATTCTTTCAAGGCCGTAAAGATATTCTATCACAGCTAGAGAGGTTCTTCCAGCGAGCAGAGCAGAAGAAACAAACAGTTGTTTTACTGTATGGTCTTGGAGGAGCTGGAAAAACCCAGATTGCACTCAAGTTTATTTCAGACTCTGGATCCAGGTTTGAGAACATTTATACTTCGTAGAATAATACAATTTATCCTATGCTTAGGTTCACCGACCAGTTCAAGATCAATGCAAGCAGTGAAGAAGCCATTGAAATGGGTTATAAGCAGATATCATTAGCCAAGAATCTGGGAGACACTGTGGAAGCCGCACAGACCTGGCTAAATTCAAACCAGGGTGAATAGCTACACCGGCGAACTGGGTACCGGAACATACCGGGAAGCGGAACAGCGGTTCACAGACGGCCGTTTGGGCTGAGATTTTTACATACATTACGTCTCTACCAGAGCTATTGATCCTCCAAATTGCACCGCACAAGCAGCATTCAACGGCTCATAAGAATTCATTTAGTGCTGATACTCAAATTTGGCACATCAGACTACTGATCAGAATGTTGGGCCCACTCCGCGGTGAATACTGCATGGATGTGGTTCAAATTTTGAGAGACAATGTGCAATATGTAGGGCTTTGGTTGAGGTATATCCAAATTGAGGAGTTCTGCTGGTCTGATTGAGAAAATCTCACTTGTTCCGCTTCTAGGTACCTTCCCTATATGGTACGTGAAAGTTTCGGGCGACCATGACCTGAGGATTGCACTAAAATTCAGAAAAATATCCTCAGGTACACTAGGACATATGAAATGTTATTCCTGAAAATTTGAGGCCCATAGAATCCGTCAAAGATCCGCCATCGTCATTTCAAAAACGCGTTCCGGTACCCAGTTCGCTGGTGTACTTCTCTTTGACAATGCTGATAAAGTGGATCTGGACCTGGGAGAATATCTGCCTAAAGGCAATCATGGAAACATTTTGATTACATCTCGGAACCCTCAACTTTGGTCTCATACTGGCACAGACAAAAAGATCATTGAGGTTTCAAATTTGGAAGTCGATGATGCGGTTGTACTGCTGCTCAAATGTGCTGGATTGGATATAGGCAATCACAAAACTCATGCAGTGGCAGTGGTCAAGGTAGGCCTATGATTAATCTATCAGCATATGATCTAATCCTCTTCCAGGAACTCTATTGCTTTCCACTCGCCATCATACAAGCCGGGGCATTTATTGCCCAAATCTCCAGCTTGCACCAGGATATTTCCAACTTTATACCCCTGTATCGGGAGAACAGAGCTGCTCTACTCAGCAAGAAACCTGAACAGTCCCAGGGGGACTACAAGTTGACTGTGTATACTACATGGGAGATGAGCTTTAAGCAGCTTAAACCAGCTGCAGCTGAATTCTTGCAACTGTGTTCCTTCATCCACTTTGAGGGGATTACCGAGGATATCTTCAGACGGGCATCCGACTATATACCAGGAGATGGGCCACTGGATCCCTCTCTTGATATATTGCAACCTGGTTTGGATCTTCTGTCAAGATTTAAGAATGCAGATTCAAAGTGGGACAGTTGGGCATTTGGAGAGATGATATCGGACATTTGTGGTTACTCTCTTATGACATGGCAGAACAATGCATGGTCTATCCATCCGCTTGTGCACCAGTGGTCAAGAACAATGGCAATTGATCCAATTGGGCGACAGAAGACAGTAGTTGCTCTTCTGGGGATGTCTGCTGCCTGTAGTGCAGATTTTATGCAGAAGATACAATTGTTCCTGCATCTTGTGCAGTTATTAAAGGACGGGGAGTTAATGGGCACAGGATTTGAAGCTGAATTTGGGCATGTCTTTCAAACAGGAGGAATGTACAGAGTGGCAGAAGCTCTGAGAAGAGATGTATTGACCAGGAGTAATGTCATTCTCGGAGCAGAGCATCCTTACACAATTCAAGCAGCAGGCAACCTTGCTTTGACCTACCGAGGCCTGGGAAGGTACACAGATGCACAAAGGCTAGAGGAGCAGGTGCTGGAGCAACTGACCAGGCTGCTTGGAGTGGAGCATCCTGACACAGTTCGAGCAGCAGGGAACCTTGCTTTGACTTACAATACTGTACCATTATATTCAAGTCAATTGTCACGCGTCACAGGCCCTCAAATCGTCGAGCAACCTCGCCAGGGTCACAGGTCCCGGAGCACTTTGTCGAGTAGCTCAGAAAAAGTCGAAAAGTCACAAATTTCACCCCCAAATGTGTAATTTTTGCCCAAATGAGTGAAAGGGACCGATTTTGAGTGATCTCCGCGTGTATCATCCAAATCTGTCACATCTCAACTGTTTTGAATTGTAACAAGGCATGGGCTGCGCTCCGCGCCCCCCCAAATAATGATAATAAGGCGAAGGGTCTCAAGACACGACTGCGGGAAAGACGTCGCGCAAGAACAGCCACACACCTGGGCAGGAACCGCAGGCCGGGTTGTTGGGACGCATCGTTGCCGTCATCGGTATTCCGTATACGACCGACCGCCCTCCGGGCATCTCTCTTGCTCTGCGTCCATCAATCAGTACATGTCTTGGTGAAAGAGTAAACGTCATTCCGTCTGAAGGGTATATGGTGCAAAATTCAAGTAGAACACTGCAAAAGCAAAGGGAGTTGATGATTGAACGGCATTATTTGCACGGTAGGTGAAAACAGGTGGTAAACTGTCAATATTCTCGTCAGTGTGGCGAGCAGGAAGTAATATGGCGACGCACCTGACTCTCAACTTGAATGGATATGATTCAGTGAACATCTTTTCTAATCCAGCAAGTGCCCTCTGTCCACTGTTCCACCGTGTTTCTCGTCCGTCATCGCGCTCGGCGTCGGATTGAGCTTGCTGCAGTTGTGCTGTAGTTGATGCGTTGACGATTTCTAGTTTTCTTGAAGGTATCGAGAGCGCGAGGCAAAGACTCGAAGGAGAGATGGCTGTCTGGACAGTGCGGATGTAGCTGGCGTCGAGGCTGGCGAAGAGTCTGCTGTACCTTTCCGTGTTGCTGGGAGGGGCTTTCTTGCCGGAGAGAACTGTTGCGGGTAGATGCGAGTGGTGCCTGACTCATTGCTCTTCTTGCTTGTTAGCTCTTCGCATTGGTTCGTCGCGTCCGGCAGAGGAAGTGGAAAGGTCGTCGAGTGTTTTGGAGGCATGCGTATCTCGAGTTGCGGCGTCTGGATCATTTCAACGCGAAGCGTGTGATGGGTAGAGGGAAAGCTGGTGTCGAATGAGCCGTTCTCAGCGAGAGGCGTCTGTTCGCGTTGATAGGCCAGCTATCAGGATACACGTGAAATCTATTGATTTCTGCGCTTATTCTAATGTTTGGTACATCCAATTGGAACCATTACGAGTCCCGTGTAAGTGGTTAGGATGCTATTCGCGTTGGTAGCAGTGAAAGAAGCTGCTATTCTGGATCTTGAAGGTGTTGATAGCGTCTGAGGGAGAGCGTAGTCCGAATAACATTGCAAGAGAAGCGCCCCACTTGCATGTACTCAAAGGGAAACTAGACCTGCGACACAAGTGGAATAAGGATCATGACGCGGAAGCGGAATAGCGGAGTGGGACGCTTCGCATGGTGAAGACAGGGATGACAACAAGGGTCAACTCGGGATGATCGGAATATCTCGGACTATCTGAATAAGGAGACGCCGTGCTTCGGGATCTGCAATCACGATTCCGGACATCGGGCCTAATTAGGGTGGCGTCCACAAGATTGGGATCAAGGGTCTTGGCAACAGGGTTGGAGGGTATTTGGAGGGTTTCTCCCCAAGTACTGGGCCGTCTGGGATGTAGGAAGCACGGGTAGGAAGGTACTAGCAAGGGCTATTCGGTTTCAGCTAGTATCGGCGCGGGCAGAATAGCAGGAGCGGAATAGTGGCGGAAGCAAATCGTGAAACGTTACACCGGTGCGCTGGGTGGAGCACCTGGCAGTCGGTTGGGCTGAAGACCTCGGGGAGGGATCTCCGAACCAATTAGAAGCGGCGCTTTAGCCACGAACGCACATGGACACAATCATCTATCATTTATATTTCTCATGGTCTCTGTATATAAAGTGCCTGGGGGAGCCAGTTTCAGGACGGAATCACCCCGCTAGAGTTAGGGCGTGTTCTGGGCTTGGGGCTGTGCGAACTTGGATTGCCGAGTTTGTAAAGTTTCAATCTATTATTCGGGTTTGGGATACATTCGGATTTGGAATAAGAGTTACAAGAATAAGACAAGTTACACGTTCAAGAAGCCGGGTTCTGAAGTGCGACCTATAAGGATCGGCTTACCGGTGGTTACAAGTACAAGACAAGCAACGGTGGAATCGTACCTGCGAAGTGCACGGACGACGGAAACTGAATTACACGTTACAACCGGTGGAATCGTACGGGCGAAGTGCACGGACGACGGAAACTGAAGAGAGACCTTCGGATTATCTGGTGGGCTAGAGTTTAGCTTGGTCAGAAGTCGAATAAGGGACTTTACCGAATAACACACAAAATCACAATCGTTCACCAGGTTGGAGTAGGATCTTTTGGGCCACAAAAGTGTTTGGAATAGCTTCTACTGGAATACCGATTCCCGTAGCACCTCAAGTCAGCTCTGTTCACACGGGCCGACACTCGTACTTGCAGTGCGGAATAGCATCTTGGGATTATATTAGATTAGATTTGGCAACTCTTATTCGCCTGTGGCTTATTCGAGTTGTTAGGTTTAGTTTGGTTTTAGCTCATCTGTGCGTTTCACACACAGTCTCGTAGCACACCTTTCAGCGTCACTGCCGGCAGCTATGAGCTCGTCGTTTGGTAAAATGGAGTATTTCACTCACCTGTGTCCCTGTCGATTCTTGCAATCCCGGTTCCGTCGCCTCCCGCTTATCCCAGCCTCAAGGCCCGCTCGTCGTTATCGCCATTAAGCGTAACACGGGTCGAAATGTGTTCAGCGGTCGATGGAGGGTATGAAGCTAGGTATGTCGAGTGGAGCTGTGGAGCATCTTGCAATCCACTTGGGAATTTGGCTTGCTGCGTGCAGATTGTGCACAGTTCTGTCTTGTCCGTCTTGATTCTGGCCGCCGGTGGGTGTTGGATTACTTGCAACATCGAAGGGCTGGCGTGACCCGGGAAGATACGTCGCGGTGGTATGATGGTGGATGCGTTCGGAGGATCTTCAGGATGGACGATGGGCGTCGGGAGCAAGAAGGGTTGTCACAGTGTGACTGCGTCGCTTCCGACATTGACGGCTGTGATGCCCGCCCGACTCAGTGCTGCGCCAATTCAAAGCCGCTGTTAGCACATCAAATTGCGACGTGTGCGACTCATAGGACTGCGGGTCTCAGCCTGAAGTGGGAAGGTCAGAGTTTGAAGGACGGCGCAGTCAACGCGCGCAGCCGATATGCAGTGCGAACTGCGAGATTTAATTAAGATCGGCAGTAATAGTTTAGAGAAGGGAGGATTGGGACTGGAATGCAGTGTTTTGGGCCATGATACGGAAAATATGCAGAAAATGATGTAGAATGGCAGGGAGAGCTTGAAGAGCTGCTCCACCGTAAAACTCTTTCCCCCAGCATTTGTGGCATTCTGGACGATATTTGCTCTATTTCCGGTGCATTGTCGAAATTTTTCTCCGGGTCACACTGATTCAGCCCCATTGTCGAGCAGGTCAGTTCGACAATCCAGGTCACAGGTCACAGGGTGTATCGACTTGAATATAATGGGACAGTAACCTGGGACGGTATGCAGATGCACAAAGGCTAGAGGAGCAGGTGCTGGAGCAACGGACCAGGCTGCTTGGAGTGGAGCATCCTGACACCATTCTAACTGCAGGCAACCTTGCTATGACTTACAGTGACCTAGGACAGCATGCAGATGCACAAAGGCTAGAGGAGCAGGTGCTGGAGCAACGGACCAGGCTGCTTGGAGCGGAGCATCCTGACACCATTTGAGCAGCAGGCAACCTTGCTGTGACCTACAGTGCCCTGGGACAGTGATGTGTGTGCTCGGAGAACTAACTACAAAACTAACCCAGGCCAATAACACTAAACCCAAACCTCCACAACTCTGAATAAGACAGACTTGTGATAGTCACACTTGTCGTGAATCGGTATAAGGGAGTGAGACCCAGTAACACTAATAGCGAATAGACACTAAGCGAGTCCAGACCCCTGGGTACAGGGCCTTCAGTGGCGGTGCAGGGTAAGTAGCTCGAGAGTTTGTAGTGCGCACGTAAGACATACTATTCGACAAGCCTTGATGGGGGCGGCCAAATACGATGTCCTAGTCCTTAATTGGTATCTTACAAGTCCTAGTTCTTCTGTCTTCCTTATTCAGTCCTCACACAGCGGGCATTCATTGTGGAAGGAACCCAATGGAAGGGCAGTGGAAGTCGACAGGACATGTGAACGACAGTGCACGTTGCATGGCAAACACAGTGTGCTGTCTGTGTGCATTTTTTTCGCTTAAAGAAGCTCTGATCAATCTTGTCCTCATGTAGGCCTCATGCTGATGCACACTGGAGACGGGAAATCTGGTGTCACCGGGGATGCGAAGCGGACTGGACGGCTGGGAAGCTGGGGTTGAGGTGAAGACGAAAGGTGATGATGTCTCGTGATCTACTAACAAGTGTATACAACTCGCCGTAGACTGGCGTGGTCGCAGGCCTTGTCTTGTTCCCGGAACCCTCTCGTATTCATCGGCTTCTCCATCATCCACTCTGTCCATCTCTTCGAGCCCCGCAGCATACTCTTCCTGTAGTGTGTGCAACATTGTGTCCCTTCTTGGGATGAATTGCCTTAGGTGCCTCGAGCTAACGTGTCCTCCTATCGGCAGTCCTTCAAGCATTTCAATCTTGTATGAGTTCTGAGAGCCGCTGGTGATCCTGCATGGTGCCGACCACATCGGCACCATTTTTCGTTCCACCAGGAAGGTTGTTCCGGCCTCGTAGTTGGTGTTGTATACCTGTACCAGTGAGCCTGTCTTGAATATCATGGACCGCGTGATCTACCATCTCACAGCAGGCAATAATTGCCACAGATCGCAAATAGCAGGTTACCAGCAGGTAACATGTTGGTGGCCATCTAGCTTCTTTCAAGACCCGAGTTTCAGTGTCTGATGCAGATTACTGAAAGAGCTCGAAGCTGGCTCAAAGACGTGAAAGAGCAGGAGTTAGATCCGTAGACGGCCATCACAAGTGTCATCCCAATTCAGTAAAATCACCCAGATTGTTGATGTTCCATCTGTCAAGGGCACAACGAGGCCACTCAAAACAATTGGAAATAGGACATGAAAGGAATCAAATTGATTCTCTTTGACGGTGAGCTGGACAAAGAGGCCTGAATGCTTGCAGGCAGGTAACCTGCTGGTAACCTGCTATTTGCGATCTGCGGCAATTATTGCCTGCCGTGTCTCCGCATACCCGTCCAACCGAAGCTGATCCATGTACGCCATTTGCAGCCCCGTGTCAGCGTCGTCGACAGGTGTTGTTGTTTCATTTATCGGTGTCCACGATGTATTAATAATTAGCCCGAATAGTAGCTCATCTGGAGAAAATTTCAGCACAGGTAATATCCGGTTGTTCAGTGCATGAACGGCTGTGTCAAGGTGGTCGGGCCAAGCAGCTGGCAGACTCTCCCACCCCATTGCATTGTACTCGTTGCATTGTACTCATCCTCTCCTAGGTCCGGCGCACACAGGCGCTTCAGCCGACCCAGCACCTCATGCACCCAATGTGATGCATTAAACCATGGCAGGTGTCGTGGGGTGTAATGCAGACCTGCACCTCGGGCAAGTGCAGCTTGCCATTTATGGGCTCTGGGTACCTCGGGCCAGTGTTATTAACTCCTAACACCCCTTAGGTCGCTGTAGCAAGTGTTGGTAAGTCGTAATATATGAAAACCCGACCGAAAACACCAATTGTACCATCAACAAGACCAAAAAGACCATCAAAAGCTACTAAAAGGACGAAAAGAGGCCATAAGTATACGTATTGGTCCGGGAGCGGGGAAAAAACAGGTCAAAACCCCTGCTCGTCACCCTCGCCCTCCTCATTGCTGTCAAAGAAGCCCCGCTCGTCCTCGCTGTTGCCATTCCCCCGCCTCATCAGCAACAGCGCCAGTTCCCCTCGCTATCCCCCCGCCTCATCAGCAACAGCGTCAGATCCCCCGCCATTGTGCTCATCAGTTCGTGGACAGCGCGAGCCACACTTGGGCTTTGGTGCGACTCTCGTTACCTCTGCCCGGCGAATCAACGCTTGGAAGATGTCGTGTTGTTTGTTGGCGTACATGATCTTTCCTTCCAAAAGCTCTGGGTTCCCGTTGCCTTGCTCTGTCGCCACCAAGCTGGCTCGCTTGTCTCAAGTGTTGGCCTCATGTGCGAGGGAGATGGAGATGGGGAACCGTCACCATTCTTCTTGAAGTATATGAACTTCCTCCCGCCATCGCCGAACCCGTGCGTATGCCTTGCACCACTCAATTCTCAGCGCTATCCATGGGTGAGCGGGATATCAAAAGAAAAAAACGAGGAACAAACCATCTTCGAGCTCAACGTCCGTCCCAGCTGTGCCAGTGGTTGTCCAGATCCACAACATAACTCGCCGACTCTCTCCCTGCAGTTGCTGCGTCCCCTCGGCATCCGCATCGTCATCGATGTCCGAGTCCTTGCCACCAGCTGCCAAGCGCTGTTTGTCCGTGTCCACCAGGGGTAGTTCACCCAGTGCGACGAGATCCGCCTCCCTCCTCACCTGCCGGCTCTCTTTCTGCAGCATGGCAGAACAGTGCGACGGCAGTGGGTCCGGATCTTCCATGCAACGGATATCTGCTTTGCGGAGCACTGGAAAGGGCGGAGGGGTTCCATTCAGGAGCACAATCAGCGCTCGTCGAGCCAAGGTGGTTGCCATGACAATTGCATTGTCTCCGCAGGAAGTCCGTCTTTGAAAGTCCCTTTTGAAGCATAAAACCACTCAAATCTGCGGCTGAGGAAAGGTACAAAGAAATATTTAATTTAAATCTGTGTTCTAGACTGGTAAGGAAGTTTTGAATTCACCGTGTGAATGCATTGCGTCCACGGGTGGTGCACATATAGAGCATATGTGGATATTAAACTGCCAGATGATGTCGGCATCATTGGCACCTTTCAAAACATGCATCCAATCACTAGCATCAAAAAAGAATCTTATTTCGGTTGATCATCACCAACATCACCTCAAAAATCACCCAAACAGCACATGAAAACATCCTGACGTCCCCGCATCTGCCCGACAGCCCAGCCCGTTCCTCTCCGTTGCCTGAGCTCAAAATCCCCGCATCTGCCCGATCAAACAATCACAACCCAGCCGTTCCCCCCCCCGGTGCCTGAGCTCAAAATCCCCGCATCTGCCCGATCAAACAATCACAACCCAGCCGTTCCCCCGGTGCCTGCCCCACTCAATCCCCACATCTGTTCCCCCTGCCCCGGCATGGTTTAAGCCAGAATTTTGTCATCCCCTTCATCCTCATAGTCTGGCGGCCCCTCCTCTCCATTGTCCCCATCAGTGTCGTCCAGCGGAACAACAATATCAACGCTGGCGTGTGTTTCTCCAGCCAGATATGCGTGGCCTTTCAGTCTGATCCCCGTCCAGTTCGATGTCAGCTGGTTGGATGTTCTCGTCTCGCGGTCCTCCTGCTTGTGCGCGTACGCCCTCAGACTGTCCAGCAGCGTCTCGTCAGCGCTTTCCACCTGTGCAGCCGCTCACTCTGCCCATACGCGCGCCGCTGAATGGCCGTACTCAATCGTACACCGCATTTCCTGCTCCACCAAGACTACATCCTCACGCCAGCGGCGCATACGTGTGAATGCCTTGCACCATTCAATGCACAGGGCTAGCTCACGGGTGAGCATAATATAGGATATCAAGCATCTTATCGCGTACCTTCCACTAGTTCCGCCTCGGTCGGATCCTCGGGCCTAGCGACGTACCAGATCCATGACAAAGTATGCCGCCCTTCACCCTGCGCTATGACCCTGAAGGCAGCAACACCACCCTCCTCGGCAATCTCCTCATAGTTGTGAACCGCTTGCTGCTGTGCCGCCTCTTCCGCAGTCAGCGCACGCTCGTTGAGTGCTCGCACGTCACTATCCTCCAGGATAACCAGTTCCTTCTCCCATGGCCTGTCCCCCTTCAACCGCTTCAAAGTGTTCCGAACGTAGCAGTATTGTATCTTGGCCTTGTGGATCTTGATATTCACCTGCCGGAGGATGCCTTGACCTCGTGTGAGCATGCGCTGCCCCATACAGTTGCGCAGGCGGAAGCGGTTTGTCATTGTACGGGTCCTCAGACCTTGGTGTAGGTCGTCCAACGCTTCGCGTGCCTCGCCGACCCACAGACTCTCTTCCACTTCGGCTAAACCCACAGCGCAAGCTTTGTTGCATCCAACAGATCCGATGGCATGAATAGCCGAACAGCCTCCGCATTCCGCTCCGCTCCGCTTCAGCATCCCAGATGGTGCGCTGAGTTGCAGTCAGGAAGCGGCGCAGGTTCGGCATATACGTCCGCTGGAGCTTCCGGAACCCCTGTATGCGCTTGAGCAGCGCTGTACGCCACTTGAGGAACTCGACTGCTTGGGCATCTTTCGGGTTGGCAACAGCTTTGATATCAATTGCGAGATTTCGTCTGTGATGCAAATCAAAATGGTGCAGTTGACGCGGACAAGCACTCACTGAATTTCTTCCAGTTCCAAGCCCATGATGATGAATGTACTCGGTGTATCCTCCTGCTCAACTTCCATTCCCTCCCCGCTCCGCAAGAGCTCGGCCTTCTGTAGCTTCCTTCGGATTTCCTGCATTGTCATGACTTGGCAGATTTTCGACATCAGTATCATTCAAATCAAAGATCTCCATGCTCACCTTTCTCCTTTAGCTCGAAAGGCGACTCCGTCCCGTCTTTGTGCTGCCGCGACTCCCACTGGTACACCCACTTCTCCCAGCCGTCCACCATCTCCGGCACACTCGCCCGGAGTGCTGTGTCAAACACCTCGAACACGTCCCGATGAATCTGGCCCTCCTTCACGTTCTCGGCCATTCTCTGGGTGAAGATCTTCCGCCAAGCAACGGTCCGGCGCCAGTTATGAAAACCGAAGAAATCTTCGAGCGTGGAAGCACGGGTCCCAAGTCCCATCATCTTTGTTGATGCTGCAGCGCTGTTCGTAAACTCCCAGTTTTGTTCTACCGTCTCTCCGTGTGCTAGGCTCCAGCCTTGCGCATGACTTCACCCATGCAAGGAAGAACTCCTTGTGTGGCTTCACCCGTGTGAGCATGGTCTCAACCATGCTCCAGGGTGGTTCCATCCATCCCCATGGTTGAAGCCACACCAGGGAGGTGGACACACCTGGTTGCACCCACCCAGAATGGGCTCAACCATGCAGGACATCTAACCCCCCCCATGGTTGAGACCATACACATATGGGTGGAACCACGGGTCCTCCTCCTACAGCCTGGCTGCACCCACGCTCTTTCAGGGATGGCTGAAGCCATGAGTCTGGGTGCACCCTAGCTCCGTTCTGTCCAGCCTGTGGATTAACCCACTGCATATATATGGTTTCACCCACGTTTCCTGGCATGGGTGAAGCCATTGACGTGTGGGTGGAACCATGCTTGTCTCAGATATCGCCCATGGATGTAACCATGCTTGCAATGGCTTGAACCATGGATTTGAACATGCTGTCAGCATAATGTGCTGTGAACTTGCTGGCGGCATGTTCAAGTTTCCAAGTAAAAGGAATTATATTAGTGACTATTCTAATACAGTATGTACGATGCCATCCTACCTACAGGTTAATAAATGAGTAGGACCAGCTGCAACATATCCAGACCCTCTGCAGTTTACTCATTGAACTAATTCTTCTATAAGCAGAGTCAGAATGCAAAGAAATTTATTCAAAGAAGGTGTACCGTTCAATTTCCCAACCACGGAGCCCAATGTACATCTCAACTCGCTGCAAAGGAAAGAGATGAGCAAATAAGCACATTGACAAAAAATAAAATAAAAGGCCACCCAGAGAATGAAACGGGCATCCAGGGTGCACATGAAGGAGTGAGGCTCAAGGGACCTCCAACGAAGCCGTTACAACATTTCTTGGGCTGGTTTTAGGCACACTAGAAGGGCATCTGCAGGCGCCCCAATGAGGAAAATCGCGCTGGTTCCACCCACCCAGCGCAGATACAAGCACCCTGAGGATGGGTAGAACCGGGGCCTCCGTGATGTGACCAGCCATGGTTGCACCCACGGTTTGGGTGAAACCATGGAGGATGTCCTTAACACGAATGAATGTTCGAATGTGTGAGAAGAGTCAGTGATCTTGTGACGAGTGATGGCATGGTGGTGTGCACTTCTTCTCACACGGCGCCACGATGACCTGGCGCTCGTTTGCTAGCTCTCGCGCTTCCTCGCGCCCCATGGGCTTCGCATCCGCCATCAATTCCTGCATATTCTCCCTTCCTTCCTTTCACTTCCAATACCAATGACTCCTATCTATCTTTGCTCAAGTCCTCCGAGTCTTGCCTTTCCGTGATTTTGACTCCCTGTCGAATCATTTGCTCTGTCTAGACTCCGTGTCAGACGCCTTGACTTTGCATCAGGCTCCCTCTCTTTCACACTCCCTCCGATACTCGTCTCCGTACGAGTCAGCTTGCCCCGATGCACTTCCATTGTGCTTGGCCCCCGATACCCGCCTCCATCCGAGTCTGTTATGTTCTACCGTCTCGCTTCCAATGCCCTCTTCAAGATCTGCATCTCCAATCGCAATATCCGCCACTCCTGACGAACGTGACACCACACATGACTATTCTTCCGCCTCCATCAAGTCCACGCGCCGCAGAACGTCCTCCAAGCAGCCGTGATATCCACTCGCTCCCGCAAGCGGCCACCCACAAACCCCGGCACCACTAGTAACCCTGAAGACACCCGACACCGATGCTTTACTCCATCCATCTGAATGCCTCGAGCCACGCTTCTCATGGTGCCGTCGCAACCTCTCACAGCCGCCTCCCAGGGCGTCATTTCAACCATCTCTCCATCAACATTCTTCTCGAGCTCATTCTCGACTGTCTCTGTTTGCACACCCTCTTCGACACCTTCAAGTTGATGCTATGGATATTACATCCCGTGAACTTGCAAGTCCATTACTCTATCCAATCAAAATCACGCTTTCAATGCACATCAGGCATCTCTGTGCCTCGCGCTCACTTTCCATATCACTTATCGGTCTTTCTATTCCCTCACTCGTTACAACCACGGCTATCCATACGCAGCGAAGAATACTGCGCCGCCGTTACCCTCGTACCGATACTCCTCTGCACCAAGGGTAATTGTGCACGAGTCCCCGATGCTCCGCTGCGCCCGTGTT
Organism: Mycena amicta; assembly: GCA_029282125.1. NCBI lineage: Eukaryota > Fungi > Basidiomycota > Agaricomycetes > Agaricales > Mycenaceae > Mycena > Mycena amicta. Next base: position 92,436 of record JARIHP010000032.1, on the reverse strand, counting down.
TGCGTATGAGCCTTTCCGATGGTCCTCTGCACCTGCGTTCGTGCACGACCCTTCCCGATATTCTTCTGCACTGTTGTTCGCATACTCGATGCTCCACTGCGCCTGTATTCACGCACGAGCCCTCCGATAGTCCTCTGCACCCGCGTTCGTGCAAGACTCTTTCTCATGCACGAGTCCCCGATGCTCCGCTGCGCCTGTGTTTGCATATGAGCCTTTCCGATGGTCTTCTGCACCTGTGTTCGTGCACGACCCTCCCGATATTCTTCTGCGCCGGTGTTCGTGTATTTGCCAGGTCCTCTGCAGCCGCGCCTGTGCACGACTCGCTCCACTGCGCCTGCATTCGCGCATGAGCCTTCCCGATAGTCCTCTGCATCTGCATTCGTGCAAGACTCTTTCTCAATACTCCTCGGCGCCCGTGTTTGCGTACGAGCGATACTCTGTGCCCGTGTTCGCATATCTTTCCCAATAGTTTGCCACACCTGCGCTCGTGTACGACAATTCCCGATACTCCCCTTCGCCCGGCTCCGCGTATGAGTCCTTCCCGATAACGATCTGCCCCTTAGTGCATAAGTTCGCGAAACACCCCCGATGCGCCCGTTATTCAGCATCAATCGAGTTTTCATATCTTCGCTGTGCTTGGCTCCTCAATATCTGCATCCGTGCATAGTCACATCGCACTTGTGTTGGCGCTTCGAGGAATCCCGTTCCTGGTACTCTCGTTTTCAAGCCTGGCCGCACCCCTGTGTTTGTCGAAACCCACATTCGTGCAGGTTAGAATCGTGCTGGGGTTTGCGCGTAGAGAAATCCCGCCTCCGGCAGCTCAGGCTACCTAAGATCAGACCTACATAGGTCTAAATTGGGGGGGGGTGCACCAAGACCTAACGGTACCTAAAACATGGCTTGAAGCCAGGCCCCATGGCTCCACCCAGATAGTGGGTGGAACCATGCATTGTCACGTCACGCGACCCTGGTTCCACCCATATCAAGGGTGGTTTAATCCATCCTCCGGTGGGCGGAGCCAGGGCGATTTTCACAATTGGGACCCTGCAAAATGCCCTTCTGGTGCCTCTAAAACATTCCCTGTAAAACGATAAATCGTTCAGTTGGAACGCCTCTTTATGTGTTAATCATAATAATATATGACGTGGTCGCCAGTTCGATTGGTGGCCTGGTTATCTTTTTTTTTTTTTACTTCCGTCTACTTCTCCTTCGATTTTCTCTTGCTGCCCAAGGTTAGGCGCGCCGTGGCCAATCTGAGACGATGAGCTGGGTTGGATAGCGGGAGTGCGTATGAGCTGTTGGGTTGGCAGCTTCATTGGTACGTGTTCATTTTTCTATCTTCTTTCGCGCTCTGGCTGGCCTCAGTCGTCCATTTGTGGATAGAACTTGAGCTACCCCGATACTCGAATGTATCACTCAACAACCCTTAGTATCTCAAACCCGATTTTATACAAGCAATCAAACTACACCGAGGTATTGAGTCTACAAAAGACGAGTTTCTATACTGTGGCCCTCCTGTGTGTTTAGAGTAGCCGCCAATATAACTGATTTAGCCCGACCCGATCCTACTAAATCTACGCTGTTTGCAAGATAATTGATGAGACATCAACGGTTCACTCAAACCTCAACATGCCGGCGGCATGTTCAAACCGCTGGGTAGAGCCACGGCGAGCATGGTTCCAACCATGCACCATGTCTGAGCTGATGGTGGTTCCGCCCACGCGCAGATGGCTCCAGCCATGCCGGGAAAAGGTACACTGTGTGGATTCAGCCATGCATTAGTGTGGGTGAAGCCACACGCGGTACATACCAGACCGTGGGTGCAACCACGCACGATGGCTTGAGCCATAGTTGAAAGAGCGTGGTTGCAACCACGCCTTTAGTTGCAGAATATGTGGTTCCACCCATATGCGCATAGCTTCAGCCATGCACTTGGTCTTTGACCTACGTGGCTGCATCCATCCACGCGTGGGTGGAGCCACGAGTCTCCACTTACCTTGTGTGGTTTCAACCATGGGCGTGGATGGAACCGCTTTGCTTCATTTTCCTCAGCATGGTTGAAACCATGCTTGGATGGGTGAAGCCATGCAGAGGAGTTACCCCTTGCATGGGTGAAGCCACACACGTGGGTGGAGCCACACTACTTCCAAACCTCATCCATGGCTCGAGCCACGGCCTTGCCAGACTACACCTGCCCTCTGTATGAAGAAGTCGAGGTCCAATCGTCTATTACGCGTCCGGGCGGCTATAGGTAGAACTCTTAGACAGTTGTAGATAGACGGACGCGTCTAAAAGCGTGAATGAGCCATCTTTCACGCGAGCGCATATCGCTACCTACACCTGTTTCCTAACCAATTTATGCTTCTTTCGATGTGTCTTCCGACTTCCGACGCGTTTTCTGACTTTACACAAGAGTGTACACCACTTTCAGATACGGAAACGCGCTGATACGCGTCTGAAACGCGAGAATTGGCTGCATTGACGCGTGTGCGTACCACTACGCCTCTCAGCCCAATAAGGAAATTATTGACAACTCATGTTCATTACACGTTAGGACACGTCTCTGGAATATTTCCACCCATATATCCCCTTTAGATACACATACGCGCCAAGACACGTCTCAAACGTGTACATTGACAGCATAGATGAGCACTACGCCTGTGAACTGGCTGCTTTGACATGAACCACTACGCCTGTCGTCCCAATAAGGAAATCATAGAAAATTCGCAGTAATTACGCGTCTATGACACGTCCTTGAGACATTTAGATCCAGATATACAGACAATCTACGTAACCACAACGGCCCCGGCTTAAAAAGGAAATTAACTACTCGGCCTCTGGTCAATAAGGAAATTATCTAAAAGTCGCGCTCTATGTCTGCGAAAATATCCTCCTCATCACTCTCATCGTCCTCATTTAACTGGTTGTTCGCGCGTTCGATGGTACTAAGGACTGCGATAATGGCGGGATCATCTTCATCCTCTGGTGCGCCGTCGTCGCTCCAGATATCGGAAGCGTCGTCCCCATCTTGCGCAGTCCGCCATGCGGGTACCACACGTGTAATCCGCGCCTCAGTCAGCTCTGCCTGAGTAGGACCGAGGTCTGGGGCATCCACGGAAGCAGAAAGAGCGTCGAGAGACTCTTTCCATATAACATGGAGCTCGAGAAGTAGCTCGCCCGGAGTTTGAGCTGGTACAAGATACCAGCGTCGTTGCATCCAGCAATCGTTGCCTGTAGGGCCTCCCACTCGCTGGCAAGATAAATACGAAGGTGCCCGTGTTCACGCCGCAGACAATGCAGCTCCTCTTCAGCGCGTCGCTTCTGGAGAAGAGCACAGATCATACTGCGTACTTCAGGATCAAGTAGGGCTTCTGGGAGGTCCGCTCCGTCGTCCGTAAGGCCCACGTCAAGCCAAATGCTGTCGTCGATGTCCAGCTCGAAGATGCGATCCAACTCCAGACGTTCTGGCGCTCGCGTATTAGCAGGCACCTTTTTCTGTGCGATCAGCTTCTCGATCTTGGCCACCTCCTCGTTGTACTGTTTTGCAATCTTCTTGATGTTCGGCTTGCGCTTTTTAATCGCAGCGGAAGCGTGCTGGTTCTTCTTGTGCTCTGTGCTAATATATTAGCAGGTGGCATGTCCGTAATTGAAGCTGGCGTACCGCTGTTATATCGTCGCACAGACCTTTCGATCAGATCGTACTCCATTTTCCTGGCGGTCAGCCACTGCTTCAACGTACGAGCAGCAAGTTGCGCCGAGTAATACGGCCGGAACTTGAGCGAAGTGAGAGAGGAGCGATCACCCGAGCCAAGTTTGGATATAAGTTTGTCGCGCTTCGTGATCTCGATCGTCAAAGACTTTTGGTTGCTTTCAAGGCTGTCTTGGAGAGACTGCTGTTCCGCCAGTGCGAGGCCTGCTTGTCCAAGGTGGCGCGTCAGATTATCACCACGTTTTTGAAGCAGGGCGACTGTCTGATCCGCAACAAGTACATTATTGATGGCGGTAGCGGCTTGTTGTTTGGAACGCTCTAAAATGTGTCAGCCTCACGGAAACTGTAACCCAAAGGGGCCAATACGTACTGGCTAGCGGGCGAGTTTGGTACGCGATCTGCGCGTCCCACTTCTCCTGGATCTGTGCTTCGCTGAGTGCGCTGTCCGAAAGGAGGACGTTGGCTTCGCGGTATTTGGCCTCGAAGATGTAGGTGCGCCGACGCAGCCATTCAGCGATACCGCGAGTGACTTCCATCGAATCGCGAGTGACCTGCATATCCAGAGTGAAGATACGTTGATGATACTATTCGGCGTTAGTTAGTATCCATTGAAAGCGTACATAGACAATAATAAAAGACATACACTGCCTACACGAAGATTCGAAATGAGGTGGCTGAGCTTGAACCACACACGTTCGCTGCCTTCGCCATTGGAGCCCCCAAACCCAAGACATTTTTGAGGGTGGTAAATGAGCTGGCAAGCCCAGATATGAGCAAAAGCGTGGAAGACCGAGACGGCGAAGATGATTCGATCTTTGTACCGTGACAAAAAATCAAACTTGGCGCAGGAACGGTCCAGTTGACACGTGACATCGTACATAGTACCGATGATGATGTTGGCTGGCAAATGCTGCAAGAGCTCCTCGAGCAGTAATAGCGAATAGTACTGCTTCTCCCCCCGCGCTGTCCATGTTCACGAGGAACAAGGGGATGTCGTGCCGGCAGCACATTCCCATTAGACCGGTCTCAGCAAAGAACTTGGTGCTTGCCTTCTCGCGAGTCTCGTCAGCAGCCTTGAAAGAGGCTTCGCAGGCGTTTAACCCCGAGGTTGGCACTTTGAGATTTAGACCAGTCTCAGCAAAGAACTTGGTGCTTGCCTTCTCGCAAGTCTCGTCAGCAGCCTTGAAAGAGGCTTCGCAGGCGTTTAACCCCGAGGTTGGCACTTTGAGATTCCCCTCGTAACCATCGTCCTCGGGTTCAGTATTCGCCTTCTTGCGTTTGGGCTCCTTATGAGCCCCGCGAACACCATCAACATGCGCTTCCATGTCTTTTGCCCGCGAGCGAGGTAGGAACACGCTGTCTGGCTTTTGTCGGGGAGGGTCTTGTGCGCCGGTCCGACAATAACGCTTCTGCGTGAAGTTACCATCTATGCAGATGGCTAGGTCGAAGATTTGGCTATCGTCGTGTTTGAGGCCCGAGAAGCAAGCTGGACACCGTTCGATGAGATAGTCGCTAGGACGCTGCTGCGGAGCAGGTTCTGGGTACGGATTTGGCGGGGGAGGGGGGGCATTGGCAGCCTCACTGTCCTCGTGCCGGCGCTTTCTCCCAGTCTGTGAGGGTGTCACAGTAGATGGCCCTGCTTCTGCGTTGACATGCCGATCCGGGGGATCGACATTGACGTTGACAGCTTCTTCATTGATGGGCTGATCCGGTGGGGGATCGACACTGTCATCGAGATATCGATCCCGAGCGGCGACCCGGGCTGGAGCAAGCACATCGTTCATGGACTTCTCCGCCATGGCGACAAGTTGCGTGAACCATTGCACCGTATTGCCGAATCTGATACGCAGTCGCTCCTGGACTCGTTTTAGATACATTCCAAAGAAATCAGAAGCGGAACAACGTACACCGGAAGCCATCTTGTACCCACGATGAGCAAGAAAGTTCTCCATTGTTTTGCAAAAGGCCGTGTTGTTGGGAGCGATGTTGAGCGAAAGCTCCATGACGAACTGGAGCAGCGGGAGCTCTACTGCGAGCGTCGGGTTGCAAGGGCTACAAGGAAATAGTCCGCCCTGCATGAGGAGCAGAGGGGCTCTCGAGGAAGAGCACTGGCAAACTGGAACGTCGATATCCTCCATCGCTGAAGCGAGTCAGAGGTCTAATTAGCATATACGAATAGCGGGACTCGCAGAGCCAGCGAATAACGGTAATAGTCAGAGTCCTTTTCGTGCATCCACATTCTGAATTGCCAACACGCAGGCCCAAGTAATTCTGCAGCGAGTGCGTCTCGCGCATTATGTCGAGGTAGACTGGAATCAGGTCGGGCAGGAGCTTCATCCAATTATCAAACTGCGTGGCTCTCTTGTGAGAGCCAGGTCCTGGAGCACGGTTGAATGAATTGGACTCGAAGACCATGTTATCAGGAGTGGGTTTCGTCGCTCGCTTAGTGGGGGATTTGCGAGGTGAACGTGCCGGGATATACACCGAATCCTCGGCCATACTCAAAAATGTCGTCCCCGTTGTTTGCATACGTCTGTTTGGTGGCAATGGTTGAAAGCTGGGACCACCCAGCTTGCCCTCTTGGTGTAGTGCGAGCTTCTTGGGGCTGATTCGCGGCGGTGCCATGGCGGGTGAATGTGGGACAGCGAGTTACAGTTGGTGGCAGCAACAGATGAATCGTTCGGCACGGCATGCCCTTGTTCGCAGTCACACCCCATCCACTCGCAGACACCTCGCCTTCGCTCTTCACGCAATGCCGCCAACCCTACGAACTATGACTCCGCCTATCTACAGTTACTGGAAACAGCTCGGGTCAGTGGCAAGCAAATTTGGTGCGTCCCAGTTTTTCCCCCCGCGTGCAAGGGCAACGCTTACAGTCCCGCCTCAGTCGCGCGCCACTGGCACCGTCTCCATTTCATTGCCACCAACGACGGATTGGTCGTTGAAGGTGATTATTCTGCTCTCCACCCTTGAGATTAATTCATTGATTTCACAGTTCGTCCGCGCGATAACAAGATTAAATACTACGTGGCTTTCGATTTGGCTAAAGACATCGACGATGCAGTTGAACGTTGTCGACGAACCAACCAAGCTCGAGTGCTATCCCGAGACCAGGGAGCTTCCGCGGAGGTCCAAGAAAACCTCGAGTGCCAGGACGACGAAGCCCTGCGTTTGCTAGCAGAAGCACGGCGGGAATACTTAGACTATCTTGTACTGATGTTTTAATTAACAGGTTCGTAATCCTTGGATCGTTGGACTTCAAAAAAAAAAAAAAACGCCAAGTCCAGACGCGATGCACGCGACTCAAAGCACAAAGGTGCGTCACAGGTTGAGACTTCCCCAAAAAAAAAAAACGATAAGTCCGCACGCCAGTGAAGGAACACTTCAAACAATGCTGCGGGGACAATGTCAGTGCTGGAGCACTCAAAGCACTGATGTGTTCGTCTCTGCTATAAGTACGCCGGTTTTCTACACCGTCCCGCCCCACAACCCACCGTCTCACCCCACAACCCATCCCGCTCCCTCTTACACTATGTCTCGAGCCTCCTCGCCCGTTTGCGAATCTCCCGAGCGTGATTTCGAGCCGACTCCGCAGATGGCGATTCCATCTCCAACCCCACAAGCATTCGAAGCAAAGGTGGCATCCCTGGGAGACACGGCTGGCGAATGGCATACGTGCTCCTTCTGTCTTGATAATTTTCGTCAATTCACCCTCCCGAACCCAGTTGACGCAAATCAAGACAAATTCCTCTACTCAGTCCAGATAAAGAACGGGATCATCCATGAAGGCAGGTGGCCATCGCATCGCGCGCAACCCCAAACTAACCGCGATCTCGTAGTTCTGCCCAAGCCAGGTTGCGAGCTGACCCACCGTGCCTACCAGCTGGCCCTTCACACTGAGCGCGTGCGACATCAAACCCGCGCCAAGTACGATCACTGCTCCACCGCAGCCAAGACCCACCCCCAGACCGACGCGCATTTCGATGCCCTCATGGACTTCTTCTCCACCAGTGGCAACATATGGACGTCCACCATGGCCTTTGCGGAGATGCGCACCAAGGCTCTTGAGGCCCGCACTTACCGAGAGGCTCAGGAGGATGCGTAGCCCACCTCGTTCCTTCCAATGACTTCGCGTTTTTGTCGTACTCGATGTATCTTTTTCTTATTCTCTCATATCTTTGGTCTATTTCGTGGCAGTCTATGTATCTTTGCTACATTTCATACGGATTCTATGTAAAGTTTGCTACATTTCATGCGGATTCTATGTAAAGTTTGCTACATTCTATGTTACTATATATACAGTGCATCTCGAAATCTACGCGTTAAAGTCCGTCGCTGGCAACCCCCCAATGGGCACGTTCCGAGCCCGACACAGTGAAACCAGATGATATGTCCCAGTCGTGCGTATCGCTTGCCCCCACTGATCTCGCTCTGCTGCAAACTTCACCGAAACCACTTGACCTGGCCAGCTTGTAATACCAGGCACGACCTCGGCGTAATGACCGACACAGGCTCGCGAACCAACGACGTCGGGACCAATGACGATAACCCTGTCAGGTACGTCGCTGATAGATTGCCCACCCTGCGTTGTTCGACAGGGAATGAGGGCGGGAATGGGGAGGACGGTCCTCTTGTTGTTGCACATGACGCCGATGAAGTCCTTCTCGAGCTGGTTCTCTTGGAGTGGCCGCTGCAGAGGAACCAGATAGCCTGTCTGGTTTGCGACGTCCCTCTGCGGCTTGCGAATGTTCTGCGCCAGTCGCGAAAATGTCTTCGCGAGGAAATCGAGGCCGTCCACGTCGATGACCCGGACATCTATCCGCTTCCCCACAAAGCTCGGCTCGAGAAGCCACCGCCCATTGAATTCCTCCAAGACCGGTGGCTCTCCGTAAACAGCGTAACATGGATCTTGCGGAGCAGGTGTTACGGGTCGCGGCGAGGGTGGAGGCAGCGGAGTAGAAGGACGAGGGTGTAGGACGAGTGATTCTTGAGTATCGCTGAGGATAATGGCTTGATCGAGGGGAAGGCGAGACCTATGCATTATGATATGAGATGCAGGTCAGTAGAATCGCGAAGAGAGCTCACCTTGACTCGACCACGGACTTGTATGAGACCATGTCCCTCGTGGTGCGCTGGTCGATGTTGATCTGGAGCTGGATCTGGCCATAGTCGGGCTTATAGTCAACGCGGGTGGTGAGCCAGCTATATCCCAGCACGAGCCTGCGTAACCCCTTCAGAGGGTGCTTCCCAATCACCTGCACATGCATCCCAATAATCCAGCGCTCGCTGTCCTTCATTTCTTGCCGGCGTGCCTTTTGCTTGCGGTCCAAGACGGCCCACGGATCTTCGGCTTGAGCCTGCAGCTGGACGTCTGAGTGGTCGAATCGTCGAAGACGATGGAGTTTGAAGGAATGCAAACGACTGGGGAAGGCGTGGAATCATCCTCGCGGAAGGGAACAAGGCGATCGGCCCCCAGCGCGTCTTTCCAATCCAGCTCCAAATCGTCAATTTTGGGCTCCATGGGATCTGGCGCACGAAGTAACGGTTTGTCTGCGTCTTGACGAACGGCTCGAGGGACCAACGCTAACTTCCCATGCTGCACTTCAGTCTGTGTAACGGTTATTTCTAAACTGCAATGCTGTAGTTCGCGACTAACCTGGTAGAACAAAATCGAGCCGCCGACATTTATATCAACCACCAAGCCTGTCTTGCCCTTGTGTAGACCTCGAGTAGTCATCGCAAAAAAGGACATGAGCTTGCGCGGCAGTATACGGCCTTATACGCATCGTAGGTACATGTCAGTTGCCCGCCTACCGTATGACAGAACTCACTCGGCAGAAATGGCAGTATATTGCGCCGAGACGCCTGATATGGCCGCATAGGGTGCAGGGTACTGTATGTGGCAGTGGGATCCCTATATGGACCCATAGGGCATCCTAGGTGCATAATTGGCATCATATGGCGACCGGACGCGGACTAACGGAGCGCGAGATTTGACCGTATCAGCTTCCGGCCGACCATATCCTGCCATATGTGCTTGCTGATGAGCGCATACTGCCATACAGGGCATTTCGGAGACATATATGTCTCCCCGACGCCAGATATGGTCGTACATGCCAACGGGTGGCATATACTGGTCGATGAGGCTCTCCGCACCCGATCTGGTACAATCAGGTCTATGGGCGCCTTATAAGTTGCTGACCCTTTTTGTGATGTAACCCGTTGATGTGTGTGCTTGGCGAACTAACTACAAAACCAAACCTGTGAAAACCGAATAACACTATATCCAAAACCTCTATACTCTGAATAAGACTTGTAATAGTCAAACTCGTCGTAAATCGGTGTAAGGGAGTGAAACCGAATAAACACAAATCCAATCAAATAGCTAATAGACACTAGCGAGTTCAGAACCCTGGGTACAGGGCCTTTGGTGGGGGTGCAGGGTAGGTAGTTCGAGAGTTTGTAACGCGCACGTAAGACGTACTATCGACGAGCCTTGATGGGGCGGCCAAATACGATGTCCTAGTTCCTTAATCGGTATTCTTCCAAGTTCTTGTTCTTATGTCTTCCTTAATCGGTATTCTTCCAAGTTGTTCTTCTGTCTTCCTTATTCTGTCCTGGTTCCTAAATCACTAATCACTATTCTTGTCAAACACTTTGATATCTTGATGTCCGAATAACACTTTGCTCAGTTCACACAATCCAAATCCGATTTAAAGTTGTAGCCTTTGCAGTTTGTGGCTTAGCTAAACCCCAGATCGCGGCCTCAATAGGTGGGCGATTCCGTGGCTACAGTGTACCAAAACCCTACTTATATACCCTTGTCTGTGTCATATCTGAGTAGTAAATATTATGATGGATCGTCCCTCGAGTCATATTCGTACGCAGATCCCTGATCCGAATTGTGATTGTCGTTATTCGGTTATGATGTTTCTTCAGTTATCCGATTAGCGGCTCTGCCCTTGGTACCAGTGGATAGCCCTCGTCCGTAGCTTTCCGTGCATATGCGATTCGTCCCAAAACGTCCAGTAGTTCCGAAGTTATTGCCTTCACTTGTTTTCCGGATAAGGTCACCAGGATCATTTTGTAGTCACTTGGGTCTTGTAATCTTCGGCATCCGACGGCTTGTCCCTCTTGGCTCTGATTCGGGTTTCCTTGGTCCGATTAGGTCCGGTCCGTGTCTCCCCGCCATCTCATCACAAGTCCGAATAGCAAACGGTTATTCCGAGACTGCCAGGTCTTATTCGGTGTTTATCCCTTTGAGTGTTTTGCACCGGATTGGATAGGTCCAGGCTTGTGGGCTCTGCTGGTATGTGTGGACAGTGAACTTGGAATGCGCCGCGGGTCGTCAACCCCATTGCAGACCTTATTCACTGTTGCAGATATCTCCCAACTAGCTATTCGGGCTCATACTAGTTCTATGATGTGCGCACCGAATAAGCGCGAAAAGGTTGCCCTTCCACGCCTACTCCGTAAAGCGGCTTATCACCGTACAACATCTCCGCACCGGAAGTCCGCAGCCACCAATCACAGAGGAAGTTCAATGTTGGTGGGCGACTCGATTGAAGCAGCTCTTGAAGTGGCTGGCGATAGGCAAAGCTTTATCGTCCCCGAGTCTACGCCAATGACATGGGCACAACGATCTCGATAGGCGCCCGCAACGACACGAACTCTGTCCCCGAAGCGAAGGTGTCTCTGGAAAGCCAGAAGGTGCAAGCGCAATAGAGCGACGGGCACAGCCCAGGCATCCTTGAGTTCCGGGGAGTGAGCATCGAGCTGAGATACTCCGTCATACGAGCGCAGAAGCAGAGCGATACGCGTTGGCTTGCCGCCAATGGAGTGCGTGGCAAGGCGGACGATAACACCACTTTTCGCGTCCCAGTACGGATTAACCTGTTCTTGAGCCACCACAACACGGTCTCCTTCTTGTAACGCGCATGCATGCCCTGTAAAGGGCACGTTCAGCGCTCGGGAGGGACTCTGGCGAAACATATCAAGCTCCTCCTCCGTTGGAATCGCATTGAGCTCGTAGCTGGGGGTCTGATATCGCCATTGCTTGACTTGTATGCGTTCAAGCCCATCGAAGTTGCCTAGTCGACCAAAAATGCGTTTTTGCCAGACGCAGATCTGGTTGCGGAGCTCGACCTCGGCGATTTGCTTGAGCAGGTCATAGTCGGAGAAGGACTTGATTAGGCGCTGAGGCGGTCGCTTCATTCTCTCCTCCTTGTCGTTGAGAGCGACACGTGGAACTACGTGAAGGTCATCGTAGTCGTCCCTGTCGAGGGAGGTCTTTGGTGAATATTCCTCCACAAATGCGAGGTCGCCCGTGTACAACATCTGGTCGGTAATGCGGACCCATCGACGCCCAATGCGGAAAGGATCGAGGAATCGTGGGTCGGTGGGTGGGCACAATAAGCAAATCTTCTCCGTTGACGGCACTTCTCGCGGCTGAAGTAGGTTTGGACCCAGAATATTTGCAGCGTCCTTGTAGCAGCGCTGAGCGTGCGGCCACTGAGAGAGAGCATGGATCAAGCCGGACGCGGGCCTGAGGATTTGATTATCGTCCCTATCGAAGAGTCTGACTTCGACGCAAACGAGACCCGACCGTATGCCCCACGAGAAGGCGCTGAGTATACCAGCATCTTCAGCGATACGATCTTGGGCGAGAAATGCCAGCAACGAAAACTCCCAGCGGGGAGGTACACGTATGGCGAAAATGGGCGGGGAGTCAATGGTCGTCAGTGAGTTTGGGCGAGGCAGTTTGAGTTTTTCGTCGAGTGTCCAGTCCTTGGCCGGGACTTCGGTTTGCCGTGTGTGCGTGTGGCGACGCTGCTGACGAGCAGCCACTTCGTACTTGGCTGCCAGCGCCTCGAGATCCTCCGGACTGTCATCACCTCCTTGCCCGAATAAGAGGGGGAGTCGACGCGGAGGTGGAAACTCGTGCATGGGCTCATCGTTGTCGATAAATCCATCATCCTCCGAGTCGGCTTCATCGCCCGAGTCATTCCCGTCCGTATCTACCGCTTCGACATCGAAGAAGTCCCTCGCTGTGAAGCGCTGTTTTCGCGCCTTTTTCTTGATGGGCTTGGGCGTCCCAGCTTCGTCGTCGTCTGTATCCCCACCCACAGGGAGGAACCGTTTGCCTCTGTGTGATTCGACGGCGGAATATGGGGGGGAGGGCGGAGGGAGGAAGCGTATTGCAGGCGTCGGCGTTGTCCCTCTCTCTGATTCGACGTCAGAGTCAGGCGGGAAGAGGGGGGGCGGGGGCCGTTCGGGTCTGGGTGTTCCTCTGTCCGAGTCGATATCCGAGCTAGGCAAGAAGAGCGGCGTCTGGCCTCTGTCCGAATCACTGTCGGAGAAAAATGAGAAAGGTTGGAAGAGGTGCGTCGGCAGTGGTGAGGGCGGTTCGTATGCGTCGTCTTCAGAATCAGAAAAGAAGAGAGGTTCTATTTGCATGGGCGAAGCGACTATTGACGGGGTGTGTACATCCTCCTGCTCGACATCCTGCCCGTTTATCGCTTGAAGAATGAGGTCGAGGCCGTGGGGGTAATCTCGCTTGTCAACGAGCTCCGTAGACATATCTAAAATATGCTGTTAGTACGCGGGATGAAGTTAAAAAACGAGATGGACGCACCAGCAGCCATTCAGATAGAAACCAGAGCTTTTACGGGTTCGGAAGGTCAATGGCAGAGCGGGTGAGGAGTTGGAGGAGCAGCTGGCCACTACAATGGGTCCTGACTCGAAAAAATCGTTGTTTTGCTTTTGGAGGCGGGCGAGATGTAGTCGGGCCGCTGCAATATACATTAGATTTACTGGCTGTGAGCTTTAACAGAGCGATATGCTTACCTGTTAGCGCGGGACACACACCGAACGCTAGATAATAAGATCTTCTCGCAGTCGAGGGGGGGAATCTGAAGTCCACCGAATTGTAATGTCGACGCTGGAATCTGTTTTAAGAACGCGAGTTGGGAGGATGGATCGAATGGAAGACATACCTGTTAGCGCTGGAGACACGCCCGAGGCCGAACGATAAGGCGGGCGTGAGATATCGCGTCGGTGGTGGTGGTCGGGACGAGGTGTGTGATGACTTTCCCACGCCGCTGCCTTGGTTCTGCCTCAAACAGAACGGCAACTCGGCAACCTGATAACCGGTGATGGCATCGTCTGGCATCACTGGTTATCAAGTTGCCGAGTTGCCATTCTGTTCGAGCCAGAACCAAGGCAGCGGCATGGGAAAGTCATCACACACCTCGTCCCGACCACCATCGCCGACGCGATATCTTCCGTCCGCCTTATTGTTTGGCCTCGGGAGTTTGCTCAGCGCTCACAGGTATGTCTTTCACTGGATCCATCCTCCCAACTCGCGTTCTTAAAACAGATTCCAGCTTTGACACTACAAATTGCTGGCCTTCAGATTTCTGACCACCACCGACGCTCGCGCGCCTCATCAACGCGTTGTCGCCGCCACAGCACTGCCTATTCTTCCAAGGGTGAATGTGGGCTCCTACTGGCTCACCGCCGACTCGATTCAGCCGCTCCCGGGTCGTCGAGGATAACGAGGTTTGGGACTTGAACCAGGTTTTCTTGATTCTGAGCAAGTAGGGCTTCGCAGGAAGGTTGCAACAGTCTCTTCGGCACCTGCCGAAGTACCAGTCGCGTCTTACCAGGTGCGTTCTCCGTTTTGCACTCGATTTCAACTCATGCTTTCGTCGCAGTAGTTTTTTGAGGTGTATTTTCATGGCGACAGTGGCTGGAATAGACAGAGATAATGTGTCCTCAACGCCGGTGTGTAACTCGAGTGAAGCTGGGAATTTGAATGATCACTGTTTTCTTGCAAGACGAGTAAACGAGTAAGAAGACGCGCGGCAACTAATCCTTGAAGTCTTCGAGTGCCAGCACGTCCCAAAGCACAATAAGAAATACAAGTTCTAGGTTTTTCTGAGTTAATGCATAACAAAGCACCTCTAGATCTTATAAAAGACGGGCAGAAAAAAAACTCCAAGTTCTCCCGCTCTCTTCGTCCGCTAAACCATGGCCTCAGGCATCCGCCGGTCCAATCGTAACCCGAACGCCAAACAAACTGCCGCACCCTTCCATTATGAAGACCCTCCCAAGGTTTCAGGTCGGAAGACCAAAAAAGCAGCTGAGCAGGCACGTCTCTTTCACTTTGTAGTTGTCGACGCGTATTAACTTAATGAAATAGCCGAAGCAGAACGAGCCCAGTACCTCAACGACAGCGCCAGTGCCACCGTCCGAGCCAAAGAAACCCAAGGCTGGGACCAAGGCTCGTTAGGTTCCTTTGCTCTGTTTCCTACTTGACGCGTATCCCTTCACAGAGTAACTTGGCTCTTGAACTCCAAACTATCGAGGAAGCTATCGAGGAGTCTCCGCCGCGCCCCGTACCGACACAACCTGTAGCGCCGGCATCCTCTCCTGCACGTCCTTTGCCACTTGTCCATTCACGCTCGCCTTCTCTGGATTTGCCAGCCGTCCCTAAGCTCGGACCCAATCATACCATACGGCGTGCTGTCCCTCAAGAACCTGTTGCTGGTCCCGCCTCCGCAGATCCGCCACGTATACCAGGGAAACCCAGGCGGAGGACGAAACAGCGCATATGTGGTGTCAATTATTCTTTGCGTTCTAGCTGGCTAATGTGCACTGTAGCAAGACGACGACGTCCCAGCTCCTCAGCAGTCTCCCGTAGATCTGTTGCCGTCAGCGGGCTCTTTGCACGGCCTCTTTCGTGGCAAGCTATTTCCCGGCGACCCTCGCAGCCCCCTTTCGGACTCGGACTCGGACTCGGATGACGGTATCGACGGCCGCCTCCCGCCTCAAAATCACCGTCAACTCCGTCATGAAGAACCCTCTCCGGTCGACCTGTCTCCTAAACGATCTCCCTCTCCGGTCGACTTGTCTCCCTCGCGATCTCCTTCTCCGGTCCAGCGTCCTGACTCGGACGATGGCGAAGACCAAGAGGATGAGTCCGATACTCATGAGTATGACGACCACGACCCCGCGCCACCCGCTTTCTCCGACGGCAACGACAGCGAGGACGACCCAGATTTTATTCAGGTCCGTCGCGAGGAGGCCCTAGCGGATCTCGAGTACAACGAACAGTACGGGGTTCGCAACACGGACAAGGTTCGAGCTATACACGACGAAGAACTCGAAGCCTACGACTATGCAGAATTTCAGAAGCAGGCATTGCCCGAGGCCAGTGGCTTGCGCAAGCGTCGCCGCAAAGCCGAGGAAGAGGAAGATTCTGGTTCGTACTCCGCGGCCACCGGCCAGCGTCGCAAGTCTCGCAGCAACACTGCTGTCGACGAAGAGGAGGAGCAACGTCCTCTCTTCCCCGACGATCCCTTTGACGAGGACGAGGACGAGGAGGAGGAGGACCCCGACGAACAGAGTGGTTCGACGCGAAAGATTAAGCGTGGCCGCCCTCTGAACGCCATCCTCCGCGAGGTGGACGACCTCACGGACAAATATTTGCGTGATGTTGACGCTATAGGCGAGACACACGGCTACAAAGTATCGACTCTGGCGATCAGGGGTGGAGTTATGTCGTGGATTGGGAGAGACACTAGCGGATGGAACGGATTCCAACACCACTTCCGTCAGGTCCACCCGAAGACGGAGAACAGTGCGTGCCTCTCTTATTTCTTGATCTTACCTCCTACTAATCTGTGGGCTTTAGTGACAATGAAGGATTGGCGCGACGCCTGTGTCGAAGCATACAAGGCGAAGCTGGATGAACTTGGCGAGGACCGCGAGGACCCGGAGGCCAGACGAGCGCTCTTGCAGCCCTACATTGACGATTATCTGCTCGCCTGTCTTGCCGCCAGCGAAAACGAGAAGCGCAAGAAACACGGAAGCGTGACCCTCATGCGGACGGCGATTCGTCCTTTAGTTGCACAGGTGCGCATTATTCGTCTTCTTCTTTCTGCATGCGTCCTGACGAAAGTTCATAGAGCAACAGTCTCAGCCGGAGCCAAGGCCTGCTCGTCGTGGGCCTCTGCGCCGATCTCTCCCAAGGCGATAGCCTTAACAAAAATGTCTTACTTTGGGGAGGGGGTGAAGTCTATGAAGAGGCGAAGGCGCGATATTATCAGGAGATGAACAAAGGCATGGGAGACGTCTACTCCGTTCTCAAGTGCGTGCTTTCGTCGTTTCCTATTTCCCTTCAGCAGTAATGCTAACGTTTTTCACAGAAGGACCGAGAACGAGCTTCGGCTTGAAGCCTCCGGCGAAGCACCACAGCGGAACCTAGTCGATCTGGACATTCGCAAGCCTCGAGAACCTTGGCGCGATCTATACCGTCGCCACATTATCGCAATGACCCTCAATTTGATATGTACGTTCCCTGTTAACTCGCTCTTGCATCTACTGACTCTGTATTACAGACCTCGCTCTCCACGCTCGCAACGATACCCCGCTCTCCAAGCTCCGGCAGCTCGTTCTGAAGGTCCACTGGAAGAATTTCCCCGACCTCGCCGTCCAACATCGCCTGCATTTCGTGATGTGGCCAGTCGACTTCAAGGGGAAGTATCCTGGCGGGGGGGTTTGTGCCCAACACCGTCGCGAACGAGAGCAAGAAGAAGGTCCAGACCAAGGATAAAGGTAGTGACTCGGAGGAGGACGAGGACGAGGACATGCCTGCAGCGGCGGCGTCAGGCGGTATCTCAGAGACGGAGGCGCTAAGGAAGATGTTCGAGGCTATGAGAAATGTGTATAGGCTGTGGCAGGGCGACGAAGAGCTGCCCAACACCGAGTCGGCAGACCTTGCACCATTTGTCGAGTCGTGGACGGCAGGTACATGCGGTCTTTTACCTTGCCACCCTCCTCTGACGTTTGAGTGTAGACGAAATGGCTCTCGACGATCCTAGTGAGGTCCCCATCGTTGTCTGCGCCGATGATACCGTGCTTCTACGCGCCGGTGCCTCCACGAAGCTGCTCAAAGGCCTGGAAAAGGCAAAGGCCAAGGGAAAAGCGAAGTCCAAGTCAACGACCAAGAAGACTGCCCCCAAGAAAACGAACGCGATTGCCACCTCCAGCGGTACGACGACCACACCGTCCGGAGTCCGGACCCGCTCGCGGAACCTCCAGCGGACCTCCAAAACGCTCCACTGACGAGGACGAGGAGGACGAGGAGGACGAGGACAAGCCTCCGGCCAAGCGTCCGAAATTCGACTACACGGAGATTGCCCATTTAACTTGCCGCTACTTCAACAGCAAGGGCTCTTATTCGACCTCTTTTCCCGCCGAGGGAGTGGTTCAGTTCGATCTAGATGACGAGTCTGTTGCTGAGCGTCATTGCTATACTGAGTTTTGCATCAAGAAAGAGTGGCGGAGGATGGAGGGTTTCAAACCGGTCATGACGAAGGCTCAGCGCCAGTTAGCACGGATTGTTCTCGACGACATTGTCATTGGGTAGTGTATGTCTGTATCTGATGTATTTATTGTACGTTGACTTGGGTAGATAGAGTATAATCAATATGCTTAATCGTTGTTATAGAGCAATATTGGCATGCTATGCTATGATCGTTGAGAAAACCGATGTAGTAGTAAAAACGCACTCATGAGACAAACCTGCTGAGGATTGACGCGTTCGAGAGTCGAGATTCGAGACGCGTCTGTATGTCCCTGTGGTATACAAGTGACATACCCGTCGTATATAGTTATGGTCTCAGATGATTTCCTTACCGGGAGGAAGGGCGTAGTGGATAATTTCCTTATTAGAACGACACGCGTAGTGTTGTTTCTATGCATCTATGTTCTCAATTTACGCGTTTAAGACGCGTTCGTGTATTTAGAAGTACTATCTAGCGCTGTCTTTGCTTCAAAGACGCGTAATAGACGCATCATATGCGCGATTTGTGGATAATTTCCTCATTAGAACGACAGGCGTAGTGTTTTCTATTCATCTATGTCCTCAATTTACGTGTTTCAGACGCGTCTGTGACTCTGTGTACTCAGAAGTACTAGCTAGCGCTGTCTTTGTTTCAAAGACGCGTAATAGACGCGTCATATGAGCGATTTGTCGTTGTATCGTAACGGCGGGAAGCTTGCGATGGATTGGCTTGAGCCATGGGGTCAAGCTGGAAGCAGTGTGGCTCCAGCCAGCCGCATGGCTTCACCCAGGCTGGACAAACTAACATACATGGGTCCACCCACATGAAATAGGTGGACGGAGCCACTCATCAATGGCTGCAACCACCGACTGGAATAAAAACATCCATGGATGGAGCCACACGGAATGGCTTCAACCATGACCAACAAGTAGAAGAACGTGGCTCCACCCAGGCGTGCATGGCTTGAACCATGCAGGAAATCTAACAAATGCATGGTTGAAACCACCCACGTATGGGTGGAACCACGTATGCTCCTTCTACAGCCTGGCTGCAACCACCCTCTTTCAGGTATGGCTGAAGCCACGGGGTGTGGGTGCAACCAAGCCTGTAGCGTCCAGTGTGTGGTTTCACCCACACGCACGCATGGTTTCACCCATACAGCTTCTGGTTTCGCTCGCGTGGGTGAAGCCATGGGCGTGTGGGTGGAACCACCCTCAGCTCAAAAGTCCCTCGTGGATGCAACCATGCTTGCCATGGTTCTGCCCATTGGGTTTGAACACGCCGTCGGCCCGATGTGCTTGGAGCATGCCGACGGCATGTTCAAGTTCCAAAGCAATAGCTTACTGGTGATTTGGTCGCCTCGGGCAAAATCAATAGTATTAGCGGCTATTCTAAATACACGAGGAGTACAGTATCTACCTTCCGACGGGTTGTATGTACGGTTAATTAGTTTTTGAGTAAAGACGGCGTGCTCAAGAGGCAACACATACAGACTTCCAGTTGACTTGATGTTTATATATCTATTAATTCTCTACAGCTCTACAGCGCAGAGTTAGGACGCAAAGCGAATGATTCCAAGAAAACATACCTTCGATTTCACAACCAATGAACAATCTGCTCGATGGCACTAATTCCTCCACAGGTGTCGAGATGAATTTGCTCGCATTGGCTGCAAACACAGAATTCGCACCGCCGATATTCGAGCCAGGGTACGCGGGCGCGCGCTTGTACTAGCCCTGTAGCAGCGTCGGTTACCCATTCTACGACGCAAGTCGTTGGTATGCAAGCCAGCACCCGAAGCCAGCTCTTATAATCCTTTTGGCCAGGGCGTGTCTGGCCTTCGGAAGCGAGAAAAAGTGAAGGAGAAAGGGGAAAAAGGAGGGGAAAAATGGCCTAAGCTGTAATCGAACTGGCATCCACGTAGCATAACACCACAAGAAGAGAGGCAAGGTTCCACCTGAGCAATTGACATATTTACAGGCCTTGTTTTAGAGGCAGCAGAAGTGTATCTCGCAGGGTCCAAAATATGAAAATCACCCTGGCTCCGCCCACCGGAGGATGGATTAAACCACCCTTGATATGGGTGGAACCAGGGTCGCGTGACATGACAATGCATGGTTCCACCCACTATCTGGGTGGAGCCATGGGGCCTGGCTTCAAGCCATGTTTTAGGTACCGTTAGGTCTTGGTGCACCCCCCCCAATTTAGACCTATGTAGGTCTGATCATAGGTAGCCTGAGGTGCCTCCGGTCACCTTGCTCTCAGGCTCCATCCATGCTCGTTGTGCTCCGCTTCTTATACTTCCTCCGAGTCTAATCCTGATGCGCGCCCGTCGTGCTTGGTCGGTTGATACTCACCACCGTATGGGTTCAATCACGCCTTGCCCGCGCATCCGATGATCCCGCTGCTGAATGCCCAGGATCTCAGTCCCAGTGCACGTTTATCGTGCTTGTCTATTCAATGCTCACTACTCGCGAATCAAAATTGCGCCTTGGACCACATATCAAGGAATCTCGTATCTCACTTTCCACCCTCTGCACCCGCAATCGTGCACGAGTTCTTTATTTTACCGACACTCCTCTGCATCGGTGTTAGTGCACTGGCACGAGTCTTTCCGATACTCCGCTGCGCCGGTGTTAGTGCACAAGTTCTATCCTGGACTCCTCTGCACCTGCGCTGCGCGCGATCTTGGCCCAATCCTCTGCTGCATGCGATGAGTTTTTCCCTTCAATGCCTCTCTCTTAATGAATGAGTCTTGCTCGATACTCTTCTACCTCCCAATATGCCTGGACCTTCCTGCGTTACTCGGTGATCTCCCACTCAGCCGATGCATCATTTTTCGTGCCCCGCCATTCGATAACCCCTCGGGCCTCAGGCTCTGCCTTGAACTTTGACGCATGCTTGTCGCGTTCTACCGCATACCAGGCGCGCCGGTGATCTAAGTCACGCTCCACGGCATGTCGAGGAATCCTGTGGTTTCGGTCTAGTCACCGTGGAAACAACGTTCAAGTATCCATTCGATGACATGCTAGAACTCTGTCGCCTTTGGCACTCCAAGATTCATGTTGTGGTACTGGCACACTGGATTGATTTGCACCTCCACCGCTGTGTTGCTCACCGCTAACCCTCTATGAACATTGCGCTCTTCTAGATGTGAGCCTTGCAGAACTTGCTGATCGCCTCAAGTCGCTCTATACGTTCGAGCCGAAATTGAAGTGTTGAAGTGTTGATGCTTGTCCTCCGCTTTTATTGCATCGTTGTACAGCTCGGTCGACATCCATTCCTGTTGGGATTGCACTCACCGCTTTGAGTCGAGTACTCGAACCATAGCCGTAGGAACAACTCGCAGATCAAGATTCCAGTGTGGCGGCAGGCTTCATCTGCTTTCTCCCACCATGGCGACTTCCTCTAACGAAAGCTTCGCATTTGCTTGTCTATCTGAGTCTGCTCGGCGTCCTAGCGCATATCTCGATACCTCCTCATGTGCTCGCCCCTGCGATACATTTACCTTGTGTGTATTGGTGCACCTCCGATGCTCTGCTGCACCCGCGTTTGTGCATGAGCCGCGCTGCGTATGTACTCATCTCAACTGGTCCTGACCGATATACTTCCGTGTATGCTTCGATCCCCGTACTGCTCTCCCTCTAACAAGGGCTTCACCCACGCTTTCCATGCTCACTAGCTGCTCCGATTGTCCTCCATGCCTATTGCCCGGGCCGTTCATCAATTCCGAGACTGATTTGCTTCGATGCTGCACACGGGTCGACGCTCCTCTGTGTATTTCATGTCCTTGAATAAACACAGCCTAGACATCCTGCTCTACCTGTACTCGGGTTATTTATTGGAGGCTGCATCCCGGGCCGTTTTGGCACGAGTATTTCCGAGTCCTCTGCACTCCTCTAATATCGGTCTGTGCGGCTTTCTCCCGCTATTGGCTATTCCCATTCCAACACTCCTCTTCCTTGCACCAGGGCTGCATTTCGTATTGAATATCTTACGAGCGGCTTCAAGTCTACTGCTCCGGTCGATGCGCGCTACACCTCTTGACTTCTCCGATGCACCATCGCTTCGATGTTGGCCTTCTGACACAGACTGCTTTGACAAGTCATCATCTTGTCCTTTCCTCGATCCTGACTTGGCTTCAGGTCTGCTAACTTGATCAACCAACCGTAGTTTTCTGCGCTGTTCTTGGATTAGACTCAATTTTGCCTACCTCACCGTCTGACTGTACCTCAAGTGGGAAGGAGCTGTCGTCTGCCGTTCTGTGGGCTAGCCTCTGTCGTTGCCTCGGCTGGGCAGCCGTCGTTTGGGTTCTTCCTCGGCAACCCATCGGCACTGCGCCCAGAGCTCATCGCGTTGCTTCTTCCCCAGAAGTTAGCGGTGTCTGTTTTACTGCTGATTCCCTGCTTCTGCTTTGGACTTCGTGAGAGCCAGGCAGAGCGAATGGAACAAGACCATGTTCTGGGACCTCTTAGGTCCTGGCTCAACCCCCAGAACTTACACCTAGATAGGTCCAGTCAGAGGTAGTCAGAGGTGGGTGCATTGCGTCCGGGAGCAACGGCATCCGGGTCCAGAAATTCTTGCCGTATTGACACACAATGTCGTAGGATAGGATGAGGTAGAAAATGATTATGTTGAGGAGCGCCGAGACCAAGATAAAGTCCATGTTACATTGCCTGGGGATTTGTCAGATAAGAAGATCATCGCATGTCAACAATCAAGTCATGCACCGTTCGCCAAGCTGCAGATCCCCGATGCCATTCGGTCTCCACATATTATGCCGAGTGCAAGTGACTCCACCAACCCCTGTTGTACGCAGGCCCTTGACATGCTTCCGGTTGGCGAGGAACATCACCTGGAAGCCCGAGCACGTTGAGATCTCTTCTTCGGTGACATGCGCGCGAAGAAATTCAACGTATTTGGCATTGTTGACAAAATACCCGCACCCGTCATGCAAAATAGGATCTTTTGCTGCCGAGGAGACGTTGCGATTGATCAGCTGAAAATTGCAATCCTGGGCAAGGAACAAGAAATATTTGTATCTGTTTGGAAAGGTGAGCACGATTCGAACGGCGAGCGAGAAAACGTACTGTAAATCTTCCTGCATTGCATCCCAATTGATATTATTCCAACCGTCAGGCAAATTCATTCCCGCTTGAGGACATGCGCGACACTGAAGCGCAAGCTCGCCCTGTGATGTTCCATGGACACCCGATTGATCATGCCCCCGACCAGCACGCTTCATCATGAGGGTGATCCTACATTGCCAGACAATATGACGGAAGGCCCAACGACGGTCCTTAAGATCCATGAGCGCTCAGTATTCGCAGTATGGGGTTGCATACCGGAACAGGGTCGAGCCCGTCGTTGTTTGTCAAGAGCTCCAAGGATCGGAGGAAATCGTGGGCCGAGACCTTCCCCAGACAATTCAAGGGCCGAAAGAGCCGGATGACTGCGAAGGTAGTACAAGTTTGAGACGCGTGCGGTCGCAGGCCACCAGCACACCCACATTAGTTGCTGTCGCTCCTTGACCTTGCTGTCACACAGGCAGTAATTGAGCGCAATAGAGTGGATGCCAGTGACGTCGATCAGGACAAAGTCCTTATGTGCCTTTGCCGAATTCATGCAGCTTGACCCAGCCGGATGACCGAGTTGGACGACCAGACTGAGGTCTTTGAGGGACCTGCGCATGAAGAAGTTGCCATTCCATTCCTGAGGGCCTGTCATCAATGATTTGAGCCGTTCCAAGACGTTGCTACTCACCTGAATCCAGTGTGTTGGGAGAACGGCGTGTCGTTCGACAATGCAAGGCATGCAGAATAACGAGGCTCCGTAGCACGTCTGGTGCTCACACCTGAACGCCCGCCCCGCACCACCGCACCCTCTGCACGTCGAATAGAGGGCGGGGTAGCCATGACCCTCAAGTTGAAGCATCTCGTCCAGGTATTTGTCCTGGTGTTTGTTGGCCCATGTTAGCATAGGGTAGTAGTCCTTCAAGGAGAGTTAGTGGAATCCCTGTCCGATGACGACGAAGACATACCGAGTTCTCGTAGACCTTTCTCTTATTTGCCAGCAGAATCCTCTGTCTCTGGCGCTTGAACCTCGCTGAGCAGTGTGGTATCCCCCAAATCATAGCTGAAGTCCCAGTTCTCCACGGCAGCATTGGTTTCGACGTCCTCCTGGATGTATGAGGGAATGGCGGCCCTTGGCTGGGTGTTGACGACGTGGGCATGCACTGTCGCAGTGCGGCCGCTAGCGGATGTAGAAACAACTTGGCCTAGGTGAGGCTGGTGAATGTGCATTGCTGGCGGTGAGGGCACGCGTCCACCGCGACGGCCTTTCATTGTCTTCTGCATAGTGGGAAGAAGGTAGGCTGAATATGAGACGGGCAGGGTCCGACTGGATTGCATTGCGACACGACCGCGAAGACTTCCGGCCAGATTGCATTGCAGTTGATCTGTATTCAAAATCCCTCGAAGTCAGGACCGAAAACGTAAAAGAGGGTGTGTAGAATGCATATAATAAGCTAGCGTAGGCACTCCTGGTGCTGCTCGTCATGCTCGAGACAGAATGGGAATGGCAGTTGACGCAGTCAAGAAGCCAGGGCCAAATGCTGTGCGATGTAGCTGGGTCATGTGACCCAGAAGCATTTGTTCCGGTCCGGGCCTTGCTTGACTACTACAACGATGTCACCACGATCCACTACATCCACGCAACCCTCGTCCTCCAGCGCCACCATTATTAACGCCATGGCGCAGAGAATCGCGGAACTTGAGGCCACGCTTGCCAGCCTGGGTGTGACTAACCACGTCGACCAAGAGCCTGAGGATAGCAAGGATCAAGCTGGTCATGAAATACAATGAGCCTGGCTTAAGACATAGCCGGTGTAGACCAACTCAGGTCTCAAGCCCCACATATCTTAAGTAGCCTGTAATGCTTAAGCCATGCACAACTTAAGTTCGGACCCTCGCCTGTGCTTCCCCCCGACTTAACTTCTATACGTGAGTCAAAACCTCGCGGCCGCTTAAACCTTAGCGCAAACTTAAGTTGCGAACTTAAGTGGCGCGAACTTAAGTTCGCGTGAGCACTCAAGCTCCGCCGAACTTGAGTCTGGTGAATTACAGTAATAATGATTTAAAAAATCCTTGTATGCTCTATATATGCCCTGACCGGAATGATTAACAGAATCAATCGTCTGTATTGAAACTCACCGTATCATCCATCCACTTGAAGACTGTGTTGTGCCATCCATCTCTGCCACCATGTCATCAAAGTGCCCCTGAGTCAGAGCTCTTGAAGATAACTTGCGCGTTATGCTCCAGTCGTTGGTGCATCGCAGCCTGCATACGTGCATAGGTGCTCGCGCCATTCGCTTTCACTGTCTCCTCATGTTTCACCAGGCCCGCCTCCACATGTTCCGCCAGGGCCGCCTCCTCACGTTCCGCCAGGCCCGCCCACACTTCACTGTCGCGACGGTACCTTGCGATAACACGGAGTAGCTCAGCGTGTTTGTGTTCGTACTGCTCCAGCCAGCGGTACATTTCTGCTTCGGCAGCGATCGGCGCGGAACCACTGCACTCGCTCACCTAAAAGAGGTCAGTATACATACACGAGTCAGATAATCGACACTGATTGCCACTCACTTTCTTTCTTGTATGCAGCCTGTTTTTCTGCGCTCAGAGATTGCCCATGCATTATGTTGTCCATCCAGATCCAGCCCTCCGGCTTTTTCCCCTTCCCCTTCCCCTTCTTTGTCTTCGTTTGCCCTTCTGTCCCGTGCATGCCTTGGACAATGTCCTTGAGACGTTTGGGACTGCGCTCGCCGTGCTTAAAACCTACATAATGATCAGCAATGTACCAGACATATTTCGGTATACACACTGGAGCGTTTCAACGTCTGCGTCCCCGCCAATAACTGCGGCTGCTCTGATTCGCTATCCGCGTCTGGAAGAAGTCTAGAGCCCACTGCCGCCCGTGATATTGTCATCCCGCTCTGCAGATACCACGCCATGCCATCTTGCTCCCTCACCTTCTTGACAGCAGACAACGCCAAAGACGTGTCTTGAACTGCGAGGATGCCGCTCTGGGCCTCGGTACTACCGTAGCTGGATTTCAGCTGCCCAAAGTTCGACGTCTTGGTCGTCACTACTGAGACACCATCCATGTTTCAGCCTGTACGAAGGCAATTGGATCGCCGTTACTTCTGGCTCATCGGCGTCGAGGGCTCATCGGCGTCGAGGGCGCTGAGGGCAAGACGCGGGAACAACTCCTGCTGACGATCTCACCTATAAAGCCCAGATATACCCTCTACTTAGAGATGCCTACTCACGCGAGTAGGCGTTACTTATTAGAGGGAATTCGTCTTTTGGCCTACTACCGAATAAAGGCCTGAGTATAGCCTGGATAAAACTGAATAAACTCAGGGGTGGGCAGTCAGAGGTGTCAGGGAGGGTACTCCTGGATAATCCCGAGTAAAGTTAACTTAGTAGCATTCAAGTTGCTAAGCCTACAACTGAATAAAATCGAGTAAACTACTGAATTAAACTGAATAGACTTCAATGTACAAACAGAGCTGGTGTCCAGTACAACTGGATAAAACTGAATAAACTTGCTTAGCCTACAACTGAATAAAACCGAGTAAACTACTGAATAAAATTGAATAGACTTCAATATACGAATAGAGCTGATGTCCCGTACAACTGGATAAAACTGAATAAACTTGCCATGCTTACAACTGAATAAAACTGAGTAAACTTGTCTGCACTGTACTGGGTGACTTCCCGTAAGGGAAATTAAATTTCAGCGGATTTTCAAAGGGTGCCAACGACGTCGGCTAGAAAATACATGCATTTTTTAATCCATCGTTGTTTCCCATAAGGATTGTTTTCATACTGACGCTTTCTGTACTTTTGAGGCCTTTTGTCGGATGGATCACCCACTGCTTGCCATCACCCCCCCGATGCAAACAACATGTCTTTGCATCAATTTGACCACCACCATGCCCCAGATGCTCCTTCTTCTCCATTTACTTCAGACAATGGACGATGACGATGAGGACAATGATCTGGAGCTCATAGCCACCGCTGGTGGCGTGTATATGCTTGGCCTTCTTGAAGCACGTTGACTACAAGCCGAGCGACGCAAGCCAAGCCGCCTCTACCTCTGTCGACCACAACTACTCCCAGACCCGCACTGAGACACCCCCTGGCATGCACTCTACAACAGTGGCGACGACCGGGCGTTCATAACAACGATGGGATTTGACGCGGCTGCATTTCACTACATCCTCCGTTCTGGCCTTGACACCGCTTGGTATGCGACACCGGTGCCTCGCGGAGATGTCTCAGCCAAGGTGATAAGCCGCTTTACAGAGTAGACGTGGAAGGGCAACCTTTTCGCGCTTATTCGGTGCGCACATCATAGAACTAGTATGAGCCCGAATAGCTAGTTGGGAGATATCTGCAACAGTGAATAAGGTCTGCAATGGGGTTGACGACCCGCGGCGCATTCCAAGTTCTCTGTCTACACATACCAGCAGAGCCCACAAGCCTGGACCTATCCAATCCGGTGCAAAACACTCAAAGGGATAAACACCGAATAAGACCTGGCAGTCTCGGAATAACTGTTTGCTATTCGGACTTGTGATAAGATGGCGGGGAGACACGGACCGGACCAAATCGGACCAAGGAAACCCGAAGCAGAGCCAAGAGGGACAAGCCGTCGGATGCCGAAGATTACAAGACCCAAGTGACTACAAAATGATTCTGGTGACCTTATCCGGAAAACAAGTGAAGGCAATAACTTCGGAACTACTGGACGGTTTGGGACGAATTGCATATGCACGGGAAGCTACGAACGAGGGCTATCCACTGGCACCAAGGGCAGAGCCGCTAAGCGGACAACTGAAGAAACATCATACCGAATAACGACAATCACAATTCGGATCAGGGATCTGCGTACGAATATGACTCGAAGGGCGATCCATCATAATATTTACTACTCGGATATGACACAGACAAGGGTATATAAGTAGGATTTTGGTACACTGTAGCCACGGAATCGCCCACCTATTGAGGCCGCGATCTGGGGTTTAGCTAAGCTACAAACTGCAAAGGCTACAACTTTTAAATTGGAATTGGATTGTATGAACTGAGCAACTGTTATTCGGACATCAAGATATCAAAGTGTTTGACAAGGAATTAGTGAATAGTGATTTAGGATTTAGGAACTAGGACAGAACAAGGAAGACAGAAGAACAAGGACTTGGAAGAATACCGATTAAAGAACTAGGACATCGTATTTGGCCGCCCCATCAAGGCTCGTCGATAGTATGTCTTACGTGCGCATTACAAACTCTCGAACTACCTACCCTGCACCCCCACCAAAGGCCCTGTACCCAGGGTTCTGAACTCGCTAGTGTCTATTAGCTATTTGATTGGATTTGTGTTTATTCGGTTTCACTCCCTTACACCGATTTACGACGAGTTAGACTATTACAAGTCTTATTCAGAGTATAGAGGTTTTGGATATAGTGTTATTCGGTTTTCACAGGTTTGGTTTTGTAGTTAGTTCGCCAAGCACACACATCAGCGTTCGGTGCGCTTCCTTGCCAGCCAGTCGAGGTCGACTAACCTTCTCGTATAGCTCCGAATCACCACCCTTCTCTGCTGCCGCTCTAACCCCAGCACTGTGGAGCAAGATAATCGTGGTCTCGCTATTCGGACTGCGTTGGGTATGTTCTCTGCTCCATATTCCATCTAAATGACTGATGTGTGCGCCAGACACCTCTCGAACCCTTCCGCTGCCGCTGCCGGTAGGTGTTTATGTCCGCGCTTTGGTCATTACTAACACCTTCTCAGTACTGCCAACACAACCTCCGCGTTGCTATGTATTCGATGTCGTCTCTATCCGAGGCTTCAAGCTGGTGAGTTGGTATTGCGGCCGATTCTTCTGCTCTGCTCACCCTCTTACTAGCTGTGAATTGATATACTACTGCCTACCTGGCTGAGTGCGCTGCGTGCCATTCTGCATCTTTTCTGACTGGGTGACTACTACTACGAGCTGATGACGCGCTTCCATTCTCAACGCTCTGCCCGCACACACGCTTTACTCTGCATGCCCGCGCACAGACGGACGAATCACTGGCGACACAACGGTGGGATGGTGGTGGACTGGACTTGGCGATGGTGCACCATCGGCGGACTTGGGTTTTTTTTCTCGTGTATTCGGTACAAAATTGAATGGATTGACTGAAATGGATTGGAAATTGACGAGAAAATACAAGCAACGACTGGGAACCGACCCTTGGATACCGTTCAGCGGTTTTTCAACGGATCTGAGCGGTATCCAACAGACAGACTTTCCACTGGGCCTCACGGGTGAGTCATTTTCACAAAACGGGCAAAGACTCACCTCGAACTCACCTCGATTCTCAGCTAATGCGTTCCCAGGGCAGCTCAGGGACCGGCGCTGAGCTCGCTGAGCCGAAGCGTCTCCGAGCCGCTCGCCGACCTGCGGAGTGAGCCGAGGGCATACCCTCGGCTCACCCTCGGCTCACCCGCGGGTAGCACGAGAAGAGGGACTTCCCGTTCCTCTTTTCGCGCTGGCAAGAATATCTTCTTTGGCCGGCGCAAAAAGAGGAACGAGAAGGGCGCCTTTTGGCAAGCCTTTGTGTCCATCAAGAAGACGCACCAAAAGGCAACCTTTTGACACATCTTTTCGCGCAACACAAAGACCTGCTTTGTGTTACACGAAAAGACACTCCCGAAGGGCACCTTTTCGTGTGTCTTTTGGCGCAACACAAAGACCTGCTTTGTGTTGCGCGAAAAGACACTCCCGAGGGGCGCCTTTTCGTGGCTCTTTTGGCAGGCGCACAAAGCAGTTCTTTGTGCGCGCGCGAAAAGACCCGTCAAAAGGCCATCTTCGCGATGTCCTTTGACCTCCATACAAACCTTGTCTTTCCTTTGCACGTAAAGATGTGCAGAAAGTTGTTATTTTAGAACATCTTTGTATCGTAGTAAAATTTAATATTTTTTTTTCATTCAAAAAGGTACAAAAAAAGATTATATATGAACCTCTGTTCTAGACCGGAAGGGAAGTTTTCAATTCACGGTGTGACTGCAAGCTCAGAGTCGCCTCTTGCCAACCTTCCCTTCCCATTTCCTCCACCGTTGACGAATGCTCCGGCAGCATCCACTTGTCCGACTCCTCATCTCTGTATTCTGCCTCCAGCTCCTCCTCACCGCCACCGCCACCGCCACCACTGCCTCCTCCTCACGA
Organism: Mycena amicta; assembly: GCA_029282125.1. Taxonomy (NCBI): domain Eukaryota; kingdom Fungi; phylum Basidiomycota; class Agaricomycetes; order Agaricales; family Mycenaceae; genus Mycena; species Mycena amicta. The sequence goes on along the minus strand of JARIHP010000032.1, from coordinate 62,097 downwards.
CACTTCTCTGTATCCTTTCTCGTTTACATTTCCACCTCCTTCGAAAGATGCTCCGGCAGCATCGTCGTCCTCTGCCATCGCCTGCACGTCCACAGCGCTCTCCACCACTGCCAATACCTCCGCCTCATCGTTACCAGCCAACACCATCTTGTGTGCCTTTGCCAAGGCTGATGTCATTGTCACTGACACCAGGGCATCTCGACGGCGACGGACGGCTGGTCCATCACGGCAGCAGGACCAGACACCAGGTCTGTCATCAGAGAGCTGGTCCGTCTCGGGAGAGGGACCGGGATGGCAATCCAGGTCCGTCTCGACAACGCAATGAGGGGGGCTACCTTAGGGGGGAACATTCCCTGCCAAAGAGAAAGCAATCTAAGGCAGCAAAGGAGTCTCGACCGCAGCGCTCACACATTGCTCACAACCCACACCATATCCCTACCAAGGGCCCGCAAGTCCTGTCCGCGGAAAATCAATCGCTGCAGGTCAGTCTTGTTGTCTCTCCTCTTACCTCAGTGCTAATGTGAATACAAGGGCAGTGCCACACTGCATTTTCAGATCATGGCGGGTGTGCACGACGGAAAGCAGGTCCTCCCGCTACCCACTCCAGCCGACATTGCAGAGTTTAAGACTCGCTTTGGATCGGTAGAGGGCTGGTGCCAGAAGCTCACGAACATCCAGTACTCTGATGTGCGTGGGATGGATGAGGTCAACACATTGTGCAGCGCGGAGCGTTTGCAATTGGGTAAACGGGGTACCATTGCCAGCGCCATCTCACAGGTGAATGACCACCACCTGAACACAATCTTCAGTGCCATCCTCGAAGCTGGACTTACTCGATTCCTCCCCGATCTCCTCGGCTCTCCCGACAGTCTCTACAACTCTGTGCACGAGGATCTTGCCATCGAATCGTTCCCGCGTGTTACTGTTCGGAAAGCATACCCGATCGACATCACCAACGTCCGAGACGTTGCTTTAGTGCTGATAAGCCGCTTTCTGGAGCAGGCATGGAAAGTCATTCTTTTCGCGCTTATTCAGTACGCACATCAGAGAACTAGTATGAGCCCAAATAGCTAGTTGATAGATATCTGCAACAGTGAACAAGGTCTGCAATGGGGTTGATGACCCGCCGCGCATTCCAAAGTCTCTGTCTATACATACCAGCAGAGCCCACAAGCCTGGACCTATCCAATCCGGTGCAAAACACTCAAAGGGATAAACACCGAATAAGACCTGGCAGTCTCGGAATAACAGTTTGATAATCGGACTTGTGATAAGATGGCGGAGAAGCACGGGCCGGACCAATGAATCCCAAATCGGAGCCGAGAGCAACAAGCTGTCGGATGCCGAAGATTACAAGACCCGAGAGCCGACAGAGTAAACCTGATGAGCTTATCCAGGAAACACGCACAGGCCATAACATTGGAACTCCTGGGCCGTTTGGGACAAACCACATATGCACAGAGAGCTACGAACGAGGACTATCCACCGGACCTTAGGGCAAAACCGCTACATGGACTATTGGGGGGCATCATACCGAATAACGACCAGTCACAATTCGGATCAGGGATCTGCGTGCGATTATGACTCGAGGGCTTGGTATTGGTGATCTATCATGATATTTTACTACACGAATATGACACAGCCAAGGGTATATAAGTAGGATTTTGGGACACTGTAGCCACGGAATCGCCCACCTATTGAGGCCGCGATCTGGGGTTTAGCTAACCTACAAGACTGCAAAGGCTACAACTTTTAAATCGGATTTGAACTGTGTGAATTGAGCCAAGAGTTATTTGGACATCAAGATATCAGAGTGTTTGACAAGGATTAGCGATTAGTGATTCGCGAACAAGGATTGAACAGAATAAGGAAGACCGAAGACCGAAGACTAGGAAGATACTGATTAAGAACTAGGACATCGTATTTGGCCGCCCCATCAAGGCTCATCGATAGTACGTCTTACGTGCGCGTTACAAACTCTTGAATTACCTACCCTGCACCCCTACCAAGGGCCCTGTACCCAGGGTTCTGAACTCGCTAGTGTCTATTAGCTATTGATTGGATTAGTGTTATTCGGTTTCACTCCCTTACACCGATTACGACGAGTTTGACTATCACAAGTCTTATTCAGAGTTATAGGATTTTGGGTTTGTGTTATTCGGTCACTAGTTTAGTTTTGTAGTTAGTTCACCAAGCACACACATCAGTGCGACGCTTATATTGCCACTTCTTTTTCTCCCATATGTATGTGAAGGTCAAGTCTGACCAACGCGACACTGGTGCGGTAGAGCGGTTAGAGATGGGCAGGTTTGGTTCAAATAATCGGTTCGAACCCAAACCTAACCGAACTGAACCCAGGTTCGGGGTTCAGGTTCGGGTTGTAGCGGTTTTTTGAACCGAACCTTGGGTTCTTGGGGTCCAAAATCCAGGTTCGAACCGAAAAAACAGGTCCGAACCACCTGAACCGACCGAACCGAACCGAACCTTGAGGTTCAGGTTCGGGAAATCTGGATTTTGAACTGAACCTAGGGTTCAAGGTTCTGGCAAAAGAGGCCAAGAACCGGACTGAACCGGACTTGCCCATCTCTAAGAGCGGTGGATTGAAATGACGAACATCTATACACGTTGTCTACAGGTATATTATTCATTCCGAGTTCAGTGCTAGGCTCACCGCTGTTGGAGGATGCTATCTGACACAATGCATTCCTCAAGGCAGAGGGCTGGCCAAAGGTTACCCGTGGGCTTGTCAAGTATGCTGAATGCAACAGTGAGGATGAGCGGAATATCAACGGCACATTTACGAAATTTCCGCATGAGATGTGCAGCAAAACGGCAGCGCGGTTCAACATCAGCATTGATAAGCACATCAAGGCCACCGTCCAAGCCCAAAACTCCTACACCATTCGCCGCTGTGTGGTCGCCAAGAATCCACCACCACCAAAATGCAAACACTGAGTCGCACTGGGGCTCTGATCGATTGGTTTGACCCTGACATTTTTAACAAGTTCAGTGCATGGATGCGGTGTACCATATACTGTAACGGGATTGCACTTCCTCTAGCTCGGTACTGGCTTTTGGACCAGGACACCGAGTTCTATGTTCCTGATCATTTCAAGACAATTGGAAGCCTGTTGCCAACAGGAACACTGACGGAGACGCAGCAGGATAAACAGGACCGGGCTGTGGATTCCAAGGACAAGGTACGGGTACAAGAGGTGATGTGACTACTGATGGTGACATCCAGTGATGTCAAGGTAAACCAGCGGGTTTACACAATGTCGGACGACGAATTCAACACACAGTACGCCGACGAGGTGCTACAACCGTACAATATCCCTACAAAGGAGGAGTTGGAAAATGTAGATTATGATGGGATGTCGCAGGAGGAGAACAAGCCGGATGAGAATGAGCCCACTGAGAACGAGCTGGTGATAAGCCGCTTTCTGAAGCAGGCGTGGACAGGCAACCTTTTCGCGCTTATTCGGTGCGCACATCATAGAACTAGTATGAGCCCAAATAGCTACTTGGGAGATATCTGCACCAGTGAATAAGGTCTGCAATGGGGTTGACGACCCGCGGCACATTCCAAGTTCTCTGTCTACACATACCAGCAGAGCCCACAAGCCTGCACCCATCCAATCCGGTGCAAAACACTCAAAGGGATAAACACCGAATAAGACCTGGCAGTCTCGGAATAACCGTTTACTATTCGGACTTGTGATAAGATGGCGGAGGAGCATGGGCCAGACCTTATCGGACCAACGAATCCCGAATCAGAGCCAAGAGGAGCAAGCTGTCGAATGCCAAAGATTACAACACCCAAGTGACTACAAAATGATCCTGGTGACCTTATCCGGAGAACAAGTGAAGGCCATATCTTCAGAACAACTGGACGTTTTGGGGTGAATCACATATGCACGGAAAGCTACAAATGAGGGCTATCCACTGGTACCAAGGGCAGAACCGCTAATCGGACAACTAGAGAAACATCATCCCGAATAACGACAATCACAATTCGGATCAGGGATCTGCATACAAATATGACTTGAGGACTTGATATCGGTGATCCATCATAATATTTACTACTCGGATATGACACAGACAAGGGTATATAAGTAGGATTTTGGTACACTGTAGCCACAGAATCACCCACCGATTGAGGCCGCATTCTGGGGTTTAGCTAAGCTACAAGATTGCAAGGCTACAACTTTTAAATCAGATTTGAACTGTGTGAACTAGGCCAAGAGTTATTCGGACATCAAGATATCACGTGTTTGACAAGGAATTAGTGATTAGTGATTTAGAATTTAGGACCCATCAAATAGTACGTCTTACGTGTGCGTTACAAACTCTCGAAATACCTACACCCCACCAAAGGCCCTGTACCCAGGGTTCTGAACTCGTTAGTGTCTATTAGCTATTTGATTGGATTAGTGTTATTCGGTCTCGTTCCCCTTACGCCGATTTACGATGAGTTCGACTATCACAAGTCTTATTCAGAGTTATAGAGGTTTTGGGTATAGTGTTATTCGGACCCTGGTTTAGTTTTGTAGTTAGTTCGCGAACCACACACATCACCGGATGAGAATCTTGACCAAAAAAAATTAGATAAATTATGTGTTCTGTACTATGCTCATACAACATGCAACATGCCTTATGTTTTGTCTTTTGTTTTCGGTAAAGATCGCACTGTTCTTACCGTATACGGTACAGTTGACCTAGGGCCTCTCGGCACATAGAACTGTTTGACGGTGCCTGCAAACTGGCACAAGTGCTGGCCGTATCTGTATTGATACGGTACGGTCTCGACACTGCATATATAAGCTTGCGACACCATATATAAGCTTGCGACACCATATATGTGCATGGCCCCATACGGTCTCCATACTGTACTGTCCATATCATACCCCAAGCCCCATCCACATATGTACGGTACATTACAATTAGCTCAGATGCACTGACTTTATTATATGGTAGCCCAGTTCATCATGTTGTTTCTGTGAGCTGCGTGTAGTCCTAAGATTAAGTGAACTCACAGACCTGCTCTCTATGGCCATTCCAACAGCTTTGGCAGCCAGTATATCTACCCCCAACGTACCTCCACCTCACAAACTCATGATTTTAGACTACTGACTTGTCTACATATTCACTTGTGATATGTATTTGGTTTCAAGCTGCTATTTCTCATTTCTGTAGTGTTCTTTTACGTGCATTTTGCTACTCAGTTTCAGTACTCTGATCTTTTGCCGGATTATCCAGTCGAATCCCATGAGGATAACAAAAATTGCCTTTTTGGGCCGACAAGCGTTGTGGGGTTTTGGTTTGTTTGTCACAGATATTTGTGCATGTATAAGCACACCAAACGGGACCAATACACACAATACGGGTCATTGACCCATATTGATGGGACAGCCCGGCCTGTAACCCGTATTGTAAAGGTCGGCGGCTAGAGCAATAGTACAGGAAAAACCCGTACCGTCAGTAAACCCGTACAATTACGGTTACTTTCTTTGGAGCCATGGTGTTCCGTTTAATAAAAATTATACAATAGTCAGAATAACAGCATTTGTCACAAATTAAATACATTCCCTGCTTTACTTACGCCGTCATCAATTCAAGGCTCAAGATATCACCATACACTGCCAGTTCAAACCAACAGTAGGCTTATAGACAGCCAAGTGTGTAATAATGTGTTGAGGCTCAATGATACAAATATCAGCGGAGTCTGTTGCATGCACAATGGTTGCTTGTAACCAAGGATGATTGTTGAACTGCCCTACATTGCAAGATATTTCCAAAATCTCTCTGTCAAGCCCTCAGAAAGGCTCCTCAGAAAGGCTTGATGGAGAGATTTTCAAAATTACTCGCATTGCATCAGGGTCCCTGCCAGCCCGCCCCCACTCCCAAGCAATGTCCAATGACGCGTGGCCGTTCCGCCTGCTCTACGTCGACACGGCGTCCCTCCCTCTAGCCGCTGCATTTCCCCTCAAAATCCACTCTACTCTCTCAAAACACTACCATCAAGACCACCCAACGCGGCGCTCAAGTCGTTCTCTGTCGTTTCCAAGAAGGCTGCAAGTCGTCGATGACAGCCAGCACCGAGCTCGATGTCTCATCTCCCCGCTCACTCCAATGTGTCTTCACTTTACCTCAAAGACCAAGCCCTCAAGTGCACTGACTATTTGACGGCGCCCTCATGCCATTCACCGTGAACTCTGACATCCTGCCCAACTACAGTGTGTTCTTTCCCATCCACAGTGCTTCACTGACAGTCATACATGCTCCGCCAGTCCCTCACCTCCCGTCTCATGCTCCGCCGGGGAACGACAGCTGTGCGCTGTACCGACGCCGCTAAAAGGTGCCTGTCTTTCCCGTGCCCTTCATTACAAAGGAACTTATGTCCATCACAGCATGTCCGCCCTCGACGAACTCCCGTGTCATGCTCTGTGCCTGCACTCTGCGCACCCGTGAAGCTTGTCTCCCGATGTGTGATGGGCACCGCTGTTGGGCTCGGGGATGGCAGTGCCAACGAACACAGAGATGGCTGTTAAGAGAGGTCGATGAACCAGTAGAGCGCTGCCGTCCGGCTGTCATGCTGCCCTGTTCGTTACACTTGTCTGTATACTACATCCTCTCCATGTTAATATCATCCACTTCCGTTATTTGCCGTGCAAAACCTGAGATTTGAGTAAATGGAAGGGCCGGCCAGCTACGCACTAATTCTCTTAATTGACCTTAATTTAGTCTTAATTTTTTTTGGGGGGTAACTAAATCTGCCTAATTTTCTTAACGACTTAATTGGGTAAAATTAAGATTAATTCACCCAAGTTTACCTTAATTCTCCTACATTAGCGGGGGAGGTATTCCCTGATGTGTGCTGATGTGTGTGCTTGGCGAACTAACTATAAAACTAAACCTGTGACCGAATAACACTAAACCCAAAACCTCTATACTCTGAATAAGACTTGGAATAGTCAAACTCGTTGTAAGTTGGTGTAAGGGAGTGAAACCGAATAACACAAATCCAATCCAATAGCTAATAGACACTAGCGAGTTCAGAACCCTGGGTACAGGGCCTTTGGTGGGGGTGCAGGGTAGGTAATTCGAGAGTTTGTAACGCGCACGTAAGACGTACTATCGACGAGCCTTGATGGGGCGGCCAAATATGATGTCCTAGTTCTTAATCGGTATTCTTCCTAGTCTTCGGTCTTCTGTCTTCCTTAATCGGTTCTTTCCTTGTTCACTAATCACTAATCTTTGACAAACACTCTGATATCTTGATGTCCAAATAACTCTTGGCTCAATTCACACAGTTCAAATCCGATTTAAAGTTGTAGCCTTTGCAGTCTTGTAGCTTAGCTAAACCCCAGATCGCGGCCTCAATAGGTGGGCGATTCCGTGGCTACAGTGTCCCAAAATCCTACTTATATACCCTTGGCTGTGTTATATTCGTGTAGTAAAATATCATGATAGATCACCAATACCAAGCCCTCGAGTCATAATCGCACGCAGATCCCTGATCCGAATTGTGACTGGTCGTTATTCGGTATGATGCCCCCCAATAGTCCATGTAGCGGTTTTGCCCTAAGGTCCGGTGGATAGTCCTCGTTCGTAGCTCTCTGTGCATATGTGGTTTGTCCCAAACGGCCCAGTAGTTCCGATGTTATGGCCTGTGCGTGTTTCCCGGATAAGCTCATCAGGTTTACTCTGTCGGCTCTCGGGTCTTGTAATCTTCGGCATCCGACAGCTTGTCGCTCTCGGCTCCGATTTGGGATTCATTGGTCCGATAGGTTCCAGCCCGTGCTTCTCCGCCATCTTATCACAAGTCCGATTATCAAACTGTTATTCTGAGACTGCCAGGTCTTATTCGGTGTTTATCCCTTTGAGTGTTTTGCACCGGATTGGATAGGTCCAGGCTTGTGGGCTATGCTGGTATGTTTTTACAGAGACCTTGGAATGCGCTGCGGGTCGTCAACCCCATTGCAGACCTTGTTCACTGTTGCAGATATCTCCCAACTAGCTATTCGGGCTCATACTAGTTCTCTGATGTGCGCACCGAATAAGCGCGAAAAGAGTGACTTTCCACGCCTGTTCCAGAGAGCGGCTTATCAGTGCGACTGCTGATAGCTGTTTGTGTCGGAGGTGCCAGATCACATGATGCTGTGTGATATGCCTGCTCCCTATCTTAATAGCTGCCTCAATACTGTATCTTGTGATAAAACAACAACACATATGAGTAAAGCATGTGAGTGTGAAGCCTCTGTTATTTTTTCCTGGATATTTTTAATTTATTTTCTAGGCCCACTAGTTAAGGATAAGACCCTTGTTTTGTCCATAGGTACTTAAATACTGTGTATTATGCTGAGCGGTTCATTGTAGAGGGGTTTACTAGTCAATGCACAACTTCGATATTTGGTTACATCAATGTCACGATTAGGTGCTCTAGCCTTTGTGCATTTGCATGCTGTCCCAGGTCGTGGTGGCTCAAAGCAAGATTGCTGGCTGCTCAAAGCCTTTGTGCATCTGCATGCCGTCTGAGGTCGTTATAGATCACAGCAAGGTTGCCTGCTGTTCGAATGGTGTCAGGATGCTCCGCTCCACATCAGGAAAAACCTCCCTCGGAGTTTTACCCTCAATTACCTAGGCCGCAAAGGTAATTCCGGGTAAGTGAGGGTAGTTCTAGGTAAATCACGACACTTTGGGGGTAACTGACAGGATTTTGGCTCTGTGGGATACCCGCTTACAGGTAAAATCGCGTAATTCCGGGTAAACGCACTGGGGGTGACATGGCAGTTCCGCACATCACCAGTGGCCAGCGCTAGCGCAGTACACCGATTGAAAGCATGAAACAGTTTTGAGGAGGAAACCCAGTCAAACTGGTACTGTACCTCTAAACTCGAAAGACAAAGTCAGTGATCAACGGGCCCTAAAGTCGGGAACACCGCGCCGTCCTTTATGTTATGTTATTTCCGTTGTGATATTCATCGGGCATGGACAGGCGCTGTCATTGCGCTGTCAATTGGGTGTCACCGGCCTGTGACACTGCCAGCGCATCTCTTCTTTTCCCCCCATGTCGTCTTTTTCCCCCCCCACGCCGACTGCGCCCATGCGTCCGCCTGGCTTCTCCAGTGCCAACGCACTAAACCCAGCTGCCGCGCCACCCCCTTCTGCCTCACCGACACCTTTCTCCTCCCCATCCGCCGACTTCGCCCAGGTACCAACAAGCCACCGCACAAAAATCAAGACCATCCAAGACGAGAGTCCTCCCGGTCCGCGCTCTTGGCACCAGCTCACTGAACCACTCTACCGGCCGTCAACGCACATGAACGCAAGACCAAGACGCTACGAGCTCACTGCCACGTCACGACTTTCGCCCAAGTCGAAGAACGCAGCCAGCAAGGCCATTCCCACTCATGCAAGCACTGGTGTTCTCCTCGCCATCCCGCGCTTGTCCCGCTATCTCCTCTATCAAGTCCCGCGCAGTCAGCAACGTCCCAAGTTCTCCCGTCGACGCCAAGATTCTTGAACGGGCCGTCGCCGAATACGAGGTAAGCATCCTAATGAAGGGATTCAGTGTACGCTAACTGCTTTAGAAATATCTGATTGAAGTGTCGACGCGGCGCGCATTGGCCAGGACCGGCTGGCTATTGACCGCTCCCGCCTCTCGTCTCCTTCCCTACCAGATTCATGATTCATTTCTTAGATTTAGCTCTATATATCATCGCACTGTGTAAATTATGAATGAACTTGCTTTTATGACTTCCTGAAAGATATGAGTGAAATGAGCCAAGGAAACCATAAGGTCAACCAAAGATAAGCCGAGGTAAAGGCAGGTAAAAGAAGGTAAAAGGAAAGGGGGACCTTGGCAAACTAAGGGTAAAGCTGGGTAACGAAGGTAAGCGAGGTAAGCGAGGGTAAACGAGGGTAAATTCGCACCCTTTATCCTCAATTACCGAGGGGGGTATCTCCTGATGCAAGCAGCCTGGTCCGTTGCTCCAGCACCTGCTCCTCTAGCCTTTGTGCATCTGCATGCTGTCCCAGGTCACTGTAGGTCACAGCAAGGTTGCCTGCTGCTCGAATGGTGTCAGGATGCTCTGCTCCAAGCAGCCTGGTCTGTTGCTCCAGCACCTGCTCCTGTAGCCTTTGTGCATCTGCATGCCGTCCCAGGTCTCGGTAGGTCAAAGCAAGGTTGCCTGCTACTCGAATGGTGTCAGGATGCTCTGCTCCAAACAGCCTAGTCTGTTGCTCCAGCACCTGCTCCTGTAGCCTTTGTGCATCTGCATGCCATCCCAGGTCACTGTAGGTCACAGCAAGGTTGCCTGCTGCTCGAATGGTGTCAGGATGCTCTGCTCCAAGCAGCCTGGTCTGTTGCTCCAGCACCTGCTCCTGTAGCCTTTGTGCATCTGCATGCCGTCTGAGGTCGTTATAGATCACAGCAAGGTTGCCTGCTGCGAGAATTGTGTCAGGATGCTCTGCTCCAAGCAGCCTGGTCAGTTGCTCCAGCGCCTGCTCTTGTAGCCTTTGTGCATCTGCATTCTGTCCCAGGTCTTGGTAGGTCAATGCAAGGTTGCCTGCTGCGAGAATTGTGTCAGGATGCTCTGCTCCAAGCAGCCTAGTCCGTTGCTCCAGCACCTGCTCCTCTAGCCTTTGTGCATCTGCATGACGTCCCAGGTCACTGTAGGTCACAGCAAGGTTGCCTGCTGCTCGAATGGTGTCAGGATGCTCTGCTCCAAGCAGCCTGGTCTGTTGCTCCAGCACCTGCTCCTGTAGCCTTTGTGCATCTGCATGCCGTCCCAGGTCTCGGTAGGTCAAAGCAAGGTTGCCTGCTACTCGAATGGTGTCAGGATGCTCTGCTCCAAACAGCCTAGTCTGTTGCTCCAGCACCTGCTCCTGTAGCCTTTGTGCATCTGCATGCCATCCCAGGTCTCGGTAGGTCAAAGCAAGGTTGCCTGCTGTGAGAATTGTGTCAGGATGCTCTGCTCTAAGCAGCCTGGTACATTGCTCCAGCAACTGCTCCTGTAGCCTTTGTGCATCTGCATGCCGTCTGAGGTCGTTATAGATCACAGCAAGGTTGCCTGCTGCGAGAATTGTGTCAGGATGCTCTGCTCCAAGCAGCCTGGTCCGTTGCTCCAGCGCCTGCTCTTGTAGCCTTTGTGCATCTGCATTCTGTCCCAGGTCTCGGTAGGTCAATGCAAGGTTGCCTGCTGTTCGAATTGTGTCAGGATGCTCTGCTCCAAGCAGCCTAGTCTGTTGCTCCAGCACCTGCTCCTGTAGCCTTTGTGCATCTGCATGCCGTCCCAGGTCTCGGTAGGTCGAAGCAAGGTTGCCTGCTGTTCGAATTGTGTCAGGATGCTCTGCTCCAAGCAGCCTGGTACATTGCTCCAGCAACTGCTCCTGTAGCCTTTGTGCATCTGCATGACGTCCCAGGTCACTGTAGGTCACAGCAAGGTTGCCTGCTGCTCGAATGGTGTCAGGATGCTCTGCTCCAAGCAGCCTGGTCTGTTGCTCCAGCACCTGCTCCTGTAGCCTTTGTGCATCTGCATGCCGTCCCAGGTCTCGGTAGGTCAAAGCAAGGTTGCCTGCTACTCGAATGGTGTCAGGATGCTCTGCTCCAAACAGCCTAGTCTGTTGCTCCAGCACCTGCTCCTGTAGCCTTTGTGCATCTGCATGCCATCCCAGGTCTCGGTAGGTCAATGCAAGGTTGCCTGCTGTGAGAATTGTGTCAGGATGCTCTGCTCCAAGCAGCCTAGTCCGTTGCTCCAGCACCTGCTCCTGTAGCCTTTGTGCATCTGCATGCCGTTCCAGGTCTCGGTGGCTCAAAGCAAGGTTGCCTGCTGTTCGAATTGTTTCAGGATGCTCTGCTCCAAGCAGCCTGGTACATTGCTCCAGCACCTGCTCCTGTAGCCTTTGTGCATCTGCATGCCGTCTGAGGTCGTTATAGATCACAGCAAGGTTGCCTGCTGCGAGAATTGTGTCAGGATGCTCTGCTCCAAGCAGCCTAGTCTGTTGCTCCAGCACCTGCTCCTGTAGCCTTTGTGCATCTGCATGCCTTCCCAGGTATCGGTAGATCAAAGCAAGGTTGCCTGCTGTTCGAATTGTGTCAGGATGCTCCACTCCAAGCAGCCTGGTCCATTGCTCCAGCGTCTGCTCTTGTAGCCTTTGTGCATCTGCATGCCTTCCCAGGTATCGGTAGATCAAAGCAAGGTTGCCTGCTGTTCCAATTGTGTCAGGATGCTCCACTCCAAGCAGCCTGGTCCATTGCTCCAGCGCCTGCTCTTGTAGCCTTTGTGCATCTGCATTCCATCCGAGGTCTCGGTAGATCACAGCAAGGTTGCCTGCTGCTCCAATGGTGCCAGGATGCTCTGCTCCAAGCAGCCTGGTCTGCTGCTCCAGCACCTGCTCCTGTAGGATTTGTGCATCTGCATGCCGTCCCAGATCTCGGTAGCTCAAAGCAAGGTTGCCTGCTGCTTGAATTGTGTAAGGATGCTCTGCTCCGAGAATGACATTACTCCTGGTCAATACATCTCTTCTCAGAGCTTCTGCCACTCTGTACATTCCTCCTGTTTGAAAGACATGCCCAAATTCAGCTTCAAATCCTGTGCCCATTAACTCCCCGTCCTTTAATAACTGCACAAGATGCAGGAACAATTGTATCTTCTGCATAAAATCCGCACTACAGGCAGCAGACATCCCCAGAAGAGCAACTACTGTCTTCTGTCGCCCAATTGGATCAATTGCCATTGTTCTTGACCACTGGTGCACAAGCGGATGGATAGACCATGCATTGTTCTGCCATGTCATGAGAGAGTAACCACAAATGTCCGATATCATCTCTCCAAATGCCCAACTGTCCCACTTTGAATCTGCATTCTTAAATCTTGACAGAAGATCCACACCAGGTTGCAATATATCAAGAGAGGGATCCAGTGGCCCATCTCCTGGTATATAGTCGGATGCCCGTCTGAAGATATCCTCGGTAATCCCCTCAAAGTGGATGAAGGAACACAGTTGCACGAATTCAGCTGCAGCTGGTTTAAGCTGCTTAAAGCTCATCTCCCATGTAGTATCCACAGTCAACTTGTAGTCCCCCTGGGACTGTTCAGGTTTCTTGCTGAGTAGAGCAGCTCTGTTCTCCCGATACAGGGGTATAAAGTTGGAAATATCCTGGTGCAAGCTGGAGATTTGGGCAATAAATGCCCCGGCTTGTATGATGGCGAGTGGAAAGCAATAGAGTTCCTGGAAGAGGATTAGATCATATGCTGATAGATTAATCATAGGCCTACCTTGACCACTGCCACTGCATGAGTTTTGTGACTGCCTATATCCAATCCAGCACATTTGAGCAGCAGTACAACCGCATCATCGACTTCCAAATTTGAAACCTCAATGATCTTTTTGTCTGTGCCAGTATGAGACCACAGTTGAGGGTTCCGAGATGTAATTAAAATGTTTCCATGAGTGCATTTAGGCAGATATGCTCCCAGGTCCAGATCCACTTTATCAGCATTGTCAAAGAGAAGTAGCCATTCACCCTGGTTTGAATTTAGCCAGGTCTGTGCAGCTTCCACAGTGTCTCCCAGATTCTTGGCTAATGATATCTGCTTATACCCCATTTCAATGGCTTCTTCACTGCTTGCATTAATCTTGAACTGGTCGGTGAACCTAAGCATAGGAATGATAGGATAAATTGTATTATTCTACAAAGTATAAATGTTCTCAAACCTGGATCCAGAGTCCGAAATAAACTTGAGTGCAATCTGGGTTTTTCCAGCTCCCCCAAGACCATAGAGTAGCACAACTATCTGTTCCTTCTGCTTTGCCGACTGGAAGAGCTTATTCAACTGCAACAGGATATCTTTGTGGCCTTGGAAGAATTTTGAGGGGGAAGGACAGTTCCTGATGAATTGAATTTTATCTGGACCGGTATCTCAGAATTTGCAGCCATAGAAAGTTTACATAATTACCTCTGACAAGTCTCGGCTGTATGATAGTCTGCCCAGGAGCCAGTGCAATAACAAGACTGTCTGAAGTTTGACTCCCAGCGGTATTCTGCAGATGCTGATTGATCATATGACCAATCCTGCCCCATCTTAGCACAGCTTCTTGAAAGCTACGGATGAGCACCAGATTTCCAAACTGTGTGTCCAAGTGATTGAGTAGTGTCCGAACCTTTTCCAGAGGATTTTCTGTGTAATCTAATGTTGCACGGATGCGATCTGTGAGGTGGATCCAGATTTCTTGGATCACATCACCAATGCTTTCAGCTAGAGCATGTTCGACCTGGGATCGCGATAGCTCATGGTTGAAAGTGTCTGAAAACCAGCTAAGACATTGATGAATATGAGGAATTATTTTCCAGATCTAGCACACCTCATGCCAGTTGTTGTATAAGCTGTCAAAAACTGTGAACCACCAGTTTGTAGAATCTGAGCATCAGGGGTCTCATTTGAAACTTGCGTTGTATCATGCACCACAAAGAGCTGGAGGTGTTGGATACAGAGATCAAGCAGTATCTGCATACATACCTTGAGCTGCTCTTGCAAGTCCATAATACTTCTCCCATACACAGCCATTGCACTGGTGATACCACTTGGGAGGATAAATTCCTTCACTCGCTGTCCATGACCGGTTTGTTTCTTTTTGATCTCTTCAATCTTGATTGAAATTCCATTCAGAAGTCTATAAAATCAGATCTTGCTGATCTCAGAGCACAGAACACGCACTGTTGGAAGTCCAGACATTTCTCTTGCAACTGTGCTGGACTTGCAACTCCAGGCAGTCCTTGGATCACACTTTGAAGGATCTCGAGTGTGCTGACGGTCTTCTCGCAGATATCCTGGAGAGCTTGTTGATTTTTCTGCACCTTCTATGGATTTTTTCTTCTTCAGCAGGGTCCCCAGAATACTAATAATCGTACCTCGACTTTCTCTAGAAAGAGCACCACACTTTCGAAGACGGCTTTTGCGACTGGAGGAGTGGACTCAGTCACCTCTACACCCAGTCGTGCCACAAGGAGCAGGTCATCAAGCCACGTTGTTGCCGTGTCGGCAGCGCTATCAGAAGGTGAACCTGAGGGAGTCGGGGAAGATGCCCGGCTGGACAGAAGCCTCTTCATCCACCCACTGCGAGTCGCAGCAGCGGAGGAGGGCTGGGGACGGTGCAGCGTGGTCATGGCGAGAAGAGAAGTGTGCACGGGCGGCAATCTGTCACCAGTGGAAAGCTGTCTCAATTTTGGTCCTATATCTGTACCAATCTCGGACATCGCTGGCTGGCGTGAAACGTGTGCGATCTCACTTCCCACTTCTACAGACAGAGAACTGCCAACAGATTGTCCATCGAAAGATATCCTAGCCATTCCCGCCGTCTCCGAGTCTTCCCGCAACGAACGAAACACGGAAGAGAAACGTCGGGTGGTGGTGATAAAGAGGCGACCACCTCCGATTTCCCGCGACAAGACCATCACGCCAAGAGTAGCGACAACCATCGAGATGAGATCGAGAAGACAGGTTTGATTAGGTACGATACACAAGGCGTCGGGACGCATGGCGGCAAAGCTCGGATGGCGGCCGTCTCGGGATGGGATGTGGACAGACGACCGAGGCGGTCAGGTCGGACACCACACCACACCACAAGACTGATCGTGTAGTCAAGACCTAGCAGAGGGTTGGGTGAGTGTGTAACGAGACGAATGACGGAGAGCAAAGAACATGCGCACGTACCCCAGCCTACATAGGTAGAAAACGACGTCCAGGAGCGCGCACCAGTCGTTTCGTTCTTTGGCGAGTTGTCATTGCTGGAGATCGCAAGGGAGGGTATGGCTCGGCGGCATCCACACAAGGTGGAAGAGACGCACGGCTGCAGACAGATTAAGCTCAGGGTACTAGTAGAAACAAAGACGGCGAACTCACGATGACGACCTGGTCAGCTGCGTATGCTCGCAAACACTCTGCCGCTCCGATCCAATGCAACGCCAGCGACAACGATCGACAGCGGCTTTGATGTTGCTTCGACGGCGGGAGGAGTCTGAGCACCGCCAGTGTGTGAGCCGAGGTGCTCCCGCTTGGATGCGATTTGTTTGCGGATAGGTGCAGGCGAAGGTAGAGGCGGGTCATGGCATGGACACTGCCCCCGTGCATAATCTGGACCTGGAAAACGGACGCCGGTGCTGGTGCCGGTGCATTTCGTCGCCGCGATATTGACTGGGTTGTCGGAGCCTCGAGGCTCGAATGTGGAGCTCAAAGCGCTCACAGACCTGGGTTGGCGTCGGATTCCAAAGAAATCGGATTCGTAATGACCTGGCCAGAGGCAAGCGTCGCCGTGACCAGAGCGAGCGGCGGGATAGCGTAGAGGGCGACGTTGGCGGCGGGGAAAGAGTAGGCGGAAGGATTGAAAGCGAAATTGAAGGCGAAGACGAAGACGACAATGTGGGGGCAGTTCCCATTCAGATTTTGGATCGCGCAAACCGAGCCCGCTGCTGGAAACGTATCGACACGCTCGATGTCCCTGGTCTGCAGCAATGCTTGCCCGCGTCACGCCGCTTGCAAACATCGTCGAGGGGAGCGCCGGAGCCTGGAAGCCGGATGAGGATGAGGATGAGGATGAGGATGTCTCAAGAGGCAGACGGTGCGGCAGAAGTGGACTTGTAGGATCATCGTGAGGGTATCGGCGACGGTGACGATAATGAAAGTCGTTGTCGGCCTCGTGTATCCTCGCTCTCAGTGCCTGCCCAGCTTGTCCAGTGTCTTCGAGCGGAGATTGAGCGTTGGGGTAGCCGGAGACCGCAGCTGTACGATCCGTCTCAGGCCAGAAGCACGGCCGTGGACGAGGACGAGGACGAGGGGCGAGAGTGGTCACTTGAGTGAAGCGAATAACAGCGACGCACATCTCCTCGCCGCAGACGACGCAGACGCGCCACGGATGGAGTGGAGTGGAGTGGAGGGGATACGGGCTCCGGAGTCGATGATTGGGGCGTGTATAATTACGTCCTAGCCAGGGCGCCGGATGGTCGTCGATACGATGGAGGGAGATCGGAAGTCGGTGACGTGTCGCTCATACTGCAAGACGCCGCAGCGGCTAGGTCCTTCGACGGCATGTTACACAGCTCGGTGACTTCCAGGGCCAAGGGAGTCGTCGGCGAAGGACAGTCGTGTGATCGCATTGTGAGTCGTTTCTCCGCAATGAGAAGAACGCAGCTGAACGCTGAGTACACCGATGCTATCCACAGCTACGAGGGGAGACCAGCCGCTGGAGCAGCGACAGACATCTCCGTGGAGTGCGGCGACGAAGGGAGAATCCATCGATGTGGGAGCAGAGGAGGTCGTCGGCGCCGGGGCCTGCTTGGAGGTGAGCAATGATCCCCTGGGATTCGACGGGCAAGACGTACGTAGGTATTCAAGCTCCGCGCCTCTGTCGATACAGATACGCAGAATGCTCCGCGTTGTCTCCTACGACTGCTCGGGCGGCTGTTCAGCGGAGAACGATGTGTGGACTTGAAAGCGGGGTGTCGACGACTCGATGAACGCAGCGATACCTGGTGAATGTCAGTATTCGACTCGGACTGGGAATCAAGAGGATATAACGCACTGAGTCTTTCGCCCTCGTCTCTGCCCTCATTCACCGCCAAACTGCCAGTGAGCAGTCTCCCTCGACATTCGACCGCTGGTGGGCTTCGAGTCACGGCGGTTGACGGTCAGGAATCGAGCGGTGAGCGGTGCAGAGTATCATGTACATGTATTGTGCGCGTCCGAGTCGGACTGGACGAAGATCGTCGCCGGAAGCAAGGAACGCGAGATCGTGACATGCCAGTGGTCACCCTTTTGCTCCGAACAACCACGATGTTCGCGAAACGATCTCGATTACGCACGGCGCACGCCTCTGCCTGGCAATATGGGCTATTGTCGTCTCTCAAGCTGGCTCTTTCGACCCTAAACAGCACGTTTCTCCAACTTCAAGCTTCAGAAGAATCAGAACGTGGAACCGATCCGGACGACTGTCTTTTGTGGTGCACCTGGCAGACTGCTTCCGAACAGCACGCACTTTACCGGTCAACGCAGTTCCTGCCATAAGCCTGACTGCGTCTCTGCGCCCTTGCGTCTATTATGCGGTTGTGAACTAGTTTCTGCAGGTCCCGTTCGACGCGGGAGTCGGGTATGGTCGGGTATGGTCGGTGTAATACACATAGCTGTTTTTGCGTTCGAGCCGGCGGGGTTTGGGTTGTTCATAGAGTGGTTGTGTGTTTTTCGTTGTACTGGTGCGACGTTCGTAGCGACGTATCCTCCATACCCGTGCAACAACAGCCCCAAGTGAACCCATCGCGTCGTGCACCTGCTAGTTCTGTGGGATCTTCATATGGTTTGTAAATGAAGCAGGACCCGTTCGAACCGGGAGCTTGGTTCTACTAAGGTCTTGTAGGACTGAGATGCGAAGTTCTTTTTTGTTCTTCTTTGAACTGAACGGCCGGCAGCTGCGCGCACGCGCGTATGGCAACGATTCTACCGCGACGCATCATACTCAAGTTGCAGGGTTCCCAGAATATTCAGGTCGAAGCACCGCTCTACCTTGGAACCATTGATTACTTATAGCAAGCCCGACTGCATGTGCGCTCGCATTCCATGGCGAAGGTTTCGTAAGTGTTCTCCGCGAGTCCCGTTTCAACGCGGGAGTCGGGCCTGACCGGCAATGTTATCGAGATTTTTTTGCTCCTCGTGAAAAAAGACCGAATACACGCGGAGGCAACATTTCCTAACTACAAGTCTGACCGGCCCACCCTCTGCCGCTAAATTGTATCTATTAGGACTGTCCACTGAAAAGGCGAAATTAAACCCAAAAACGCTACAAATTCACTACGCTTCGCTAAACTTCAGCTTCTTCGAACTACCCTGCGCATTGCCAACCTCTTCGCCCTTGCGTTTCGCAGGTGCCACGATCGGTGGTCGTTTACTCTGGCCAGCTCGCATCACACCAGGTAGACACCCGAGTGCAGCATGCAAGGCGTGGTTGAAGTCGACGAGCTCCAACCCTATCGCCTCGACATCAATGAACCCGGCGGGATACTTGGCATTGATAAGGGCTCGGACGTTCTTGGCTGAAAGCTTGGAGGGGACGCCGAACGCGACATCCACAATGGCAGATTCGGGCTGGATAATCTCGATAAGTGATACCAAACGTTTAAACGGATGTGGAGTGCCGTACAATCGACCACGGCTGCTTGGTTCTTGAGGGATACTTTTCGCGCAGAGGATGGCACAGGTAGGTCCCAGCATATGTCACAAATCCACTCTGCTTCTCGCGCTCCACAATGACAAAGAGTTCCCGCCTGCCCTTGCAGAGGCGCAAGTCCGAGCCAGAGGTCCATTTCTTCTGAATAGCGTCGTATCTACTGCTCGGACCGAACGCGATGAAGCCTTTATTGATGCAGGGGAGCAGACGCTGAGGCAGAAAGAGGACATGATTCATGAAGCTGGAGGACGCAGTTAAGCATGGAGGATGGCACAAGGTTCGGATTGGTACCTGGCGGTGGAAGGATCCTAGAATCACCTCAGATTGACATCGTTATGAAAGCGATTTGAAACGCACCTGCGCAAGGAGGGCGAACAGATTATCCGTTGGGCGGCAGATATCGTATGGTTCAGGCAGGGTCAGCTGCTTGGAACCCGACACATAGCTGAGACTCTCCCTGCATTTACCAATCGCCCGGGCGGTCTGGATGTTCAAGTTAGCTCCCTCTGCGCAAGAGAGATAAGCCACTTCCCTCGCGGTCCGCCTTGCAGGAAGCGATCAGCGCCTTCTTGTCCTCTTTGTGTTGCGCAATGAGAGCGCCGATCTTTTGTTGATGGACGGCGGTGAGCTCTTTCGAGTTCTGTCAGAACGCTGCCAGTTAGACAAGTCCAGCAGCGGGAAGCTCAGTACACGCACCGTACGACACTCCTCTTTGGCTGCCTTGTATTTCTCTCCGAGGCTGACGATTTTTTTCGTTGAGTCCGTTGACCTCGCTGTCGTGTTCAGCGATGCTCTGTGTTTATAAGGCGTTTAGTAGGGGGTCTGGGGGACGAGACGCACCGCGCGCAGAGCCTTGCGATCCTCTTTAACCTTTTGGTACTTCACGCGCAGGGCAGCTAGGGCCTGAAAGATGAAAACTTATCAGCGGAGATCTCGGAGAGCAACCGAGACGCACCTCAGAGGGCTCTTCGCCCATCGTGTCTCTCGCCGCCGCCTTCTCTCGTGCCTAGAAGGGAGGATGAGGTGCGGTACAGGGCAAAGAAAACGACGCCACACCTCCTCTAGCTCCCGTTTCAACTCATCTACCTCCCGCTTGTGGGCGCGGACGATCTTCTTTTCGGCCTTGACGTCCTTCGGCGAGTTAGCGTAGCCTTGTCAGATGCGTGAAGGACACCTTCTCGGCTTTCGTTTTCTGAGAGCAATCGATAAGACGAACTCTTCAGGCAATGTCAGAAGCTCACCTCCTGTATCGCGGTCTTCGCAGCCTCGTGAGTCCTGCGCAGCACACCCTCCATCTTCTTGCATTCCTGGAGTTTTCAGCCGAAGAAAAGCATGTCCGTCGACACTCACCGTATACCAAACGCGCTTGCACTCCCGTTCATCAACGAGGCTCCTCCGTGCACGCAGGGGCCGAGGATCCAGGAGAATCCGTGTGACAGCGTCGTCCGACTGTGAAGAGGTAGAAGCTGGAGCCTAGGGGCCAGGAGTCAGAGCGACTCACCATGTCTCCGGCCAGCTCGTCTACGTCGCTCCCCACGGCTACTTCTGTCTCCAAGTCGTCGCCCTTGCCAGTCTACCCGGTCGTTAGCCTCTGATATGCCGAGAGGAAATGAGGCAGGTGCTCACCAGAGCGGCAAGCTCTCTCTCCCATTCGTCAATTCGCGCCTGAGAGCGCAACAGATATTTCCTCTCTTCATTGTCCATGAGCGAAGGCGAGAAGGAAGAAAAATTTCCCATCATTTCACGCGTGAGAATGGAATGTTCGTGCGGTGATTAAGGGCCGCAACGACTCCGCGAGCAGCGAAAACCTTCATGCGCGACCCGCAAGGTAGGAAAATTCAGAGAGAAAATACAGCTATTCTCATATCGATAGACGTTTTCGAATTTTTTTTTTGCACAGTGATTCCAGTGATGGCCGAAAGATTTTTTTCATGTATGACGATGTGAGCTCCACCGAGTCGCATCTCAACCTGACTCTCATACCAACCATGGCCCACGGAAACCGCCGCCATATCCTGCGAACACAAGCAACTCATCGTGGGCAAATGGCTGCCTGGCATGCGCCCCAAGACCATTGCCCAGGTCACCAATAGCTGAGAACGAGCGATGAGCATGGGCAGTTTTATATGAACGCCGGCGCGGCCCCACTGAGGTCATGGCGGGATTAAGGCGGGTCAGTAACATTGGGAGCGTTGACGTAGCGGACAAAAATAAATAAATCGTGTCGGCCATCACTGGGATCACTGTGCAAAGTTTTTTCGAAAACGTCTATCGATATGAGAATAGCTGTAAGATTCTGCGATGAAATTTGCAATTAGCGAGCGATCCATAAAAGTACAACACAGGGAACACAGAGATTCCCATCGAATCAAACACCGTCGATATCCAAATCGCAACCAAACCCAACGTTTCCCTCCCGCGTGAAAGTGACGATATGATCTCCGAGTGTACGTGTTTTGAAGCCAGCTTCGCAGTAATCACTAATCTGATTAGTCTCGGTGCATCAGAACAATTGACAAGCGTACAAGTAATCTGCATCGTCGCGTTAGCAAAAGGCTCGTAAGCCTTGAATTTAGAAGGCACAACTCACAAATCCACTTCCTTCGGAATATCTCCAACCCCTTGTCATCCAACTGATACTGTGCTACCAGCGCCTTCTTCACGACACCCTCCCAGTTCGCGAGGAAGCGGCGTTTCCATTCGCGCAGCGTGCGAGCATAGTGCGGGCCGATGTTGTGTACAGAGTCGACGACGAGCCGGCCGTTGCTACCGGAGTTAAGAGTGGTGATCCAGTAGCTGAAGGAGGGTAGGTAGCCGCCGGGGAATACTTGAGATAAGTTCAGCCCGTTAGATAATCAAAACGGGAGAGAAGGGCGTACTCTGGATTGATTTGCGCGAGGAGGAGCACAGAACCGGTTAGAGGAAAGAATTCAGCGAGGTGCTAGCTACTGACCCATTTCTGCGCGAAATCCACGCCTGCATCATAGGAAGCAACACCTAAAGCGCACGAAAAATGACAACGCAGCGCCGAGAAGAATAAGGCGACGCACGAGCTTCTGGAATCGTGATCCCCTGCACAACACCCACCCCAGTATCAGGCTTCAACGCCCAATCCGCCACCGCCCAATACTCCTCGAAGAACTGCTTCCCGACATGCTCAATCATCTCGATGCTGATGAACTTGTCGAACGCGCCGGCCCATTCGGGCTTGCTAAGACATTCCCGAAAGTCCATGCAGTGGACCGTGATCCGGTGAGCGAGGCCCGCCTCGGCAATGCGTTGTCGAGCGAGATCCGCTTGGTTGTTTGAGAGGGTGATGGTGTCTACGGTGCAATCGAAGGTTTGGGCGGCGAGAATGGAAAGGCAGCCCCATCCTGTGCCTGCGTACCAGAGCTATGAACGAAGGAGATCAGATAGATGGACTAACGGACCGATTTCCAAGACTCGTTGTTTAGGCAGAATGTTCGCCTTCTTGAGAATCAATCTACGCAATCTGTCAGCCAAAGAAGACGTGCGGCTTGGAAGGCAGCGCACCGGACTTTTCGCAACTGCGCCTCCTCCAACGACTCCCGAACTGATACGCTGGAGTCTAAATCCTCGTTCAAATCCTTGAAGATCGCGGAGGAATAGTTCATATCGGTGCTCAAGAAGCTCGAGAACCTAGTGCGACATCAGCATCAAGACAAGCCCGAAAGAAAACGGGCATACATCGTATTGCCGAGATCGTAATGTGCGGAGATGTTTGCTCTCGAGTTGGCCAGACTGCCGATGAACTTGCTACTCGTCAACGCCCGGCCCTTGGAAAGCACCGATGCCAGAAGCGTGTCAGTGGCCGTCGTGAGGGCGCGGCGGTTCGCAATCAAGATCTACGAACGAATGTCAGGAACAGATTTGGATGGGGAAACGTCAATAATTGACCTGGATCAAGGAAGAAATGTCTTCACAGTCGACTTGACGATGAGATGGTCGTATTCAGGAATAATCCATGCTGGGTGACGAAGACAGAACGCACCATCACCGAACATGAATGCCTCCGCGAGGCCCAAATCCGTAAAGAGCGCCACCCGCATCCAGAAGGCGTCAGACTTGACGTGCAGCGTCGCATGCAGTTGGGAATCCATTTGGCCAAAGTGGATTGTGGGCTGGGACTCGGCGACAACGGTGATCTTCCCGACAGTTATTTTGGCGAGCAGACTAAATGTTGATGGACAGATGAGTGGAGAGCGGGGCGGAATCACCAGGCAACGCAAGCACCTGTGGATGTTACTCCGAGCAATGGGATGCAGTGCACGCAGACTCGTGCTGGTGAGCGTCTCGCTGAATGTGGACCATGCTGTGTCAAGCAAGCGGAAGACGGAATATCGGGAGTGCGTTGCGGGGGTTTCGAGCAGCTGCGACGAATACAGTGCCATGGGGGAAAGAGGATCAGTTCGGGGCGGGATCTGCGTCTTCTTATTAAAAGGTCCTGGACGACAGATTTCTTGGAGCCATCAGCTTCATGATAGCCGGATTGGATTGGATTGATACACAGAACGGTCCCGCTAATGTCCGGAGTCCCTCTGTGGATCAATTTGACGCGCCTCATCCGTTCATTCTGAAACGTTTCACTGGCACCGTTTCCGCCCAAACGCGAAGCTGGGATGGTTCGCGCAACTCTGAGTAACTATGTCAACGCACCTTTCCGGGTATATTATAGCCGTGACAGTGGACTTGGAGCGCAACATGCGCCATGCAGGCACCCACAAGAATGCCTAGACCAAGACGGGTTAGATGAGAGGGTTACTAATAAGCAGAGCATGTCGACTTCGAGTCCAGCTGGTGGATACGATGCGGCGAAGACCTAGGAATCTAATAAGGAGACTCGAAATATACGCACCGAGGAACAACTACGCGTTGTAGGGACGCACATCGGACAAACTAGTTCCGGATAGACAAGTTCAAAGCAGCGTAAAATCTTCTTGATTTAGATTTAATGGCCCAGAAAAGAAGGAAGAAATCACACACCGGGCGTTCACTTCGACTGGTACTTCCGAGTCGCCGCTGACCTGCTTCGGAACGTCGACGCGAGGGTGTTGTGGGAGCGTCGGCCCGGGAGAGGTTGAAGGACGATTGGGATACTGCGGTCGGCATTGGCTTGGCCGTCGGAGTTGAGCGCACGTTGAGCAGTTGATCCAAGGCCTCTAGGCTAGGCTAGGCGCGGGAGCCAGCCAGCCAGCTTCTTCGTATGCACAAAAATTCGGCATTGCCAGCGAGTCCGAGTCGCGGACAACGTTTCAAAAATGAACCAGGTTAATTGTTTCCGCTGCCCATTAGCCTGCCAGTTAGTATGCGGAGGAGCGAATCCAACGGTGACCTTGACTCGACTCGAAGGCAGCTCGTCGCCGTTACGAACAAGCTGTGGAACGGCAATCAAAGATCACTGGCAGCCGGCACAGCGTGACGCGCTTGTTCTCCACCGCATCCATGTGCCTTGCGGAGCCCTCAGACTGGCCTTCGTGCGACCGCCTCCCTTCCATCGTACGGCGTATCGACTTGCTCGCAGTACCATCGTATTCCTGGACAATCTCCGCCCTTCCGTCCACTGCCTCTCGTTGCTCCCGGGTCGCTATCATGATGACCTCGCACCGGCCAAGGCTCAACACGTGTACACATTCTCAATCCTGGAGATGAACAGCCGCGATTTGAACCGCGGACAGACGTGGTTCTCTCTAGGGTACGCAACTAGCCGCAACTACGATTCCTGTGGCCTCAGGCTGTGTAATAAACGGCAATCCATCTGCGCGGAGTAAGCTGTCGTACCTGGCGTTGTTCGTGCATAGACCTACGAATAGAACAAGATGTCTGTCCTCTCCTCTACCATGGTGATGTCGCTCAAGCGTCGACGGCGTCGTGCTGCCACCCTCCTCTTCCTCGCTGCTCCCGCAATGCCAATGGGTGCCAGACCGTTGGCCCCGCTCAGGTACACGTCCATGGACGCGTCCATGGACATGGACTTTGGACATGGACGTCCCAATTAGGACGACCGGTCACATATCATAACGGGCGTCACTCAGCTCGTAACGAGCATCACACAGCCGTCCACGCTCGTCACCCATGGACCTGTCCAAGTGCTTGGACCACCCGCCGCCCGCCTTAGATGTCGGGGCTATTGTCCCGCCGTCCCCGCCCCGCTCCGCCCGTTTCCCTTTTTGTCTCATACCGACGGCGGTACCGTACTGGTCATAGCGCTGGTCATAGCGCTGGCCGTAGCGCTGGCCTAGCGGTGCTCTTAAATACTGTACTCTTTTTCTGCCACTCCCTGCAATATATCCCTCATGTCCACCTCAAATCCCCTCGATTTCGAGACCACGATCCGCTTCATCGAGCTCATTCGTCTCGTCAAGCCAGCGTTGCGTTGGTATCAACAGGAATACGAAACGAGACCCTCCGCCCGCCTTCCGCAAGATTTTCGCGCTTTCTTAATGAAAGCTCTCTCTCTGACAGACACGCTGTGCGAGTCTGCTTGGCTGGCTCTCCGAGATGCTGCATGGGCACGCGATCTTGACCCTGCAGAGCAGCTGTCTCTTCGCACAAAGTATGTGCAGACCTTTCTACAGTACGGGATACCTCTAGAGATTGGTAAGCCTTCTCGGAATTCCCGTTACGTCAGTAATTCCCGTTACGTCAGTAATTCCTGCTACCGTTAGGTACAGGTTCTATAGGGCGCCCTCTTTTCAGTTTTTGTGCGTAAATCACATTTTGGTCATTTCAGGTTTGTCAAGCCAAAATCCCTTAGCCAAATGTGTGGGAAAACTTCCCATGTCACTTGCATCGTGGCACTTCCACCCGTCATCCAACTTCGTGTCCTTGCCAAAGTCCTTTGCGCTCGACTTTGTCGTTTACATGTAGGATCCACCGCAGCTGTTGTGTTGCACTATTAACCTGTCTATTCTGACTCTGAGTTTACCACACTCTCTGACATCTCGGCTCTACTAGCTGGATTTGGGAATGGATGCACTTCGGGTCCGCTCCTGCAACATGGTACGGTCTATCTACGGCTATTCATTCGCCATTCAACGTTGCATCGGTTCAAAACCAGTCTTGCGCAGGTAGGACAAAAGGTGGCCGACTGGCTTTACGCGTACTTGATTCGTGCGTCGAACAGAAGTACCGTAACGGCGCATCCATACTTCTTTCTTACTCTTGACCACCACGCTCATCTCCATCAGCAGCTCACGTTCCCTCCGCTCCCAATGATGGAATGCATTTGTCCTGCTTCAACCTGCCCAATACGGTGCTCCATCTTCACGTAGACGATTCATCTCACTCTGCGTACACGACGAAGAGCCACCGGTCAACGAACGCAACGGGGGAAGTTGTATCAACCGGATTCTTGCAACCTTGAAGTATGTATCCTTGCTTTTGTTTCATTCACCGTCGCTGAACTCAAGTTGTGTGATTTTTTTCAGTGTTCCCTCCAATCAGCCTGGCGGCAGTCGGGCCTCGCTTGCGTCGCACGTAATGCGGCACTTTACATCGACAATCATGGTGGTGGGGCTGGAGTGTTATTGGAAAGGGTAAGAGGAATGGATTAATGCGAGGATAGTGCGGTGATTTTGTGATTTTTGAGGTCCGTGTTCGTCTCACGTTGTTCTTGGAGTTGGACTGAGACACTTTCAGAGGGTTGATGCTGGACAACTTGAAGAACAGAAGCATGTGAAAGGAGCATTGGCAGCCCTCTGTATAGTTGCTCGCTCTGGATTAGGTGTGCTTTATATGCAGTCGATGTAGAAAGTAAGCTGTTACAACTAGTGTTGCCGACGGCTGGCTCCCAAGTGGCTCTGGGTTCGAGCCGGTCGAAAGCCGATTATTTTCTGAGTGCAGTTTTGGCCGTACCTCGTTGAAATTTTCGGCTCTGGGGAGAGAATTGACGGATCTTGCCTTTATTACCCTCAAATTGACCCCAAACAGCTCTGTTCGACCACGGCTTTGCGGCTCAAGCCGAGCTGAGCTGACCCGAGCCAGCCGTCGGCAACACTAGTTACAACTTCCAGCCGCCACGTTCACACTACCCTTGCCACAGTCCAGACACAAGATATCCGTGTTCTCAGAAGTCTCCAGCCGTCGTCCTTTCTGTGTAATGTTCACGGCTAGGGCCTGAGGCGCATTACCGGCCTCCCTAGCATTAGTTTCCCCACTTTACTCGTGTCTGTTCTCATCTTATATGTTACTGAACCTTGGATGCAAAGAAAAAAGTAAATCGGTAGCAGGCCTTGCCGCTTGTCGGCCTTACAGCCTTATGGGTTTCATAGAGAGCCTGATTTTCGCCGACTCCCGCAAAATCACATTTCGTGATCGTTTTCGTGTCAGCAATGTGTCATTTGTGCTATGTCAACGACACAATTTATCCGTGGCTGACTCAGTCAGTCGTCGACGCGTCTCCCGCCCATGTCGTTCCCTCCGCCGCCCTCTCGAGCCGCTCCTACCTCTACTTCTGCAACTCTCAATGAAGCCACTCTCTACCGTCCTGGATGGAAGATCCCCAGCGTCCGAGCTCTCACTCGAGTAGGTGCTTGCCTCGGGCATTCACACCGACTGCCAGTGGTCTCGTGTACCCTCACGCTTCCTTGCGACTCGTCAACATTTTCTTCCCTGGTCGATCTCACTGTCTGTACTGGTGTTCCTTTTCGTCTGGTCTTCGGTTGTGGCTGGCTGCTGTTCTCTCCGAATCTCTCGTGATACTCTTCCTGGCTCTGTCTTTGTGGAATCTAATTGGATGCTGTTCCAGTAAGTCAGCTGTAGCTCTTAGGTCGCGCTGTACTGATACTTGCCGTACGCTCAGCCTCTCCGCGATGCTCGTTGAAACACCAAGTCATCCTCAGCAGGATGAGTTGCTCGTTTTTGTCCGTCATTCACACAACTAACATACTTTCAAGCGCCCGATCATGATGGTAACGTCTCAATGAGCACCGGTTATACAGACTCCATGACCACTGTTCACAACGACCCTATGCCCATTACTTCCCCGTCTCCCGTACATTTGTCGTCGATGGATTTGTTGTGTGATATTCTACCAGGAACTTAGTTGCTCGCAGTCGCACCTCCGTATTCCATGCTGATTTATTATCATCCATGCAACGTCCCTGACCCTACATGGAATTTGAACATGAGTCTCGTTAAATGTCGACGGTTTCCTTCTGCACCACTTCTGTACAGGATCCTGGCATGATCCTGTAGACGGACACTCGTAGTACACTCATTCGGCTCCTCACCCTGACCAATCTGCTTGCTGAGCATGTGGACATGACTTTAAAGCTCCCTCTAGAGACTACGGTCATCGGAAATTTAAACCCGTTACACGCACCTCGCACCTCTTCATCCGTACTCCACTCACACCGGCGTCCCCCTCCACTTCTGCCGCAACCATCGAGATTGCACTAGATGTACGCTACAGGAGCATGAAACCCGTAGTTGACTATCTGTACTGGGAGCTTTGTATTTAGATACTCGGCTCTTGAATGCTGAACGCTCGGCGAGGCCGGGCGAACCCTCAAAACGTAACGGGCGGCGTCGCTTGCGACCCTACAGCTTTATGGGTTTCATAGAGAGCCTGATTTTCGCCGACTCCCGCAAAATCACATTTCGTGATCGTTTTCGTGTCAGCAATGTGTCATTTGTGCTATGTCAACGACACAATTTATCCGTGGCTGACTCAGTCAGTCGTCGACGTGTCTCCCGCCCATGTCGTTCCCTCCGCCGCCCTCTCGAGCCGCTCCTACCTCTACTTCTGCAATTCTCAATGAAGCCACTCTCTACCGTCCTGGATGGAAGATCCCCAGCGTCCGAGCTCTCACTCGAGTAGGTGCTTGCCTCGGGCATCCACACCGACTGCCAGTGGTCTCGTGTATCTGGCACCCTCACGCTTCCTTGCGACTCGTCAACATTTTCTTCCCTTGTCGATCTCACTGTCTGTACTGGTGTTCCTTTTCGTCTGGTCTTCGGTTGTGGCTGGCTGCTGTTCTCTCCGAATCTCTCGTGATACTCTTCCTGGCTCTGTCTTTGTGGAATCTAATTGGATTCTGTTCCAGTAAGTCAGCTGTAGCTCTTAGGTCGCGCTGTACTGATACTTGCCGTACGCTCAGCCTCTCCGCGATGCTCGTTGAAACACCAAGTCATCCTCAGCAGGATGAGTTGCTCGTTTTTGTCCGTCACTCGCACAACTAACATACTTTCAAGCGCCCGATGGTAACGTCTCAATGAGCACCGGTTATACAGACTCCATGACCACTGTTCACAACAACCCTATGCCCATTACTTCCCCGTCTCCCGTACATTTGTTGTCGATGGATTTGTTGTGTGATATCCTACCAGGAACTTAGTTGCTCGCAGTCGCACCTCCGTATTCCATGCTGATTTATTATCATCCATGCAACGTCCCTCACCCTACATGGAATTTGAACATGAGTCTCGTTAAATGTCGACGGTTTCCTTCTGCGCCACTTCTGTACAGGATCCTGGCATGATCCTGTAGACGGACACTCGTAGTACACTCCATCGAGATTGCACTAGATGTACGCTACAGGAGCATGAAACCCGTAGTTGACTATCTGTACTGGAAGCTTTGTATTTAGATACTCGGCTCTTGAATGCTGAACGCTCGGCGAGGCCGGGCGAACCCTCAAAACGTAACGGGCGGCGTCGCTTGCGACCCTACAGCTTTATTTCGATAACCTGATTAACAGTAGACCAGGATTGTTCTCATTCGAATCGCCTCACCGATCCTGCAAAGACGACGCCTGTGCTAAACGCCTTCACTCTGACAACTCGCTATCGCGTGATCGCGACCCTCGGCAGTCCGATCCGCATCCAGATCACTGTCTTTACCAAGGAGTTTGGAGGCCTACCTGACTTCTACACGTCGCGCCAGTGTCCGGGTTCGCGTTGATCTCCCAGCTCCATCATCATTCTCATTTTTATAGCATGCAAAACACGCTACTACCCGAACTACTTCATCGACGCAAAGGCTAACCGGCGCATTTACTACGCCGGCGATACCATCGAGTTCATGCAGATCGCCGGCCATTTCTACATGCACCGGGACATTGCCGAGATGTTTGCAAGTATGCAAGTCAACCCCTGGTATTATACTTCCTCTGTTATTTTGTCTGGTATTAATGCTGCGCCAGGACGTCCGGAACAAACTGCGCGAAAATCTACAACGAGAGCATGAAAGACCGGAGCTTGACGCCCTTTCTACCCGCTGACTGGGGCTACACGTTCAACCTCGATGTCGAGAAAGTTTGGAACGCTTTCTTCCTCCATGGTCTCCTACTTGACGTCGGGAGCGGCTCTCTCGAGGTTCCCCATGACGGCTTCAACAAAACACCGCTTCACTGCTGCTCTCCTCGTTCGTAACCAGCGAATGGCGGGGCCGGGTCAAGACGAATGGAACCATGCGTGCGATGCGTGCACCTGGTATACGGAAGACAATAAGGGGAACCTTGGTTTGTAGTCTCTGCTCCGTACTCATTTCCGACTCAAAACATTGGCAGCCGTTGTGCGTTCCTGTGTTACAGATGGAATCACGATTGGCCGACCATGCTGCCGCGTCCAGGACTGTTTGGAACCGCTTCCAACGGTCAAGCACCGTTTCTGCACAATAGACTTTCTGGAAGACCCTTTTCCCCACTCGACGTTCCCTCCCCCAGGTTATTTGGCACGACAATAACTGCCGCATTGTCGCGATGCTCCGCAAGGACAAGGATTCCTATTTCCAAGGATGTGCGTTGCCAGTTGACGTCTTCCACTTCAAGTGCAAGCACAAGGAGAGCGACGTCGACTGTGGACGATACTGCAACCCATACCTCTATGCCGATCTTCGTACGGAGAATGGTCAGTGGCGATTCAATTCCTCCGCCGCTGAACAAACGAATGCGTGGTTTGGGGGTTTTCAAGCAATCGTCCAGGAGATGTCTGCAGAGCGGTACGACTTCTTTCTTGACGAAATGATCAGGCGCCGAAACCTAGCAATGGTGAACTTGGCAAGGAAACGCAACCAGAACCCTCACAATATTCCTCGGGAGACGCTTCTCTAACTTATTTACATACTGTAGAACGTCTTGTTTTAAATACTATTCGCTACAATACAGAACGAGAGCTATTGTAAAGTCGTAAAGTCGTAAAGTTGTCATAAAAACTAATCCAAGTCGTCCAGGGTCAGATCGATAATCTCCTTGCTACTTCCCGCCTTCGACGACAGGGACACATCGATGGGCTCTGCCTTGACCCGTTGAGCCGTAAGCCAGTCCTCGAGACCCAGCGGCGAAGCTGAATCAAGCCATAGGCGATAGGCGGGCCGTTGGTCGGTGCCTTGCAAGATATTGGTCAACCTCGTTAACCGCTGGATGGTCGGCGGCAGGATGGAGAAGTTGGCCAAAGCCGTGGCTTGATTGAACGACAGCCTTGGCAGCAATATCGGAAATGCCGAGGTCGTCTTGTACAAGACGCATGACCGTCTCCGGGAGAAGTACCTCCCGAACGAGCAAAGCATAAGGGAGGGCGGTCTTGCACTGAGGGCGGCTAAGGTTATCGGGGAAAAGGAAGTCCAGCGCCTTGTAGATGATTTCCCAGCCGATTTCTCCGTAGCTATAACACCATTAGCATTGAATCGAAAGAGAAGATAGACGACATACTAGGCAGCTCCGAGCTTCGCAAGACCATCAGCCCTGTTGTATTGACCCGTCGCTGATAGCAGCTGGCGAGTTGATCCATCCCGCGACTCGAACTGCATCTTGGCGGTAAGATAGAAGAAGCTGTTGTCGGGCACCTGGAGAATGGCCTGAAGCAGGTCGCGCTTGCTCGTAACACGACGAAAAAGAGTCCCAAAGTCGGGAGATTGCGGCCAGCGCTGAGCTAGTGCCATCGGGAAAGCTTCCCGCGAAATGCGATGGCGGCTGCAGTAGTCTTGGCACTTCCCGAGATCGATGTAACGATGGGCGGGATTTTCAGGGATCGGAGATGGCATTGAGATGGCGTTGAGTACATCCGCGCGTCGGAGAAGTTCGTCGGAAGGAGCACCAGGCAGCAACTCGTCACAGTAAGGGCATAAATTAGAGGGTAGCCCGACTTCAGTTGGCTCTGCCTTGATCTCGGGCTCGACCTCCGGCATTCGCAGCAGCGCATCGAGATTGAGGGGAGGAAGGGCAGGGAATTCTGCCGTTGGAGCCTGTAGTAACGTGGTCGCATGAGGCGTATGTACCAAGGCGGGCGGCGGGAGCGGTAGGCTGGGTGAGCGAGGAGCGGGAGCGGGAAGGGGAGGGGGAACTGGAGCAGGAGCGGGAGCGGGAGCGGGAGCGAACATATCAATCGCGCGTTGTCGATCCCAATGATCAAAGTGGAAGAGCTCGCCGAAATGGCGACCGTCCGCAAGTATCTCTCGTGCATTGACATTATCCCCACAGTCCTCCTGGATAAGAAGTAGTTGCGCCTCGGGTATAAGGACCTCCTCGATCAAGTCGTTTGCCTGCAGCGGTGCATAACTGTCGGCAGGGATGTCGAGCGTCTTGAAGATGAGTTGAACGGCACTACAAAGTGCATTATACCCCAAGGAACCAAAACTAGACAGTCGTTAGTGCATGATTAGAAAAGAACGCGAGATTGACATACTATCCGTGCTGCGGGACAAACGGTGTCGACGTATCCATGCGTTGCATTGCATCATCAAAGAACTCGCTGCCTGCGACGTTCTCCGCGATGTCAGTAAACGTCTGCATATGGGCATGCAGACGCAGGTGTATCCCGCCGTAGTTGATTGTCTGGGGCCACAGAGTCGATCCAGGCATTGCAAAGACGTCCGTCTCGGCGGAATGCTGCTTGCAGCAAGCTTCCCGAAGAGACTTCGAGGGTTGCGTCTCGAGCTCCGAGAGCATCTGCGAGAGTTTCGCAGACGGTCTGAAGACATAGACCAAATGACAAACAGGACAACGCCCAAACAGGTCGGG
Organism: Mycena amicta; assembly: GCA_029282125.1. Taxonomy (NCBI): domain Eukaryota; kingdom Fungi; phylum Basidiomycota; class Agaricomycetes; order Agaricales; family Mycenaceae; genus Mycena; species Mycena amicta. The sequence goes on along the minus strand of JARIHP010000032.1, from coordinate 28,900 downwards.
CAGATCCACGCCCATACTGGTGAAATCGAAGCCCGAGATATCAATGTCGAGGCTGGCGGGGTCAATGGGCTGCAACGCCGACGGAAGTGGTGGGTGTGCGGGGGTCGGGAGATGCGGATGCGGATGCGTCGGCGCTGTGGGCGGTGCAAAGACAGGGAGGTTGACCTGCGGGAGGGGCATGGGCACCGCCGCCGAGACGGATGCGTGGGTAGCCGACGTCTGTGAAACAACTGCGCCCGATCTACCCTTCAACCCAGCTTCCCGAAATGCACGATCCAGCGATGCCTCCGGGAATCGCCGAGGGCGAAAAATCGGGTCTTGACATCGCTCGGGAGCGAGACCCATGGTGCCTTCCAGTTCTGTAGTGTTTGTCGTTTATACGGTCGCCCAAACACTTTGACGAACGCATCCTTCTCGTAACGGCACGCAGGATCAGTATCCTGGAGGCGGCGAACCTCAGCCCATTTGGTATCCCATTCCCAGACCGAGTATGACCCGTACTGGCGGGTGGATTGATCAACGGTCGGAGCAGAGACCACGGCCAAAGGCGCCGGGACGCTCGAGAATGGCGGAGGCGGAGGTGCAGGAGTTGGCGGCGCATGGGCGACTGACGGGGCATCGACATTGAGAAGATTGGGCTTGGCGGCCTTTTTGAGAGGCGAGCTATCCTCGGTTGATGCGACCAATGTGCGCTTGACCGAAAGCGCAACAGGTTCCCGAAGATCGTCAAGCCCAGGACAGTCATCGTCTGCCCAGACATCACGTATGGTCGACGGGAAACGGAGGATTGTCGTCCGTCCACGATCGACGGTTATTCCGGTTGAGACAGTCGAGAAGACCCATTTCCGCAAATCATAGTCCCAGTACTCGTAGCGACTCGAATCCGTGAGCTCGAGGTCCTTGGCAACGCCTGGGAGAAGACCGAGCGTGAACTGCGGATAGCTGAGAACGGGATCCTTGAGGTAGATCGGAGGGGCTTTCTTCTAGAATGCAATATAAGTTGGGAAGCGTACATCGCGTTGGAGAATACTGACCGTGATAAACAACGCGAATGACACCTTCTTCTTCTCGGCTTCCTCGAGATCGAGTCGCATGGCCTTCGCGTTCTGTATCGCGGCATGGGCGGTGTTCTCCTGGGTTTGAGGACGCCAGAGTGGTCCGATGGGCTGCGCGAGCGAGCGACCACGATTGACGGGATCGAAAGGAGCAGACGGGCCAGCTGAGGCCGCCGCCGGAGCTGCTTTAGCACCCTTACGACCACGTGTTTTTGCTTGAGTCGCTGCGGCCGCAGGTGGTGCAGGGGGAGGAGGAATATCGCGAATGGCGGGTGCGTGGTGGGTGTTACAAGGATCACGGACTGTGGCTTCTGCCCCGAGACAGTGCTTCTTGCAGAGGTATTCGATGCATTGTTTGGCACCCTGCGATTCGCAGCCGTCATATGCACAAGTCATTTTGCCACCCGGAGCTTCTGGCATATCGACACGCGGCGCGAGTCGGAGGGCGACGTTGTCGGCAGCAGGAATAGGATGGTCGTTCTCACGAGCGTTAATGCGGCGTAGGAGCGCGTCGGCGTCTTGCATGATGTACCGTTGTGTGAGTGGAAGCGTTCTATTGCATGTCCGATTAGTGCACTAGCAGCGGGTCAGGCCACCGTCATTTCTGAGAATGCATTACTCACCGTCTGAACGATTGCACCACGATGCTCAGGATGATTTGAGCCCTGGTGGACGCGAGGGGGACCCATCGTCGCCAAGCATTTCGTGTTAGTGCACTGCTGGACCAAACGGATTTCAGGGTCGGGTACGAGTTTGAGCTGCATCGTCGTCGTCGGTATGCGTTGTGTGGCACGGGTGGTGGTGTTGGTCAGAAGGAGAGATTCATCGGAGACAAAGGCGCCGTGCTGGCCTTGATGCGGCCATGCAAAGCGCTGAATCCAAGCGCAACGTCAAGGGCGACGAACCAAGTCCCTCATGTGTCTATCCAATGAGAGCTGGCCCTCTCCTGCCTCATTCAAACGTCGCAGGAGAGGCTGTAGAGAGCTTCCGAATGTCGCTGGTAGCTGGGATGTGGCGGGAGCGGGGCGGCGAAGCGACGACGGCGAAGACAAGATAGACAGTCACGGTCAAGCTGGCGTGGGTGATCTGATCAATGATAATGTCACAGCGACACTACGGGCCGAAGTCCATCCAAAAGTCCATCTACAAGTCCAAGTCCAAGTCTATGGACGCGTCCAAACGCAAGTCCATGCAAGTCCACCCTCAAGTCCATGTCACGCTCGGCTATTGCCCATGGACGCCATCAGTTGATCGCGTCCAAGTCCAGTCCATGGACGCGTCCAAATGGACGTGGACCTGAGCGACCCAGACGCTCTCATGGGTGCACTGGCAGACAATCTTGCCTGTAGCGGAACAGGGATGGACTGGTACACGACTATGGTTGGGGAGACACCTTGTGCGTACCATGTCGTACGTTTGCTGCACACTTCTCATCGACCAGCATAGGCACGACATACCAAAGGCTACGACAAATCTGCAACTCGCAGTGTGCGTTTTACCTTCCTTGTTTCTAGCCACTCATTGCCGTGTCACACAGACACCGTCGGAGTGCAGAACGTCAACACTCCTCCCGACGCCTGCAACGACCAACTCTGGTCGTGCTGTTGCAACAACGTCGCATTTGCTCTGAGTATGCTTTGTCTCAAGTTCGTCGTTCTTGTCCTCTGGCTCTTTCGTTGCCTTAGAGATGCTTCATTCCAGTTGTCAGCAGGACATCGGTACCGGCACAGGCTATGACGCGGGCACGGGCGCGTATCAGGACTACCTAGGCTCGTGCAGCCTGAGCCCCGTCAAAGGTCTCCCTACCGACATCCAGACAGCCGTGTAATGAGGGTATCAAGATCGACGACGACTTGTATACAAACGGATGGAGCGACGGAGCTTGGTTTTAGTGCGTGTGTCTTTCTTGTCCTGCACCTCCCAGACGTATCCTTGCTCACGCCGGAGCCCACAGCATATACAGTCGAGACACTATCATAAAGGACAACATCGTCGCCAACAACAATTCATTCACCCACTGCGCTTCAACGACGTTGCACGAATCGTCGTCGCCGTTAAACGCCCCGGCGCCGTCGTCGGTCACCAAACCACCGTCTTCCGTTAAGTCATCAGCCGGCCTGAGCACTGCACCTCCAAGTCCGCCGACGGGCAGCCCGACCGTGTCCGCTACGTCGTCATCTTCTAGTTCCAATAACTCTACGACAGGGAACAACAGTCTGCCAGCGGTCACGCCAATAACAAAGCTTCGAGTCAGCGCAGGCGTTGCGGCAGGAAGCGCGATTGGCGGGTTGTTCGTTATTGGCGCCGTCCTCGGAGGATTGTGGTGGCACCTTTTCGTCTACCGACGGAGACAACTGGGCGTTTTGAAGGAACCCCCGGGCGGAAACCAGGGTAGCATGATAGAGAGGTTCAGGGTCAGTGAAGATAACTCGAATGCGCGGTTGATGCCAACGAGTGAGTTTAGGTACGAACTCACCTGAACCGAAAGCTCAATCTCTTCTGTCGCAGAATACAGGCTCGCCAGCTCCGCCTCCGCCTCCGTTTCTGGACCACGCCGCGATCCAGGCGGAAGCAGCTCACCATTCGACTCTGACGGTGGTTTCGGTGCCTCATCGCGCGAAGACGCAGCCGCCATACCGTGGAAGCGTCGACCGCTTCCACATGCTGCCAGTGCTTCTCCGTCAGATTTGCGCTCAGAAGAGCCTTTGCTGGCGCCGGTCGACCGTCCTGCAGTGAGCGAAAGCGGGCGACACATGGATGCGGGTCCGGTGGCCGTGGCCCGGGCCCTCGGTAGAAGCCCAAGTGGCCGGTTGCCGCCTGCATACGGAGAGCAGTTATAGTGCCCTGCATCGGGATGTCGACGGGATAATATTAATTTCAGCCGTGGTGGTTACCTTTCTCTAAAAGAGCTTACCTCGGATGTCAAACTCGCTCTCGGCATGACGTCAATTGCACAGCTCTCGCGGGCCGCACCGGGGCGGGAGCGGAGCGACCGCACTCCCTTGTCATTATAATAATTATTGGACCGTTATCGTGTCGCATACGGTAACAGCGCATACCCACATACTATCTTGCGCTGCACGAACAGCAGATCATCGCGACGAGCCCACGAGTGTGGCTCGTCCCGGCAAATTGCCGGCAAACGCATTGCAAACGCAGAGAGGGCTTGGAGACGCACTTGAATTGCTTCGAAGCTTCTCGTCGGCACGCCGGCGCGGACCAGTACGGTTCCCGAGATCTCTGCAATCACATTCGTCGTAGGTCCGCTGGACGTTTCCAGAGGGAAGTCACAGACACGTGCCGTACCGTGACGCACTGTCACGCACATCGCTTCATGATCACGACGACCGCCAGAAGCCCAACGATGCAACATCCACAGCCATCCACCGCTCCCAGCCAACTCTTCGTCCCTCCAGAACTAGTCACTGCCATCGCCCAATCCTGTTCTCAACCAACTCTCGCCGCCATGTGTCGCGTCTCCCGGTCGATGCGGCCGATTGCGGAGCACCAGCTGTACCACTGCGTCGAGCTACTGTATCCCTGCACGATGGCCCAGGTCCTCGCATGGTGCGAGACAGTGACCCGCAACCCGCGACTGTCGTTCAGGCATTATTCTTTGGTCCTGGAAATCGCCGCGATGGACGTCCTCCCCACACAGATTGCAGCTATCGCGCTGGCCCTCTGGCGTTGTGTCAACTTGAAACGTTTGCGGATCGCGGACCACACTGGGGGTGATTTCTTTTCTTTTTTTTTCGCAAAATTTCGACCGTTTTGCTCACGTTCCTTGCAGGACAACTCCCACTGAAGCAAATACTCAACGGGCAATGCCCCTTCCGCCTCACACACTTCCACATGAACGACTGGATCGGTATTCCGCGCGACTTTTGGGTGATGCAGACGGCGATTCAGTCGCTGACGATTCCATCCGAGTACCTCCGCGCCAAGCCCGTCAATTCATTGGCGAAGCTTCCCCTCGTCGCTATCAAGAGCAGCGTTTCCGAGCTCCCACAGCAATCTTCCTGGAAACTACACCGCGCTTTAATCGAGCTGAAACCCCCCTATCGCCACATTCACGCGCTTTGGGGGTACGCCCGCACTCTACGGGTCCTCACCCTCCAACGCGCAGGGGGCATCACCGCCACACTCAGCGAGATCGTCTCCCTCGTGGCGAGAAACCTCCCCAGACTCACGGACCTGCACATCCTCGAGATGTTCCATCTGCCTGGCACCCGCGACGAAGGACCGCTCCTGGAGGCATGCAAGCCGTTGACGTGTCTGCAGTCCTTCGTCTTGCATCTCCGCACCGTAGGTCCCGATGGCGCCGTCCTGTTTACGCTTAACGCCCAACCCATTGGCATGACGATGGCAGGGATGAAAATCGTGACGTCGCGCATGCTGGACTGGTGCGCGACCTGTCTCCGTGTGGAGATGTTCCTCGAGCACTGGCCGTCTAACAAAGCGAAACCGTCCGAGTAGAATCGGCAATGCTGTATTATTACTCGGGATGCAACGACTGGAACCGTGGCGACGACGCGAACTGGCGATGGTTGGGATATCGGGTTCGATGCTGATTGGGAATTTTACAATTCATAGGATACGTCTCACGCAGCTTGGATACACACTCTTCACCCTAATATTCAGATGGTTCCGAGCACACTCTGTCTAGCTGGTCCCAAACACAGCCAAGCGTTCAACTTCCTGTGCCGCCTCTCCAGCCCGACCCTCCCGAACAACCTTCGCCATCCGCTGCACATTCGCACGTATCCTCTGTCCCTTCTCCCCGCGTGCGTCTGCAAAAACCGTCTTGAACTCTTCGACTGCGTCCTCGACGGTTCCAGTAATCTTCACGGCGTCGCCGTGCCGCAGGGAGGGCCCGATTTGCACACCGGTGCGGATCTGTTTTTTTTTTGCGTAAGCATTTGAGTGGATCTTGGATGAAGAGGAATTGTTATTACCTGGAGCAGCTCGATGGCCACAGGGTTGGGTTCTGCTGAGAAGAACGCCGCGTTGACGGGCTGCTCGGCGCTTGCGGGCCATATAATCATGGGTATTCCCTCGATCAACGACTCCGTAATGGAGCTAAAACCCACATAAGTTCGACTCCATCGCGAAAGCACAGGAAGAAGGGACGGACTTGAATCCACCATGAGTAAGGAACCATCCTAACGCCTCGTGCTGCAAAATCGCCCGTTGTTCAACCCAGAAATTGCAGATGAGACCTTTGCCGCTCGAGTTGACGCGATCGATGACTTGTTGCGGGAGCGAAGCCATGGGTCCGGCGAGCGCGAAGACGAACGGGAATGGCTTGTCTAGAGAGAGGAGTGTGTCGATGAGCGCTTCAACATGTTTCGGGGTGGCGATTGGAAAGATGAATGATCTAGGTTCACTTTCTTCAGCGCGATGGACACACCACCAAACGATACGAATACGCACCCAATGAAATATACAGCGCCGAGTTCTTCCCATACTTCGCATACGAATCATCGAGGAACTCTCGTACCAGCTCGTTCGTTATCGGACGCCGCGCCACATTTTGGCCAAAGTACTTCTCGTGTGTTTGCAGTCCGACGGTGAACAGCTCCTGCCCATTCGCCTTGTAAAACTCGCGCAGGTACGGAACGCCCACTGGCTCGAGGAACACCCCGGAGGGTAGGATGTAGCCATCTGCGACCTTTGCGAGCTTCTGACCGGAGGTGAGCACGGCCCAGTTGGCGACGTTCGGGCCAGCGCCAGCGGCGTGCGAGACGCGCTCGTAGTCGTACATATCTGGAACGCCTGTGTTTTTGACGACTTTTCCCGAGAACTGGTCGGAGCCGTTGCATGCCTTGGAGACCTTGCTGGAAATAAGCCGCAAACTCACAAGAAGAGAAGGACAACGCACCTGGAGCTGGATCTCCTCTTTCGTCCGTCCAGCCCTCCTGCTCTCATCTGCATAAATCTCCTCGGAAATCTCAATGAAGTCGTATTCGTTGAAGTTCGCAAACAGGGTCGATGCGCCAGAGGAATAAGACAGCAGTATCTTGCATCCAGGACCCATGGCTGCCGTGGTCGCTTCAATCGCTGGGCCACCAAAGATGTCGAGCTGCGTCAAAGAATATCAGAAAGTTTGCCGTGTGGAAGTGGTGTTGTACGGACGTACGTGGATGGACTGCGGCTTCGGCCATCCAGGGCTGCCTTGCGCGAGTGTGGGGAGGTACTCAAACCACCCGGCGTACAGTTCCTGGAGCATTACTCCAACCGCGGTGAGCCCCAATTCGATGCTGACAAACTGATTAGAACAGCGGAGCCGGAAGAAACAAAAGCACTTTTTGTCGCCTACACCGAGAATCCTCAGCCGTGCCGCGTCGTACTCGCAGGTAGCCAACTCTTTCTCCATTTGCACCACTGCAAGGAGAATCCGAGTCATCAGCCTTTCATTGGGCGGATGGAAACGCGAAATCGCGCACCGACGAGATTGTGCTGCAATATCGAAACGACGAGCGTCGAGTCCGCCTTGAGCATCTGAAGAGCGAGATGCATATAGCCGACGGTGTGGCCCCATGCCGGCGAGAGCAGCGTCGAGATGTGGTGCGTTGTTGGCATTATGGGTGAGCGGGGGGAATCGTCAGCGATTGCAAAGCGATGCACCGGGCCTCAAATACATATCGGAAGTCCGAGGGCAGAGTTCCAAACATCATGATCATCCCCGCCATGGCCGTCCATCAGCCCGGAGGATACGTTGTGTGTTTCTGTAAGAGCCTCGTGAAGGGGGCCGAAATTTGTGATTGAAGAATTCGAAGGCGGGAAAGCCCGCAGGGTTGACTCGGCATTGCAGAGTAGGCAGGAGGACGCGGAGGAGGTTGAAAGATTTTGCACGAGAACGGGAACTCGGGATGTTGTCTGATAAGCGGAAGACGCTCGATACTGTAAGGGATACGCAACATTGCGTCCAGTGAATACTAGTAGTGCCGAAGGGGTTTTCCAAATTCCGTAGATGGCCGTTGGAAGCAAGTTCGCGGACTTCCGATTTCGAGCAGTTATAATTAGCCGCACACAGACAGATACCTCAGTGGGAGTAGAGGCTACAGGTGTGAACGTGATTGCGGAGGGTGGGGCATCACGAAAAAGGCCTTGAGCATACACGCCAACATACGCACGACAAGTCCATTTATGCAGCGCAAGACCTCACACACCATATGACCGACCTGGGGTTAACCGAGATGGTTGGATATGGTTGGATATGGCGGCCCCGAATCAGACTAGGTCGACGATGGTCTCATATGGCGCGAGACCGATGGTGCAAAGCGACGACGAAAACGCGATATAAGCGAGGAGAAAACGAGTGAGGGAAAGGAGGAAGGAAGGAAGGAAGGTTTAATACCGCAACAGGAGGGATACGAGGAGATACACAACAGTTACGACGTCGGGGTATGTCCCTCCTGGCGCGCGCGTCGCGCGGCTTTCAGCTTGGCGGATCTCGAGTTCGGATTAGAGTCGGAGACGCGATTGGAAATGTCTTTGGGACGGTCGGTGCCGAAGACCTCTTTGAAAGCAAGGTCAACTGGAAACAAGCCGATAGGAATACGTACTCGTTCCCCAGCTCGATGATTGTGTTGACCTTCTTGTCCTCCACATGGTGAACAAATCTTCGGGAGAGTGAGCGCGGCAAAGGGGAGAGATGGGAGCGAACCGAGTGTGGGCAAGGTCATGATAGCGGTCGAGAGCGCGGAAGAAAACGCGTTGGAAGCGGGGAGGCGGGCTTGGTTTGATCAAGAGGAAGGAGTCTTTCGATTTGGGTCCGGATGAGCGTTGTATGCTTGGCCTGAGTCGTAGCATCCTGCATCTCTTTCAGTCATTAACCTGTCGACGCAGCAAGCGAGAAGACATACTATCCGTACCACTCTATCCAGCCGATCGTGGTCATCATTTTCGGGAAGGTTTTCGAGCTCAGGTAGGCTAGTTTATGGCTGCGTCGAGGATGCTACGGAAGGGAATGAAAGGGCGGGATGTACGAGCAAGCAGCGAATTGTGATCGATTGCGACGGCCAGTCAAGTTTCAGAGTACAAAGGTGTCAGTATATGCGCGTATAGTCGGTGGTTACGCACGGGCAACCCGTATTGAGCCAGCTGCGAGTCATAGCCTTCTTGGTTCCCTTTTCGGCGCGATTGTCGCGCCGTGGATTTGACGCGCGGCTGGGGGCTCTTCGTCGTCCGAGTGGCGGGCTGGAAGCTCTTCCCCGTCTTCCGAGTCATGTTTCAAGGGCCTTTCGTCGTCGTCTTTGAGCGCGCGTCCAATGCGTCGTCGGGACAGGAAGAATAGCGAGAGAGATGGTGTGGGTGGCGCCAGGGGATGGAGGAAGGAATGTCGTCGACTTGCTGGGCGAGGGCGAGCGTCGTGCTGATGCAAGCGGCGAAGGTCCCCCAGGGGGCTGATCCTCGTCGTCGTACTCGACTACTACTCGTAGCGAACGTCGTCTTCGAGGGTGTTCCCATAGCGCTAAGGTTACTTTTGCGTCTGTGTCGGGGTCGTCGGCGAACGAGGTGTGGATAGTGGTATCAATCCGAGGCCGCAGTGGTGCGTCGATGGTTGGCACGGGACGAAGTTGAGGGCAGGCCCATGGAGGGACCGAATGAAGCTATTGCACGTCGAGTGGAAGGCCTGTGGATGTTCGAGAGGACGATGGGAGTGGGACATCTGGCAGCGAGACGCGCAGGGTATCGAGATCTGGTTCCCGGGTGCACACAGTGTCAAAGGTGATCCTAAAGAGTATAGTATGGGCACGCACCAGATATCTAAACACCACTATATCGCCAGATACGCGCCCAGGAACGCTGGATGTGTCGTCTGGACCATCAGGAGTGTGCCGGTGAGCCAAGCAAGCCGGGAAGGCGGATGGCTGGGAGGTCGATATGGGAGTTGAGTCGAGCGAGAACACTGGGACACGACGCAAGCTCAGAGTTGAGAACCACTAAGAGAAGATATGGTGGCAGCAACAAGTCAAGAGCTGTCAGGTCACGTCGTCACACTTCACAATCACTCCCGTCGTCGACGCTCAGGAATTCATCCTGCGGAGCCCATTACGGAGGATGGCCATTGAAATAAGAGTACAAGTATGCATGATATATACGAGGTAGTATGGCCATGGTTGTACAGAGAAACTGACCTAATCAAAGAGCCGATAGCAAGGAAAGCCCCAAACGAAAGCAAGGCATACAGTGAACGACGTTCAACCCTCAGTCGGCATCTCATAATCCATCGGAACGTCCTTCCTCTCCAACCACGCCGCGTCCTCCCCACCCAGATCCACCCCACTCCCACAATCCAGATGTCGTCTGCCCGGAAGCTTCAAGGAGCTTAATACCACCACCACCACCAAAATATCACTCGGGATGCAGCGAATCGGCGATGGGTGAGATATCGGGTTCGATGCTGATTGCCAGTGGAACTTTTGCAATTCGTAGGATACGTCTCACGCAGCTTGGATACACTGGCACACTCTTCACCCTAAATATTCAGATGGTCCCAAACACAGCCAAGCGTTCAACTTCCTGCGCCGCCTCCCCAGCCCGACCCTCCCGAACAACCTTCGCCATCCGTTGCACATTCGCACGTATCCTCTGTCCCTTCTCCCCGCGTGCGTCTGCGAAAACTCTCTTGAACTCCTCGACTGCGTCCTCGACGGTTCCCGTAATCTTCACGGCGTCGCCGTGCCGCAGGGAGGGCCCGATTTGAACACCGGTGCGAATCTTTTTTTTTTTTTTGCATAAGTATTTGAGTGGATATTGGATGAAGAGGAATCGTATTGCCTGGAGCAGCTCGATGGCCACAGGGTTGGGTTCTGCTGAGAAGAACGCCGCGTTGACGGGCTGCTCGGAGCCTGCGGGCCACATAATCATGGGTATTCCCTCAACCAGCGACTCCGTAACGGAGCTAAAACCCACATCAGTTCGTCTCCATCGGAAAGCACAGGGAAGAAGGACGGACTTGTATCCACCGTGAGTAAGGAACCATCCCAGCGCCTCGTGCTGCAAAATCGCGCGTTGTTCAACCCAGAAGTTGCAGATGAGACCTTTGCCGCTCGAGTTGACGCGATTGATGACTTCTTGCGGGAGCGAAGCCATGGCTCCGGCGAGCGCGAAGACGAACGGGAATGGGTTGTCTACAGATAGGAGTGTGTCAATGAGCGCTTCAACATGTTTCGGGGTGGCGATAGGGAAGAAGAGTGATCTAGGTTCACTGTCTTCAGCGCGATGGACACACACACCAACGATACGAATACGCACCCAAATGAAATATACAGCGCCGAGTTTTTCCCATACTTTGCATACGCATCGTCGAGGAACTCTCGCACCGGCTCGTTCGTTATCGGATTCCGCGCCACATTTTGCTCGAAATACTTCTCGTGTGTTTGCAGTCCGACGGTGAACAGCTCCTGCCCCTTTGCCTTGTAAAATTCGCGCAGGTACGGAACACCCACTGGCTCGAGGAACACCCCGGAAGGTATGATGTAGCCATCCGCGACCTTTGCGAGCTTCTGACCGGAGGTGAGCACGGCCCAATTGGCGACGTCCGGGCCAGCGGCGTGCGCGACGCGCTCGTAATCGTACATATCTGCAACACCTGGGTTTTTGACGACTTTTCCCGAGACCTGGTCGGAGCCGTTCCATGCATTGGAGACCTTTGCTGGAAATAAGCCGGAGCAAACTCACAACAAGAGAAGGACAACACACCTGGATCTTGATCTCCTCTTTCGTCCGTCCAGCCCTCCTGCTCTCATCTGCATAAATCTCCTCGGAAATCTCAACAAAGTCGTATTCGTTGAAGTACGCAATCAGGGTCGATGCGCCAGCGGGATACAACAGCAGTATCTTGCATCCAGGACCCATGGCTGCCGTGGTCGCTTCAATCGCTGGGCCACCGCAGATGTAGTCCAACTGCATGAAAGAATATCAGGAAGTTTGCCGTGAAAGTGGTGTTGTACGGACGTGGGTGGACTGCGGCTTCAGCCATCCAGGACTGCCTTGCGCGAGTTTGGGGAGGTACTCAAACCACCCGGCGCACAATTCCTGGAGCATTGCTCCAAGCGCTGTGGGCCCAAATTCGATGCTGACAATTGTTCAGAGCGGTGTTCACAGAGTCAGAAACAAAAGCACTTTTTGTCGCCCACACCGAGAATCCTCAGCCGCGCCGCGTCGTACTCGCATGTAACCAACTCTTTCTCCATTTGCGCCACTGCAGGAGCATCATCAGTCTCAATTCTTTTTCCAAGGGCCGATAGAAACGCGAAATCGCGCACCGACGAGGTTGTGCTGCAATATCGAAATGACGAGTGTCGAGTCCGCCTTGAGCATCTGAAGGGCGAGATGCATGTAGCCGACAGTGTGTCCCCATGCCGGCGAGAGCAGCGTCAAGATGTGGTGCGTTGTTGGCATTATGGGTGAATGAGCGGGGAATCGTCAGCGATTGCAAAGCCGGGCTTCAAATACAATCGGACGTCTGAGCAGAGTTCCAAACAGCATCGGATCACTGGCATTCTCGGCCATGGATTTTGTACGAGAACGGGAACCTCGGGAGATGTTGTCTGATAGGCGGAAGACGAATCGATACTGTAAGGGATACGCAACATTGCGTCCAGTGACTAGTGCCAAAGGGTTTTTTTCCAATTTCCGTAGATGGCCGTTGGAAGCAAGTTCGCGGACTTGCGATTTCGAGCAACTTCGAGTCAGCACATCAGCTTGTTCGACGGCGTCTCTGAGTCTGGCATGCCGGCGGCGTGGACCGACCAAGCTACTAGTATCGAGTTATAATTAGCCGCACAGAGACAGATTCCTTAGACTCGAAGCTAGTCCCCTGAGCGAGTATATGGGGGCGCAAAATACCTACTGAAGGTATTTCGCCGCGAACGAGCCTTGAGAATTAGAATTCCAGCCAGCGAGGTGGGTAAGACCAACGCGTTTTTCTGTCCATGTACAGGGTGCTGCGTGCAAAGATTACCACAAGTATGAACTTGGAATGGGCGTTCGCGAGAAAGAAAAAAATGATAAGAGGAGGTCGTACAGGCAGTAACAGGCTCGTACTCACTGGCAGTGTATCGCGGAAGCAGGACTCGGAGTTTCTTGAGTCCTCCGGTCCGTGGCGACGGAGATTGTAGTGCGGAACTGCTATCCGTTAAGGGTGCTGGTCGCCAAGGTCTGTAGTAGTCTGTTCGCCTGGCGACGCCAGTCGCGTGGGCAAACCCTCAAATTCTAGGGGAGATTGGACGAAAAGCGTCGAAAGGTCTGCGATGCGTCAGATGAGTCAGCAAAAAAGTCGGCGCCCGGGTCACCGTGGTCACCGTGGTCACAAATCCGATCACTCGCTTGCTTCTCTTCTTCCCATCCTTCTTCCCATCCTCCGTCGATGCTCCCAGGGCCACTGCCAGCAGCCTCAGCATGAGCACTACAGACTCGCATGAGCACGACGAGCAGCTCACCGCGACGGTGTTTGGCGCCATCCAGTCGCTCTCGAGCACCCGCAAAGCCAATTTGCTGCTGGATACGGCGCTTGCGCTGATTGGGGGTGGGCAGTGCGTTTTTCTCTTCTCTTTTCCCCTCCCCACCACCCACCCACCACCCCCAGCTGACGTTGTCATTCGCACGCAGATACGGCCCCGAAGTCGAGAACTACATCGAGGTATACCTGCGCACGCCGTACTTGCCGCGGAAGGACGTCGTGCGGGCCCTGTTGGCGAGGGGGAGTGCGCGCAAGGCCGGTGGGGAGAGCTTGATTGCCAAGGCGGAGCAAGGTGCGTTTTGTTGTTGCGTTGTTGCTTGGGAATGAGTTGAGAGGCTGATATGGATATGGCGGGGGAGGGTAGACTTCAAAGCCGTCCAAAAGCTAGACCCGACGAACCGCGATTTGCAGAGATATTTGCAGAGGGAGAAAGTCGTGCGTCCTTTCTGTCCTATCCCTGTCCTTTCCTTGCATGCTATTGACGGAATCCCCCCCCCCGCGCAGAAAATCGCATTCGCGCACGACCCAGCGTCGCACCGCGCCCCCTTAGAAGTATGGGAGCGCATAGCATCCTTCATCCCGCGGTACCACCTCCGCACATGGCTCTTCATCTCGCCCTTCCACCGCGAGATCGCTGTCCGGCTCATCTTCCACACCCTCGACCTGTACTTTGCGGAGGACCAGCAGGATGCGCTTAATAGAGGGCTGGATGTGTTTGACAGGGTCAAGGCGGACGCGGTGTTTGCGAGTCGGATCAAGACGTTGAGGATCCATTGGGCGTATGAGGAGGGGGAGATGCTGGATTTGATGATTCGTTGCGTTGCCCCTCGAAAACATTTTCTGACCTGACCTGGATGCAGGCATCTTTCGCTCTACAATCCCCGAATTCAAGGCTCTCCAGACGTTCGAGTGGATAGGCTACCCGGAAATGCGTGCCGAGCTGGTACAAACCATCCTCACCACCCATCCGCACCTCCAGTGCCTGGGGCTCATCGGGTGGCACTTTGACGCGGTCGGCGTCTCTGCCTTTCGCTCCCTGCACAAGTTCACGCTCCGCGCCGAAGACGACGACGGGTTCGCGGACATGGGCGAGGTCCGCGCGGTGCTCGACCAGAATGCCCAGACGCTCAGGCATCTGGTGCTCGGCGCGTATCTGATGCGCGCGCATAGCTGGGACGCTGCGTTCCAGAGCGTCACCATCAAGAACCTCACCCACCTCGACCTCGTCGACACCCGGATATCGCAGCTTGTCCTCGCGAGGATTGCGCAAGCGCATGGGCTGCAGAGTCTCACTCTGCACGGGTCGTTCGAGGCCCCCGAGGCTGCAACAGTCGTATTCGCCACCGACGTCCCGAGCGACGACGGCGCTGGCGGCTTGGAACACACGTTCCTGCCCCTCCTCGAATCATTCCGCTTCGTCCTCATCGGGCACGACGACCAGCCCGAGCTCTACCGCTCCGTCACGCACTGCCTCGCGCGTCGCTCCCGTCTTCGCAGACTCGACCTGGGAACGTGTCCCTGGGAGCTGGTACACACCCTCCTGCCCACTCTGCCCTCCCTGCGCGTCCTGGGTGTCCGCATCGCGCACCTCACACCCACCGCGCTCTCCGCCCTCGTCGCGGCGCTCCCTCTCCCACTCACCGCGCTGCACCTCACCACCGTCATCGCCGACCGCCCCCTGCACGAAACCGTGCCCGAGCACCTCAAGCGCTTCCCCACACTAACCTTCCTGCATCTGCAGAACCACGCCGCGCGCCGCCCGCAGCCGACGGTCATGAGCGAGAAGGAGTGTGCGGTCCAGATGGATGCGTGGGCCAGCGCTGCGCGGAGCGTCGTGGCGGCGCTGCCGGCGGTCGATTTTCTGGGATGGCATGGCGAGCATTACGCCGTCGTGCGCGGTGTTAGTGGTGGTGGTAGTGGTATTCAGCTCAAGGAGCTGCCGGGCAGACGACATCTGGATTGTGGGAGCGGCGTGGATCTGGGTGGGGAGGACGCGGCGTGGTTGGAGAGGAAGGACGTTCCGATGGATTATGAGATGCCGACGGAGGGTTGAGGAAGTGTGGACGTCGTGTATGCTGCTTTCGCTTGGGCTTGGGCTTTCCTTGCTATCGGCTCTTATCTCTGTACACCATGGCCATACTGCCTCGTATATATCATGCATACTTGTACTTCTTATTTCAATGGCATCCTCTGTAACGGGCTCTCCCCAAGAGAGGACTGTGCGTCACGGCCCGGGTACGGCGTGACGCGTCTGTGACTTCCCTCTCTCTGGTCAACGCTCATGCTCATGCACAGAGACGTGCAGCGGACCTAGGGCCTACGACGAATGTGATTGCGGACTCGGAGATCGAGAGAACCGTACTAGGCCGCGCGAAGGACGACAAGTGTCAAGTGCGTCCGGCTGCCCTCTCTCCTCATTCTCGAATCTCCGCTAATATGCGTTTGCCGGGACTATAGAGGGCGAAATGCACCTGTGGGTCTCGCGCAATGTTCTGCTGTACGTCTGGCTGGGTAGACGGTAACCGGAAGCCTGAGAAGATCGACTCGGACTCTCGCGACCAACACACCTCACCTCGGGAGTCGGGACGCTGTCGAGCCGCCGTCGTACGCGCGCCCTACCGTCTATGTCCATACCACGCTCGTGACTGACGAGCGAGCGCTCACGCTTTCAACCCTCTTCTCCATCATCGTCTCCAGTCCGCGCCCTTCTCTTCTCTTCTACCAGCACCGCCAGTCCCTTTGCACGAGTACAATCCGCCCGGTACTGACTCGTCGTCGGCGGGGTACTGGACAAGCTGGGAACTTAGGAGGATACACGACTATCATAATCGTCACCGTCGCCGATACATGTACCCACAACGAGAGACGACACGGTTACTAGTCAAGCTCTACAAAGTCGACCAGCAGACCTTTCTACTTCCGCATCGTCTGCCAGTGCCTTGCCCGAGTTATCCTCATCCCCTCGACGACATCTACAAGCGGCCTGAAGGCTGACGCAGGCACGCATTGCTCGCAGAACAAGGACCGAGACGTTTCCAGCAGCCGACTCACTGGCAGTTTGCGCGATGCGATCCAAAAATCTGAATGGCAACTGGCCCCGGGTTGTCGTCTTCGTCTTCTTCGCCTTCACTTTCGCGTTCAATGCCTTTCGCCGACTCCTTCCTGCCGCCTACTCCGAGTCCTTCCCCGCCGCCTCGCCTCTACGCTACTAGTATCCCGCCGCTCGTTCTGGTCACGGCGCCGCTTGCTTCTGGCCAGTGGCCAGGTCGTTACGAATCTGATTCGGACGTGAGCGCTCTGGAGTCTGGGCTCCACATTCGACCGACAACCCAGGCGACGAAATACCCCGGCACCAGCACCAGCACCCCGCCGTTTTCCAGGTCTAGATCTAGATTGTGCACGGGGACGGTGTCCACGCCTTGACCTCCGCCTGCCAGTGCACACTCCGTCGATAGTATCCGCAAACGAATCGCATTCAAGCGGGAGCACCTCATGCTCACATACTGGTGGTGCTCACTAGGCTCGTCCCGCTGTCGAAGCGACGTCAAAGTCGCTGGCGTTGCATGCTGATTGCTGGATCGGGGCGGGCAGAGTGTTTGCGAGCATATACAGCTGGCCAGGTCGTCAACGTGAGTTCGCCGTCTTTGTTTCTGAGTTGCGCTTAATCTCTGTACTGCAGCCGTTCTTTTCTTCGTGCGTCTCTGCCACCTTGTGTGCCAGTGGATGCTACCCAGCAACGACAACTCGCCAAAAGAACCAAACAGCTGGACATCGTTTTCTACTGGGTAGTACGTACGCGTCGTCTTCGCCTGAGCGGGTAGATGTTTGCCACACCCACTACACCAATAAAGATCGGTTTGACAAACGGTAATATAATATCCAACGGCGCCGGCACTCTAGCGTCAGAGCAGTACTGTCACTGTTGCGGCCGGCGCCGTCCAGGATACCGTTCGATTCGGGAACGAGGTCATACTTATCTGGTCGATTTGAATTTATCTCTTTTTCTTTGTTTCCCAGAGCCAATGGACCACACTCTAGGACGGTGCGCGGTTCTCGACTCAGGTTGCATTGGACAGCAAATGAGTAGCAGTACCAATTGGATAAATGTACAGAATGTATAAGTCCGTACTCTACTTCAGCAGAGAAAACATTAGGGGTAGTGTAAGGACATTCACAGGACGACAAGAAAGACGCCGAAGCGATTGAAGGGGATGGAGCGATGGACGGGAAAAGGGATCGATTACTTACATGGTCGGTCCGTGAGAGAAAGCAATCGTAAACAAAAGGCTAGCAAGTAAATCAGCAGAAGGAAATGACTGTCGAAAATCGAATGACGCACCGACTCGAGCCAAAGAAGAGCATGAAAACAGCCGCCGAAGCGACGAGATGGTTCCAAAAATTAGATGCTGCCAGAACCAGGCACACCACAGCTGCAGAGACAAGTACGCGGACAATCGCGCGCCGCGCAACGAATAGACACCCCTACATCTGACACTGGGAACAAACGCTCTGCCCTTGATCCACCACACGCCTCGTTACGCCACCGCAGCGTCGCCTGCACAAACAGCCGGGAACGCCGAGCGAAGTACGGTTGCATAAAAGCAGATAGGCACGATGCGATAGAGCCACGATGGGCAGGACAGTAAGAAGGCTACGACTCGAACGACGAGCGAGCAGAGACAAGAGCGAGGTAAGAAGCGGCCGGACCGATGTGAAGGAAAGGACACCACGGAAAGGGAAAGCAATGCTCGACGGCGGAGGGGTTAAAGCCTTGTCGTGAGCACTCACTCCGGGCGCGGAAAGCGTACAGTGGAGAGCAGAGCGGGAGCTGCCAGCGACGGATTAGGCCCACAGAACGACGGCGAAACTCCATACGGAGCACCAACGACGTTACAGTGCACCACTGGCTCGCTAAGTTGGACGTGGAAAGGGTCCTGTGCGGGGCAAGGAGGCGCGGCCTTGCAGTCATGGTGGTGGTAAGAGGCAAGCCTGGAGGAAGAAACGAAGGATGTCACACTCTCGAGTTGACAGGCGTTGAGGCGCACGGACCAGGAGTCCAAACTCGTGCTTCTTCTGACCGTCAGCGGAGTCTATATTTCACGATGAGATAGGTAGATAACGTACCAGAAACGGGTACAAGATACACAATTGTTGACTCAGTAAGCAAATCTGCGCTGTATTCAAGCCAGAGTGAAGAAGACTCGCGAGCCACGTAGCCAAGCACTCGGGAGCAAGTTGAGCAACGGAAAACCAAGAGCACTACTGAGGTGGAGTATTAGGTATAAGACCTGCGGCGCGTGGCTTTCGCCGTCGACGGTCGCCACAATCTCGGAGGGAGAGAACGAAGACGGAGAGAGACGGGCGTCAATTTTGACGCCTGACGTCAGGAAAGGAAACTGTCAATCACCACAGCTTTCTCCCATCGACCACCATGTCCATCGCAGTTCTTGCGCCAGAAATCCTGCAGAACATCTTCGAAGAATCCCTTTCCATCCAGCCCGTTCCTCACCCACTCCAACCTCCCCTCCTCCTCACCCAAATCTGCGGCAGCTGGCGCGCCATCGCGCTGCACACTCCGTCGCTATGGTCATCCTGCGTCTTTGACGGATCGACGCGGCCCAGCACCCGGCTCCCCAGCATGTTTGGCGGAATCCAAACTCCAGAATTGCTAGAGTTGTGGCTCTCCCGGACTGGAGTGCACCCACTGCGTTACGACGTTCGGGTGCATCAAAATGCAGACTCGCACACAGCGCAAAGGATCATGGCTGTTCTGCTGCAGCATGCAAACCAGTGGCAAGATATGTCACTTACCTTCCCATCCGTGGTATTGGACCTCCTCACTGGGTCCACATATCCCCTGCTCGAAAAGCTCGCTCTCAGAAACACAACGCGGGTCACACAAATGGCTGTACAAGGCTCGATACCTGCAGGGCGGAATCGCTTTCCTCGCCTTCGTCATCTGGTCACTGGAGCGCTCCATCCATCCCCAATCGCACTCCATCTTCCGTGGGGACAACTTACGCGATTGAAATGCGGCGGCTGGGCAGTAAACAATGCTGTCGACGCCCTGCGTCCATGCGGATCTCTCCAGCGCTTCGAGTGTTTCTGGAGTGTCCCGGGAAGCATACCGACGGGTGGAATACTCCCTCCCCTCCTCTTCCTGCGCTCCCTCCGCATCACCGACCCAAACCTGCTCGCCGCTCTCATCCTTCCGTCGCTCGTTCATCTCCATCTCCACCACGTCAATCGAACGGGCCCTGATCCGCTCGGTGTGGTCGCTGCTTTCGTCTCGCGCTCATCGTGTGCGGAAACGCTGGAATCCCTCATCATCGACGAGGGAGTCTGCTCGGGACCTACCGCAAGCCTGCATGCGCTGCTCGGTAGTCTCCCAGCGCTGACCCATCTTTCGCTCAGATTCGACCACGATCACCTCCCCGGCATACCCATCATCGCGACGCTCCTCGCAGACACCAACTGTCTCCTCAAGTTGGATACTCTTATCCTCCGCATGTGGATGGACGACGATCCGACTGCGCTACCAGCGCTCCTCGAGGCCCTCAAATTGCGCTTTTCAGACCCCAATTCGCATCTTCACAAATTTGAGCTGGCGGTTCAAGCGCGCTCATCATCCATGACCCCGCCGGAATCGCCGCCACCAGACTACCCAGAGCGTCCCGGTGGAGATTCAGAATATCGGAACCGTCATCGGAACCTCATCGCTGCAACCGCTTGTTGACGAATTTCGCTCGCTCGCTGACTCTGGTTCCGACGGGCAGAAAGTCCAATTGCGCCTCGCCGCAGCCAGACCCGCAGATGGCTTTCGCGGCTCCGAGGGGTACTACGTGGATGGAGATGAAGATGTCGAGGTGTTGCTGGATACTTGGACCGAAGAGCGGATGCGAGATGGAGGGAATGTGTGTCGATGTAGCTTTTGTTCGGGGGGGAGTTGAGATACGGTACAATAATGTCAGTACATCGTGTCCTATGAAGCCGGCTGAGTCCCGACGCAGAATTGCCTGGTGTTTCGCGTTCGAAGCAACAAGGTCTGGTGAGCAACGAGGACTTGGTTTCCTATTGAGTTCGGATCCCTAGTGCTTGGTCCGCTGGGACCCAGTTTGCGCTTTGTCGATGGACTGATGCGGTGGCTCTAACTCGCTGCACGCTTGGACCGATGGCCCTGCGAGTATAAAAGCGGCAGCTTCGAGCCGTATTCCTCTTCAAAAAAAAACCCCACCATCCTTCACAATTCACCACCATGAACACCTTGTCCACGCTCCCGACGGAAATGCTGCTCGAAATCGCTAGGGTGACGACGCAAGTTGATCTTGCCACCCTCTGCCTCGTCGAGTGGCGCCTCTGCCAGAACCTCACTTCGGAACGCCATACTTGTGGCAATCTTTTGCACCGAGTACCGTCCACATGGTCAGAACAACTTGAACATGTCTAGATCTTACCCACGGATTTTCGTCGATTCATCTGGGAATCCTCCTCGTACTTACTCGCGATCGTCGCGCATTCGCCATGTCCCGGAGGCAGTCCCCTGAATGCCATTCAGCCGCCTTGAGTTGGCACTGTGCCGGCAGCACTTTAGCCTGAAACGGGAAATTCAATGCGCTGGCGTGACGTGAGCCTCCACGTTTTCGCCTCTCCTTCTTACCACCATGGACCTCGAGAGGTGCATTATCCCAGCCAACCCCGACGTGTCTGGTATTGGCGTCCGCGCAGCCATCTATGCCCAAAACCTCTTATGCTTCGCGCCTGTTGTCGCCCACCTCCGGGACGGTCACGTCTCAGCCGACGAGATGAAGGGCGTGAAGGATCAATCCATCGGCATGCTTGCCATTGCCTTCGCAATTCTTATCTCCACCATCATCGAGGCCACTACCACGAACATTACGGGACAAGGCCTCACCCGTTTCCACGCCGCCGTCATCCTCGATTTGAGCTGGATGAACAATACCAGCACCTGGATCTGGTTCCTGCTCTATATTCACCATCTCACCAAGCCGGACCCGAATGAGAAAACGGTACCTGTCCCAGCGACCTGGTCAGCCTGGACCGACGTCCTTCTCGCCCCTCTGCTTTGGCTGGTCAAGGGCACCGTGGACGCGAAAAAATATGCCACTTCCAGCGAAATGCCGGTGTGCATTACTGGTACATAGTATTCGGCTGCTTTTGAGTGATACTCAAATGCCACCTATAGTTGTGCACCGGTCCTGGTATTTCCTCTCCCAGAAAGCCGTTCTCACCCTTGGTTCCTTCCACCTGTCCCTCATGGCCGCGATCGGTATCTGGCTCTGGAGCGATCCTTCCAAGTTCGGGAGTCCGATTTTCTGTGATCCATCTCTCACAGTTGTCGGTGGCGCTGCGCCGTTTTCATCATCGGCACTACGCGTTTTTTCGTTGGCAGTCTATTCTCTGCTTGTCATCCCCGGTCTCAACCTTGTCCCACCCTTCATCTTCTTCCTTGCACTCCATATATCATACAACTGGTCTCGACACCGCCATGCCCGCTTCTGGAGCCGACTCGAATGGTTCATTGCTGGCGCTCGGAGAATCGGTACGCAGCATCGCCGTCCATATGACGACGTAGAGTCTGGCAAACAGCTCACTCGCCCTGCTGAGCATCCCGCTCGCTCGGAACTTGAACCTGGCCCGGCTCCGGTGAAAAATCACACCGCCTTTCTCATTGTTGGCCTAATCTGTCTCCTCGTCATCAACCTCATCCTCCTTGTCGATATCGAACTCACGCTCATCCGTAACACCCGGAATCAATCTCGTGAGGAGGATGAATGGGGCTTTGGGCAGGTACTCGCATTGCTTCTTCTCGTTGTACCCCTGCGCGATTTTGTCACGTCCATTCTCGACATTCGAGAAAAACTGGAGAAGGAGAAATTCGCAAAGGAAAACCTGCAGAACACGTTCAATGACGATCTGCGGCACGCTCTCGATGCTGACAACCTAGATGATCATGTGTTCAAACGTTTGATTGATCAAGGAGCAAATCCAAATGTCGAGCTAGACGGTATGGTTCAGGCATCTCGAGATGTGTGCTGATGAAATGGTCCAGGCGAGAATCTGGTGTGGTTAACTTCAATGCAGCCACTCCCGACAAATGGGGTTACACGCGCTCCACAAATTGTGACCCTTCTACAATTTGCAGCATATAAGGGAAAGGAGGATCTTATTGAATATCTTCTCAGAAGAGGGGTAACGGACAGTAAAGGCAAGGTGTTGCTTTCATCTGTTGTGGTGCTGATCACCAGTCAGGAGCTGCATTCAAAGCTGCTGCACGACACAATCGCGTTATGTCTGCTCACCTCCTTGGGAAGGCCAGGAATGAGCGGAATTGGGCGGGTAGGTTGAATCATTTTTAATGTTTTACCTTTTGACATGCCACTTGACATAAAGAAACGAGGCACAGAGCCGTCCGAATGATAGTGCAGGCACTGCGGGATTCCAACTCAAATGTTCGTCAGACGGCGATTGCGTCCCTCCGGAGCCTCGGAGCCCAAGGTATGTACCATGTTGTTGTTTGCCTCTATGACTGAAAGTATTTGATAGTGGAATTCCAAGCTGAGATCCAGGGTGCAATTCCCCTCGTCGGAGAAGTGCTGAAGGATCCCGATTCAAAGGTTCGGGGTGCTGCCCTTGCATGCCTTGGTAGTCTCGGAACACAAGGTAATTGTGTCTTTGGGACGCTTTGTGTAGCCTAGTGACGTTCATAGTCGAGTTTCAGCGTGAAATCCGCCCATTGATTCCCCTCGTCGTGGAGGCACTCCAAGATGCTGATTCAGATGTTCGTCGAGCTGCCTTTGCCAGCTTCGGTAGTCTCGGAGCACAAGAGATGTATTATGTTGTTGTATTGTTGCTTCGTGGCTTACTAACCTAGTTTCTTTAGTTGGATTTCAGAATAAGAGCTGGAAGGCAATTTCCATTGTCCTGAAAAAACAGGCAGATTCCCGTCCACGTCTTCGTCAGGCGGCACTTGCGTGTATTGCTCGTCTCGGATCGCAAGGTTGGCGCATTTGGTGGTCTTGAGGTGCTTTCTAGCCCACTGACAGTGTTTTGCAGTAGCATTTCAACCTGAAATTCGGGCTGTGATTCCCACCATCGTGGAAGCACTGGAAGATTCCGATGGTGATGTTTGTCGGGCTGCCTTTCTGTGCATTGCCGCTCTTGCGGCACAAGGTATGTATGTTGTGTCTGTCGTCGTCTCGGGGCGCTTCGTGGCCCACTTATCCCTTTTGATAGTGGAATTCCACGCTGACATCCGGCATGTGATCCCCATCGTGCTGAAAGCATTGAAGCATGCAAAGATCCGTGGAACTTTTCAGGTGGCCTGGCTGTGCCTCGGTAGCCTCGGAGCACAAGGGATGTATTAGCTTGTTGTCTCGGGGCACACTCTGTGGCTTACTGACCGTGTGCTACAGTGGAATTCCTGCCCGACATCCGGCCTAGCATCCCATACCTCGTTGCGGAAGCGCTCAATGCTGGTCCATACCTTTGTAAGGATGCCATTCCGACCCTCCGTGTCCTCGCAGCAAAAGGTAGGTACTTCCCGCTGTCTTGTGGCGCTTCCTGGCCTACTGACACTGTTCTACACAGTGGAATACCAGGCTGACATCAAGGCTGCTATTCCCCTTGTTGTGGAAGCGCTGGAGAATAACAGCACATGCGACGCTGGGTTTGAGTGCTTATCCGCCCTCGGAGCACAGCGTATGTATTTTTATCATGTTGGAGAGCTTCACGGTCTACCAACACGGTTCTGTAGTGGCATTCCAGGCCGAGATCCGTCCTGTGATTCCCGTCATCATAGAAGCTCTGAAGGGTTCCCTTTCATATTCTCGGTGGGCCGCCCATGCATGCCTCGGTGGTCTCGGAGCACAAGGGATGTCGGCTCGAAGGACTTTGTCATCTACTGACACTGTCTTTATAGTGCAATTTCAAGCTGAGATCCAGGCTGCAATTCCGACCGTCATCGAAGGGCTGAAGCATCCCGATCCCATTTTTCGCCAGGATCCCCTTTGTTGCCTTGCTGCCCTCAGCGCACAGGGTAATTATATTGTTTTTTTCGTTTTTTTTCGGGGCACTTCGTTGCCCACTGACCCTATTTTAGTGGAATTCCAGGCTGTGATCCGGGCTGCAATTCCCGCCATCGTGGAAGGAATGAAGCATTCCAATTCAGATCTTCGGCGGGCTACCCTTCTGTGCATCAAAGATCTCGGAGTACAAGGGATGTGTCATCTCCTCGTCTGGACGCGCTTCATGCCCTGCTGACACTGGTTTATATAGTCGCATTTCAAGCCGCCCTCCGGACTGCGATTCCCAGCGTTGTGGAAGCAATGAAAGATCCCGATCGATATGTTCGTCGTGCTGCCCGTATATGCCTTGGTGCTCTCGGAGCACAAGGCATGCATTATGTCGTTCGTCTCGCAGGCCATGATACTGATACTCCTTTATAGTGGAATTTCAGACTGAGCTCCGGCCAGCTATTCCCATTCTCATGGAAGCGCTGAGAGATTCGAGGACACATTTTGATGCGGCTACCATTGCATGCCTCGTTGCTCTTGGAGCTCAAGGAATGTTTTATGTCGTCGGGGCTTCGTCGCCAACTGACAATGTTTTATAGTGGAATTCCAAACTGAAATCCGGGCAGCGATTCCCATGCTCGTGGAAGGGCTCAGAGTGTCTCATTTAGATCTGCGCCGTGCTATCCTCGAATGCGTGTCAGCGTTCGGTGCGCGAGGTAAGCATTATCTGCAGTCCCCCCCAAAAGTATTCTTAACTTTGCAAGATTCGGAAATCGTTATCCTCACCTTACTCGAATGGGCTACGGCAGATGATGCCGACCAAAGGACCACGGCTGTATACAGTCTGTTAAGCCTTCTCAAGTCACCATAGGAGGAATGTTATGTCTTCCTTCCTAACATAGAGACCTTCAACATCGTCGCACTGCAGATCCGACAGGCCCGATTTTTGCCAAGCCTTCATTCACATCCATGCGAGAGAAGTTCGGGCGCGGCAGTCCGAGTTGACAAATTTATTCGGCGGTAGAACCTACAGTGCGGGTAGATGTTTGCTCGCGATCGGCAAACGGTAACATAAATATTCAACGGCGCTCCACCCTGAGAGCAGAGGTAGTTGGGCGCCGACGCGCGGTTGACGATTGAACCGCCCATGCCAGCGTCCAATGCAATTTCCGAGTCAATTACAGTCCAGACTCTATCCATCCGCACCCACTACACTAATAAAGATAAACTGAGCAGAGGTAGTTAGGGTAACACCTCACGTCCAATGCAATGTCCGAGTCCATTACAATCCATCCACAGACTACACCAATAAAGATAAAGATGAAACCGCAGAAAAAAAAATCCCCACTAGTACACTACACGTTCACTCACATCGGGTACACAACATACCTATTATACGGTCCCCACTCGTCGCCGACCGGGAGTCTCACGACATGCAACGCCAACCCTCCATCGCTGCGCCAACTCCTCTCCACCCAATCGTCCCACGTCGGGTCGTCCTTGACGATCCGCTCGCGCAGCTGCGCGTCGCCCAGGGGAAACGACTCGAGGAACGGCATCCGCTTGTCGGGCTGCCAGCGGAAAAAGTCGCTGATGATGACCGCGGGCTCGTTGAACTGCTTTTGGATGGCGAGTGTGTGGCGACGATATTCGGCGCGGTTGGCGAGGTAGTGGCCGCGCAGGATCCGCCCGATGGAGCGCAGGTCGCTGGAGGAGAAGAGCTCCCCGAGAGCTGGTTGTCACATTTAGCATTAGCGTGGATTAAGAACAGAAGAACTCGTACGTGGACGAACGGCGCGAGCGGCGGCACAAGTCGTGCGATGCGAGGCGGCCCAATCGGCCTTTTGACAGACTCGAGAACAGTATAACCTCGTTGCACAACCTGAACATCGTAACTGTGGACGAGTGTCCTTGTTTTCGCACTGCAGAAAGTTAGTTTTGGTGTTTCGGAAAGAAGAGAAAACGAAACACACGGAAGCATACGCGCACATATCCATCTCCCTACGCAGCCGGAGCATAAGTAGATGTCGGTCCGCCATCTCGCACCAGAGATCCAACAGGTCCATGATCTGCGGCGCCTCGCCCGCAGCGCGTGCCTCGGCCACCAACTCTGCCACCTCCTCGCGATCGCTCTTGATATACTTTCCCAGCGAACGTAGCATCGTCGCGGGACCCAAGATGTTGGCAACGAAGAACGCTACCTTCCTCGCGGTCCGTCCGGATAGTTCTCGTTGACAACAGCGAGCAAGGGCGGGAACGAGTCCATGCCGCAGCGCAGAGGAGATTCCATGGCGGTCGATCATGAGAGAGGCGGAGAGCAGGGAAAGCGTTTCGTAGAGCGCGCCGTCCCAGGGACTATTGTTCGTGCCCACATCCTCGCCGACGGGTATCCTGCCAAGCTGCTTGAGGCATTTCGTCAGCGCAGGGAGGCTGAGAGCGGGTGCAAGAGTGCGGATGAAGGGCCCAAAATGGTCTTCTGTCGTGGACGACGACGAGTCGGATGCTCCGATGCAGAACTTGGACAGGGCGTTGGTTGTGAGCAGGACGGTGCGGAAGACGCCAAGGTGGATCCCGATGGGCATGAGCCTTTCGGGTCCAGGTACGCGTCGAGAGATGCGAGGGCCGAAGACCTCGATGTGGCGAGCAATGAGAGCGGCGACATGCCGAAGCATGCCTCCGGCAACCTTCTCCAGAACTTGCAACTACAGATACCATCTTTAATGTAAGATTATCGTGGTGGAAGAATGGTTTCACATACCATTTCCGCCGTGAACTCTCGCGGAAGGAGTAACAGTCAACGCGCGGTATCCCAGCGCGTCCGTCTTTCCACCATCCTCGACGATCGCCGTGCGAGGCCCGGCGTCGTCTTGTACAGCTCGGTGAGATCGCCGTCGATGGTCTGGAACACCTCCATGGTGAAATGTAAGAAGGGAAGACAGATATTGAGCTCCGGAATCGCTCTGCAGAGCGCTGGGGAGAGGAATCCCAGCGCGTGGTACCGCTGGAAGAAGAGCATCCAGGGCAACAGGCGATGCCATAGTGCGTACTCGACACTGTCAACCTTGGCGCGGACGAACCCGACGGCGGGTTCCGGGCGCTAGCACCATCGTCGCTCGGGCTCGGGACGTCGGTGGCGAATACGACTGTTGCAGCCTCGGAGGCCTCGAACGACCCGTGCAGAGTGAGGCTCTGCAGCCCATGCGCCTGGGCAATCCACGCGAGGACAAGCTGCGATATGCGGGTGTCGACGAGGTCGAGGTGCGTGAGGTTCTTGATGGTGACGCTCTGGAATGCAGCGTCCCAGCTATGCGCCGCGCATCAGGTAGGCGCCGAGCAACCAGATGTCTCAGCGTCTGAGCATTCTGGTCAAGGACTGCGCGGACCTCCCCCCATGTCCGCGAACCCCGTCGTCGTCCTCGGCACGGAGGGTGGTATCTCGGGATGAAGGACGCTATGCGCTCCCACACTTCTGCGGCGGGCGCTCGGTGCGACGCTGGGTCATGCGCGAATGCGATTTTTCTGGAAGCGAAACGACCCCCCGTCAATAGCAGGCAAGGGCAGGGACAGGGAACGAACGCACGACTTTCTCTCGCTGCAAATATCTCTGCCAATCGCGGTTTGTCGGGTCTAGCTTTTGTACGGGCTCTGAAGTCTACCCTCGGTGTGAATAGCAGTCGTTCCGCAGTGCCAGTGACTAGCGCACCTTGCTCTGCTTTCGCGATGAGACTCTCCCCACCCGCCTTGCGCGCACTCCCTCTCGCCAACAAGGCCCGTACGATGTCCTTCCGCGGCAGATACGGCGTACGGCAGGTACACCTCGATGTAGTTTTCGACTTCCGGGCCATATCTGCGAACGACCCGACACTCAGCTCCGTATGTAACTCGAAAGGAAAAGAGGACGTACTGCCCAGCACCAATCAATGCAAGAGCATCGATCGACGTCGGGAAGAGAAGAAGAGACAAGCAAAAAGCGAGTGATCGGATTTGTGACCAGGGTTGACCCGGCCAGTTCCGTCGCCACGGACCGGAGGGAAACGTCCTGAACCACTCCTCCTCCCGAGACAGTACTACGAGTCTGTATAACTTCCTCTTTGTCGTTGTTTTTCCACAACGCCCATTGCGGAATACCCGCCATACTCTTGCAATCTTTGCCCGTTTACGTGGTCAGAACAAACGTCTGGCAGGATTTCCGTCTCGGAATCCTCCTCTCTTCTTACTCCGCGATCGTCGCGCATTCGCCGTCGACGTGTCCTGGAGGCAGTCGCCTGAATGCCATCCGGCCGTCAAGTTGGCACTGTGCCGGCAGCACTTTACCCTATAAGACGGGATGGCGTGACGTG